>OX638362.1:27137209-27810705 GCA_951812935.1 Hermaeophaga mercurialis | reverse complement strand
CAACAATTTTTCTCTACGATCTAGCCATTTTTATGTCTTTAGGATATTATAAACATTATTTAGTTCACAGTCATCCGATAAAACCGCAAAGAACTTACAATCAGTTAAAAGACATACACAAAAACGTTATTCTACAATTAACTTGTAGTTTTGTTTTATACTGTTACAACAATTTCAGAAATTTATTTGCAAATCCTAAAATGATAATTTAAAATTTTTTGAGTTGAGAAACTAAAGCAGATTTTGTTTAGTATGAGAGATGAGAATTGCTTATTATTATTATTATGATTTGCCATAACGTTCTAAACTAATTGCACATTATTGATGATATCATTTGATTTACAAGACAGAAACACTGAACAACTTTATCCACCATCATTATTATGGTAATCTTAAGCTGTTGAGGAAATCAAATTTTTGATTTTCTGTAATCGAGCCGACACTTATACTAGGACCCAAAAGGTATCCACCTATTCTGTTAGAAATATTAAAACAGAATCTAACAAATAAATCATAAAAAAGGAAAACCCAAAAAGACCAAAAAAAATACAGAATACTTGCCTATTTCGGTCATAAATACAACTGTGTACCAATCTCTCTCGAAAAGCTAAAAATATCTAGCAAACGTATTAGCTAAAACTAAACTATTTATTACCAAATTTAAATTTATGCAATTTATGGAGTGCATACCATTTGGCCATAATAACAAATCACTTCTATTCAGCGAATAAAAATCGAGGTTTACTGCCCTACAAATTCACTATTATGACCATGATGATTTGAATTTTGCAGTTTTCATTCATTCGGGTTTGATAGGCGCATTAATTATTAATTAAATTGTTTGGCGTTCTCACTACATTGACGAGAAATGCCGAAATTTTCCACATATTTTAGGAGCTACTATCTAAAAAAATAAAGGCATGTCAAAAACCACACTTAAGATGTTAATGTGATAAAATTACCCATTTCAGCAAGCAACTGAAGATTCTATTAAAGTATAGAAGTTAAATATTTAGTAAGAGGCCTAAATAAGCTAATTTAAGAATTAAAGGACCCACCTTTTCCCCTAAATACGAATTATTGCAACAACTTAAGATAAAGTATCTCCTAAAATCCAAATTACACTCTTTAAATTTGTAAGCAATAAAGTTCACTCGACTTTATCGAGCATCAAACTTTGCAATAAAACACCTGCACATTTTTCGCTGAATTGGAGTCCTCCAATTCCATTAACCATTCTAGATGCCAAAGTTGCTGATTCAAGACGAATTATTTCTTAAAAACAGGCCTGACAAGAAAAGGTGGATAAGGACAGATTTCTACTGAGCTCAAAATTTGGAAGGAATATTAAAAAGATTTGTTAGAATTGTAATGAAGTTAAATTTTTAAACCCGATTTTTTTTCAAATAAAATACGTCACATGAAGAATACTAAAAAATGATTATTTACGATTAAGGTGTGAAAAAGTGAATAGGTAGGATCAATATGTAATTTTCTTTATTTAATATGGAAAGTGAAAGATGTCATTCGCCGCCTAATTTCTTTTTATCTGTAACTGTAACTTAAGGAAAAGTACTTTGCAATTGTCTACACTTGAACCCTTGGTTGTTATTTTCCTCCAAAAAATAATAAGTTATTTGTTTTCAATAAATTTAATGAAAATTAACAATAAAATAAACCTTTTCAGTTTTCATTTTGCGAGTTTCGTTTTTACTTGAACAAATTTCTTACTTTGCGAAATCACAACTTAAAACTAATTTACAGAGCTTTAGCCTATTTAATAATGAGATCTTAACTTAATAACTTATAGATGGAGGTAATAATGACAATTGGGCATGTCATTAATCAATACAATTGTTAAAATATAAATTTCCATTTAAAATTAAAAAAATAAACAATTTATTATTATTATTATTACATATTGAGGAGGGCAGAGGGGTAAGCTCCTATTGTGCCCAATAAAATGAAAAACATTAAATGAAAATACCTACTAGTACACAAACAAAAAATAAAAAAATAAAAATATTAGGTACACCAGATAACAATGCTCAAGTTAAATACCAAGATTAAACGTAAAACTATTGTGCAGTCTATTTTTGAAAATATTTGTGTTAGGTACCGTAATAATGTCATTCTCTAAATTATTCCAAATATTGAAGACTCAATAAATGCAATAAAGTTTTGTCTCGATCTCGTTCATTTTCTTTCTTCAACTTAAATTGGTGTCCTCTGAGACATGTGTCTTGGTTGAGAGTAAAAACTGTCTTCAGATTACAAAAATTATCTTTTAGGATTCGGAATGTTACAATTAGGTCACCTCTAAGTCGACGAAACTCAAAAGGTCTTTCTTCATACGATGGTCTTACTCGTCCAAAAGGAAGTCTAGTTGCTTTGCGTTGAACATTTTCTAGTAAAGCCTTATTGCGGGTCAGATCGAGATACCAAACAGGTCCAGCGTATTCAAGAATTGGTCTTACATAGATTGTGTAAAGTTTACAAAATGACCGGAAAGAAACTCTTGAAAAACACTTACGAATCAGAAAGAGTCTAGAATTCGCACGTTTGCACACTGAACTCGCGTGATCCGATCAACTCAATTCATTGTTAACAAAAAGTTACGGTTGCTAAAGATTGACCATTAATAAAATAATGTAAAAATGGATTCTTCTTACCGATTCTGAGAACTACAAATTTTTCGGAATTCAACGGAAGCAACCACTCCGAATCCCACTGAAAAATTGAATCCAAGTCTTCTTGAAAAATGATCTGGTGTGTTAATGGAATGGTATATACTTTTGTGTCGACAGCGTAAAATGAAATTTTATTGTTTACCTGGAATTGAAGGTCTCTAGTATATACCGTAAACAGCAAAGGACCCAACGGAGCCTTGTGGAACTCCACTTTTGACTGATCTTTCCTGTGAAAAAGATTCCTCTACCCTAACTATGTTTGGCTAAATTATTGCTCTTATTAAAAGTGTTAAAAATTAATTGTAAGACAATTTTTTCAATATTCTGGGAATTAACAAAATAATTATGAAATAAAACTGTTCAAAGCAAATTCGTCAGTGTGTTCTTCTTTCTTTCCTGTAATACCGTTAAAAGGTATCGACCTAAATCTCCTGAGCTATAGACGACAACTTTTACCGGTTTCCTTAAATTTGCCGAGTCAGAGAACTATTTCTTTGTGTGGATGGCAATCAACTGCAAAATTACTTAGAATTTTAAGAAAGCCTTGTATTGATTGTCAAATTTTATTGGTCAATTAAATGGCGCGATTTTAGCTAATGTTATGATTGGTTGAAAATGAACAGCCGATAAATTCTGGGTAGATAGTTCTTGAAAAATTATATAGGGTATAGTGAAAAGTGTGTTGTATATTAGTTTAGATTGTTTAAAACGAATTAATTTTAAACAAAATGATAGTTGAATGGTAGATTGTTACATTATGATTTCTAACTTCTGTTGTCATGATTTTTCAGTTTTCAAAAAGCTCCAATCGTCTTCAGGTAAATACTAATGCAACTAATTTTGAAAGCATTCTTTTATTTATTAGCGACAATCGATGTTGATGTATAGTAACTATTTTCGTACTAAGATTATCGTTAAAATAGAGCTTTATAGCAAATTAAGTAAATGGGTAGTAAGAGAATTGAAGATTTCGTTAATAATATTTCTCAAAAAGAATAGCGTCTTTAGTACTGATAGTACTAGAGATCAAGTGACGAAGTGTACTGTACGAGTATAAATAAAATACTCTTAGAAAAATAGATCGTAACCAGTTTTGTTTGCCCTGGATATTTTATCCACGTTCCTGTTTACTGAGAAATATATTTATTTAATCGGAAGATATTTTCAGTAAAAACCAGAGATGTAGATAACATCAAGCAATTCTATTAAGATTACATCGTAACATTATTTAAAATTAGTTTTTTGAAACTAGTTATATACGTTTGAAGATAAGATCTACAAAATTATAAAAAGCTCTAGATCTTATATAAGTTACAGAATAATCAGAAAATTATATTTAGTTTTAGTTGTATGAAATTCTTAGAATGATGAAAATTATTGCTAAGATGTAATATTTACTTCGATATAAATCTCAAATAGCTATTTCCAATATGAAATTTGTGAAATAAAACATACAGAGGGAATTATAACCACAGTATTACAAAACTTTTTAAAATATCTTTTCTCCGATCAAAGTTTCGCCTATTAGCATTATCTAGAGAGTGACATAACATTGACACATTTTTTATAATCGTAAGCAACTTCATACCATAAACATTTTAACCAATTAATATTAAGCAATATTCATAATAATATTCTTCTTTTCCTAAAAAAAATTGGTTATTATTATATAGGTATTTAGTCCAAAAGGTAATCTAAAATAATTAAACTTTCCAGGTTCTTCTTTCTTGTCACTTATATGAAGTACTTCCACTGTTGTTTCAATTGTGTTGTTAAGTATAGATTTTTTAGTGGAAATGAGATATTTTGCGAAATGTGACTTATCTAGTTGTCTTAATCTATAAGCTTATGTATTCACTGTACCTTATTTTAAAATTTCTAAGGGTTTGACCAAGATAAATGGTATTACAATCTGGACAATTTAGTTTGTAAATACCTGCAATTTATTATTTTTAAGTTTTAAATTTAATAAAAATGAACCGACATTGTTTCTTATTTTAAAAGATATTGTAGAAGATGTTGTACGAGATATAATTTTTGATATTTTATTTGAAATAGCTCCAAAATATGTAATAGTCATCTTTAGGTTGTTTCTGAAATATAAGGTTAATGGCAGCCTTTTCTTCCTTTTTATTAATCAACCTATTTATTAGGCGTAATAGATAATAATTAGAGGTAGCAATTGGTTTTATTATATTATTTTCTCTTTCAAAATCAACCTCACTTATTGCAATTGAAAAAGCTCTATGTATCATTGAATTATAAACTGCTATTTTTTTGAAAATTATTAAAACTAGATCACTCACGATTTTGGAGCTTCAAATTTAGATGCTGAGAAAGTAATTTGAACTTTTGCCTAGGATGCTTATAATAAATTAGAAAAACTATTGAAAAACTAATACAAAAGCTTCAGAACATAAATCATATTATATAACTTAAAAATGTAATATCTTCAAGACATAAATTAATGCACTATTTTTAAATAAGTTTCACTCGACATATCCATTTATTGAACAATATGGCTAGTTCTAGTTTCCATGCTACAAACCGGTCCTAACTAAACAGGGTGAGTTACACTTATACATAAGTTGATAAACTACAAGATCTAGATCAAAGGATTAAATGTCCCTTCCTTGCCCACTAGAAAGTACAAGGCCATCTTAAAGGAGATTATGTTTATTGAGGATGGTCTCAACTTTGAGCTCCGGCCTAAGTAGACGATGACGCTCGAAAATGAAATTGACCCTGGCGAAACGATCTCATAATGATCGATGAATTAAAGGGGTCTTTAAACCTACTTTAATTAAGTTCACAAAACAATTTAAACTAATAACAGTCCATTCTAATATTTTATTGTTATAATAAGACATTTATACATAATAATATCAAAATATATGGAAAGAAGAAACTATACCAGCAAAATGAACAGGAAAAAGATTAATGCCAATTCTAAGAAAAGGAGGTGTTTCTAATAAAAGTGGCAACATAAAGAAGCAGAGATTCTTTCTTAGAGAATGTTTGAAAATTTGTTTATCTAGGGGTGCTTTTACTAAATATAGAAGATGTAGCCACGGAGAGAGAAAATAATTAGCCAGGGAAAGTAAAGCAGCGTCCCACAAAAATTACTAAATTAGGAAATTTTATCAAGAGGTGCCAAGTTATGCTTATATTTCACAATAATTGGACCCACTGTGCCATATGGATCTAAAACATGGATCAAAAACAAAATAGAAGAAAACAAAATAAAAGTATACGAAATTCTAAGAAGAATATATGAGGGTGTTCAGATGAAGAAAAATGAATGGAGGAGAAGGTGGAACAAAGAGCTGTATGCACTTTAAAGGAAGCCTGATACAAGTGATTAGAGTTAGGAGAGCAAGGTGTTTAGACCATATTGCCAGAATAAATGGCGATCGACGGATGAAAAAAAAACACTTGAAATGGAAGAAGGATGGAGGAAAGGAAAAGGACAACTACGAAAGAGATGGATTATTAATGTAGTTAAAAGAGGACTATTAGGAATATTAAGAATCGAAAGCTAAAGGGATGAAGCTAAAACCAGGAAGCAATTGAAGAAAACTGTCAACAAATTAGGTGGGTTTACATGGCCTGAATTGCTGTTGTATGTAGAAATTGCAGTAATTATAGGGGAATAGCTCTGCTGGCCATGAAAAATAAGATTTTTTTGAAAAAGCAAATTGTGTTTACAAAGAAAGCATTTTTGGAAAATCTCAAGTTTAGGAAGGGGCGTACAGAGACAGATCAAACTTTATCTTTAAAAACAAATTATAAGTAGAACTTACGAATATAATATAGCAGAGCATTTTTGTAGATTTTAAACTGGGATACGACAGGATAGACAGAAATGAAATGTTAGCTTTAATAAGATTTCCAAAAAAACTAATAAACTACCAAAGAATGACACTAACTAACACAGGAAACAAAGCAACAGTAACATCAAATTGTTCAATACGCTATTAGAAATGGGCAAAGACAAGGCAATATTAATACCCAAGGTATATATGCATAAATATCAATATCTAACTTAATCAGATGAGCTAGCATAACTTGTAAGATCAGCAAAAGAATTAAAAGAAATAACAAAGAGATTAGAAAATGTTGCTATTAAAGTAGGACTAGAAATAAATGAGGAAAAGAAGAGGTATTAAGAAGTGGTAATCAAAAGGCTGATTCCGATTTAATAATCAAAAACTGCTCCAGGTACATATTATAAAATTTTAAGAACTCCGATAACTTTGCTTATCTAGGTGTCAACATGAATATCAAAAATGAGGAAAGCTTGGAGGTCAAAGTAAATAGTGCCGATGCTTTAAGTAAAATTTTGAAATCTAAACGGATGTCCAAAAAAGCAAAAGAAATACTCTATTGTACAGGAATAATAGGTTGTATGGAAACAAAACATGGAACTTAAATAAAAGGCAAAGTATGAAACTTGAGATATGAAAAGAAAAGTGTTGAGACAGATCAATGGAGGGAAAAGAACAAAATAAATAAAAAAGTAATGGATTTAAAGCAATAAAAGTATTAATAAAAACACATAGAATAAGATGATTAGGGAATGTTGATAAGCTATTACAGACCAGAGTTACTAAGAAAGTATGAAGAGGAGTAATAGCAGGAAAAAAAGAGAAATCTAATTTTAAAGTTACTTTTGGATAGGCTAAGAAATATTAGAAACGGTATTTTAATTATGTTAAAGGAATGCCAGATATGAAATAATTTAATCACAACGTCAAATAAAATAAAACAAAAACCGTTATTTACAACATTAAAATTTTTAAAACAATATAATAACAACAAATTGAAAAAATTACACAAAATTGTCCAATTAATTTTCACTGTTAGCAAATATTCTCTCTGTAATAAAACGGAACACGCTATATATTAGAGAAACCTTAGTCATAAACATGTTTAATAAATCAAACTAGTGGAGTTTAGGTTGAAAATGAAAACCGGGCGAAAATCCTGGGAGAATGACAACAATAATGCAACTCCATCGTTTGTAATGGTCGAAGAGAAACCACCGTTTCGGCCGCTAAACCGCCACTGTTGGTCCATTGTTTCATCCTGGCAAAGCGGCTACAATCATGGCGCGATGTAACGATGCAATGGCGTAGTCTATAAAATTTCAAACAACCGCTTTAAGTAATAATATTAATAATAAGTTGTGGTTCTCTTCAATGTGAAAATAAACATAACAGAACAACTAATGCAGATATCGATTTGCCTGAGACGAAAGGTTCCATCCTTCCATTGCTGGCATATTCCAATTTCGAATACTCAGTAGTTTTAAATTCTCATTTAATATTCTAATTTTCTTTTTTCTAGATTCCTCCTCTTCTATTTGTTCTTGGTCTTCATTCTAAAATTATTTTAAATACTCTATATTCGAGTAGTTTAATAATATCTTGTATTGTATTTACTTTACTTAATTATTTTTTGTGTCATATTTCTGCGTCACTTTCTAATTTGCTCTTCTACTCTATATATTGTTATTCTTTTATACCCTCAAATACATTTTTCGTTTCATCAGTTCTCGTTTTCTTTATCCATTTCATTGACTACCTAAGGTGCAAAAATTTTTAAATAGATAGACGGAAAATGACAATCACACAACAGTAAAAGTTAATAATTTAACCAAGTGTATATTAAGGGTATTAATTTGAAAAAAAGAAAGGCATTTTTTTTAAATAAACTTTTTAGCTGGTGGGTCCAACATCAAATCCATAATCAGCCTCCTTTTTGGTGACAAACGCACCCATAAAAGTGAAACCATGAATAAACATAACTTCCATTACGATTTCGCTAACAATTCTCAAAGTCAAACTTGATCGTCTTTGAATATTTTGCCACTGACGATTAAGCGTATTCATGCATGTGAAGCGCTGTAAATCATTCTGATATCTATTTTTCATTCCATTATTCTATAAGATACTTCTGGAACAATTCGAGAAATTGAATTGGAAAATTGGGCCACAAATTCCATTTTTCAGAGATCCCACGTTTCGAAATAAATGACCCACCACGTCACTGTGAAGACGAATCCAAACCAGAGAAGCGAATGCCATTTTCAAGAGACATCCAACAAAAAATGGGGAAGAACAACGAGGAAATAAGTTTAACGGCACTTTAGTTCTTTAAGTGTTACCATCAATTTTATAGACTAGGAAATGTATAAATAATAAAAAGATTTTTTTATTGGCTGGTCTTGCATTAGATTATAAAATATATGTTACAATATACGCAAGCGATTATTTATTTCTCTGGCAGTTTTCCAAAAGTACAATACTTAATTATTGCCATGGTCACTAGCATTTAGTATTCCATTATATAAGCATTTTTATTTTTATTGAAGATATTTATCAGTATTTATTTACACATTAAATGAGATTGCACAAGTTTTAATAAGACGCTCTCAATCACTTTTAAACTATATATGTATTTAACTACCCTTTAGTTGTTATTGTTTGACCTTGTCAGTAAAACTAAAACTTAGATAGTTAGGCCGCTCTAATCTGTTGTATACAATCCCAAGTTTCAACTAGGATGAAACTTGATACTAATTTAGAGTCTAACATTATAACTATAAGTAGCGATCAACAAGCAATTTTGATCATCTCTATATTGTTAATTGTAGAGATATTGTAGTTAACACCTACAAGTGAAGTTACTTTTTGACGTTTTGTTTTCATAGAATGCTCTTTAGATACATATTTAATTATGCATAAATGATTAAAAAAAGGATCTTATGAAATATTCGCTATTAAACTGGGGAATGTAAAAACTAAACAGATACTCAAGATCTTCTGGTTAGCTTAAATATCACTCTTTTCACGAATGTCCCAAACTCGATATTCTGTCAGATATTGTAGCCAAAGACAAAAAATTTTCTAACTTAAATTATTTAGTGGAAAAAGGTCTCATCTCAACATACATATTTTACTTTTCAAAACCTTCAGATTTCGGACATTCCAATAAGTTTCCCGTTACTCCAGTTATCGCTAAAGGTTTCAAGGAAGCCTTTAACCAAATGGTGCTTGAATCCTTTCTCCTTGAACCTTAAGTTTGCCTCCGATAGAAAGACGATATTTTTATCATTTGGCCTTATAATCAGCACACACTTCCTAAATCATCTAAACAACCAAGATTCCATATAAAATTTACCACGAAAATAGAATCCTTCCTTTTCTGAATGTACGAGATAACATAAACTCAACGGTACTTTAGGTTGCTCTGTATACAGAAAACCAATCCATACCGGCAAATACCTGCACTACACCTCTCATAATCCTCCCAAACAAATGTATTCAGTAATCAAGTCTTTAGTTGCAAATGCTTTCTATAATACTGTACCAGAAAACATGAATCAGCACTTTTCTTCAATGGCTACAAAAAACTCACAAACAAAAATATATCTCCAAATTCCGAAAATCTAGACACAAAAATTCCTTTTCAAAACATCAACTCTAAGCTCCAACCATATATTCGCTTCAGATCATATCAGTAAAATCCATAGTAAAGAAAGAATCCGTGCTTCATAGAAACCCCCAAAAAAGATAGAACCCTTTGGCATATCAAGAGTACCTTACTCATGTGAACAAGTCTACATTAGAGAAACAAGACGATCAGTAAAAACACGTATCAAAAATCTCTAGACCAAGGAAAGAGCTAGAAACAGAGATGGACGAGGAGGACAAATAAGGGACCAAGTATGGAAACAGAGAATCAACAAAGGAGACAACACACCCAAGAAGAACATTACAACACAATTGCTCGAGGAGACAGAAGAGGCAGACCAGTAGGAATAAAGTGCTGGACCCTATCTCGAAGAACAAAAGTAATTGAATAATGAGGACGGATCTGGAGATCAGGGATAGTGAAAAAAGGATTCCCTGGCTTTTACATTAATACGGTAATAGAGTTGAAACCAAGAAACCTCTGTTCAGTTTGTATGTATGTGTGTTTGTATCCAATTCAGATATGTTTCACCTCTAGCTATATTTAGTAGTTGAGTTACCCTGCGTAGCTCCTGAAGAAGTCACTTATGATAGGCAGCGAACCGTTGAGAAATATCTAGAAATCCTCAGATTCACTCTGACCGTGTAAGCCTACGAACTTAACAGTAAATATGATGAAGTGATGTAGACAGTAAAGGTATTATTAATTATATTTTTTTATTATCAATATAATATCACGTATTAAAATTAAAACATAAATCATAAAGTTTATAAGGAATTTCCTACTATTCCTACTATAAGAATATACCGACAATACGGACAATAAATCAGTAGATACTGAAGAAATTTAAAAAGTTTATATACGAGATGCATTTATCAACAGTCATTTATCTTCTAAAATTTGTCAGAGATTATTAGAAAATTGATGCCTTAGCCTTAAAGGCACCATTCTATAATACTTGAAAAAGCTCGGAAAAATAGGAAGGATTATCATATTCCTTTAAATTCGACAAATAGCTATAGTTCAAGTGATTTATGTGATTTTTCATCATTTGCTTCCTGTTTTTTTTTGTTGTAGAAAAGTTAATCATTCTTTCAAATCATATCAATTTTTTACACATTTTTAAAACATTTGTTTATCTCGCCACAGCTTATTTAAAGTTTATAAATAACAATTTTTCAAAATCTACTGTAGCTTCTACAAACTGTATTCTTACTTCAAACAGTTAAGATCTAATAACTTTTTTAAAGAAAACACTTGTCAATTTTAAAATTGATAGGATTATTGCCATATCTTTAATAGACAGAGGGCGCTCTAAAAGTTATTTACATTGTGTTTTTGTAGTTAGCCACAAATTTGTAACTATTCCTGTTGTTCTCATAAAGAAATATATGGCATCAACTAATTTTTATTCTAATATATAAGAATAATATCAAAAAACATAACTAAAAAAAATTAGTTACTTGAAATTTAAGAGAATTTAGAGCTTGCGTGGTTTAGCTCTGACATTGTTTATCAACCAGGTTGATAATACCAATTTAGTCTGTGATTATCTCTCTATAAATTTGTGGAGCAATCACATTATTATTCCAGGAATTATAATGGTATAATATCATTAAGTAGAAAGTCGTAAGTAACATGAACTACTCCTTAGATATTGTTAAAGAAATTACTTCTGATTAACCAACATAAACCGAAATTAATCCTAGATTTAAAAAAAATCCATCTCGCCATATATCCAAGTTGCACAAATCCTTTTTATCGTTTAAATATAGACTTTAAACGTTCTTCATCTCTCAATGCTAGATATCTGTTACTGTAATTGATGAATTTTTACGATTTTCTTGTTTTCTTGCTTATTTACTCTTCGACTGTCATTAGTTACCTTATTGAATTGTTCTCTATTTTCAAGGTAGCTGCATGTGTTCATTTAGACCATTTCAGCTCGTTTGTTTCAAATGAATTTTTAAATTTTCTTCATTCCTGAAATATTTCTCTAACTTAAACAACTCTATGTAATCCAGGAAATAGACAGGTAGAGCATTACGATGGTATCTTTTGGAAAAATATTAATCTAGCTTTAAAAACTTAAGGTTTACAACAAACCAGTTGCAATCAGTACTACTTAATGCATTGTATAGAATTAGAACTCTTCGATACAAAAGAAGAACATTGTATGTATTGCTTAATGGTGGTTGGTTGAAATGTTTATGATATGAAGTTGTTTCCATTTGTCAAAATCTGTTAACCTTGCTTGTCTTCGAAAATGTCACACTGAACGGCGAAACCTTGTCAGACAAATATTTGAAAAAAGCCTTGTAACACAATGGAAATTCAGATCAGTACAATTTACCTTTTCATATTTATTAATCTGTTGTTTAGTGATAAAGTTCCTTTAGCTATGTATATTTGATTTCAACTTGTTTAAAAACTATGTTCTAAATTAAATACACAGGAAGGGGGGGAGGAGGTATATTGTAGACTATTTATCTAAGAATCATTAATTTACAGTCAGTGCTTAGTTTATTTATAACTAGCAATGATTATGTCACTCCCATTTCTGATATTATGTCAGTCTTTAACTAAGTCCAAGTTTTAGAAGTCTACTATTATTATTATTATTATTAGTATTATATTTATTGAATCTCTTTAGTGCTCCAATTATTTTAATTTGATTTACTTTTACAATACTTTATATACAAAACATTATGTGTAAATTAAATATTATGATATTTACTGAAAATAAGTTCAAAGAAAAAATATTAATTCATGTTTAACGTGCAAATTTTGCTTACGAGCTGTAGACAAGATAAAGTAAGCGAAGGTCATTGCCCTGTCAACATCAACGATTTTTCCTCATTACTCGCAACTCCTCTAATTATATCCTGAAAACAAAACCGAAAAAGACTCCTTCCTCACTCTCAGGCTAACAATCCTCTCCCGCTCTCCCATGCCCCTCGTTTAGAGGTTTAAAACACATGAATGCATACTCATCGGATTTTAGCGATGAGTAACTACCCATAGAGTGTAATTATTAACTTATCAACCCTTACTTTACATCTCGAAAAAATCCACAGATTATTTATTTTTTTAAATATACACTTTGAAAATAAAACTCATTCAGGGTGTCTCAAAGTTCGGAGGTTGGATGATAGCTCCATTATTAAAAATGATACTTTAAGTCAAAATACAAAAATAATTCATGTAGAAAGGTAAAATTATGATTTTTTTTAATGACACATTCCACATTTTAGTGCACTTTCAATGCAAATTCTGATCTATAAACAATCAATTTAAAAAAAGCATATTTGGCTTCTCTCATTGGAGTTGTGACGCATCATTTTCCATTAAACTGACAAAAAAATCATAGCTTTCGGCATATTCCTGCAAAATTCGCAAACACAACAAAAATGATGTAATGAACACCTTCCTTTCAGTTAAGGAGAAAAGCAAACAGTTGTCAGAATATAGTAAACAGCCCCAATATTGAATTAAACCGGAGGCCGATGCGAGCGGTTAAAATTAAATTGATTTTATTGAAAACCAACAAAACATAAACAGATCCAACAAATGAGCTCCTATCTGTGAGTTGCTCATGTTCTTCATTACGTGCAGGTTGGTTAGGAACTGTTTTGTTGTTTTGTGTACGTATACCAAAACCAGAACAACAATGAGACAAGAAGAGGTGTTTATGTAACCACGGGTAAAACACCTTATTCTTAACAAAAATGTGGTTTATTGAAAAATATGTATTTATTAATACCGTTTTGGGGTTTAGTAAAATATCTGTATGAGAAAAGTCTAAAAAGCTTTACAAATTCTCGAAGGAAGTAAGCGACTAACAGGAAATGAATAGAATTTTACGTAATATTACCAGCAAACATAATTTTACCTTGAATGGGCGGAAATTTCACGAATAAATTTCTACTAACTAAAAGACGCCAAATAAATTACGAAGGAAATAGTGTCAAAATAAAATCCTTATCAAAGTGTACGTCCTTCTGTCGGTATCCATTATTATACATGAAATGAAGTTTCTTGTAAACGTAATCGATAATGTTGAATAGTTGAAAGGATTACGATTATTATATTAACACAAAAAACGATTTTAGTTAAACCGAATTGAGTTTTCGAACAAACAAATCAACCATTCATGTTATAATGAACGTTGTTTATGAATTGTTGTAGAACCGTCAGCAAGGTAAGCAAGCCGCAGAAACATTATAAACCTGCTGAATGCTTTCGATTGCAGTTTATATAATAAAACTAATAGAATGGTAGTTATTTGATGTTTCGCAATTTGGAGCTCTCTTTGTTTAGTGGTAAGTAAGTAAAATAGTAAGCCAAATTTTAGACTCATTAACTTTGTTTATTTAAAGATGCTACCATCACTTTTATATGTATTCGCCCTGCCAAAATAATTCTGAGTAGTTTAATGTCACAGCTGAATATTGGTTCTTAGTCAATAATTTCAAGTCGAATACAAACGAAGTTCAATATATACAAGTTCTACCTGCCACCAATTATGTTAATTACAGTATTGTGAGTAATTAGTTGCGGAAAATGGTGCTAAAAATCAAATATTACTAAACTAAAATCCAAAGTGAGTAGTATGTGGTGTATTTTTGAAGACAGCTCAAGCATATCGTCAAGTAAAATTAATATTTAGAAATATCGTTAGAACTTTAAATGTCAAAGCTTTAAACAACATGGGTATAAAGTTTTTGCGTAAAATTTATTAATTATATGTCTTCATCATCATGACTTAAACAGTTGCAAATTTTTGCAAACAATTAAAGTTAAAGAAGGCAAACTATAAATCTAAAGGATATAAATAAATTTTAATCAGAAAAATGTATCATTCAGTAAAATTTCTTGTAATTCTCATTTGTTATAAGTATTTGTAACATCTCAAACTATAAAAAAAAATTACTTATTCAGCATACATTGGCAATCGCACAACTTTTTTACGGAAATTCCCGCTTTATAGCTAAACATATATAAATGTCTTACTCTTCTATTAAATTAGCCTTTTCTTAAACCTCGCATCTGCATCATATTCTAAAACGCAATTACTGAAAATTACCCCTAAAAGCACATCTAGCACTAAAAACCACGTACCGTTTCATTCTGTTCTGGACCATCAACACGATAATTTAACCTATTTTTAAGAGAGTTATAGTGTTTTCGAGTGGTAAGTTGGGTCAGCACTAGTGCAACACTCGTGCAGGGTTTGTGTTCGATTGGGATGTTCTGGAACAGGACTGGTGCCAAATACTTTCGCCCTTTAGTCAAAACAATGCAAACTCCAGTATTTCCAATCGAAAACACTATTAAGGGCGAAGGTACTTTGCACTGGCTTCGCTCTGCTGCGGTCTCGTCGATCATGCAGTTTGCACGAGTGTTGCATGAGTTTTGCTCTCGTGTTATCAATCGAAAATACTATTAATCAGAAACTAACGTCTTGCTAATATTTTTTATCTGAAAGTGCTATAGTGATGATCGTCACATGCTTATTAATTTTTCTGGAAGTATTAAAATAGCAAAAAATCAAAGTAATAATTAAACTTTCGTTAAGTAAATAGCCAGATAGCTTCCTGAAACAATTTATAAATCTACAGTATCAGACAAAAATGAAAATCCCCATTTTTGCCCTCTATGTTACACGGACACCGGTTCAGCGCATCAGGGTCATCATGTTTACTTTAGTGATTCGGTACCTGTAGTTAAGAGTGACTAACTACTATTTGAACGGGTGACTAAAGAAACACCTCTTATAGAGAAGGAGAAGGAACTCTAATGTTTTTCCGATGTGGAGATGTTAAGTCGGTAGTCCCGAGTTCATTGATGTTGACAGACACATTAAAGATCTTTACAACGTTCTATTCTTTTGGGCCATCCACATGTGTATGCTTTACATAAGGCTTACTAGACAAACCAATTTTATAACCAAAAGTAGAAACCGAAAAACAAACTAACTTGAACAACTGCTTCACGGCGACCGTCCATTGTTTTGCCGTAACCATGTAGCGTGAAAGGGACCATTCTCTTCTTCTCATAACAAAAATAATTTTCCCTACAGTCTAAACTAAACAGTGTTACCCTCGTTTTACGTTATACGGTTTTGATCGTGTAGCCAAAAACCGTATGGTAAAAATCGAAAATGGGGAAATTTTCACACAATACTTTCAGATATGACTCTTATTACATAAAAATTGGCAGTAAATTCTACGCACATTCCAGCCATCTTTAGTAACATTTTTATCTTTGTAGATTTCCAAAAATTTATTCCAAAACATTTGTAATATAATTTGAACATTTACTTTGTTTCTTTATTGCTTAATGCCTACATGATAATATTCAATATAATGTTTTCTTTCTTAATTCATTTTTTGCCACATCATTTAATACGTTTAGATAAATATTAAAATTCAATAAGTAAATATTGGCTGTTTCAATTTGTAACCAAACAACTGGCAACGGCTTCTATAAATAGCGACTTACTAAGGAGGAAAGGTCCCTTTGGCTTCTACGGAAGAGGTTTAATAAAGTAAATCATCCAAGACAGTAAAATACATTTAATGATTTGTAATATATATATTTTTTTCTCCTGCCTTTATAAACATAAACCAACCAACTTTATAATATACTTAAATAATATTAACTCTTTAGAGATTTCTTTAATTATCTGAAATAAATTGAAGGAATTTTGGGGTTTTCGAAGTTTATTTGATACAGACAAGCTATTATTGGAAAAACAATCAACACAAAATCGTTACCACAAAATTTCTTATAGATTGAAGCATAAAAATCTTTGACGACTAGTTTCGGCAAGCCATCCAATAATAGATTGTTTTTATCAAATTAACTTTGAAAACCTCAAAACGAGATGTTTTTTGCTCAAGAGTTGATGATTGAGTGAATATTTCTAGGTTTATGTTTTGAGGCTTCAGAATATTGGCTACGTGACTTTTATTATTAAATATACTATTAGAGGTGAGTTTCAGTTATATGCGTTTTAGGAAATTGACCACGTGTGCATTTTAAGAACGGAATATTTAATAGAACAGTGAGGTAGAGATATGTTTATTTTAGATCTACAGTGGAAATTTCCTTATTAAAATTCATTTGTAGTTTGAACATAAATCAAAACTAAAATGATTAACTCTTGATAAGGGTTAGCTCATATTTCAATCAAAAATATGTCAAAATCAAAGCCTCGTCTCTCTTTATTTATAAATGTTTTGTACAACTAGTTTCTAAACCGTACATTTCATCGTCAGGTGTACTAAAAATTTAAGCAAAAAGATCATAATTACAGATTATGTTCATCCAGAAAAACGTTGTGTGCGAGAATTTAATAGATTCAGTTCAGGCTTTTCCGAATTTAACGCAAAGAAAAATTCAATCTTGTGGTAGTTCAAGTTTTTGTTGTTTGGCTATGTCTTTTCGTCTTAATTGTTTCAATTATTTTTTTTAATAAGTTTGAATGAACCTCTTGACATCTTTCAAACATAGAATGTTTTTCCAGATTAATATAATTTGTAACATGACCTTATAGTTTGCAACCCTAATAGATATTAATAGTATTTTTGCTCACCTATCAACAACTGTGGATATTTTAATAATAAACACAAATCAGAAGATCTGGTTTCCTTAGTTACTCTCGACAAGTTTAAAATATACAGTTGCTATATTTGATATTGATTTTAAATCTGATATTGAATTTAGTTTTGTTGTTAATTTTGTCCAAAAATATTAAGTGGTTTCCTGCCTAGGAACGCAAATAACACTTTCCTTCCTCAAATAATGGTGGAAAATATAGGAACACAATTTTGTTGCCTTACCATCAATATACGTCCTGCTGGCAATTTCTACATCCATGGATTATTAATGGATTATTATGAGTACATATGTACAACAAACTGCGTTGTCTTTGTTTAATAACACCTGTTTTCTTATTTATAGTAAATTAAAACACTAATAATAACAGTTAACATCGGAAGTGTCCATTTTGTACGTTATATTTCTCGCGCAACTTTAAGCAAACTAACGTTGGCTGCAGAAAATAGTCCACGAATTAGTTAAATATACATAATTTATTATAACAATACATTAAAGCTTTTGAGACACGCGAAAAAACAATATAAGCGGTTTTGAATCCCTTAGGTCGTTACCTTTCCAAAAATCAACCCCCTTGAAACAATACTCCTTCTGACGGAACTTCTCTTCACACCCTTTCATTTCATCATGACCACGTCGTTCATATACGGGTTTCTGCGCTTTCAAAGTTCTGCAGGATGTGTCAAGGCGTTGTAGATAACCGAACAATTTAACAAATGAAGCGACAGATCCGATTTCCATCCTATCCGCGATTAGTTTAATTGCTTAGTAGTTCGTTAACAAAAGACACTTACTAACATGTCAGTTATGTATACAGGGTGACGCATTAGTATGGCAAAGCTCGATTAGTCCGCTATTATTGAAGTTACGAAAAAAAGTTTTTATAGAAAGTATAGGCAGTCTTGAGATTCACATTTTAAAATTAGCCCCAAATAAAATGTAGTACTTTTAAATGGAATATTTTTACATTATTATAATCCTCTTGCCGAGCTAATTTCAACAATATATCACACTTCATGTCTATTATGTTTAATAAAGGATCTACAGCCACCTAAAAATCACATTTTTTTGAATGTAGATGTCTGTAGCAGCCAAACCGTTGAAAATCAATAAAAACAGATTACATGTTCCTATCCTAACTTTTCAAGTTCTATGCTATGGTATTATTATCTATTTGATACAGAGTGATTAAAAATTAGATGGGATTTCAAATTTGATTTTTCAAGTGGCTGTAGATCCTTTATTAATCATAATAGACATGAAGTGTGATACATCGTTGAAATTAGCTCGGCAAAAGGTTCATAAAAATGTAAAAATATATGGCGTATTCCATTTAAAAAAACAAAATTATGGTCTGGCACTGCGTTCCTGAACACACTGTATATGTGGGACTAATTTTAAAATGTGAATCTCAAGAACACCTACACTTCATATAAATAATTTTTTTTCGTAACTTTAATAAAAGCCCACTAATCGAGCTTTGCCACACTAATGCGTCACCCTGCATATTGTAACGGTCTAGATAAAATGAATTAAACAAATCATTATATAACAATTAAATTTTGGATGAAAAAAATTGATATGTATTTTAAGATGCCATATAGGGTAATATAATGTAAATACATAAGTAAAACAAAATAATTTTATTGATTATAAAAGAATTCTGAACATAAATTATAGCTATTCCTATAACTTATCATAATTATCCTGTATGTGTAGATATGTCAATGTGAAACCGAAATTCATGATTTTTTTTATAACACTTATAAACCTTAAACTATTCAAAATTTCGTCAAATTGATGGTAAATTGTAAAACTTTATATATGGCATAGATCTATTTTGGCAAGAAAAAATTTAAAACTAGCACTTGATAAAATTACAGCACATGATATGGAAAACATATCAGCTGAAGAAGGAATATAGTAACAACCATAAAAATGTTGTAAAATGAATTATTCTATATGTAGAATTGTTAATTAAAATTGTTGAGTATTTAGAAATATGTAAAAATAAAAAAAATTTCAATTATAACAAAATTAAAGTAATTTATTGTAAGAGAATGGGCTTTGTTGTATCCGAATAATAAGCTAAATGTCAATGTAGAATAATTAGAAAGTGAAAATGTCAAGATACAAGTAAAAATATCATATTTTGATTATAAATAGTTAATTCACCGGATACAATAAAAATGAGTAACAATTATGTCATTGTAATTATAAATCTACGATATATATTGTTTTAAAAATGGAAAACTCACGTGGAATTACCACACCAAAGCCAAAACCAAGCAGACCAAAATTATTAAAACTCAACGTGGATGAATTTAAAAAAAATATAATTCGTAAGCTCATTTTTTCTAAACAGGCAAATACTAACGGTAAAGATTTAGAAGCTATAACCGACGATGCTGATTTACCCACAATAAGCCGAAATAAACTGTGAAAAAGATTACATTAAATAAGAAAAAATGTGCAGACGCTCTATGCTGATCGATTCTGAAGAAACTGGAGACGACAGTACTTTAGAAGAATAAAACAAATTAGGACTAAAAATAAAAACATTTCCTATTTAGAATAAAACATTTGGTTAATACAGGACATTATTTTAGATAAGTTTCTTAAGATACAAATATAAACTCATCTTAAGGAGCGTTTTTACAAGAATTTACTGCTGGTATTAAGAAACCTACAGGTAAAGGAGCAAGAATTAATGTTTGTCATATAAAGCACTATGAACCGTTTTGTTAAGGGTGGTTTACTTTTTTTTTTAATCAAAAAACTGTTGAAAGTCACGAAGACATGAAGGGAGATGTGTTTGAGGAATATTTCGAACAAATGATTGAATTAATAATAATAATGAAAAGTTCGATTATTGTAATGGAGAATACAAGTTACAATTTCAGATTACTTGAAACTTTACCAACCACGAAATGGAGGAAAGATGAAATTGCAGCAAGGTTAAGTTCTAATAATATAGTCTTTGATGCTGAAAGCGAAATTGTTAACCATTGTCAAGAGACATAAGCAAAATTAATTACAAAAATTACATTATTAAGAAACTGAAATCCTCTGTTGACTACCCTACCACTGCGAGCTTAATCCAATAGAATTAATATGGGCTCAAGTTAGAGGTTACGTTGCTAGAAATAACACAACTTTTAAATTACCAGATGTTAAAAATTTATTCAGTGTGTCAATATCTGAAATACCCTATGAACATTGATAAAAATGTATTAATCACATTATAGGAATAGAGAAAATAATGTAGGTATACTTTATAACATAATTGGTATATCTACAGAACCTGTTATAATTTCTCTTGAATCAGATGACAAGTCTTCTCAAATAAAATGTGAGGAAGCATAATTTTATTATTATTATTATTATCTCCGAAGATTATTTTCAATGATTATATATTCATCTATGTAAAATTGGTGATTTGTAAATAAATAAACAAATAGGTATTTTTATATTATTTAATAACAAAATTCTGTGTACTTGAATTTCCATTTAATTTGCAAACGCACGTCTATAATTTATTGATTTTGGGAGAGATTAGCGTAACATATTTCTGGGAATTTACTCTCTCTTAAACTTCAAATGAAGTATAGTCGTATATATACTTTTAATATGGAAAACCCCAGGTTCTGATAGGTTTACCCAATAAATCTATGCAATTGGTTATTCAAAAATAAGCAAATTAATGTTGATATTAAAATTATTCAAAATGGTGGCCAAGTATTATTTGTTACTTCCTGAGAATGCTCTGTATGAAATATCGATATTAAGATTTGATCTGGTGGTGATAACTTAAGTCTAATTTTCTGCTTGTTAATAGCTGAGCATAAACACACGTACTTGTGAAAGATTTCGGCTCATCGCGAGCTAAGTACGCGAACCAGGTGTGTGAAGAGCCAAAAATGTTATTATCCATTCACTAGTACACTTAACAGGCAGATTTAGATGACAGACGCTCCAAAAATTTATGTTAATGGGAGGCTGAAGTGGTGTGAAAACTACGACTGTCAAATATACTGGTGCAGTTAGAAGTTTTGGTGTGTCAGAAATTATGCAAAGTATAAAAACGAGCCCTAGCAACAGCTTTTATACACTGTGTCCCAAATTTAAGAGGCATGTATTGCTATCCCAGTTATTATAAGAGCTAAAATTGTTCAAATAGGCTGTTTTTCGGAATTATCTTAACGTACTTTCATTTTTAATACTTATTTTTAATTATTCAATTATTCGCGATAAGCCGAAAATGGGCATTTTTGACAAATCCCTGTATTCGATTATTTGAAAGCATGCAGTTTTTTAGATAGCATATTCTATGAGCACTTTTCAAGGTCTTTGAAATAAAAAATAAACAAAAAAATATCACTTTGTGTTTTGGAGATATTGATCAATTATTTTTTTTGACTCAATATTAGATTATAGCTCAGTTAAACATATCATTTTTTATCCTAATTTCAAAAATAGTTAAATATTTTAATTTTAAATATTTTATGTCTCCTATTGATCGAATTTCTTATTTTAGTTGTATTCGAAACCCTTTTCACAGTGTAAACAGAAACACTTTAAGAGTGATTAATTCTGTGCAAGTTGGCAGCCACACATTTAAATTTTCCTAAAACCCTTGAAATTGCAGGAGATGATTGAAAAATTGATTATTAAATGTAAAAAAGGTAATAACCTGGGCAAGGCCCCAGCTCTATAGTAGATACACCTATGATGCGATAACTATAGTCAAGCAGCGTCCAGCGCGGTTAATATACTACTCAAAACAATTATCGCATATTTTGAAAACCCTGTACAAAAGACTTTATTCATAAAACTGGTAAACTAAGATTTTTAGTACTAAAAACATAGATCTTTTTTATGCAAATTCCGGCAGATATGGGTTTTTATATTGTTCTTTATCATTTATTCTGATGTTTTTCTGTATAACTACAAAATGCTAAAACCTTTACTTATCAATGGCACGAGTATTCGATTAGTTGAACTTAGACTTTCGCACGAAATTATTAATTGGATGAAATTAGAGTTATGGACGATAACAACAGACGTCTTACTAGCTGAGGGTTACAATCAAGTCCGAATAGCGCAAATTTTAGATGTTACCCAGTCGTCAGTAAGTAGAGTGTTAAGGCGGTATAGGGAGACTCAGGCATTTTCAAGACGTCCTGGCCAAGGCCGTAATAGGGTCACAACTGCAGCGCAGGATCAATTTTTGCTTTTGCAAACTTTAAGAAACCGTTCAACTACAGCTAGGAACTTACAAAATGCCCTAAGAAGAACTTACCAGGTTAGGATCGGTGATCAAACGGTTAGAAACAGATTGAGAGAATCTGACTTAAGGCCAAGACGACCAGCAACGGGACCACGACTCACGAGGCAACACCGCGTACGCAGATCAGCCTTCGCCAGAGAACACCTGAATTGGAGAGCAGCTGATTGGCACACGGTCTTGTTCACCGACGAGTCCAGATTTACTCTCTCAACAAATGACCGTCGTGTAAGGGTGTATAGAAGGCCTGGAACCCGATTTGTACGGGGCAACATTCGTCAGTTGGATGCATACGGTGGAGGAGGCATTATGGTTTGGGGAGGAATAAACTTTCGTGGACGCACTGATCTCCATATTGTACAAAACGGTACTTTGAATGCTGAAAGGTACATTAATAATATCCTTCAAGAGTATGTGATTCCTTTTGCCCCATTTATAGGCGATAATTTCATATTAATGCATGATAATGCCCGTCCTCACACAGCACGCATTGTGACGAGGTTCTTGCAGACACCGATATTAATATCATGGATTGGCCAGCAAGGTCACCTGACTTAAATCCAATTGAACATATGTGGGATGCACTTGGAAGAGCCGTTAGAGGAAGATTAAATCCACCTGAAACTTTGGAACAATTGTCTGAAGCTCTTATAGAGGAATGGGATAGAATTCCCGAAGCTTATGTTCAAAATTTAATTTTAAGTATGGGGAGGCGTTGCAGGGCAGTTGTAAGAGCTAGAGGGGGTAATACTGAATATTAATTAATGTTTTGTAGTGTAAAATTCATTATGGTCGGACAGTAATGTTAATTTTGTTCTTTGGTTTTAATGCAAATAAAACACTAAAAAATTCATAGTTGCCTTATTTCGTTACATTTTATGTAAATTTTGCAACACTTCGTAAAATCCCTTAAAACATGTCCTTATTCGATAAAAAATATATAAATCAATGTTATTTTTATTTGATGATTAAATATAGACATTTGAGAAAATATGCGATAATTGTTTTGAGTAGTGTAGTTGGATGGGTGACCACCAGCGAACACTGTCGTAATATGCCCGTACAGCCTGCAGCGACCAGTAGTATATCACAGCTCGCAGGCACTATACCAATGAGCGCGAGATATAGTGGAGATGCCGTCTTTCGGAGGAAACATTAAAGTGTCGGTCTCGAGTCCATGGATGTTAAAGATCCCTACTTCGAGTTTGAAATACCTGAGGAATTCGGCAAAATTTTCGGTTAGGGGTAGCGTGATCCCGGCGTCGGTAATCAGCCTTGGTCGCAGAAATATGCCGACGTTAAATAAAATAAATAAAGTATAATAACCTAGATAGTATTATACGCCCCTCCAATTTGGGACATAGTGTATGTGTTGAAGAACAAGAAAAAGCGAACAAAATGGGAAAAGAAATGGTTGTAAAATAAAAGCACCACTTTTTGTGACTTTTCAACTTTTTCCATTTGTTTCCTAAAACAACTTCGAATCGATTGCATTTTTTTTCATCATCCAGCATTGGGTGTTTTCGATATATTTCTGCGCCTCCTCGAAAAGTCTCGACCTTCCTATGAGAGTTAAGATATTATTTCATGAGGGGACTTCTAGATCCTCAACTTCCATCTTTCCTTTCTTAAACCTCGCTGCTGCCCAAGTAATGGAAGGAAGGAAGTAAGTCTCTGTCTCTCTCTCCTCCTCACATTTTTGGAAATTTGGGTTTCCACTGGTCCAATAACACGTACCCATTGTACCACATGCTTGGACTGGCATTCTGGAACGCGCTTTGGATATTTTAAGATTTTTTACCATTAAAATACGAACCGAATATGCGTACTCAGCTCTCAGCGAGCCAAAATTGCTCATAAGTATGTGTATGTATGCCCAGCTCTTGCAATTTTATTTAACAGACAAAGAAAGATACTAAGTATATCCCTGCAGTTGAAGGTTAGTGTATTAAGTTTTTCAAAAATGTCTACTTTTTTTTTTTTTTTTTTTTTTTTATTTCTCCAATTTATTTAACAATCTGTGCCTCTTAGGAACAATAAGTTAAAATTATGACATTGCTAAATGGGACATGTAGGGAGGATTTCCAGTGAAAACTTCCCTTTTGCAAACTTACGAACTAATGTCTAAAATATTTACAAGAATGTTTAAAATGTTTAAAATCCACAAAAATATTTAAAATGTTTAAAAAAAAAAAATTTTTTAAGTCTAAAAGAATGTTTGAAATGTTTAAAATCTGGAAGGTAGGTCGGATGGTTTGAAACGCTTCAGTCTACGCACTTCACCATGGGTATTAAATAATTCACTAGCAAACGCGTTTGGGTGCACACTTAGTCTTGCTTCATACTTATTGCTGTATTTGCTGATTTCTTCTTTAATGCTGGGAACTTTCAGGTCTCTCTCTATTATTCTGTTAGGGACATACCACGGAGCGGCTACTATGGTCCTTAACACTTTGTTTTGAAAGCGCTGTAAAATCTCTAGGTTCGAGTTACTGGCTGAGCCCCATAGCTGGATGCCATAGGTCCATATAGGTTTTATTATGCTTTTGTATATAAGAAGCTTGTTTTCGAGTGATAATCGTGATTGCCTGCCAATTATCCAGTACATTTGTTGGAATTTGAGCCCAAGTTGTTTTCTCTTGGTGAATATGTGCTTCTTCCAGGTTAGCCTTTTGTCCAGATGTATGCCCAGGTATTTGGTAGAGTCTGTCTCTGCTAGTTGTTTGTTGTTTAGATAGACGGGTGGACATGTCTCTCGACGTAATGTAAATGTCATATGGGTGGATTTTGCCTCGTTTGCTTTTATTTTCCATTTTTGTAGCCATTTTTCTATTTTGTAGAGATTGGCTTGTAAATTTCTGGATGCTCCTTGAGGATTTGAATGAGAGGCAATAATGGCTGTGTCATCTGCGTAAGTTGCGACTGTCGTTAGTCGGGTTGTTGGTAGGTCAGAAGTGAACATCAGATATAGTACTGGTCCAAGTACACTACCTTGCGGGACGCCAGCCTCTATTTTGAATATTTCCGAGCGTGAATCTTGTTGTTTTACCAATGAATAACGGTTCATTAGATACGATTTGATCATTAGATAAAAGTCCTGAGGAAGGTTTTGCTTTAGTTTGTAAAGAAGTCCTTCATGCCACACCTTATCAAACGCTTGACTAATGTCTATGAAAGCTGCGCTGCAGTATCTTTTATTTTCCAAGTCATTATTTATTTGTTTGACTAGTCGATGTGTTTCTTCTATCGTTCCATGTTTACTGCGGAAGCCGAATTGGTGCTGTGGGATTAGAGATTTTTCTGATATTATCGGTTCTAATCGCTTTAGAAAAAGTTTTTCGAAGACCTTGGAAATAATAGGTAGGAGACTAATGGGTCTGTATGAGGCCAAGTCATTGGGATTTTTTCCAGGTTTCGGTATCATGATAATCTCTGCAACTTTCCACTGTTCAGGAAAATGTGTGAGTGTCAATATTGCATTGAATATTTGTGTTAATGCCGTTATTGTCTTTTTGGTTATATTTTGCAGTATCTTACCAGTGATGAGGTCGTATCCTGGTGCCTTTTTTGGATTTAGTTCTTTAATTACCGATTTAATCTCGTTGGGTTTGAACTTTTTTATAGGGAGATCCATTTGGCAAGGTATGTCGAGAAAGTTCTTTATTTCATTATTATCTTCTTCATTAGTACTCATTTCGTGTGGTTTAAAGACATTGCTTAAGTATTGTGCGAAGGCATTTGCCTTTTCGCTGGAGCTTCTGGACCATCTTCCCTTGATGTCTTTTACAGGAGGTATTTGTTGTACAGGCCTTTTCATTTTTCGTGTTGCTCGCCACAAGGAATAATCCGTTGCTTCTGTGGGTGTCAATTTTTCGAGGAAATCTTGAATGTTTTGGTTTTTAATAGTTTGTAAGAGCTTTTTCAATTCAGTTGCAGCTTTGTTGTAGTTTCTTTTGTTGATTTCAGTTCTATGTTTTTGCCATTTTTTTCGAAGTTTTCTTTTTTCTATAATTTTTTCTCTGACAATAATTGGGTTTTCATTTTTAGTTTTACTATTGGTCTCATTAGGTGTTGCGTACCAAGCTGCTTTTTGAATGCCTTTCGTCAGATCGTTTACAGCTTTTTCAATATTCTGTGGTGTCTTGAGTGGAATATTTAATTCAATGTTTTCATCGAGTTTTTCTCGAAATAAATCCCAGTTAGTGTTAATATTATGTAGGTACGGCTCTTTCTGTTTTTCCATCAATTTATCATGTAGGGTTAATATTATAGGGGAGTGATCGGAGGAAAGATCAAAACTGCCTTCAATATTTAGATAGTGTGGGTTGATTCCCTTTATGATGAAAAAATCGATTGCATCTGGTATTTTTGCGGGGTCAGTAGGCCAGTAGGTAGGTTCTCCTGTTGCTTTGATATGAAGATTGTTACCTGTGATTGTGGTCATTAGTTCTTTACCCTTAGTGTTTGTCATACGAGATCCCCATTGTATATGCTTAGCATTGTAGTCTCCGCCACTTATAAATTTATTTCCAAGTGTTCTTATGTAGTTAGTGTACTCCGTATTTTTATTGTTATGCTTGGGCGGGCAATACACTGCTGATAAAATTAGGATGCCTGTGTTGCTGTCTAGTGCTACGCTGGTGGCTTGAATGTGTTCTTTTTTATAGCCTTCTAGTTCATGATGTTTTATACTGCTGCGAATTATTATTGCCGTTCCTCCATGGGCAGTGTTGTCTGGATGATTTGTGTGATATACGTTATATTTAGGTATTTTTAAATAATTTTTATTGGTAAAGTGTGTTTCTGCGATTAGGAATACGTCAATGTTGTAGTTGGTAATGAATGTTTTGATTTCATGAGCGTGAGAACTCATGCCGTTGGCATTCCATTCGACTACCTTGAGCGTTTGTATTGTATTCATTTTGAAAGTTTCGTCACTAGTGTTGTAATGAGATTCATGATCATCCCCATTTGTGAAATTAAATCTTTCATCATACTTTTTAGTTCTGATAGGTCGTTGGGTTGTTGAAAGTTTACTGCTGCATTTGCATTGTTTACTGTATTTGTTTGATTTTGGGATGTCACGGCTTGCGCAAATGTTATACTTGGGTTTACCGGGCAGTGTGGTCTATTTATGTTCCTTGTCTGTTTTTCTCTTAGTTTTGGATACATTTTTTCTTGTAGCTCTTTATGTATTTTGCAACCTCTGTAGTTAGCCGGATGGTTTTCCAAACAGTTTACACATTTTACTGTATTGTCTTTTATAATTCTTGGACACTCAGATGTGTGGTGAGGTTCAGTGCATTTTACACATCTGTAGTTACGTTGGCAGAAATTTTTTGTGTGACCGTACCTTTGACAGCGAGTACATTGTGGTATTATCCTCTTAGGGTGGGGTGGTTCAAAGATTACACTTGTATTCATAAACAGTTTGGTGTTGTAAAGTTCTTTATTATTTTCTTTAACTTGTAGATCTACAAAGAAAATTGGTAGTGGAGTTTTTGTTCTATTTTGTTTAACATTCCATATTTGTACTACTTCGTGTCCCATAAGTTGTAGATTATTTTTAATTTCTTCAAGATCAGTTGAATGGTGCAGGTTCTTTAATGCTATTCTAAAGCTTTTTTCTTGTTTTGGTTTGTAGGTATGAAATTCTGTCTTCTTATCCTGTAGAGCTTTTATAATTTTATTATATGCTTCTCCAGTTTTTGGTTGTAACTTGACATTCTGTTCTCCTAGGGCTTTTATTATGTACTGCTCAGGACATAATGTTGTTAGAAGGGTTATTAATGGGTTGATATTGGCTACTTTGTCGATAAATATTGGGGGGGGCTTGGGCTCATACGGTTTTTCTTCGGCATCTTTATTGTCGTTGACTTCATCTTCGATTTCAAGATTGTTGAATATGTTTCCAGCTTTTTCGTTGGTACCCAGCCAGTAATCTTTTATTTTTGTTTGTCTCTGTATTCTAGTATTCTCTTCTGGGCTTCGTAGTCTCTTTTTATTGGTCACAGTTTGCCACTGTTGATCTGATTGCTGTGGTGGCTGAGATACGCTTGTACAAGGCATTGTTTGTGGATAAGTATTGATTTGATGCGTTTGTTGTTGTGTGATTGGCTGTGTTTGTTGATGGTTTGGCATCATTATTATGTTTGGTAGGTTATTTGCTTGCGTTGGTAGTGGTTGGTAGGATGTCAAACCTTGATTAACTAACATTTGTCCATTCTGATCGTATTGAACAGCTGGGTTGGGTTGTACAAATTGCATTCCATTGGAACTATACATGTCGACTTTTCGACATCACCCTGTATCCATTGGAAGCACTTTTAAACAGTAATAATTAGTACTTACAGTTTTTGTTTCGAAACGATAAATGTCTACTAAATTAGATAACTTTATTAAAAATAATGTATCGTAGAATTCTGCTGAATGCTTGCGACTCAAAAATATCGCAATTTCCTTTTTAGCTGGACCATCTTACCGCGTGAGAACCATCTGGATGAGAACTAAACAGCAAAGATTTATGCTCAGCTCCCATATCTTCATTTAGAACAGAGAACATCCTTGATTTTAGTGGTGTGTGGCTTTTATATAGTTAACTACTTTAATAACCAGTGTCAAAACCATATCTAAATCAGGACTTAGCGATTTAGATGATACAGCTTCCCGACGAATCATGCAGTGTCTCCAGATAATTTTTGAAGGTACCTTCGTTACCAACGCTTGTAAGCTATTGTATTTACCAGACATGGTTTGGACTCTATCGGTGCAAATCCCAACACAATGTTTTCAATGCAAATTCGCTTTAGAAAAAGCTTCATTTGTAATCTTGAACAGTTTGGTGGCTGTAGTTCTTCTTTCAATTAGTTTGCAAAATAATAAACCTCAACATAGTGTAAAATCTTTGCAGAATCTAAAGTAGCAAATCAAACCGAATCATTATTTGAGTCAGTTACTTCGTCAAGTTGTATGGTAAACAATTTTCCAGTTAGTTCAAATTGCTATTACTGAATATCAATGAATTCGTCGACAGATTGTATTGTCAAGTTGTAAACTTTTCACCAAGCATTGCTTCTAAAATGTCCTTGAAATAATAGAATAAGTTGCTCGGGAATAGTGTGGGTTTTTTAGATTTAGCTACTTTATAAGTCCATTTGTATGATGCTAAGAGAGCTTTCTCATTTACCTTCTCCACTTTGACTTGTTTTTTGAATAATCTGAGTTTTCTTTCAAAAAAATCACGCGATTTATTCACATATTCTTTGTACAACGTTTCTATATATTTCATCAATTTATTGGGTTTCATGCTATCTGCAGCCAATACTTTAAAACAAATAATGCACTGAGGTTTCTCTTTGCCACTTACTTCAAGGCTTGTAAAGCCAAAATTTATGTAGACTTCGTCGTATTTTCGTGTTTTAGATTTTGGACGATTCCCACTTGGACCTGTCGATGTAGAAGCCTCCTTCTCCTCGTTTTTTCGATTCAAAAGAATATCCGTACTTATAATACGCAACAATGCTTAGCGTTGAAACACCAGATTTAAGTTTCTTGTGTAATAATGGTATTAACGCTACCCCTAAAAACCAAAAAGGTAGAACAGGTTAAATCACCCCACCCGGCCCATGGAGTGACATCTTGGGAGAAGAATTTGGACGCATGTATGAGAGAATGAATTCGAGAGGACCTGTCAGAAGACAAGGAGTGGTGGAATATATCAGTAAACCAGATATAGAAGATAGGAGACCCGGGCTCAGTATGGATATATGTGTGTATATGTTCAATTCAGATAGTTAGATAAGCTTCGATACTTGACGCGAACTTTCCGGCAGCACCTCCGACACGCCAAATAGTATTTCTTCAATAGTGCAATTTGAATTCCTACAGGTTGGCTCTTAACTCACGAATCACTGAGTGGAGTTCGCAAAATTGTTTGAGTTGAAAAAAGAGGTCGTCAAGTACAAAATATTGAGAAACGCTGATTTAGTAAGTGACCACGTATTTTGTATTTGCCTACGAAGGCGCTATGGTTAAATACCTCAAGGTTGCAACAAGTTGTTCCTAAGTTGGAACGGCATATCGCATAATAGTATCTTGTCTCACTATATACTTTACAAAATTTCTATTTTTTTTATTTAAGGAATTAGGTTTACCTAGCTAATAATACACTTAATTCTTAAATCTTCCTTTCAATCTGTCGAAAATCTTGTTGTTTGTTCTACTAGCTTTTTTATTTTTTAAACTATAGCTAATCTAAAATGTACAAACCCAGTGGCGCCACTTTTTTTTCTTCGGTATTTCGAACATTTTTTACACAAAAACTGTTAAGTATAAAATATCTATTCCGCCATCCGATCCTCCCGAACTTTGAGGAAATCTATCACTAATTAAGAAATCTGCTCTTTCAAATATCAAATCCGTTAATAAAATTGAAAGATGAGAGTTAGTGGAAACTGAAAGATCTCTCATGCGGCCGACTAAATCGACGACGGACGACGAATCACGTATCCGAACTGAGGAAAAAATCTCTCAGAAATCCTTCTCGTGTGTGCTTAGTTAGCTCTTAAATCAAACTTATAAGACGCTTTCAAATTATACCCCTTTTTATCGTCCTTTAGTGGACATCGTAAAAATTTTAAGTTATTACTTAAAAAACGCCTCTGTAATTTTATCACGTTAATTTTCAAGATTTTTGTAATGCAATTGTCATGTTTAGTTGTTTCTAAGTTATATTCCAAGTAAAACTAACAATACAAAAATATATGCTGCGTATAAATCGTATATATGCATTTGATATAAATATTAGAATTAAATTAAATAAAAATCGCCTACCTTTAAAAAAAATTGGCGTTATTACTTTTGACTCAATGTGCTACATCTTGAACTTTTCACATTTTTTTTAAAGTCGATTAATTCTAATATTTACATCAATTAAATTCTAGACTTTGCCTCAAAATAAAATTAATTTTATGGACAAACAACATTTTGAAACATCCCGTATACTATTTTTAATTTGAGAACACGATATTAATTATTTAAACATTTTTTGATTAATTTGTTTTAATTAGGGAAATATTAAACTTTGTGGTTACAAGGGCAAACGACCATTCAATGAATTAACTCAAAAACAGTTAATATTTGAGAGATCAAAGAAAAATAAATTTTTTATTCGAAAATAATAAGGCTTTCCAAATTCCAAATTAAATATGCAAGTTGTAAATTAATAAATGAATAAATTATGGCTGAGTTCTTCTGGTAAATATGGAATATATGGCCACATCTACAAGTTAACTCAAACCTAATACCATATTCTAAGAAAATTCAATTACTCAATCAATCTATCAATTAATCTAATCAAAATATAATTAAATCCTGTTCATTATTTGGATCTAAGGGAATTTACATGACGATTACAGTTCTACCAATATGTTCACATATCAAGCAACTTTTATCAGACAAGAAGAACATTCAATTGAAGAAATGTCACTACTAGAAAATAGAAAATGTTGTTAAAGAAAGGCTATTTCAACATGAGTTTTAATTAAATATTTACTATTCCTGTGAATCTAGCAGATCCAAATCTGCATAATCAAAACGCGTTTTCTACTTCATTATATTATTTATAGAAACTTCCATGAATAAATATAAAAGATATTTTACGCTTATCTTGAATTTCCACAGTATTTCAAAGTTATTTTTAAATATCTATCTCTAACCAGGCTTCGCTAAATCACTTTTTCAAAGAGTGACATAAAATTGACTTCCCAGGTTTGATAGTTTGTTCAGTATACTGAGGATATTTTAGATATTTCTTGCTTTCAAATTCCTCTAAAAAATCAAGTTCTTTTTTTTGGAACAATTATACCTGGGAAGTTTGATTATTATATATTACCTTTTGGACTAAATACCTATAAAATATTAACCAATTTTTTTAAGAAAAGAAGAATATTATTATATTTAAAAAAATTTATAGTAAGAAATCATACTGTATATATTGCTTGAAATGTTTATGATATGAAGTCAAATACACTTATAACAAATCTGCCACTCGTTGAAATACTGATTTAGCGAAACATGGTTAGAGAGAAAGATTTAAAAAAGCTTTGAAATACTGTGGAAATTTAAGATTAATATTAAATATGTATATTAAGCTTTATATTTTTATATTTTATTAACAATCAAAAACATTTAGTGTAACTTGGTTAATAAATTATCATTATTATATAAAACATTTGTTAGTCAATTTTTCGTAAAATTCTCAATTAAACTGTATAATAAATAAATCCAGAGTTCCGTCAATTTCGCTGATTTCAAACATTACTTAACCGTTAAATAATTTTACTTCAGATTCCATCGACATTTCTATCATTCTTTGAAAAAAATTACCGAAAAAAAAGTCTACCGATTTAAAAAATTAAAAAGTAATATATTAATTACGTGTATATGTAACAAGAACCGTTAAATCAGTGGTTTCACTTTAAAAGCGTTACTTATTTTGTATTTATGTGCCCCTTGCTTTCCCTTAGTTCCTTGCAAAAATTTATAAAGCTAAAAATGTTGACCCTACAAGTGTTACTAAAGTAAACTATTTGAAAATTGAAGAGACTTGTAACTGTTTTTATATCCGCAATAGTTTTCACACACAAGACGTTTAAAATACAAAATATGCAATTTCCAATTGTGTGCACTGTCTAAATTAGTGATTTCAAACCCTGCGTGACACATCGTTGAAATCAGTTCAATGAGCAGGTTTAAAAAAATAATAAAATACGATCTGCTTCATTAAAAAAAGCATCATTTTGATCTGCCAAACTAATATGGTTCACCTATTACTTAAGAGCCAACATCACCATGTGACTTTTTCGGACTAAAAACATTTGCCTCCTTATTTAATTTATTTAATTTATTTATTTACACTGCTCTACAGGTAACAGGTACCCAATTACAGAGTAGGAAAAATCAGAACAATTAACAATACAGAACATATAAGATAAAAGAAAATTTGTTTACATACAAAAAAATCTAAGATTTAGAAAAAAAATACTTTTTAATATCCCCTAATTTACAAGCAAATATATCTATATCAGAGCTAATTAAGTTAGTTATACTAGACATTGTATGAATCGGAGAATTTTTCAGAATATTGGTACGAGGTACACTTGCATAAAAAGTCTGTGTTCTTCTAGATGTGATCCTTGGAACAGAGATATTAAACATCCCCAGTAAGTCAGTACAGTCAATCATATTGTTTAGTATTTTAAATGTGACGACTACGGAATGATAGTTGCGCCGTATTTCAAGGCTGAACATATTATGTCTTTGTAACAATTCTGCGTGGCATATGCCAATCTGCGGATATATACCATCACATTTATAGCTCAATAATTTTAGGAGACGTCTTTGAACGGCTTCAATGCGATCAATGTGATATTGGTACATCGGATTCCACACAACTGCAGCGTACTCCAACTTGGACCGTATAAATGCATAGTAAAGGCTTTTTAGGATAGACACATTTTTAAAATCGCGGCTGCAACGCGCAATAAATCCGTACGTTCGATAGGATGATTCTACAATGTTGTCAATGTGGTGGGTGAAAGATAGTGCTGCATCGAAAATAATGCCTAGATCAGTGAAAGTTTTAGGTCGTTGAAGGGAAATATGATCAATCATGTAGTTGAAAGTTAAGAAATTGGTTTTTAGACCAAAAGACATAATATTACATTTGGCCGGATTTAATAAAAGGTTATTACGTTTACACCATTCAACAACACGCTCCAGATTCTTGAAGAGATTTTCACAGTCACCAATGTTTTTTACACAACTGTATAATTTCAAGTCGTCGGCATACAATAGATAGTTGACGTCAATAACACTGGCAATGTCATTAATGAACATGTTAAATAACAGAGGTCCTAAATTGGATCCCTGGGGAACGCCAGATGTGACTATGTATTCAACAGACTTAAAGCCATTAAGTTGAACATATTGCTTCCTATCGTGTACATATGATTCAAAAAGTTTTATTAAAGCCGAAGACAGTCCAAAAGAGGTAAGTTTATCCAAAAGTATTCCGTGGTCTAACTTATCGAAGGCTTTAGAGAAGTCTGTATAGATTACGTCAGTTTGAACCTTGTTGTCGATTGATTCAGCTATGAACTGAGTAACTGTTATGAGATTGGTGACTGTGGAGCGTCCCCTCATAAATCCGTGCTGATTTGGTGTAATTTTCCTACTGACATGACGGTATATTTCTTCCTCTAGTAATATCTCAAACACTTTACAAAGATTGCAGATAATAGAGATAGGCCGGTAATTTGATATATCTTTCTTATCACCTTTTTTAAAAATCGGACACACTTTTGAGGATTTCCACATGGATGGAATTGTGGATGTTTTCAAACAGATATTAATTAATACTGAAAGCGGTCGTGAAAGGACTGCAGCACAATCCTTTAGTACGAATGCCGGAATACTATCAGGACCCGTGGTCATTTTTGGCTTAACTGAGTGTAAGACCCTGTGTACTTCTACTTCACTAAAACTCTTAATATTGAGGTGGGAAGTGAGAACATTGTGAGAAGTAGAACAGAATGCTGTTGAAGCAGAGAAAGATTGGCTAAAGTAATCAGCAAAGTTGTTTAGGATATCAAGAGGATTTTCCAATATTTTATTCTGATATGACATTACTTGTGGCGTTTTAGAGTTGCATTTTTTAGTATTTATAAAAGCCCAAAACTTATTAGGATTATTAGAGATTTCTGATTCTGATTTTTCAACAAATTTTTTGTAAGCGATATCGATATCATGTTTTATGTTAGATCTAATCCGTTTAAACTACTCAGAAGCATGCACATCATTTTCACGTTTATATATACGCCAGAATTTAGTTTTTTCACGCAATTGTTTGATAATAGACTTATCAAACCAAGGTGGATATTTATTTTTCGATTTTAATGAATATTTGGGGCAACAGCGGTCGAACACATTATATAGTTTCCCATAGAAATATATGCAGGCGTCATCTGCATCTTTAAATGCATCCAGAAAAGTCCAGTCAATACTCGACATCAACTCATACATTAGCGGAAAATTAGCCTTTCTAAAATTGTAATTATTCTGGAAGGAAGATTCGAGGTTGCTTTTACGATTTATTTTGGACTCTAATGTGCAAGTGATCTCAAGAGCAGGATGATATTTATCCTCTGTAACAAAGGGGTCTAATGATTTTTCGACTAAGCAGTTACCTCTAAAGAAAACAAGATCAAGAAGTCTGTTTTTATGGTTAAAAACAAAATTACTTTGTGTCAGTTCAAAAAACCCTGAGAAGTTATTGATGATGGACGTTTCTTTACTTGTTGTTCCAGAATTTAGGTTGTCTGCATAGGTGGTAATATTAAAATCACCAACCACCAAAGCAACGCCATCATATAATATGTGCAGTGACTCTAAAGCTTCAAAAAGTTGTTCAAATTCAGTTATAGGAGTGTTTGGTGGTATATATAGATTTAAGAGATAGATGCATTTAAATGATATTATTATTTTTACTATGACAATATCAATTAGTTTAAAAGTTGGAAAAGAGTAGTTTGCCAAATCGACTTGCATTGATGCAATATTATCGCGCACGCCAACTAGAACACCTCCCCCCTTAGTAAGTGAAGTTGTCAAAAAGTCTCGGTCCACCCTGTATATATTGAAGTTATCTGGAAATAATTCCGAGTTGTTTACCGATGTATCAAGCCAAGTTTCGCTCAGTATAAACCATACAGTCCATATAAACCAACAAACATATATCCTTTCTTCAGATTAGATGAAACAAAACGAGAAACGAATACAAATTCAACAAAACTGGTTTGGAAACATAGCTTTTCCACTAGAATACTGTATAGGCTCGGTTTTAGATTAAATTTTTTTGGCGCACGTACGAATGGATGGGGTATAAAATATGTTTGCAGTGGGTTAAATTTATGGTGAAGTGGTGTACCGAAAATAAAAAAATATTGTTCTTTACAAAAATTTTCCTTTAAAGTTTCTCGTAAAACTATTAATTGCAATTTCAATCATTTTGATTGTGGCATTTTTTTAGAACTTATTTAAGGATAACAAATAAAAATTGAACTTTAAATAACACTAGGCATAGCCAAGTTAGCAATAAAAATTTGAAACGACAATAATTATAGCTACATATTACTTTTTAGCAACTATTACATAAAAAGCACTTACCTATTATTAATGACATTTAGCGCTCTTTTCTGAAAACGCTCTTATTTATGCGACAAAGATTTTTTATGACTCTTATCATTCATGCAAGTATGCTCCATGATTACGTAATTATAACTTAAGTCGTTTACAATTTCCGCAAACGGTACTGTACAAATAATAACTCAAATTTTCCCTAAAATCTGTACTTGGCCGCAGTCAACGTCAGACGTGAAAGCATAATCTGTTAAAATCTATGAACACTGTTCCAGATTATAGACTTTTATATTTCTAGTGTATAGCCGTAATCTACTGACTATTTTTTTCAAGTATTTGAAATTTCGTTTTACTCCTAAACGGTTGAAATTAAAAAAAAAGTTGTATTAAAACTTTAAATTTAAAAAATCTGCATATTGCTTTTTCTGTTTTCTTAGTTTTTTGTCATTTTTTTCCGGTTTTTAAAAAAAATTTAAAAAAGGAATACGTCCCCCCCTTTGATGTAAAAATCAACATCTCTGAGTTTTGAATCATCTCAGTATCTCAAGCCGTTTCCTAAATATTTGGAATGTCATGCGGTATCGTTGCCTCTTAATTACAATAAATCTTATCGAAAAATATAATTTAGTTTAAAAGTGGCAAAACAGGACAAGAGGTTGAAGGTTGAAGTTTTTTCTTCGGGGTTTTTCTCCTGTAAAAAGCTTATCGATCGGTATTGTAACCCTGTAATAAGTCTCAAATACAGAAGGTTATTGTCAGAATTGTAAAAAGCCCAATGCCTGTCAATAATACAAAAAAGTCATAAAAGCAATAATAATATTTTTTAAGTCATAAAAGAAGACGTACCAACGTCACTGACCAATGAGAGCTTTAATCGGATCAAAACAAATTTAGCGTCAAGATTAGTTACAAAATCAGCATAAATAAGTTTTTATACATATATCTATTATTTTACATTTGGCAGAATATCAAGACATACTAGGTTTCTATACGGATTACAACAGAGAAAGTGTAGCTCGGTGCAAAAAACTGTTTAGTTTTGATTAAAATTTGTTTTATTTTTCCTCTAAAACTTTGACGAGACGATTAAAAACTTTTCACCAAGCGAAATTCATTAGATTAGTCAAAGACCACAATTAACTCTACACTCACGAACAGTTTCGACGTAATCTACTGACTATTTTTTTCCAGAATTTGGAAATTCGTTTTACTGCTAAGCGGTTGAAATTAAAAAAAGTTGCATTTACATTAAATTTAAAAAATATACATGAAGGGGCAGTCGTATTCCTTTTTTGTTTTGATAATGTTTTATCATTTTCTCCGGCTTTTAAAAAATGGAATACGTAACCTCCCCCCCCCGCCTTTGCATAAAAAGCTACATCTCTCAGTTTTTGAATCATCTCATTATATCAATCCATTTTCGAAATATTTGGAATTTAGGATTTCATGCGGTATCGTTGCCTCTACAAAATGATTTAAAACTGTTGCCTATATGCATCTGTGCAATATTGCCTCAATAAAAAAAATTATCCAAAAACAACACCTTGCATATGATAATTAAAGGAAACATTTTTGAAAATATATTTACAAAATGATCCAAAATATAGGGTTGTTAATTTTACGTATCTTTTCTATAAAAAATATCAATATACCTATAAGAGAAACTCCATTTCGCATTGAAATAGACAAAGCTTAAATATATTTAAGTTCATCTATGAGACGGTATTTCTCTCGTGGCTGAAATAAAAACTACGGACTAATTTCAAAAGTTCATAAACGTATATTGAAAAATAGGAAGTTATTAGAACCTTTTTTAATTCCCACTTGTGTGTTGTTTTATTATTAGCAAGTTCTGCTGTAATTGAAGATATAAATAGAACCTATGTCGGCGTTAGTGTAATGAAGGATGTCCCAATCACTATTTAAAAATAGTTTTCCTATTTCTACTTACTTTAGGAGCAATTTCAAAAAAAAATATTATTTTTTAACGATAACCTTATTTTGCTAATAGATGGTAATGAATTAAAAAGTGACAAAAATATTAGCATAACAAGTAATAGTACCAAATAAAAATTTATTATCAAGTAATTTAAGCTAAATCATGAAAGTTATTTCTTTTTGTAGGTGTGGAAACCACCATGGAATAAAATTATTTTTGCAATCATCTTAGAGATTTATGGAAAACGCTGAAACATGTCATGTTAAATTCAATTGTACGTTCTCCAGATAAAAATTGAAATATACAATTTGGTCCATATAAATCCAACACAGATGATCGAAATTTAGAAATTCTTCGATAAGCTAACTTTTACGATCTATAATAGTTATAGTCTAAATAAATAAGTACAGGATGAACTTTTGATTTCTTTACCATTTTCTTTAAGAAAATAAATACATGGAAACGTTCATTTATTTGGATGTATTACATTAAAATAAAAGTTCAAATTATTTTTCACATAATTTTTGCTCAGGAACAAACACAAGATGCTCTAGATCGTAGAATGTAGTAATAAAAATAAGTTACTACTAACTTTAGTAAGATCTAAGTTTTTATTTGTTAAACTTTGTAAGAAACATCTTGCTACAGAGATAATGCTCAAAATATTTCATTCACATTTAAGATGAGTTTCGAGGTTTGGTTGGTCAGGCCAGGGCTGTGAACAGCCATGACATTTTCCCGAATTTTCTCGCAAACATCAAGAAAATCGTCAATATTCGAAGAGCCAAGCAAAGGATAAAAACACGGGTAATTTACGTTAAAGAAAGTAGTGAAGTGTTTAATAGAGACGAATCAGAGTCACCCTTAGCAGTAGTTCCACTTTTGCTAAAGGTATTTCAGAAGTTGTTTTTTATAGATAAAATCTGTTAAACCCCTTCGAGTGTTACAAATTGGTGTCAAGTAAACATTTTTTTCTAACATAATATCTAAAGTATCTAAGAATAGTTTCAGAATACTAAAAGAAATTGTTTCCAAGAGACAAACATGTTACAACGCAGTTATTTTCTAAATAAAAAAGACATGGTACTAAGCAAATTCGGAAAAATTGAGCCCAAATAAAAGTGAAGAAAAAGAAGAAAATGAATAATTGGCGGTTTATCAACCAGGTAAGAAGTGGCATATCACCGATCTTAGAGTCATACTGGACACAGTGGAGCTCTTTAATCTTCGAGGATAATTTGCTTAAAATGGTTATTGAAACTGCTGAGAAATTGCCTACTAGAATAATTACTTCATCTTCACGATGGAACGTCTGCTGGAGGGGGAGTGAAGAAAACATTGCATAAGGCAAGTGAAAGGTGAACTGTTCTAGCTACATAATGAATTAGTGCTAAAAATATATTACCCGTGCGATGAGCAATTAACATTAAGGTAAACGTAGGGAAGCGGGGCCCTAATATTTTGTGAGAAGAAGAAAGTGGTGCCGGAGATAATCCTATCCTAATAAAATACTTCTCCCAGTAGATAGAAGGCTAGAAGGCTAGCAATTATCCAAACAAGAAGTTACCAGTTAATCTGACGTCCTGGTGGAGGAATTTTTCAATCGGTTCCCATGGAACTGCATTCGAGTCAAGGAAGAAATTGTTTCAAGAAGTATACGAGAAATTCGAGGTTCGAAAAACCAAAACTACAGCATTATATCCTTAATCTGTTGAAATGGTAGAGAATGAACTGAACACTTTCCAAATATTTGTCAAAGATTGTTTCTAATCATCAAAGAGACAGGGAGGAACATATTCCGTTCTTCTTCATCTGATACAGAACAGCAATAAACGAATCTTCAGGTCAGACTCCTGTGCAAGTAATTTTTGGTGAGAAATGAGACTGATATTTGGCTGTAAACTTGATAAGGAAGTGGCTGGAGAAGATTATGTAATATGATAAAAAGGTACTACTATGACCGAACCTACGAGATCAAATACCAGAAAAGAAACGTTGGAGGAAATCTCTAATAGACGAAACCGCAAAATAAATTTATCAGTGCCAGTTTTTTTTCAATTAAATATGTTCGGCGTCAAACATGCTCCCAAATTAACGGTGTTACCACTGGTTATCGGTTCTCTTTTTCAGCTGATTTAATTAGTATTTTTTATAACTTAATATTACTTTTCACTAAAAAATCCATCAAGGCACTAATTTTCTCAAAATTAACAGAATGGTCTACAGTGTGTATATAAAGATGTCCACATTTACACCAAGCAAAATATTATATATTTTATTAGAACGTTTCATATTTAAGCTGCAGTCCAAAAATATATGATTCAAGTCACCAAACCCATGGAAGTTGCCAAATTTATCAAATTTCTTAGAATAGATATGTTTTATGCAGCCATTCGAAAATTCTAAACGTCTAGATTCTGACAGTTTTGAAAGTTTTTTAAAAAAAGTTAGGAGCAATCGAAAAAGACATCACCATTGGGGATTCTTGACAGGGGTAACGCTAAATATTGCAAAAGCTTCATAAGCATTTTTTTTGGGACAGCTAATTATGGTACCAGCTGGTTTGAGCAATTCTTTGAAAATGAATAAATTGACAAATTATTATGGATTCAAGAAATATTTAACATTGATGTTTTCTTCTGAATTTATTTCTGTAAAAGAATAAATCTTATTTAATTGTCTTGCAATTAAAGTTTAAAAGCGTAATTTGGTAACATGGATGAAGTTAATAGAATTTTGGATTTCAATAAAAGATGAATATCCCCTTCTGGGTAAAAAACCTCAGCAGATTTTAATTAGATTAACGTCATATTGATGCGAAACTAGATTATCGACAGTTGCTGTGATAAAAGCAAGTACCGAGCAAAAATGAACACGGAAAAGGGAATGAGAGTGGCCGTGTCCAGTTTGATTTCGTGATTTCAAAAAACGTGCAGTGAATGCGAAGCTCATCTATCGTATCGATTTAATGTCAATGAAATGAATAAAAAACAAGTGAACCAATTTCTTCAATAATGCAATTACATGAGTTTTATTTATTTTTATATCTTAGGATTAGTCATATTTTGACTTAAGGTAAGGAGCGGTGGGAAAAAAATAATTTAAGTCCTGGTTCGAAAAAGTCTGCGATAAAGAATATTTTTATGAAAGGTCAAGGTCATGTTAATTCTAAAATATTGTTAATCTCAGCTTTCATTTAGTTCAACCTAGAATATTTTCTCCTCAACTTGGTCAACTACGCCATTTATCAGTTCCTGTATTAAGGTAGTAAATATTGTCTTAAAATATAATCAATAAGTAGTCATTTGTGTAAGACAGCCTGTACTGTTTTACATTATGACCTAGTGTAGAAAATTTGGCATACAGCCAGCTTTTCGAAATATCCTGAGAGTTGCGATATTTATTGTCAAAATATACAAACTTTGTGTGCATTGCTTGGCTGCTGGTATTGAATTTTAGAATCAAATATTTATTAACTATATCGGGTGTCCCCCAAGCTTCAAGGCCCAGTAAATATTTTCACAAATGGAAAAATTAATTATGTTCTTTGACTGCATCATTTATTGATTTACATTACAGCATTGCGGTATTTATTAGATTAAAATGTAAAATGAACTATATTTAATATCTTAGGAAGTTTTTTAAAATTTCCCCAAAAAAGTAGAACCATTCAATATAAGCAAATACCTATATCTTAAATGGTTTCCGAAAAAAAAACAAGCTTATAAAAGTTGTTGATATCCCATCAACTTATTGACAAACCGCCGAATTAAAATCTTATACAAGAACTAAGCCAATTGCCAATTTACCAAATTTTATATTAACTGTTTTTATTATAAATGAGGTCTGTGTTACATTTGTTACTGTTTCCCTGCGCCCCTTTAGAAAGAGCACTGTTAATTTGAAGCCAACAGTGAATGTTAGAGAATGATCTTCAGGTTACGAAAATGTCGTAATTTTTGAGAACATTTCTTCCAAAAATTTACCCTCTGATTCAGAACTATTTTCAACATTAATGGTTCGATTTCTAAGTCACATATACATTCTCCTCGATCATATCATTTTTTTATTAATGATTCAGTGTATCTAACGCATTTTGCCTCACACTTAGTTAATGTTTTATTCCATATACTTGTCATTTTTCATCGCTATACCCATTTCTGCGAATATATTTATTGTAATATGTCTCGCAATCTGCCCAAATTAACTTAATAACATTGAATTTGCAATGATAAGGTGATGATCGCAATACCTTTTATGTCCATGTTCCCATACATTCATCTGTATAACATATGTCCATTTCTATTATTATTTATAATAATAATAAAAATATAATTAAACATATATTTACTGTCACAATAACATTCTGGCATAAAATTTTGGTGTAGTAGATTCATCTCAACTACACTGCGCTGCAAAATTAGTGCATAATTGTAAAAACTGCAAAATTTTACTAATACATGTATAAATGTATCTATTTTCTTCAAAACTGAGGTATAGTAAACAACATTCTTTTAAATTGCCAAACTTTTATTTTTAAAAATTAATATACCGTGCATGTTCAATAATACGATAAATCCTTATTATCAATCAATTCATAATACTCCAAAAGAGACATTAATATTGCATATTTCCACCTTTTTACCTAATTATGGCTTGACATCTCCTTGGCATACTCAAAATTAAGTTTCTCATAACATTTTGATCCAATTCGTTCCATATCTCAATAAGCCTTAATGACAGTTCATTTCGTATAGCAGGAGGAGGGTGTAGAGCTCTAACTTGCTGTCCCATACTATCCCATATCTGCTCAATAGGGTTGAGCTCAGGGCTTCTGGTTGGCCAGGCCATTCTTGAAATGCCGACTGCTTGAAGATAATTTTGTACCATTTGTGAGTGCAGCGTGTGGACGAGCATTGTCTTGCATGAATTTAAAACTATCCCCATTAACGTATAGACATAAAATATTTACCAAGGTAATTTTAAATGACTATGCTTTAATTGCTAATTTACGTAGAGATATAACATGTTATTAATTATTTAAAAGTTTTTATTTTATCAATTTGTTTTAATTAGAAGAATATTAAACTTTGTGGTTACAACGACCCGCGATCGTTCGATGAATTAGAAACTTCAAATATCTCAAAAATAGTTAATACTTTGAAGATCAAAGAGTATCACTTTTAATACAAAAATGATAAAGGTTTCCAAATTATTAAAGTTGTAAATTAATCAGTCACAAAAATGTATGAAAATAATAATTTGTTGTCACATAATCAGTTAATATAATAAAAAATGTAAAAAAGATATAAAATACAAATGTGTTATTATTATTTGAATGAGATGTTAAACTTACAAAGACATAATAAAAACTATTACAAGCTTACGTGTGTACAAAGTTAGAAGAAGATTTAAGCCATCATATTTTTAAAATAAGAGTCTTCATTCAATGCTGATTTTGGTGGAAAAGTTGGTTTTTCAGTTATGCTCTAAAACGATTATATGAATTAATATTTTCTTTTCAAGTTAGGGTGCAATGAATTAAAGTATTTGACAGCGTTGTATGTGAAACAGCGTTCATAAATGAGAGAGGTATTTCTAGGTTTGTATATAGAGTCATTTGTATTCTTGTATTCAGGTTGTGAAGCTCGTTGCAAAAACTAATTTAAATTTATTTTTTAAATATTATATTTTAAATAGTCCTGAGAAGGTTACCTAATAATTTATATACAAAAGAGAATAAATAATATTCTTAATAATTTTTCTTATTGAGTCACTTTAATTAATTGAATGGAATAGATTATGATCATATTTATATGTATAAATATATTGTATTATATGTATAAGTTATGTATATGGCTGATTTATTCTGCTAAATACGGAATATGTGACGACATCTACGAGTTCATTCAAATTTAATACTATATTCATATGTGTCGTTACAGACATTAGCTTTACTTTAATTTTCCTGTATCTAAAAAAATAGCTGATTTATTAACAAAAATATATTTTATTTTTTTCCTATAGCTCAGAAAGGAGCGGTCTTAGACCCATTATTTTTGAATAAAATATTGTTTTTGCCTTCAGAACTTACAATTTGGCCCGTTACTTATGGCTCACCCTGTATATATCCTTTCTGTAGGTCATTTTAATCCATTACAAAAAAATGTGATGATGAACTTTCCTAAACGTAAAAATATCCAAAGATTTTCAAATTTGTTATAAAAAATGTTATATCAGCGGGCGTTTACAGTATGTGAACATCAAAAATTGACTTTTTTCACTGTTATTAATAAAGCATTGTAATATACCAATAATTATTCTTCTGTTTAAATTATATCCGTGTTTTCCCCCAAAAATATTTAGGAATTTAATTTCTCGTCTTTAGTAAACTTTTAAATTATAAAATGATCACTGTATCTTAAATGTAAGCAGATATAGTACTTATAATTAATTTACTCTTGTAGCCCGCCCTTTCTATGGACTTAAAAAATAATAGTATGTCATGTATTAACCCTGATATGGCTATTTTAAAAATAAGCATTGTGTTGTTTGTTAAGTTATTTCTCATAACAACAGACAGAAATAGCCCAGATACGGATCCGAGGCCTACATTTACCAGCCTTAAACACCACCCTCTATACTGACGATAATATGACATCATCCGTTCTACTCCCACCACTCCAACAACACGTGGTTCTATTAGTATTGACAAATGAAATTTTCGTCAACAAATTGCCACAGTTCATTAAGAAAATAAAAATACTCGACTACATTTTAAAAATAACTCACCCTGCTTCCTGACAGGCATTTCAACCCTCACTGCACCACACTTAGCTGTCAAAAAATCACCCAAAGACACAAAACTAGGCTAACTGCAACCGATTCGAGGATATTGAACACTTATCGAAAAATTTTTGAGCAAACACCGATGATTGAACGAGAACGAAACGTCGTAATAATGAGAATTTTACGTTAAACTTACCGATTGGCTATTATAAGTTATTTTTTAGAACGATGATATTACCCCCATAGCCTTTTGGCACAAACTGAAGACGTAAAGCGTCCCGACGACCTCATGATTTTTAACAGTGCCGGTACTACTAGGGACATCTACAGGATAAGTGTTAAAATAAAAACTTAGCATTACAGATTCACAAGTAAATTGAATTATTCATTTAAATATCGATTAGCAAATAGATAGATAGCGCTCCAAATGTATTTTGTGATATTAAATATTTTATTTATTACTTTACTAATTTATTACTGTTTATACACTAGCTAAATATTTCGACCATGTACAAAATAATTTTATTGATTTAATTATTAATTATTTCTTACATAAAGGTAAAGTACAAATAGAAAAAGAAGATATTGATACTGAAGAACTCAGAACTTTATAGGTTAGTTCGAAATTTGTATCGCTGTTTGAACCAAAATAATGTTTACGTTTACATATTCCAAACGATAATAAAAATGGAAACTCTAAATGGACACGTTATGAATCTTGCTAATAGCATAATAGGCGTAAGCGTACTAGCAATGCCTTATTGCTTTAAGCAATGTGGAATTATCTTGTCAGTAACACTGTTATTATTAAGTAGTATAGTTTCGAGACTTACCTGCCACTTTTTGTTGAAATCTGCTATATTATCAAGAAGGAAGACATTTGAATTTCTTGCTTTTCATCTTTTTGGAAGACTAGGAAAGTTAGCAATAGAAATTGGTATGATTGGATTCCTATTAGGAACATGTATTGCCTATTTTGTTGTAATGGGAGACTTGGGACCTGTTATTATCGCCGAAGTAACAAAATACCCTGTCACTAGTACAATGCACACAAGCATATTAATGTCTTTAGCTCTGTTGATTGTCTTGCCCATGGGTTTGCTAAGAAATGTTCACAGCTTAAATACTGTATCAAGAGCTACAATGGCTTTTTATTGTTGTTTAGTCTTAAAAGTAATTATTGAGGCCCTTCCACGTTTATTTGAAGATAACTGGTATGCCGATGTGAATCTGTGGAGACCCGAAGGACTACTGCAGTGTGTACCAATTTTTTCCATGGCTCTTTTTTGCCAAACGCAACTTTTTGAAATCTATGAAGTTGTACCATATCCTACTTTAGATAAAATGAACTATTTAATAAAATCTGCTGTTCAGTTTTGTACTGCGGTGTATATTTGTGTTGGAATATTTGGTTATATTGCTTTTGCAAACAAACATTTTTCTGGAAATATTTTATTAAGTTTTGAGCCTTCATTTATATCTCATATCATAAAGATAGGGTTCATATTGTCAGTAGCTTTCAGTTTTCCTTTGGTTATTTTTCCATGCAGAGCTAGTTTATATTCCTTATTATATAAAGAGGGATACACTATCCATGAAGGAAATTTAAATTATATATCTGAAGGTAAATTTAAAGCATTAACATTTATAATAGTCTTTGTCTCTTTAGTTATTGCTCTTCTGATTCCAAATATTGAACTTGTACTTGGTCTGGTAGGCTCAACTATAGGCATTGTAATTTGTGTTTTATTTCCTGTAACTTGTTTCATCTGTATATCACACAAAAATACAAATGAAAGAATTTTAGCCCAAATATTGTTGGCTTTAGGTATTTTTGTTATGGTAGTAGGAACTTATAAAAATATTCAAAGAGTAGATAACATAGAACCCTCAGTGGTTACTGCAAAAACCATACAACTAGCCAATCAAAATGTACATAAAGTGGAGACTATGGCCAATAAAATATCATTTACTGAGAAACTTGAGATTAAAACAGAATTACTTAAAACTGTGCCAACGGAAAATCCTACTTTTAAGGAAATTAGACATGAACCTCCTCAGCCAGTAGAGCCTGTAGAAGAACAACCCAAAAAAGAAAAATTTAAACTTCCTGACATAGAAAAAATACAGGAAAAATCTAAAATTTTAGAACCTATTTTAAAGAAAGATGGTTTGGTAAATGACACTGTTGATATTGAAGCTATAAAAAAAGAAGATAAAGAAGAGCAACTCGAAAAAAAAGAAAAAATTAAAGAAGGAAATGAAGATGATCATAAAATACTAATAGATACAATACAGAAACAGAACGAAGTGCAGAAAGAAATAGTGGAGCAACAGAAACAGCTCTTAGAAGTAATAAAACAACAACAAAAGAAAGAAGACAAAAAGATAGATGTAGTTAAACAAGAAAAAATGAAAGCGGTGAAAGAGATAGAAAGCATAGCTTTAAAGGCCATTGAAAAGATCAGTGATGGAGAAGATACCAAGAAAGTAGTTGATGATTTAAAGAAAGGTAATTTGTGTTAGGATTTTAATTTGAATTACAGTAACTAGAAATCTTAATTCTATTAAAAGCATTTTTACTTATTTTAGGTTTAGAAGAGAATGAAATAAAAATACCAAATGACAAGGCGTCTTTAGAAGGTATTAAGGAAAAAGATACTCTAAAGGCAAAGACGGATGAACAACTTAACAAAGAAACAAATGAATTTGAAAAACGAGTTGACAATTTTAAAATGCAGATTAAGGAGCTTAGCTCACAGTTAAATCAGGTGAACATAGCCGTCAAAAATAAAGAAACTTCTTTAAAAAACTCACCTGATAATAAAGCAGCAATAGAAAATGATTTAGGAGTCAGAGAAATATCTCTTGTTAACAGAGGAAGCGATAAAATTAAAGAAAACGGTTCGGAACAGGCTGTACATAAACCTAAACTTGATGATGTATTATTTATAAACAAAAATTCCATTGCATCAAATGTAAATAAAAGTGAAACAAAAGTGGATACAAATAAATTCAAAATTGCAGACGAGAACAATCCTTCAAGATTAGTTCCTATACCAATCGCTGTGTTAAATTTAAAGAAAAATTTAACAAAAACTAATTCTCCAACTTTAGTAGAGTCTAAAGAGAAGCAAAATGAAATCTTGGATAACAGGCAAGCTGCAGAAGTCCAGGCTATGAGAAGAGACATTCTAAGTTTGTCAACCAAAAAGAAATAGATTTTTTAAATATTTGTTTATTTAAAATGTGATAATAATCATTTTTGTTAACTGTGATTTAAAAACAAGACTTTGTCGAATATTCTTATTTGTTTCATTAATCCAAATTATATGAAGGCTCTTTAAAACAATATAAATAAATAACCTCATGGTTAAAATTTTATATATTTGAAAATTGTTGTAATTGAAAAAACTTTATTTGGTCAATTTTAAATAAGCAATATATAGTTTTTTAAAAATAGAATATCCTGAAAAAAGGAAAATAATATTCAAAATTTAAACAAAATTGAATATATTTAAATATTAATGGTAAAAAGTGGAATTTGAATGAATTCTTGAAAAATTGCATTGTGGCGTTTTAGATGATCCCAAATGTATTCTGGACTATATGGTGGCCAATATAATATTGGAATTTGAAGTTCATAAAGGAAATTGGTCACTGAGTTAGCCGCGTTTAGTCAAGTATTATAGTGTATTAAAACTGAAGATACTGACAAAGATCTGCAGTAACTCTCCGATATCGCAATAATAATAATAATAATATACTTTATTCATCAATAAATACATTTATACAAATTATTGAAACAACAATTGTACATATATCTGACTTGTCACAATATTAGTAGTAAATGGCTGGTACATAAATTTAAAAAAAAATAAGATTATAAGCGAATAAGTTTTAAAATTAAAAATTAAGAAACTATTCTAGGGAATATTTTTATTCCAATTAGAACGTTAATATTTGACAAAGAAATACTTTTTCAAAACATCACTAAAAATGGTTATGTTAGATGTGTAATTATATTTAAATTTTTGAAAATATGTTCACTGAACAAATTAAATGAAGCATAATAATTTATGTATACGCTACTCCATTTTTCTAGTAAGTTATATTTTTTCAAACGAAAAATAATGAAAAACGTTGCAAATCTAAACAACTTATCGCATTATATTTAAAACTCTAATTTTGTGACATAAAACCTTTATCCATTTAGGTCTTCAATCATTTTCAAGTACAAGTGATAACAGAAAATATTCGATAATTTTTTCCATGAGTGTATTTATTTTCAAAAATAAATTAATAAAAATAATGTTTATCTTAGATGTCTTGAAAACAGTAATGTGATGGTTCTTTACTAGTAAACACAAAGAATCATATATTTCACTTTCGTCGTTTCTAATAAAAACGATTGGGTTATTTAATTATCCTTTTTTTTAATTAATTAAACTGGGAAGTTAGGAATGATTCATACTTGCCGCGCTGCAACGTCACGTGATCTGGCCTTGATACTCGAGTGGACTAGCCGGAGACTCCTTTACAGCATTGCCAACTCAAATATTATTCAAAGTCTCATAAAAAATTCTGTCATAAAAATATGATCAAATAAATATTAACGCCCCTTTTATTTGCAAAATTCTGAATGACCCGATTTTTGATTCTCTAGTAACTATTTTTATGTTATTATTAATATGCACTTATTTTTCTGTTAAAACTTCTGCAAATTTTGGTATATTGTCCTTCTTTGACTTCTTGCAGTAACAACGTGATGCGGATATGGCAACGTCGCTTCTCCTGCTTTGCAAACTCGCCTTCATACAAAATAAAAATGGTGGTTACGGTTCTCTACGTAGGCTAAATTCGTAAAGAACATGTACAAAACTATTGCGGTTGTGATTAAAATCCCGAAAAAAGTCTGAAATATGTAGTGAATGCTATTATAGTTTCCAAAATCTAGTGCTCAAATTCTAAGCGAAGACTCGAACTGGGCGGAATACTTCTTTTAGTTAATCTAGACCATTGGGATTGTTTATTATGTTGCCATTGCGCGGAATAGTACACTAAATTAGTTAATACAATTAATTCAATTAACTAGTTGAGGCTGAATGCTTTGTCTGCAATAAAATTATTAAATTTGTTGTCCCAGTGTCCCGGTCTGCGAGAAAGATGCAACATGTGACCCTTTTTGACATTTGTGCATTTATCAACACTTGAGGTGCAATTATTTTAACGAAATATTCGATTTGTTAGTCGATAGGGGTATTTTCTTCATCCTTACTATTTTTCATCTGTTGAATTCCAAGGAACATGTGGAATATGTGTGCAAAGCATATTGGAAAGTGTGCAGGTTTGTTCACACTTTTACCAATAACTAATAAGGATATTTTTGTTTGTTTTTTACAAGGATTTCATCAACATTTTTCATTAAAAAAATGTATGAATAATTACAACAATTGCTCATAGTTTATTATTTGAGTAACAATTTATTTATTATTTTATAAAAATTATTAGTTACACCTGTAAGACTTTATGTAGGAATGATTGAAGTAGAAAATTACCCTAAACACCAGGAGGTTCATACTTAGTATTAAATTCTTATGAAAATTTGATTGTTTTTTTCAAATGAAATGAATAATTGTTGATAAGATCAGTAGTTATTTTTTATTTTAAAAGCAAATATTTTAATGCTAAATTGTATTGTAAATCCTACAAATATAAAAACATAATCATAACCACTAGTTTCAGATTTCTATTAAAGTATTAATTTAAATATAATTATCACCAATACAAATTACACAATTTTGAAAATTGTCATGACTAAGCTGTACCAAGAAAAGTACTAATTATCAAATATAATGATAAATATAAATTCGAATAAAAATATATATGAATTAATGGTGACACTTTTTAAATACATTATTATTATAAATAAAAAATATTTTTATTAAAAAATCTGTAAATAACCTTTTTTTTTATTTCTAGGTTAAGTAAACCGTCATTCTCTAAACATGGGTGGCAAACCAATTACCAAACTCAAACTCACTAAAGACTGAAACTTAATTATAAAAAATGTGTAAGTGTGACAACAATCAATCATGATGCACAGCACAGAAAATAATCGTTACATAGTGCAGGTCTATGTAGGGGCTTTGTCGGCCCTCTACGAAGCTCTGTCTGTAGAAGCAAGTAAACAGACAACTTCAGAAGAGATAGTATCTTGTATAGTAGAAAGGTTAAGCTTAAATGACAATGCATCCTATGAACTCGCTGAGGTGATTGGAGATGACTTTGGACAAGAATGCAAGGAAAGGAGTCTTAGTGCTCATGAAAGCCCTGTGAAATTGATGATGCTATGGCCAAAACATAGGCCTGATCATACTTCATATAGGTTTTACCTTAGAGAAAAAATTAATGATTATGTATGGAGAGACCAATTTGTTATGGACCCCCAATTGATCAAAGACTACTTCCATAGGTTTTTATATCAACCCAAGGATAGGGAATATCCAGACTTGTGCCAATTACCTGATCTAAATGAACAAACATTATTAGATAATTTGCGAGCTAGATTTGTAGCTGGACATATTTACACCTATGTTGGATCAATTTTAATAGCTCTTAATCCATTCAAATTCTATCCAATCTACAATCCAAAATATGTCAAACTCTATCAAAATCGTCGATTAGGACCTAACTTACCTCCACATATTTTTGCTGTTGCTGATACTGCATATCATTGTATGCTTAAAGACAGGAAAAATCAGTGCATAGTTATAAGTGGTGAAAGTGGTTCGGGAAAGACTGAAAGTACAAACTTTTTGCTACATCATTTGACTGCTCTAAGTCAAAAAGGCTCTCATGGAAGTGGTGTGGAACAAACTATACTTAGTGCTGGACCTGTGTTGGAGGCTTTTGGGAACGCCAAGACTGCTCATAACAACAATTCAAGGCAAGTATATTAGTATAGATTTTTTAAATTAATTATTAAAATGTAAAAAATTTTTTATTTTATCAGGATTTTCTAGAAACTAGGAGGCATTAACTTTTATATAACAGCATCATTAACTATTAACATGCATATTTTGAAGTTGGGTTTCATGGGTTGCTTGCATGGCACAAATTATTATGCTTAATTTAATTTAATTTGTTTAGAAAACATATTTTAAAAAATTCAATTGTAATTACCTATTTCTAATAAAAACTTTTTTAGTTTTGGGAATATTTTGAAGGATTATTTCTATGTCAAAAATAAAGCTCTAATTTGAATAAAAATACTTGATGTTTTTAGAAATACTCTTGTATACATTTTTTTAACGAGTTTGTTTAAAAATCAAAAAATATATTTTTTGACACTAAAGTTAACTGCTCTTACTTCAAATCTACTAAATGTTAGAAGAGCTCAATTTCATTGGCTCTGCTACGTTTAATAAATAGTTTTCTTTTAACTTAAAATTTCTATTTAAACATCTATAACACCTTTGTGTTTAACTTAAGTACTTTAAAAATTCTTTAATGGTAAATATTTTATAAACCCATTAAATACGTAATTTAAATATCATTGTTAAGTTCCTTAGAATCACTGTTTGGCACATTAGCGCCTTTATAAATAAACAAATAAACATAACACATGTCTTGAGAAATATTAGTGAAAACAAGTAGTTTCTGTTGTCTTTCTACATTGTTTTTTAATGAATGAGCAAATATTTAAATTACAAAAATTATGCATAAAATAAATATTGAATATTAGATTACTTACTACAAAATAATATCCTGAATAAACAAATGTGAGAAAACTAGTTTTCTTTCAAGAGAAAAAATTATTGATGAAAAATGGCAAACATACTAAAAAATGAACGAAATACTCTCTTTTTAGAAATTATTTTTTGATTTAAAAAGTCACAAAGGCCTCTTCTATTAATAATTTGTATCTAAACAACATACTACATGATTGACAAAATAATCTCTTTTTAGAATTTAATTTTTGAGTTTAAAAAAATAACGTTCTTTTAATTTTCATAAACGTTTTGAGCAAATTAGTTTTTTTTTCTACTGGAGAAGATATTTTTTTGTCTAAACAATACACTACAAAATCATTGAAATACTTGAAATGTTATGTTGATGTTAGACTGGTGAAGAAATGCTTGTAATAAAAAAATGCCAAACAAGCTCTTGCAATAGAATTTCAGTCAAAATTATAATAAAATACTCGATCACTGGATAATTCGATAAGTTGAAAAATTAACTTTTGGCTAAAAAGTCAGTGAAAACTTTTTATTTTATATCCAAACATTATATTATAGAATCATAAAACAATTTGTTTCTTTGAAGGACCTGAAATTATTCCAAATACCTTTATGCATCCAACAGGTACTTTAAATTCTTAATGTTGATCATTTTGACTGTGCCACTTTTATTGTCTATTTTTATTACACTTAAAAGAATACATATATAAGACTATAGACTCGGTATTGTGTTACACACGTCTTTGTTGTTTAAATGCCGATTTAAAATAAACAATCATAAATAGAACGATTTTACAATTAAAATGAGAGTTTTTAGACTACGCCTAAAAATTACTAATAAATAACCAGTTGGAGAATTGAAAGTAATAGTTATTTTATAGAGTATTATTAATTAAATTAAGAAAAACCAATATCTCGAAACATTTCTGTGGAATGGAATGCTAAACAGTTTATTTAAAAAAAATTTCTCTAGTTCATTTAATTAAACTTTATTATTTTCATTTCAAGTTAAATTCATCAACACGAAAATTTTGGTGTGGGCGGAATTCATAAATGAATCACAAAATCCTGTTCAAACTCTTGATGTCTGTCCGCTGTAATCAAAATCCAGATAAAAATTAAAAAAAAATCTATAAAACTGTCCAACACATACATTAATTTGAACCGAATAATTTCTTATCTAAATATTTAAATTAGATTTTTAAAACGTCAATTTTTGACAAAATAAACATGTAATTTCTTTTCCTTCGCGTTATTGAAATTATGATTTTTATATATTTTAGTTCATAGTTTATAAAATCTCATATTAAAACAACTAAGTGTCGCTGCTGGTGGTACTCAAACTCCAGAGATCAAACGTGGTAAAACTATAATATTTAATGTGTGCTTTTTGAACAACTATTTGAATTCCTGTTAAAATTGATTTTTTTGGAATTTTCTTTAAAACACGTCAAATGCTTGTAGAGTTTTTATGTCTACCTCTTCAGTTAGTTTAGACATTATTATTATTATATGAAGAATAATTCGAAACAAAATACCAGATGATTTTCTCTAATTTTTTTCTGTTTGTATAATGTCTACGGTTTTCTTGACTTTTTTGGCAAAAATTGAAACGTTGCACCACTTCGATTTTTCAAATCAACTTCAGATTTCTTAATTTTAAATTGTAAGCAAAATAATCAAAAATAATATCAGTTTGTGTTTGAATTTGTCACTTTCCTAAAATATTTTTTTAACAACTACCAACACTAAAATAATAGTTTTTAAATATTAGTATATGTAGTTTATTTGTTACATTGTTTAAAGGAATGTGGTCGAAGGAAATAATGTATGATACCTGTTTTAAAATTGTTTTAATTTGATCATTTGTTCCATATTCACACATTAAAATTCCACTTTTATTACTAGTATCATAGATATTATTAGTTCTGATGTTAATTTTAAACGTAAAAGAACAATATTCACAATGTTGTTCAATATTTATTAATGATTTTCTTTGTACTTCTACAAAATTCCGATCATTTCATATCATTTAGCCGCCAACCAAAATAAAAATTCTCAACAGGAAAAACGAAAACCAATAGGAAACTTTATTTTTAAGTACAAAAGTCGTAAAAAATGATTCTCTTTTATTTAATTTACATCCATGCATATTACTAAAGATATAAAATCAAAAATATTTTTTCATAGTTCTATTTTTTGTTTAATATAAGTACATACACTATAAGACTAGGCAAATTTGTTCTAGTACAGAAATCTATGTTTCTCTCATGTCAAGAAAATATGAATTAAAAAGTATGTGTGTTCTAGATACAGACAAGGAAACCAGATTTATCAAATTGTGACTCACTGCCATGGTTTGAGAGATTGGTTTCTCTTTAATTTTGCTGTATATTACAACACCATAGGCGTAACAACAATATAAATTAGTTTATTATTAATTTAACAACATCACATGGGTTCTAGTGTTTACTAGAATATCTGAACTAATTTTAGGTAATAAGACTTGGTTTACTTATTGGGAAAAAAATCATGTTTTCATACAAGATGTGCATAAAATAATTATTGATGACTAATATAGAATTGATTCATTTTAACCTCAAAACGATTCATTATATACATTTGGTTTTTTAAGGACACACTTATATCGGTGTATAAAAATATTTAGTATATCATTGTCATCATTTTCAATTGAAAATGAATTTTTGTTGCCAAAAGTTGTGTGGCCAGAAGCACTTTAAAAAATGATTGCAAAGTTTTATAGCCAAAGATCATTACGTGGCTATAATTGCTTAAGAAGAATAAATTCGGGGTTGTATACAATAGTTTGCTTGCCCGAAGTAATTGAACAGTTGCGAACAACAAACTCTAAACATACAGTCATTTTACATCATGATAATGCAACATTCTATATCACATGAGTAACAGTCGATTATTCGAAAAGTCTAAACGTTAAATTATTAACTACCCGTGCTATAATCCTGATTTGGTACTAAGTGACTTTTACGTATCCTACAATTAAAATGGGCTGTTACGTTTCTCCTTCTCTGCCAAAGCATACCAACTTCCGAATGTAATGAGTGTTTTAATATTATGTTTCAAAGTATGAAAAAGTGTGTAGAATGTAAAATAATATTTTTGCATATAATATTTTTTTAGTTATTCCCGAATTTATCCGACCGTGTAATGTGTAATATTCAAAATATAAGTAAGATACACATTTTTTAAATAGTACATCCTGATTGTACGCCATTGAACATATTTCTAATAAAATTAATAAGACAATATCGTTATTAAACTATATTGCTTGTTTCGTAATCAAAAGAATTCAAGCAATAAATATACGGGGTGAAAGGTTACTGCCTCCTTATACAGGGAATAGTCATAGTCGTGACTTTCTTGTAAAAAACACATTATTTCTTCAACTATTACTTTTTTTCTATCGTAATCGATGTAATATTTATTTTTAATTGCTTGATAAATATTGTTTAGGTGTGTTTTATCTGATTTTGATATAATGAAGATTAGGCGTAAGCTGGGTAAAAGATTCGTGGGTTATAAATAAGGTAAAGTGTACAATAAATACGTAGAAATTTCGTAATTTGATTTTAAATATTGTTAGATATTTAGGTATTAATACTGCTAGGTTTATTTACATTTTCAAATCTAAACAAATAGCTCATAGAAGTATACTTAAATAAAATGTTATGTATCTATATGAAAATAAACAGTTTTGTTATTATTTACAAATATTTGTGTTATCAATCTTTATATATATATATATTAATTTCTAATAAACATATTTCTTTGGCTCTGTTGGCAAATAAAATATTACTTGTTGGGCTACTGTTAAAAGTGTTTTCGTGTATTTAATATTTTGTATAAACATCCAATTTTAGCAGCAATATGAAATATAAAATTCATAGTGAGTTACAAACTAGGCTGTGAAAAGCCGAAGGGATGTACTATGCTCTGGTAGACCAAAAACAGCTATTGATAAAGAAGTCGTGATGAATGATTGCCGAGTAAAGATGAGCGAGTTAGCAGAGAAAGTAGACATTTTAAATAACCAGATATATTTGGACATGAAAAAGCTTAGTGCTAGATGGGTGCCATGTCTCTTAACAATTGACCAAAAGCAATTTCGAGTACTATTTCTTAGCAATGTCTAGATATGTTCAAACACACTGAAAAATATTTCTTGCAATATTTTATAAGTGTAGGTGAAATATGGAACATAACTCCGGAAACCAAAGAACAGTCAAAGCAGTCAACTCAAAGACGAGTCCGTCTGTCTTGAAAGTGATGGCTACCGTCTTTTGGTGAATAATACGCTTGGTTATTACACAGATTGAATAAAGAAATGGAAGCAAAAAAAAAGTATTATACTACGACGATAAAACCTCGTCCCACAAGCCGACGATTGCGATGGCGAAATTTCCAGAGTAATTATTCCTATTTTTTGAAAGATTGGCAGGTCTGGACTAAATTTGTATCACTGAAAGGAGACTATATGAAAATGATTATAACTTTCCTCAAAAAGTATTTTTCCTCCTCGGTCTAACAATTTTCGATTTGTTCTCTTATATTCTAGAAGGAACTAACGATCTTTCAAAGAATACAATGAATCATAAGAATATTGTGGTCGAGTTGCGCCTGGATTATTATAAAATGATTTCCTATATTTGAACAAAATTACCGGTAAAATTATATTGCAATTATTATTCGAACTGAAGTAGTGTTCTCTACTACAATTATGACTTACTAATATCATCATCATTTTCAATGGTAATGAAATGAATTTACTCTCCCATAGTCAGTGACGTGCTACATATAAATAGAGTTGAATATAAACCTATATAGTATTCACGTTTATTTGTTTATACTCATATTTTCATAAACGAGCCAATTGTGATGCCAAATGTATGTGGACATTCGATTTAATACCAACATTAACACTTCTTTGTTTTATAATAATTATTACTTAATATAAATACAAATAAGTAAGTTTTTATCCTGAAAATATAATTTTGTAATAATTACATGTATTGTGTATTCTAAGAATTTACAATTACAATTCAGAAATATAGAGGAGAATATTTATATTTTGAGTAAAGTTTTTAAAAAATACTGCAAAGTGTCTTCTCATTTTCTATAATATTATTTGATGATAATACTATATAATGTTTAAACTTTTTTTTGACTTGTAAACCAGGATAAAATGTTTGCTGAAATATTGACCTCTTGGGACAAATTGTACTGAATTTTCCGAACGTACTTAGAATAAAATTTCTTAATTATATCATAGGGATAGTATAAGATTTCTGGGATTTAATAATATGTTTTACAAATATCTATAATTAATATTTAAATTATTTAGTATCAGTGGATTTATATACAAAATAAGATATTAAAACCTATAGTTAACATACTATTTTATTGTTATAATTTTATTACTTCTTGTGGAAACTGATAAAATATTATTCTATGTTCTCTATATATATATATATATATATCTGTTTATAAATATTTTCTAAGCAATAACATAAATAATTATTTATTTGCTTGTTTCCAAAAATATTTTTTAGTAATCTGTTTTATTGATACCCTATATTTATTAATATCTAAAGCCGAAACGATGATAAAATTATTTAATTTTGCTTTAAACATAATCTTTATTAATATATAAATATTTTACAAAACGCCATTCCTAATTTTAACTACTATCATAAACTATTCATGAAAGAAACATTACATCTGCGAAAAATGTGATTGTTTAGATTGTGAAACAAATCCAAATGTGTAGGATGCACATATTTATAATAATATACATATTGAATCATCAATTTAAAATTTCAGTATTTGATATTAGTGAAGTTAGTAAAAGTGATTTTCTTAAAATTCTACCTTTTGCTTTTTAATCATAAAACAATTTCTAAATCATCTTTAAAAAATTCGATTCTTCTTTTTTCTACTAAGCCCGACATTTTAGTGTTGGTCTCTCTTAATGTATACTGTATACCGGGTATAAGAGATTTTGATCCTCTATATGGACAGTATTGGTATCTCGTAAATGGAAGAAAAGTTGCATATTTAGGAAGCAAATAAAATGATTTAAAATCAAAATATTCAGATCATCACTGGAGATATCCAAAAAAATCGCGGTGTCGATTTTGTTTCTTTCTCTGATTTATACTTTTAACGAGATAGGAATATTGTCCCTATTAAAACTTAGCACCCCGTTAAACAAGAATTCTATTTAAAAATTGTATTTTATCAAATAATTTAGATATTTACTGGTTTCAAACCCGTGGGATAACCAGAGGAAAATGAAAAACATTATTTTATCTAAAGCAACAACATAGCTCTAATAATAAAGAATCCATATCAATTAATTAACATTGAATATTATTACTGTTAATAAATATCACATTCTTGTTTCCTGCAAATTAATCTAAGGATAATATGTATTTCCGTACATCAAAAGCACTAGAAAATTTAAAAAAAATACTATTATTTAAAAAATGGTTTCAGATCAGTTAATGTGTGCTATAATTATTATAAAATAATAAATGAATGGTGTATACTTCCATTCAAAAGTTACTTAATAGTAATAAGTTCAATATATACTATTAGTTATATGTCATTTCAATTAAATATAGATTAGGTTATATGGGCCACCCATGGTAAGTAAGTGCACAATTGGCAATGGGAAATGCCAAATTAATTCTTACCCACGCAACTAACTTATTAAAAGTGATTTTAAACATCCATTGTACACAGATGAAATAGGAGAGTGAATATACTTCAGAAGTCTTACATTTATTTTTGTTATTTCCTTGTGAAAGTTTGGTTTTAATAGGACGAAAGGCAATTTTCAGTTCTGTTTAATTTTTAATCAATTACTTTAAAATAATTAAAACTATGATTTATTTAAAACAACAACAATAGTGAATAATTACTCCTTTTTCCTTGTCACCCAGGATAAGAGTTTTCATTATTCCTTAATCAATGTATTTATATAAATTTGTACTTAAATGCTGTACTCTGAGAAGTATGAGAATATTTAAACATAAAAACAAAAAGGTGGGATTTATTTAGAATTTTTTTTATTTTATTCTTAACAATATCATCCTGAGCATATTTACGAATTTGATGAACTTAGTTATGTACAATTTTACAAATTGGTCTGGAGCCACTGGACTATGTTACACTTAAACTGAAAGGAAACCAAAATAATAAAAAAAATTGCAAATGTGACGTCACCTTGTATAATGGCTTGTTGATACAACGATTGTGGAACTATTAATAAATATTTATGTTCTCAATTATGATCGAGTTTTGTTATAATTGCCCATAGAAATTGTTAATATTAATCATCTGGGCAATTAAAGTGATAACAAAATGAGGTTTTTAAAATTTTATTATTTCAATAGAGTTGTTATTGTTTAGTATTAAATGAACTTTTATTAAATTCATTTTAATTTTTAAAAAATCATTTCATTATATTTAATTTTTATAATTCTTTCTTGTACATTTTTTTAAGAATAACTTCTTATCATTTAATTTTACTTTGTCGACTATTCTGAATGACATTATAAATAGACTGAGACAGTCGGTCCTTATTGATTTTCCCAAAACAATAGAGAATGTCCTATTGAGGTAGAAAACCTTTGTTAACCACCTGTATATAGCTAAACAAGAAACAAACGCTGCCTGAAGTTTGTTAGAATCTATATAAAGTCCAAGTAGTTAAAATTAGCATTCTGTGATTCAAGTTAGTACTGAAATATTAAAGATATAACATTAGTTGGTAAAAGTACTGTAATTAAATAATTACTAGTAATTATTAAGTTTATCTTATTATATTTTTAAATTAGGACATGTCTATAAAACAATTAATGCAATTTAAATTAAAGAAAAGAATCGGAATTAAGATTCTCGAAATTAATGATATTTCTATCATGACATGGATACGCTGGTTAAGTGGCTACTCTAACCAATATTCAGAGGCAGTCAAACGTGATTAAAATATTAAAATCATATATTATGTGGCTATGAATGAACAGTTAATTCTAAACGGAAAACTTATTAACACAATAAGAAGACGTTTTACAGAATGGCACACATTTTATGTGAAAGCTACACCGTATGTCCAAATTTACCTTTTCCATTAGATTTTGGTATAAAATAGAACGACGATTTTTTTTATAATTTGAACAAGAAGTCACATCAACTATAACGTTTTCTAACTTTTTTTTTATTTATATTGTAGAAGAAACTGGGCGTTCAAAGTTATCGTTAGCCGCGAAACATCTTATTTGAAAAATAAAAAGACTTTTTAGAGGCATTCCGATGCCCTTCTAATGCTTTTTAAAAATACTATCTGCTCTTAGAACCCTTTGGAAACAACTTTTTATTACCAAATTTCACCGGCTATATATTTTTTAGTAGTAGTTTTTATTTATTAATAAAAAACAAACATTGTTGCCCAAGGTCTAAACAGATTGTAATCGAGCTGGCCAAATCTTAAAGTTCGTAAAGTAAATTGGCCGGGTCGATCACTGGATCTCACCCCACTGGACTTTTTTTGAGGGGCTACCTTAAAAAATTAATGTATAAAACATTGTAAATTTAACATGTAGCATTACACCAACTATGATTCATGCTGTTTGAGACGTTTTGAAGCTGCATCGAGTTTAAGGGAAACATTTTTAAACACAATCATTTATTTAAACAAGTAAATATATTTTAATATTTTTTATAATTTCTATTCTGTAAATACATGAATTTTAAAATATTTTTTCGTGTTGGTGGTTGTAAAAGCACATCAAGTTTTTGAAACGTCATTGGAAGAATATTGGAATACAATTGAAAACTTTTTTAAATTATTTTTTAACAAATAAGAAAGATATTTCCTCCAAACGATGATTTGGAATATATATTTATATGTTATAAATAATAAAAAAAAATATTAATAACTGATATTTTTACAGTCGATTTGGAAAATTTATCCAAGTAAACTACAAGGAAAATGGAATGGTTCACGGAGCGGTAGTTCAAAAATACCTTTTAGAAAAATCTAGAATATGCTCACAGGGTCGATATGAGAGGAATTACCATGTGTTTTATTATCTACTTGAAGGTGAGTACTGTAAATGAATAATATAAAAGTATAGTAATTTATGCGACTATTGCTATTTTTGTAGGCACAGCCGAGTCAAAACATTATTTGAGACCATCAAATTACGTATTGGTGAAATAATCTTTTATAAATCAAATATATTTTCTCAGTACTTTGAAAAACTAAAAACTAGTACTTAATCTATGATCAAATTAGTGCCGTTGCTGGTATAGGACTAGCCAAGACTGTAGAAGTTGTTTTCTTCTTTTAATCTCATTTTTAAGTGAACCTTCAACATATCTTTCAAACAATGAAAATAGTGATATTTGAAATTAATTTTAAAAAATACGAAAATATCGCCTGCTCTTCAGAGCTGTTTAAAAAATATTTGAAGAGCTAATTTAATGAAATCCACCATTTTTCTGTAAATATTTTATCAAATTAAATTTATTTTTCTATATAGTCTCTTACTCGAATATGAATGCACATCGTTATATCGAACATTTTAATATACCTTAAAAAATATTGCTTCGATTTGTCTTCAAAATTTATCTAATTGGCATTCTTCGCTCCTTGATCGCCCGCGAAATTACTTTTTCAAGCATTCAACTAATAGTCGGTATATGGACTGTATACATTACAAAAGTGATAGTTTCGTTGAAAAATACGCTTAAAGATTTCTTTCTTAAAAAATCGTTGTAATTTGAAAAGCAGTGTTGTGCCTGCTGACATTGATAATCCTTTTATTAAAACCTATAAGAAGAAGACGCTGGTAATTACAAAAGTTCTGTCTATTAACTTTTTTTCGTACTTCTTGCCTTTGCTTCTTCCTGCTTTGCGACCCTAACCCCGCCGAGTTTTTTTTAAAACCCACATGCTAGACACTACTGAAAGATAGTCGGGAACCCAACCAGCATTATTTTTACTCATAGAGGATTCGACAAAACCTTGCTGTATCAAAAGCTCCACTATTCAACTAATAGGAGATCAATAACAAATTATTTCTCTTTCCTCATCATTTATGGATTTCTGCACTATTCGATGCCGTCTTGACCTTTCTTTTACAATAGAATAAGAATGAGACTATACATTTTTCCTATAATCTCCTCAAGTAATGAAATGATAATAGTTCAATACTGATTTTCCAATCATTTCTTTATTTGGTAATATAAGTATTTCGATATTACAATTTACAACATTTGTTTTTTCAGGGGCGAATGAACAAGAAAAACAGCAGCTTCATCTCAAGCGTCCTGATCAGTACTACTATCTCAATAAATCTTGTGGCGCCTTGGACAACACCGACGAAAGTTATGAGTTCTCCAGGTTGAAACAATCGATGGAGATGGTTGGTTTTACAACTGAAAAACAAAGAAGACTTTTTTCGGTTCTATCGGCTGTGTTACTGTTGGGAAATGTAGAGTTTCAACCCAGGAAAAGTGCTTATCACCATGACGAAGCTGTGGGCGTTAAAAATCCTGAAGTGGTTTCGCTGATATCCGAACTGCTTCGAGTCAAACAGGTTATACAATTGATTTTTTCTTAACTTTTTCTTATAAGGAATATTTTTAAAAGTTTCATAAATGATGTTTTATTTATAGGAAACATTAATGCAAGCTCTAACCGCTAAGAGGGCACGAGCTTCCGGGGAAACCCTTGTGATAAACTACCGCCTCCCTGAAGCCATTGCCAGCCGAGATGCCATGGCAAAGTGTCTTTATGGAGCACTTTTCGATTGGATTGTACTTCAAGTAAGCTATTGTCTTAAATCTTGTAATAATAATTATTAATATTTTGAATTTTCAGGTGAATCACGCTCTTCTTTCGAAAAAAGATACACTTAGAGAACACCAGGGCAATTCCATCGGCGTTTTGGACATATTTGGCTTTGAAGATTTTGGCCTAAACAATAGTTTTGAACAGCTCTGTATTAATTACGCCAACGAACATCTTCAATACTATTTTAATCAACATGTCTTTAAGTATGAGCAAGAGGAATATAGGAAAGAAGGAATTAGGTATTATTTTATTATACAATTTCAGGGTAATTCTTATTTCTTACTTTATCACACAAGTACATAAATTTAATGGATATTAATAAGTGTAAATTATAAATACCAATTATCATTAATGTTAACCTAGGTGGACGAATATAGAGTTTATGGATAACACAGGGTGTTTGCAGTTGATTGAAGGCAAGCCTAATGGGTTAATATTTTTGTTGGATGATCAGTGCAAGTAAGTACTTATTTTATATTGCTTAATTTTTTATATCTCAAGAAGTAAAACATACAGATTGTGTAATTTTATTCTGAACATAGCTATGTTAAGAATGCAGATGTTATGCTGACCCGAAAAATCTACCTTAAAGAGTTCTTTCAAGATCTTATTTTTAGTCTTCTATAGCTTGCCGTCTTGGTTTATAAGGAACTAATTTCTCATTGATTGTTTTAAAAAAATATTCTTTTAATTTCTAGTACATTCAGTAGTACCTCTTCTCTCTTTATTGTAGTCAGTCAGACCTTATTTAGTACTTATCTAGATTTGTTCGAAGGTCACTATTCTATGTCCTTGTTTCAGGACAATAGTTTTTAAAAGGTTGCTTTCCTAAATGGTGAACTTTTTATCTTATTGGTGTAACGTTTATGTACTTTTAAGTATTAAGTATTAATTCTCATTATTAGTTTACTTATTTTTTTGTAACACTGACCAATTAGTAACAACTAAGAACCATCCTTTGATTTATTACACAAAATATTTACTTTTTTATGTTGTTTCTCCTAGCAAAACAAACTGAAAATTAGTGTATAAAATGATACAAACATAATTCGTCCTAATATAAATTTCGTTGCAGTTTCCCGGGAGCAACAAACGAAACCCTCCTTCAAAAATTCAACACAGTCCATAAAGACAACAAATTCTACCAGAAGCCTCAGAAAAAAGAAGCCGCCTTTATTATAGTCCACTACGCGGGCAAAGTCAAATACCAAGTGACGGACATGCGTGAGAAAAATCTCGATCTTATGCGTCAAGATATAGTGGGTGTCCTGAAAAACAGTTCAATGGCGTTCGTTAGGGAATTAGTTGGGGCCGATCCGGTGGCAGTGTTTCGGTGGGCGATCGTTAGGGCCTTCTTCAGGGCGTATTTCGCGTTTCATGAAGCAGGAAGGAAACACAGGCAAGGAAGGGTCGACGGGAATAAAAATAACGTTCAGCAGAGGTATTCCAGAAATCATATTCCAAATGAGAACCTTATTAGGTGAGCTGATTTCATATTACTTAATTTTAGGGAATTTTAATGGAATTTACAGCTTTTGTGGGAAGTCAAAAAAATTTATTATAAAATTACACTGCGTTCTAAAGTGTTACTTACAGGGTGATCTATTTTGGAATTATGGGATATTAAATGTTTTTGTGGTTTAATCAAGAGTTTTTTTATTTATTGAGACAAATGAGAATTCAAAAAGTGGACTACAATACAATTTACAGAATTGTATACAGATTTTACCTAAATATTTGAGGTCATACACGAATCCATGCGAATGATAAATAACGCTTTATGAAAGAGAGAGAACGTATTACTAATAACTTGAAGTAGGGATACAACGAGATGGGAACATCGTTCCATTCAAATCGATAGTATCGTACCGGCAGTCATGGTCGTATCTCTAGTTGGGTTGAAAGGGGACACATCGCTGCCCGCTCCTTAAAATTTCGCCTATGTCCTTGTAGATACTTTCTAAACCTGTATAACGTAACATGAGCTGTAAACATTGTTTTGAACGTATGTGGAAATGTTGTCATTGCATCAGCGGATTCATAGCTCAAAGGAAAGAATTACGTGCGTAACTAGCTCTGCATGAAAATTATTTATATTCCATGTCATTTTAAACATAAAATAATAAATCTTGAAGGGAGTTGGTTTCATTGTTTTTCCATGTTTTAATATACGCCAATTAATACATTTTCTCAAAATTAATTATTGCTGAGTCTCCAATTCAATAATTTTTTATTTATAATCTCGTAAACATCTCAAGATATTGATGGTAAATAGTAAATTATTAGTTGTCATTGGAGCCTGTTCAGAAATCTAAATAACATGGTTAAGAGTGATCATTTTGTTTTCGTCGAATAAATGGATACAAGTCACTATTGGAACGAAAAATGGGTGTGTGTTTTCTTAATTCAAGAGACTAGCGGAATATAACACTGGAAGACGATGTTGGAGGTTTGTTAGTTTCGTCGGCTGAAAATAAAGTAAAAGTTTCCCGTTCGTAAAAGAAATAGATAAGAGCAAAACAGTTTTGTGACGATCTCATGTATTATTACGTCTAGAACAACTTTTTTGAACAGTATGAGATCAAGCATAGCCGTGTCATGAGGACTTCGAGAGTTGATTGAATCTTGTTCTATTTTTTTATGTTATAGCAACACTTAAAATATGTATATTCCATTTTAGATCACCTTGGACATAGAATTGGGCGTAGTAACTTTTCAATTTATCAGAAAAGTGCCACTTGTAAAAATTTAACTTATGTTTACTTTTCCTTTTTTTTTTTGTTAGAAATAAAATACCTTATTTGTATCTCGCCATCAATACTTTTTTAAAAGATTAAGATATAAATTTTGCGGTGCAAAGATGGCCAGATAAGAAATTTTCGTTTTTGCTCACCCAATTTTTTAAATTTAGTTTTAGGCTATATTTTTGGTTTAGCTTTGATTTTCTTTTGTTACTAATGCCAAATATGTCATTTTTTGCTTTATTTTGTTTTGTACAATAAATAGTTTAAACTGATACACATATATGTATCGTTCTGTAGCCATCTAGTGACAGTTTCGGCTGTGAATCTCACAATAAACAGAATTGCGTAAGTTTAATAATGAATTTGACGTTACCATTGACCATGAGCGTATCCAAAATATAAACTATGACACGAATTATAAAAGCTATATTTACTATACATTTTTTTCATAGTATGTAGTTTATTCAAATGGATACGCTTATGTCGTTTAAATCGTTTTCTTTCCCTTTTGTTCATTGATCTGTCACCAGTTTTAATTTACCTCCATTATTTCAGTACGTCTAAACTTTTGTCTTTTACCATAAAAATCAGGCTTCAGATAATTAACTTCATTTAAACGAGATTACACATAGTTTTTCTTAATATTTTTTTCATATGAATACTACATTCCAGTTCTTAAAAATGGACATTAAATCAGGTTATATTTAACAGTACGGCTATGAAGCTCTATTTGAACTTAGATTGCCAAAAATGCATTTTCAATTTTAATATTACCTGATTTTATACTCAAACATTAGTTTAGAAAGCTCTATTTGTTTTTATCCTAATAAATGGCTACATGATATTATTCTCTGTTCATTGACATTCTTTCTTAGAAAATATTTTTTGGTATGTTTTGCATGCAAAATTAAATTTTGTTATGACAAAACAGAGCATTTTTATCTTTGAATTGTTTTGCATGATTGTTTGTTGTATGTAAAAATATAACAGTAATTTCTATCTTAAACAAAACTGGAAAATAAAAGCGACATTCAATAACAAAACACTAAATATAATACTAGCAGAAGTAATATACCTGATAAATATATATAATTTGCTTCTACCAACGGGGTCAGCTTGTTTAAAAAAAAATCAATTCAAATGTACAGGGAGTAACATTCTTAAAAACTGAAACACTTCTTTTTTCGAAATTCCCTTTAGTAAACAACGAAATACCATCTCTTTTAACCGGCTGGGCCGTAACTTAGACAACGAACAATCTAACAATCGACTATCATGGCCACAACTTTACCAACGAAACCGGCATAGTCCAAACAGTAGCAAAAATTCCGAGGATGACCGAAGAAGAAAGGATTCCTTAACTGGAATTCCAAATTCTTCCGTCGGCCTCGAACGTTTGGCTCCAGACGAAGCCAGGGCTATACAAAGGGCAAATCAAATTGTTATGTATGTTATGTTTTTTGTTTTTTTTTTCATTTGGTGACGGAAATTAATATTAAAGTATCTAAGATTTTATATCATGCAATCTATTTCTGTCAGTTTCATTTCGAAATATTGTTGATCTGAATATGAGTACTTTTGGTTTTAAATTTTGAGTCTAACGTTGGATGAAAACTGTTCTTAATTTCTCGTAACTCTTTCAACGGATTCAAACACTACAAGTTAATCTCCAACTATCTCTATCCATATAAATTCATTTTAAATTGTGCTTGGTAAAAAAATTTAACTGAGCTTTACTGACTATTTTTTCACTACTAGCAATTAAGTAAATAATGTAAAACAAAACAATGACCGTTAAGGGATCTACCTGTAGTAATTCTTGTCTTTTATTTAAATACTAGTTGGAAGTTCTCTTTAGAATTCTGGCCCATGGGTTTATAGTTCCACATCTGAGTAGTCTGGGCAGGCGCCTCCTAACTAGGTCGTCAATGTCCTCTCTCTTTAATCATTCTTTGCGCCAACTCGTTAAACAATCCTATTATTAGTTAGGGCTCATATGACTCATATAGAATCAGAGCCAAAAGTAGTCTTACCATTTTCTTGTTGTCTGTGAACCTGGGTTTACTTCTTGCCCAATATGGACTGTGTTGTAGAGCTACCCTTTATGAGAGGAAAAAAAATAATTGTTTCTTAATTTATTATTATATAAATTAGAAAAGGCACGCAAAGACGTTTGTTTTAAAAGCTGACAGTTAGACAAAAGTTTTAGTAAAAAAAGAGTGCTTATAAATAATATGAAATGGAATGGAAATTATCAGACAAATTTTTTGAGATATATTGTATGTTATATCAAGAAATCTAAGATGCTTGAAAAGGTGGATGGAAATAAGGGATTGGTGGGGATTATATCTTGACTATTTTTAGTTTTTCTTTATAAATACATATGGAATTAACCGGTTTTTTATTAAGTCATAAATCAAGGTTTATACACCTATTATTGTTTTATAGTGGCCTAAATCTTCCGCAATGGGTTTATGTCAGAAATATTGTACATGCTTTGTTAAGTTTGTATAAATTAAGGGTTTTTCTAATATAATTTATTAAAACGGTTCTTAAAATTTACTTATTTAAAACTAACTGAACTAAAACTACAAATTTTCCTATTTAAACTTCCAGTCTATTAATTACTATTTTTAGTAAGCATCACAATGAAAAGACATTTTATTTTATTTAGTTTTAATTATGTATAGTTTTTGTTTTATGGTTTGAACAATAAAATAATGGCTATTAGCGATGAGTGTCTACAATGTTAGTGGTGTATTTTCAGATTTTTGTTTTTTTGTTGATACAATCTAAAATCCAATAAAAGAATAGAAATTGTACACACTTCCTCAGTATTAATGGAGGAAGCTTAGTACTTGAATGTCTTTCTAGCTAAAATCGTAGGCGATACTGTAACAAAATACAAACTTTGCTTGTAATACTACAGTTTTCGTTACATTACATTTATAGTAAACCTGGTAATGGTAAACCTTCTTTTTCTTCTTCTTTTCGGCTGATATGCCCTAATTCCTCACGGTGTCGGCTGCAATGGAGTCTCGACCCATTTTTTCTACATCTTATTAAGTACTTAATTTCTTTAATTGTTTTCCCTCTTTTCGGAGCTATCTCCTCTATGCTTTTTTTTTTACGTTTTTCGATTGCTCTGTACATGTCCACACCACTTTTGAACTTTTTCCTCTATTAATTATGTGATTAATTTTTTATTTTTAGCTGTTATATCTCTCTTCCATCTAGCATTCTTTGTAGGTACTATAATTGCGGTGTAGGTTCTTGGTACTAATTTCCTTCTCCATTTTTATTTTATTTAGCTAATAAAACATTTGCGTGACTTACTCTTTGTGTTAAAAATTTCTTTATTCAGTTTTGCATAGTCTGTAATCCCTGTTAACAAATTTTACTTGTTCGATTTCTTCATTTGTACATTTAATATTTATTTGGTTGTTCTTCTCCATTTATAATTTAATAATATAATTTTTGTTTTCCATCTATTTATTTTAATATCCATTTGTTGTATTGTATCACTAATTTCTTCCTGTGTCATGATGTTGAACCTAAATAAAATAATATAATTACACTTTATAAAATTTATTTGACCCTTTAATTCATTTCTTTTACCTATAAATACTGTGTTAACCAAACTTCGTGTTTTGCATGACCATGGGCATGATGCTTAGTACTAACAAAATATTCCATTTGGTAATTAAAATACATTTGTCAGTTTCGTGAAAATAAAATACAATAAATAATTTAATATCAGTTTTTCTGATCAGTTTATTTTAAATTTCGTATGATTGATTGAATGGGATATTTATATACTACTTCATCTCCTATATTATTTCTACTTCTATCATATTTGCTCTTTTCTAACAGGAAGAACAAATCATTTCGTCCTCGCGAACGCAGCAAAAAAGGACTAAAGAATCTACAAACTGTCAAAACGTTGGTGGGACGGACAGGCATCACTGCTCAACCTCAAGGCCAGTTAGGAAAAGCGAGAAAGCAACCTATGACAGTAACTGCTCAATTTCAACAAAGTCTGCATTCGCTCATGGATACGCTCAATCAGGCCAATCCATTTTTTATTAGATGTATTAAATCTAACGGTAAGCAGACCACTAACAAAATTTTACAGCTTATAGCTACACCAAATGTTTGTATCTATAAAACACAGCAATAATTGATTATTATCGTCCGATTATTGAAGCTGTTGTCATATCTAGTTGTTCAAAAATACATATAAGGCATAAGATGCTGGAAATATTAAATAATGTATTCGTCAATTATAGTAAGTCAAAAACGCTTAAATACTCCTTTAAGATAAATGTTGATGTAAACAAGTAGATGGTCTTAAAACACTAGCCGTTTATAGCATTGAGAGAGCTTAATTTTTTTTGAATAAATTTACGTATTTGACTGGATCACCACAATTAGCAATTGCATTATTTTATTTTGCATTTTTCATTACCTATTTTAACACTTGATCTTGGTGAACTCCATCTAAATAATGAGGTAATGTAAGTCCGAATTAATTAGAAGAGCTATTTCAACATATGAACAACATTTAGTATCTTTAAATAGAATAATATATATCGGACAAGAACTTTACTTACCACAGCTAGTTGAATGATCTCGATATTCAACAGTATGCAGGAAATAAGGACATATATTTACTCCCATTTATATTCTTCGATGACCACTTCATCGTATTCTGGATTTCGCGATAAAATTCAACTGCACTCCAATGTGGAATTACATAAAACGTCTTTTTTAGGCAATAAAATACCAAATACTTTTGACGAGGCCACAGTACAAAGACAACTAAGGTATACAGGGATGTTAGAAACAGTGAGAATCCGTCAAGCTGGTTTCAATGTCAGGTTAACGTATGATGAATTCATCCAGCTCTACAGGATTCTATTGCCAAAAGGCTTACTAAGTTCACAAATTGATGTTAGAGACTTTTTGGCAACGCTCAATTTGAATAGAGACAATTATCAGTTGGGAAGTACTAAGGTATGATATGTATCTCTATTGCACATCTTTAAAAATGAATTTTGAATAAGAAATCTAAAAGCAAAGAATCAATAAAATACTTTTTACATATTTGTTATATTTCTATTGAAGGTATTCATGAGGGAGAGCGAGAAGTACAAATTGGACTGCAAACTTCATCAGCAAATTATGGCGAGTATTGTTACGTTGCAAAGGTGGTTTAGGGCATGTTTGGAAAGACGAAGGTTCTTGAGAATCAGAGCTGCTGTGATAACTCTTCAGTCATTTTGCAGGTAATTAAAAGATTTTCTTGGGAAAATGATGTATTTTAATTAAAAAAATAACAACCAATATTTATATCTCCTTAGGATGTATTTGGTTCAAAAATTCATCAGGCGGTATCAGGCAACACTCAAGATTCAAAAGTACTGGCGGGGTTATAAATGCAGATGTTGGGTCCAAAAGTTAAAAACGTCACTTCTTATGTTCCAGGCACATTGCAAAGGATTTAAAGTTAGGAAAATGATTATAGATTTTAAAATAAAAGGCGGAATACCGCAGAGAAAATTACAGGTAAAAATATCAATTCAATAAAGTACATTATATTTCAAAAGTGTCGAGCTATACATATTTCTGAGTTATAATATCAAGAAATAAGTTCTCACCGAAAATCAAAACAAATTTCTAACTTTGACACATAACATCATCACTTTATGTGGGTGAACGCTTCTGTCAATTGTTACCTTATCTTTTACTTTCCTCTTAGTGAAAATCAGATACAACTATCAAATGTTATTTGTTGACATTTGAGAGGTGATACTTGGTATTTCTGTCTTGGTGGTGAAATATTATATTAAAAGATTCGTTAAAACTTGGTTATCAAAAATGATAGACGGACTTTAATAGCTGGGACATTGACATTTTTCCCGTGAAAATTTTCTCAACTCATTCCAAAGTGATTCTTAAAAAACTTATTTTCATTAACCTCTTTCTAAATAATGGAACAGTGTACCTTATGGGCTTGTGCGTTTCTACCACTAGTTAGTCCAATGAGGTTCTTGTATGGTGCCACACAATAAGCCTTCAAGGATGTGCATTTCCTTTATTAAACATTTTCAGACATTGGGTCCCCAGAAAGTGATGACTATAGAGGAAAAATCCTTTTATAAAATAATGTCATTCTGCCTTTTCTAAAACCTCATAATTATGAGAAATATTTCAACCTTTTACTTTTCATTTTGGATTTATTTTTTTGGAAAAATTTTTAGTAGATATTGAAGTTTTTCTCAAATTACTGTTTTTTGAAGTTGGTATGGTTTTTTAATTTAATAAATTATACAAGTAAAAGGTTTCTAAATGAAATAGATAAGTGATTAGATGAAAGTTTTCGCTTATTATGGGGTTTGAGAATACGCTGAACTTTTAATAAAGAATTAAATGTTATGACTAAATTTTAAAAAATCTGTTTTTTCTACAATGTACCCTACCCGGCGACAAACTGTACACTTAATATTTTTTTATGTTTTATCAATTATTGTCCCTAGAAATATCATTTGAAACGTCTTGTATAATTTGAACGGGTGCGGGAGGTATGTTATCTCAAAATAACTAGTTGTAAAAGTGATAAATATTTACTGTAATAATGTTACTGTTATGTCAACGCTATACAACTATTACATAAACACATGTATCTCTCGGAATATTGTTTTTTTCTCCCAGCACGTCTTTAACGCTAAACTATCAACATTTTATCAATAAGAAATTCTCACAATTGTTATTTCCTTGGTCCACCTACGGGGATACTTATACAATATTTACTTGTTTATTCAGTTTTTAATAATAGCCGAGGCTGTATCTTGGTTTGTTGACATTTGGATTAAAAAGATTATTGATATACAGGGGTCAAAGTTTATTTGATTATACCTGAATAGTTTTGTTGTAAAATTTGCAAAGATAAGTTCTATGCTAGTACAGTAAGCGGAGTTTTGTTTTGATGCCTTTTTTTAAAATAAAGTTTTTGTTTTTGGAACAGCAAACGGTATGATGAAATAATATAACTTTGTTAAACGGCTTATATTCGATAAAACACTTTTTTAAATAAAATGAATTTTTCATAATCATATTTACATAAAAACTTTGGATATTTTAGATTGTCAGCGCACTTCCAGCTCATTTGCAGGTAAAACATGGAAGCTCAGATGAGGCATTCATTAGCAAGGATTCTAGTCTTGAAGAAGTCCGTGCAGATCCAATCGATAAGAAAATTTTGGATTCTGACGAGTGAGTACTTTTTCATAATATTAAAATAGAATAGGGTTCGATTTTTTAATATGTATATTTGTTTTTAATATATTTCTAACCTATAGAAGCAGCGGTATTCCGGAGGACGACATTGACACAACTTCTCACGCTAAAATTAGCTTAAGGTCGACTGTGTCATTACCTAGTGTGTCAACTCAGCAACCTACTTATTACCATCATTATCTCAATAACTCTGGAAATTACAGGTAATTTAATATAATCCTAATTAAAATTTATATTTAGGAAATGTACCTGCGTGCACAATAATAAATTTTAACATCATTCTTTGTTCTATGGCTATCTTCATTTGTAGTTTATTTTGTTTTTTTTTTTATTAATTCCATTTGATTTTTATAGATATGAGGAAAGAAAGCCAGGCAAAATAACTATAGAAACAGTAAAAAAGAGAACTCCAAAATCCCATCAAACTATAGATTACTCGGATTTGGAATATACTCCTCAACGTAAAGGCAGTGGCGATTCTTTGGGGTCTCAAAGGAGTTTAGATTCACAGCAAAGTTCGGATTCTCATTCAAGTGTGACAGTAAGTATATTTTTTATTCATTGTATTATTTACCACACAAATTTTCCGGTAACTTTTACAAATGGTAAGACCTTCGGAGCAGCAGGTAATTTAGAGATAAAAATTCTGCAGCTGAAGGGCGGAACTAATTTATCTAAAAACTGTTCTCGTTTAATTTAAACTCGTTTTGTCATGAAAACACCCACTCATAATTATCACATTACACCTAATAATTTGAAACAATAATAATTAAAAAATAATAAATTATTTTTAGTTTAAATATAGTATTAGGATTTAAAAAGACATAGCAAAGTTGTATTACTTGACAATATGGTACATCTTGTATATTTTAATAACTGCCTGATTGAATTAAGTTTATAAAAATAGTGTTATTAAGAATCGTTTTCTTCTCAAGGTAAGAGAACTGCATAAACAGGAAGCCCCTTCTTTGGACAAGCAGTGGTCATCGACTAGCACCACAAGCGAAACGTTCTCAGAAAGTGGAGCTACGCAATCTGCTCCTCCTATAGTTGTTAGAGACCGATCTATGTGGGATAGAGAACCAATTACTCGAGATTATTATGTAAAACAACCTCTGTCTAGGACAGAAGCTGTTAACAATTGGGTACCACCACCAGTCATAAGAAAAGACACAAGGCAAGTTATCGTTATGTCTGTTTTTACAAGGAAATTATTAATATTCTATTTTAGGTATAGTGAAAATAAACATCTACGCAGCTATCAACCAGTCCGTCGGACACAACGAGAAAAATACCTTCCTGACGATCGACCTGATGTCTATCCATATGATCAAACGCCCAACAAATTAGAACAAATATTAGGAAGACCAGAAGCTCCTGTCAGAAATACCAGAAAGTCTAAAAGGGGTCACGTTAAAAGTCTTGGTGAAGAGGTAACCGACAGCGTAAGTTTGGATAAGAGCGTCTTTTTGGGGACCATAGATGAATCTAAAGCTCATCCCGAATTCATCATTCAAGAGCGGTAAGAAAATGAAATTGGTAAAACACTTTGTTTCACTAATCTATTAGGAAGATGATTGTCTTATTTTTATATTTATTATTTTTTTACAATGTCAAAATATTACACGTAGACATGTTAGGTCACTTAGGTGCAATAATTTTTTTTAATTAGTAAATTATGTAATGTTTAAAGAAAAATACATAGTATATTACTAAATTAATGCAATCATGCAGATCACTTGTTACATTTTCATTGTAAACAATATTATGTAATCTAGTAACCTTTTGTATTTCACCGTTAAATTATCTTTAAAATAATTGAAACATCTTAAAAGTAACATGCTGAAACATTATTTTAAAACTTCGTTTAAAAAAATGTATTTATAAAGAATACATTCTTTTTTATAGGAATGAAAGTGATTTAGGAACCAAACAGAGCCTGACGCCTAAACGTCAACGTCAAAACCTTCCTCAACTGGACCTGAGAAGGAGAAATAGCGATCCTGCTACTAAAGCTGTTATTTCGGAACACCCTGCAGGCTTAGATGCAAGTCCTTCAATAAAAACCAACGATTATAAATATGACGTTAATTCACTTTCTATAGCGGGTCACTGCTTCAGAAAAATTCCGAGGATATCCAAAGACGACTTATGTATGTTCTGCAATACTGAATTGGACGATTTTTACACACCTGGGTATAAATGCACAAATTGTAAAAAGCAGTTCCATACAAAGTGCATACAGAACAAGGTACGCTGACTACTTTTAAATACATAGTTTGAACTGTAGTTTGATCTTTATAGGTCTCCGAAATGCCATGCGAACAAAGACCAAACGCCGAAATTCGTTCAGGTCGACGAAAACACCGAAAACATTCTCGAACGCCATATGATCTCCGTAAACCTGACGAGAGTAAGTTTAGTTTGACTGGTACCTCCGAATTTACGGATCGAACTGACCAGATAATCACTGGAGCCGAAGAACTTACACTCATGCAACAATTTATAACAGACAAGATAATGAAAATGGAAACTGCTGGAGCAAAGAATAGTGATGTAGATAAGACTTTTAGGCAGGCTTTAAGGGAATTCAAAGACAATTTAATCCAAATATATAGTAATGCAAACAAGAATAATAGTTTGGAGACGTGCAATATCAAATATAAAGATCTCATTTTGGTTTTTAATCAGGTATGACTTTAAACTAGATTTATCTTTTTTCACTAAGTTATGTTGTTGACATCAACAATACCAGTTCACTGCATTGTTGTATTTATAAACAACACGAGTTTGCTGCAATATGTTACAGAAGTATGACCAATTTAGTTAAATAATAGGACAGATTTTTCTTTTCTGGAAATAGTACAAATGTTACATGGTGACAGTTGACAATTTGACCAGTGTTACATCTCAAATTTCATCTGTCTAAATGTGCACATTATGATTTCCGATGAGATAAAATCTAGGCAAATGTACAGTTTCAACAGAGTTTTATTAAAAACATCACTTTACATATTTATTATATTTAACTCGTAGGCAATGGAAACGGTGTGCCAGCGAGAACAAAAATCTAATGACGCTAAAGACTTTCCTGTTACTATGGGTGTCAACGCTTTCCGAGGTTTCATGGACGAATTTATGTCGACAAGAGCTGAAGAGAAACCTAGCAAATCAAAAAGGAAAAAGGAGAAGAAACGAAAACTTGAAACATACAAACACAATGGTCACACGTTCCTTTTGACAATCATAAACATACCAACAGCTTGCGAAATATGTAGTTCGTTTTTCATGTGGCCCATTGAAAGAGGGTCAGTATTTACTGATAAAAGTATTAACTTATTAAAAACATTCAACTCCTTTAAAAATGCCCAATTATCACTGTTTTTTGTGCTAATTTTTTATTATAAAAGAATGCTAATGAAATAATAGTTCAAAAATTTTTCTTATTTGTGTTTCCAAATCATAAAAATGTTCGTAAAAGAGACTTTAATTAGTTTAGAATGAGGTTATCTATCTAATTTTTTTAATATCGTTTTGTTTCCATAGATTGGTCTGTCAAAGCTGCAAGATGACATGTCATAAGAAATGCTACTTAAACGCCAACCAGTGTCTAAAAGAAGCTGGTCTTCCAGGGGAGACTAAAAGAGTTTTTGGCGTCCCTCTTGTTACGTTAGTAACAGAGGATAGCAAAATACCGTTAGTAATCGAACGATTATTAAGCACGATAGAATTACATGGTTTATATGCTGAAGGAATTTACAGAAAAAGCGGTGTTAGTTCGAAAATTAAAGAATTGAAAAATAAGATGGACGAAAATCCGGATGAAGTGGAGTTTGAAAGATATCAGGTTAGTTAATATTTAATGATTGTTTTATTTATTTATTTTCTTCCAAACCAACAGTTTTAGTTATTTAAATCTTCATATTTTTTTTAACTATTTGAAATAATGCTCTCATTATTAAGTTTTAGATACTATATATTAATCTTATAAAATACCTCACAGTTGATAACGTTTTTTAGGACATAATTTTTACAAAATAATATTACCTATTTCAATTACTGTGAAGTAACTGAAAAAGTGTACTTTATATTAAACTTGTATATCATTATTCCTGCTAGATATTACAAAACGATTTAATTACCACAAAATTTTGTAATTTATCTAGACATTTTAAAAGAAATATAAATAAATTAGATAAACGACTTGTAACTACAAATGTGTTTTTAGTCATTTTTCTCTGCTTTTTGTTACAAATACTCAGATATAAATGAGTCATTATTGAAATTTAAAACTTGAAAGAATTTTTTTTTACATATTATTCCCTAAATTACTCTATATTGTTAAGTATAAGACCCGAGTATTGACCTTTTCTTAGTCTTTTCCTATTTTTACCTTCCGGTTTTTCCTCGTTTACCTTTTTTTTTCAGCCTGTATTCTGGCTTCATACATGTATGTTTTTAGAAAACTGAAATAAAACATTGTAGCACTTATATGGGTTTAACAAACAATTTACAAACTGAAATAACAAATTAACTTGAAAACAAGCGGATCTGATTGACTTAGGTTGAACTTGACACCTCACTTCTTTTCTTGCATTTTCAAACATTCCAGGAATTATAGACGTAAATAATTACTTGAATTCCTACTGTCATTGAAACGGTCAAAATGATAAAAACATACAAAAAAAATATTAAATACTGCAATAAATTAGAGAAAAAATCATTTTCGAACTTTTACAAACGTCAAAACTCAAAATGACATACTATATAGAAAGGAAACCACGTTGTGATCAGGGGGTAACTAGCTTAATGGAAAGAAAAAACAGTGAAGGCTGCACATGTCCTATCTACCGTTTCTATAATCTAAGGAATTACTTTATTACCAAACCTAATGGTGATAAACTAAGGCTATTTTTAATTTAAAATGCCAGAATACAAAAAGTATTTTTATGCATAATAATTTATTTTGTGCAGGTCCATGTTTTGGCGTCAGTCCTAAAGTCGTTCCTTCGTGAGATGCCGGAACCACTATTGACGTTCGAATGTTACGAAAATTTCATCACTGCAGCAAACCTCGACGTCGAATCCGATCGCGTTACAACCCTCTACGACATTCTCAAGAAACTGCCTCCATCGAACTACGATCTGATGGAACGTTTGATGTTCCATCTCGCCCGCGTTGCTCTTCATGAAGAAACTAACAGAATGTCAGCCGCGTCGCTCGCAATAGTTTTCGCGCCGTGTGTTTTAAGGACTAACAAAGTGGTACCGGCGCAAGAAAGTTTAGTGGACATTAGTAGCCAGACGCAATGTATAGAAACGATTATCAGGGTACAATTGAGAAAAATTAGAAACACACTTGATGACATCGACACGCTGGATACCGCATGCCAGGCTGCCACAAATAGGTTGAGTAGCCTGAGAAGTAGTAAAGTGTTTACGCCAGATGAATTGTTGCCTGCGAACCAGCCTTCACAACAGCCTACCGATGAGGAAGAACACTTACTTGAAGATCATATTCAGGAGATACAAAAAGAAAAAGTAAATACAATAGTTTACTTCATTTTATTTTGTCAGAGCAATAGTAGAAATAAAAGAAAGGGGGAGTAAGGGAAGTAGAGAGTGGTCTATCCTTCCTATCATCATATTTTTCTTTTGTGAGGTGTCCTATGAAAAGAATTTTAGGTTGATTTTTTCGAAAAGGAGGAGGGCATATTAGAATACTTATTAAAATAAATGTTAACCTTTGTATTTTATTATTTTCTTAAAAAATAATATGTCGCAAAACAGTATATAAAACGAACAACTTTTCATTAATTTCCTATTGAGGTTGTTTTTTTTACAATAGCTGCCATTTTTTATTAAGTTGAAATGCTGATATCAACAGACAAAACACTTTTTAAATTCTGGACATAGGACGTAATTTTACATATTTAATTTGTGACAGAAATGGGCCTCATTAAAGAAGTTTTCAATATTTACTAAATAGAAACGTCGAGAAATTATTATTTTTAAAGAGAATAATTTAGCAAATTTTTTTTAAATTCTGCGTTTAAAAAATTTTGATTAACAAAAAAGTTTTGTGATAACTGAACAATTATAGGACCTAGGCATATATGAAACTACCATAGCTATAACACAGAAGTAAGTTAAGTTAATGATGTACCCTAAGCTTTACATAAGAAAAAAATGGTGATCTTAAAACATTAATTTATTTTATGAATATAATAATACACAGCATTGCAAAACAACTGGGTGATACGGTATTTATAACAGCTTATATGCTTTATTAATATTCACCTCGTCTGAGTTGTCCTTTGTTAACTAACGATAAAAATATAATTTTTATCTTAGGAACACCTGACGTCAACCCTGCCAACACTCACTCATGCGACGTCGGACGACGACATGCTTTCGACAGACGGAGACGGCAGTCTGGATGACCTTACTTGTCTCTCGGACAAACGTCACACTCAACGGCCCATCGTGAGATCGATATCAACGGGTCCTATACCCAAGTTACATCGCCAATTATCGACTGAAGCAAAATGCTCCCAAGATTGCGGTGACGATCCGATAATGGTGTAAAAAATTGTTGATTTAAAGTGTTTTATGTAAATAATATTTACTCCGGACTTGTTAAAATAATTATATTTTTTAAATTATTGTTACAGAAGATGGAAGGTGATAATCAAAGTACATAATCATAAAAAGTAAACTTTTAAAAAACATCTATTCAAACCCCACCTGTTATAACAAAATTTTAAAGCTAAAGAAAAAATATAATTTTAGTTTATTTACAGATCTGATATTAAAATGAAATATAAGCATGTGATAACACAGTTGTGGTGTCACTTACCTAATTTTAATTACATTTTGTATACTGAGGGGTTTATAATTGAATCCAAAAACAAGACGGACCGAACATTTAACATACATTTTATGACCAATATAATTGGGACGTTGTCAAAAAGTTTATAGACAGTCTCTCCTACAGTGTGTCTGTGTGTATTTAGTGGGAATATAATATTGGTAATTGTTAATGTGTAAAAGATAAGAAATAGGATAACAGATACCAATACAATTTTCCATCTTGAATTAAATTGAAAAACATTATTTTATGAAAGTTTTATAAAACATTTATATATTTTATTGATTACTGAACTTTGCTTATCAAATTGACACTGGCAAAAATGTGTTATTTAGATCTTAAACCAAGTGTATTATATATTGTGTGATACCACATTTAAGAGTCTTCTAGAATTTTGTTTGTATTATATATTCTTCCTGTTGAAGTTGGCATTAAGAGGATTCCAACAACAAATCCTCTTAAAGTAGTTAACATTTAACTCTATATAAAATATAACCGATTCTTAGTATTGTTAAATTTGTTAAGTTGAATGAGAAAATGGCTAATTTCTTTTTAACACAAAACTACTATCAAGTGATGTGTTTGTTAAATATGATAAAGACTATAGTAAAGCTCTTGTACATATATCTGTAATTCAATTCAAAATATTAAATATTACAGGGGGTGGAATCGCGTTTGAATGACGGCCTCACTTCTGAATATTGTTGCTAAATGTAAAATTTGCATTTATTATTCGATTGTGATAATTATAACAAGCTCTCTTATAGATTTTTTATTATGACATGAGTTTTACTGTGTTAGTTATTTTAATACATTTCTAATCATTTGTTCTTACTATATAAAATTAGAACTTTGGAAAACATGAAATTAAATTATTTTACTTATTTACAAAGGAATTATTTGTAGGCCATTCCAGTAATATTAATTCATGTGCGATCTAGAATCTAATTATACTGCAAGATTATGCTAATTGGCGGCCTTAGTCTTTTTTAGAATAATAAAATACATTATATTAAGTCTATTTCAGAGTTCGTGTCATAAATAAGCTAGCTTGTATAGACATATAACCCTTTATTACTAAGTTGTAGTGCTGTAAAGTTGGAAATGAACAATGGTCTTTTATTTCACTATTATTAGGAATGTAAAAAAATAGCACTTACTACACATTAAATAGTTATTGCCATTATAAAGCAATCCAATTGTAGGGTCGTAATTTTTTTTTTTCAGGAATCAATTTTTTGACTTTAAACATTATTACTATATTTCTAAACTATTATAGACAGAAAAATATTTTTTATTTCCTACTTAAGAGAGCCCTGCAACTCTGTATTATCCTAATCGTATCAGCTACCAAGTTTATGACAGAAGTCCTGTAATACCCTGTAACATCATATTGACCAAAAGTTTTTAAATCTTGTAGCATAACATCCTATTCATTTATGGGTTCATATTTTTATTAATATCTAAACTAACTGACTTATACATTCCAAATCAAATCTGCAACCATATATTGGAGCATGAATTGAAACGTTAAGTGACAGTTTTCACCCCTTGTTAAGATCAGTTGTGATTTTAAAAAATATTTATGTACTATAAATAGGCAGGGTAATAACAACTGTACCGTTACAGATATTTTATTGAATAATATTAATAGGTTCCAAGTTTTTTTATTAAATTAATCAATTTTCACATAAGTTTGTTCAAGATGTCTCATTCGTTTGCGTGTATGAAAATAATTGATCCTCTGTTCTTCTTCTTCTTCTTCAGTCGTTCTCTCATTGCTGAGAATCGTGATCATTAGCAACCTGCGCTGTCAGTGCCCACCATTGATTTCGATTTTGGGCTTTGTCTATGGATCCATGAAATGAGATACCGGTGACCCTTTGAATCTGGTCGGTCCATCGGATAGGAGAACGCCCTCTTGATCTTCGTCCCTCTACGTTGCCAGAAACTATTAATCTCTCCAGATTATCCCTTCGTGAAACGTGACCGAAAAAACTCAGAACATTTGCCAGACACACCGACGAGAGTCTATTCTGGATTTTCAACTCTCTGAGAATCGAGTCATTGGTTCTGCGTGCCGTCCACGGGATTCGGAGCATACGTCTCCAGCACCACATCTCGAACGCATCGATGCGTCTTCGATCTGCCGTTTTAATTGTCCACGTTTCAGCCGCGTATCGAAAGATAGAGAATATCAGCGACTGAACTATCTTCATCTTGACAGTTTTTGATATGGAACGGTCTTTCCAGATCCTGGATAATCTGCTCATCGCACTTTTAGCCATTCCTATTCTTCTTCGAATGTCACCCTCGCTTGAACCCGTGTTGCATACATAGGAACCCAGATACACAAAATGGTCCACGGTCTGGAACCTGCGTAAAGCATCTGTCAGCTGTAAAACGTTTGAACGGTCGACAATCATAATTTTTGTTTTTTCTGCATTTATCTTAAGACCACATTTATTGCTCTCGGTCTCGACCCGGTGTAGAAGGTCTAACATTTCCTCTTCCGATGCAGCTAAGAGCGTTGTATCGTCTGCGTATCTCAAGTTTGAAATCTTTTTGCCGGCAATTGAGATTCCTTTGTTCCACTCGTCTAAAGCTTTCCTCATTATATATTCTCCATATATATTAAATAGATCAGGAGAGAGAATACATCCCTGGCGGACTCCTCTGGCAGTTCTAAAAGACGCAGACTGTTGGTTCTCCACTCGTACCTTCGCCTCAATGCACTCGTAGAGGTTTCTGATGAGTGACACTAGGTGTTTAGGCGTTCCCATCTCACGAAGAACGCGCCATAGCATCCTCCAGTTGACACAATCAAAGGCCTTCTGATAGTCCAAGAAACAAATAATCATTGGGGTGTTGTACTCTCGACATTTTTCTATGATCTGACGCAAGTTAAGTATTTGTTCCCTGGTTCCTTTTCCTTTTGCAAAACCCGCTTGTTCTTGGGGGATCTGTCGGTCCAGGTAGGCTTCTAAGCGCCGTTTTATAATTCGAAGGAGAATCTTGCTCGGATGCGATATTAGCGAGATGGTACGGTAGTTACTGCACTTAGTAGTGGTACCTTTTTTGTGCAATGGAACGAATATGGAGGTACACCAGTCTTTGGGCCATTTACCTTGCTTCCATATTATATTGCAAAGATGTGTCATGATTTTCTTGCCGTGGTCATCCAAACTCTGCAAAAGTTCCCCTGTTACACCGTCGCATCCCGCAGATTTTCCTCTTTTTAAATGGATAATTGCCTCTTCAACCTCAGCCTGCATAATGTCAGGTTCTCGCTCAAAGTTGTCGGTGTTATCAGGATCATCATCCTCTTCACAGATCTGTTGTTCCTTAAATAGTTCTGTGCAGTATTTTTTCCAAACATCCAACACGGTTCTACAATACAAAAAACATAACAGTAAGAATTAAATGGATTAAATTATTTGCAATTTACATATTCTCATCTATATGTAATTAATAATTAAATCGCTTGTTATTGACTTTTTAAAACTATTTTTCTCATATATTTAAATAAATTCAGGAAAACTTAAGATACAGTACATAAATTATAAAATTTATTTTATGTATCTCATATTTTTATCTTACATTGTACATATATTCTATTTTAAACAATTTTATGATGATCGTTTTTTCTCAGAAGTCTGAATATTAAAAAATAGAAGTGGAAAACCTAATATTTAACAATATACAAGACCCTCTATATATATATATATCTAATGACATTATGATGTCAGATATTTACCTAAATGATACAGGATGTTACTAAAACAATATACTGAAACTGCCGGAAATTTTTTAAAACAAATTTGCATTCTCAATCAAAATATATCAAAATTTTTATTACTAAATTTCGTAAATCTAACATATTAATAAGTAAACAAAATTATTTGTTTTTGAACATCCTGTATTATATTTTTATCCTTTAAACAGTTGGCAATCAAGTGTGATCCTTATAATAATTTATATTAAACGCAACAAATAGTTATGGAACAAAAAGAGGAGACATTTTTGTGCCAATTATAGGCTATTAATTATTACTATAATTGTTATTGTTGCATTTTTGAAGAGAATTATTGCTTTATGTAAGTGAAACTGATTCAAAAACGGCTGATCACAAGTTGTCTCAACTAAATTGAAACTGTTGAAACACCTTGTACAAAAACGGTGTATAAAATTTGTTGTTGCAATACTCATTTTTGTAACTATTTATTCAACCATATTTAAATTAAAGCAATATTCGACGGTAATAATGAATCTGTGTGTTCTTGGACATAAAATTTGGAAAAATACTTTTTGTGTTGTGATGATTTCTTAATATAAGACAGTTAGTTACTTTTTTGTATTGATTTTTTAAGATATTTTAAAACTGATCCATGAGATTATTGTAACATAATTACTATTTATTTGTTTGACATTTTTACTTCTCTAAGAAGCAACCTTAAGTTATTTTTTGATATATTTAATTTATATCAAACTATAAGAATTAATTGCAGGTGAAATTAAGCCATTGAATGTCGTTTGCACTATAACCGTAATAAATGTGGTTCAAATGATATCTTTTGTAATTAAGTTTTTTGTAGGACCTTTTATGTGATTTATAACTCGTATATATGCATTTATTGTTGAAATGCAAATATCTTGTCATTTTTTAAAGATCAAACTTAAAACACAAAGTTAACCCTGCTTTAATGTAAGTTTTTGAATAATGTTTAATTTACTAACCATTTTTTCGTTTTTTCATTATATATTTTAGATTGGTAGGTAACACAAAGTGTGTGACTTATATGCCATTCCAAATTTTTGTCTTGAAGAGCTCAAAATGACTGCATTCCTATGTACTCTACAGGGTGTTCAAAATTATATGTGCATACTATTAAAATTTGCATTTATGTTCTGATTATTTAAATTACCTTTACTCTCTATATATATTTTTATTAAATAAGTCAAATCCCTTTTGTAATTTATTGTATTTAGTTATTTTTGTGCATTTTAATCATTTTATTTTCACATCTAGTAATAGGAGTTAGTTTAATAAATATTTTTATTGACATTTTGAACACTCTGGAAATTTTATTTTATTTTACTGATAACCATGATATGGGGCATTTCAGTGACTGAGTTTTTTTTATTGTAAATGTTAAAATGACATTAATATCTAAATTAATAACTATACCAAATGTTAACAATAATGACAGAATTGTTTATATCAGTATACAAATATGATACATAATTTGTAAATAAAAATTAAGATAAATATTGATTTTAGTCACTTACTGTCTAATTTTACAAGAATATTTTGAAAAGTAGTCAGTCACCCTCAGTCATATTCACAGTACTTACCATTTGCATACTTTCTAAATGTCGACACTTCTTGACTACCATTGCTCTTAACAGTCTTGTTTTAGTACAAATATCTTTAAAATTTTATTACTTATCCTAACAAAGAAGCTGGGTGGTCACTTTGGCCATTGTAAATTGACTACTTCATTTTTATAGCATATCTTGATTTGTAGAGAACAAGTTTAGGAATCGAATGGTATGTATTTACAAAAAAGTTTTAGGTTTCATTAAAAAAGTGGAATAATAGCCGTATTCTTTAGACATTTTGTCTGGCAATTTGGCAAATTGATTTTATTGTGCTGATTTAAGAACTTTAGAGCTTCCAAGATTGCTGTTGTGCGGTATTAAGGATATTTCTCTGGGTTATTTGAATAACATTGACTTATTCTCGTTTGAGTCATAAAAAGTATAATATTGAACTTAGTTCATTTAATCCGTTATTACTAAGATATCTTTTGACTGAGTATACATAGACACTTAACAGAGTTTTTATAAAGGATGGTGAGTGTACCTAATTTAATTTCTATTGCTTGATAGTGAAAGAAAGTGCAAAATATGGATTTGTCTTGACAGATGGTAGATAAATCTATTAGTATCTGCCAGTTTTATTATTTTTTTTGCCGATTTAATGTTTATATTGTATTTTCTATTAATTTGTGCTTCTATTCATTAATGTGGTCTAATTTAAGACACACGCACTTTGCTTGAATAATTTTTACGTTAGGTGTAAAATATTTTTTAATAGAATAGTAAACCCTGTATTCTCGATCTACATGTAGATAAGTATAACTAGAAACTTTATAATACAGATATGTTAGGTGTAAACCACGTTTCTAAAAGTGGAGTTTTTCGTCTGTTGCAAAAGATATTCTAAATCATTTTTAGTTGCAATTGCAGATGTATAGTTCCATTGAATCAAGTTGTGTGTATGAATTGCAAACTTGGAAACATGCCTTTACATTATTTGTAACAAAAATTAGAAAGAAACAATTATGTATGTCATCTTTCTTCAATGAAATTAATTTTTACCCCCTATCTCCCTTCTAAATCAATTTGCTGAATATTTGATTCACCTTTTGCTGAAAACCTCTTTTTCACAATGACTTTTCTGTATTCATCATCGGGATTATCTAACACGTGATTTTATGATCAGTACACTTATTTACAATATTTTATCTTTAACATATGAAGGCGACCAACACATCGCCATTTGTGATACAGTGAACATTTACAAATAAATCATTTTCTCCTGAGAATGGATGTGACCACTGTATACGAGTACCTTGCTTCTTTCACTTTCAACAAACTCAACAGCATTTTCAGCTGACTGTACCAATGATATAGGAAAAAAAAATGAACTAATGGAATATACTAATGTAATCAGTATGATTTGCCTTATAAATACCTTATAATGCTATAATACTACACTTTCTTTTTTTATTTAATAGTTTATCAAGGTAAGGAAGTAATTTTAATAGTTATATTTTTTAGACGACATAAAATATTAATGAATTTATTATAAAATTAATACGTAATTTCGCGCAATGAATTGACTTTGCGATGAATTACCTTGCTATTATGGGATACCAGAAAAAATATTGCAAAAAAAGGAAAGACGTGAACAGATACTAAAATACTTGCAAGAAATAAACATCAGTAGGCGATTTATCTACATGAATAACATGTAAAATGAGTAAAACTGTAAGAGCCGAATTCACTTTAATACAGTATATCATATATGTGAAAATTGGAATATTGGTAACGTACAATCCTTTTGATACTTTTTGGATTATTTTTCCTAAAGTCTCAGCTTTACGCTGAAAACAAAAATAAAACAAATCTCTTTGTAATCATATAATTTTATTTAATTACGAAAAATATGCTACGTAATCTTCTGTTTCGTAATAACATCGAGAAATCAATGAAAAGTTCTAAAATTTTAAGTATTTGAATTTGAATCACTTGTGCCATGTTTCTTTTATTCTTGGACATCTAATTCACACACACGTTTTAACAATATTTCAGATTTTCGTAAAACAAATAACAAATATATCCATCGCGTTGCTCTAAAGAACAAAAATTAAATTAAAGAAGTTCCTCATTGCTCTGCTATCTAGAAAAATTTACAGGGTACAGCGTGTCAACAGACAGGGAGAGTACTCGATAAATAGTGAAATTTTGACAAAAGCTAAATAAACAGTTATGTCATCTGTAGTTTTAACATCTACAATCTCTTTATGTACAAATAGAATGCAAAATAAGATAGTCCGGGATTTCATGACGATTTTTCTTTAAGAGTCTTTTATTTTTATAAATCGCGCACTTTTTAGTATATCACTTCATAAACGGTTGCTTTTTTGTCACCGGAACCCGTTACTATGTATTTGTCATCGGTTGAGATGTCACAACTCAATACGCTTGAAGATTCTTTGGACTGAAACAAAGAGAATAAATATATTTTATATATAATATTATTACAAATAAATATTTGCTAAATAGTTAGGTTTTCCCACTACTTAGAAGTACTTAAAGAATACTTGCTAAATTATCTATCATCTTAATAATACGCTTAAAGGTAAACATAAGCTACTAGTATTTGACATAAGCTCACCTGGAATATACTCGCTCCATATGGCGTTCTCCAAGCATTCAATAGATTATCTTTTCCAGTGGAAACAAACCATTTTCCGCAAGTTGCAAACCTTAAGCTCAGCACACAACTTTCATGTAGGTGAAGCTGGTACTTATCAGTTTTAGTCGCATGAAGTACTTCAACGTGTGAGTTCTCCATACCTACTGCTAACCATTCCCCAGTGGGGCAATAACCCAACGAAAAGATCTGAGAACTAAAATCGTGCTGTTGGAGTTGCTTGCCTTCTCTGAGATCCCAACTTCGAACCTGAAATAATAATTCGATAAGACTAAATTAATCAGAAATTAGTGCTTCACTATAAATTCAGACTTCCATCGTTTTGTTTTTTATTTTCAAGTTTCAGACGGTGTTGTATATCCGAGCATTTACAGATAGTAGAATTATGTTATGTTAATTTGCATTGATTTGAGAGTTAAAAGATATAAATTACATGTAGTTGTTTTTTATTTGACCTGCGTTATGAAATGTTAAGTGGAAGCTCTTCATAAATAATACAAATATCTTAATCGCTAGATAAAGTATTAATTTGAAATAAACAACTTACCGTATTATCCAATCCGCCAGTCCACAACTTTGTGCCATCAGATGAAATGTCTATACAAGAAGCACCATCCGTGTGTCCCTGGAACTGCCTAACCAATGTTTGGTTGTGTAAGTCCCAAACTGCGATATTACCATCTGAGCAACAACTGAAACACACTTTGGAATCTGGACTTATTGCCAGTGCATAGCATGCGGGAGCGCTTGATGTCAATTCGGCCTTAATCCTAGGCGTGGGACTTGCTAGATCCCAAATAGATAGATTGCTAGCTTCACCTCCAACTATTAATGTCCTACCGTCCGGGAGGAGTTTTACCGAGCGAATGTAGTTGTCTCGTTGCTGAAAAGATGAGGACTAACATTAAATACAAGAGAAATGGGCTAAAACTAATCAGTCAATTGTAACTTGATCACCCAACAAGAATAGATTTAATGCCAGAAGATTGGAACACTCGTTAAAGTTATCTATTCAATAGCGAGAGCCACCTCGAATGATATTGTAATCGTCACTTAGTTAACATGTCAATATCCTTAACGAGCGTTCTCTCTATTCTCCGTTAATGCAACGAATTAAATTGAAAATAAATCAATAGCAGAAATTGCGCTAGCATATTATAAAGGTAAATTGCTCTCGATTAAAAAAGAAATAGACTTTGGGAAAATAAAAATACCCAACCTAAATACTGCAAATTCAATTGGATATTATGGTTAAGCTGGATCACATCAACATTTGCTGGTGTTAGAGGGAAACTTAAAAACTAGAAAACCACATTAAAAAACTTACTAAACAATCCAACTGCGACACAGGGCTTTTAGACCCTGGTTGGCTGATGTCCCAAACTTTAACGCATCCCTTTCCTCCTGTATATACATATTTGGTGGGGTTGGAAATCGTCACCGCGCAAACGACTTCCCCGTGGCTAAGCGTGTTGATCTGTCGCGCATGTCTGGGAATCCCCGGGCCTATAAGGGCATCCGCCGGAAAAGGTACAGGTTGAAGTTGTCCCTCGCCATTCATGTGGAAAGAATAGGCTCTAAAAGACCAAAATTAGTTAATTATAGAGAGGATCATCGATAACTCTTGCTCCATACCTCCTTACAAAGGCAAAGAGAATTAATAAATATTAAAACAATTTTTAATTGTGACTTATTACTGTAATGTTATTATTGTACACAATAAAAAATCTGGAGAACTATCACAACTCAAATATAAGATAATATAAAAACAACAGCAATTTTAATGGTTAAAAATTGTTATTACTTACGGTTTTCCTCCAGGGATAGTGCCCATCCCATTCGTTGCAATTCCAGGAGCTCTGGTGTGGGGATGACCGTCGTAGCCCAACATAGGAGGGCGACTGTAGGGTGAAGGTTGCACATTATTGTAGGGACTTAAGTGTTCGGGGCCTCTTGATGCGCCCAAAGGATATGGTGGATACTGACCCGCATGGCCTACTTTGGCTGTCGGAGCCGGTCCTGCACCTAGGTTGGGAGTCGTAGACCGAGGTTTCGATCCCGGCGTTAAGGGTTTCTCCTACAGAATGACACGTTCATTTAGTATGTTTAAATGTACGCTATGTAGGTATGCTGCCTTAGAGAATTGGCAACTTCCAATTTATCAATTGATAATAATGTATTTGAATATAAATTTTTAATTATTTTTATTTATAATTTTCCATATATTCATCATTTTATTCGTATTTATGAATAGAAGTGCAAATATTCGAGAGTCCATAAAAATATTACAACATAATATTTCAGTTCTGTTGGTAAATTGGTGTTTTCATATTTTATATATTTATTATCTTTTCTTTTTATTATAACATTTTTCATTATTTCTGCATACATAAAATGAAAACTTCATATTGTGTTATGTTAATATTATGTTTATAGCAAACATTAAACTTTAATTAAGAAAGAACTAATAAAATTATTCAATATAATTAAAATGATTAATGTTATACAATGTTAATAAAATAAAGTGATGCAGATTTATGTTACCGATTAAAAAAATCTAAAATATTTATATAAGTATAAATGTTTAAATTAAAAAAAATCAGAAATGTCTGTATAGTCCAAATTGAATTGAAAGAATTAACAAAAAAGCAAATATAATGTACATGGTTTTTTAAGGATTTTGCGGAAGCCATTATCTTTATTAAATTGGTACTTTAAATCAAATTTGAAATTTATGGATTTTGAATTCCTTATGATATGCTCGTACATAGATAAGTTCTTAAACTATCACATAAATTGATATGACAATAGTTTTGTGCAAAACAATAGTCGATTTAATTACAGTTCAAACTAATAATTTTGATTTAGCAAAAGCCTTTCAAAAAAATATTCACATTGCTTGAATATGTTGCATTTTGTTTATATTAATCAGGTGCCTTTTAGATTCTTTCATTATTTTTAATTTCTAATTTTAAAGATGGTCATAAAAACCCTAAACTAGATACTTAGATAAATATAAAATATTTGTATGTGATATAGATACTTTTTTTCATGCTTTACTAAAAATAGGTTACCAGATTAACTAAGTCTCTATATTTATTGTAGGTAAGACACCATTAGAATTTTATGACTTACATCTTTGCTTTTTAAAGATGGCGTACTCCTCGACGACGACGATCCACTTCTACTAGGAGGTCGTTCGACTTTTATTTTATCACCATTAGTACTGCCGTTTTCTCTAATTTCTCCTGAATTTCCTAAACTTACGTGTTCACCATTAGTGTGGGGAGATGAAGCTTCCTGAAACAAGTACGTAACAAATTAAGAAAATAAAGCGGTCCATTAAAATGATCAATAAAGTTGAAATGCAATTGCACTAGAAATAATTTTTTATCCAGATAAAGTTGGAGTTTCAAAGAAAATATGTTCTTTACTGGTAATTTGGAGTCGATTGAATTGTTGAAACAAGTCCCTGTACACAATTTGCATTATTTCTGTTGCTTATTTCATGATCGAACATTTTATTCAACTCTGTAATTAGATATTTCTCAAATATGTTATAGTAGATTGTATAAGAGTTATAAACCAGGTGCTTTTAGTTATTCCTATACTACAGACTTTCATGTATTGCATCTTCATGCAAATTCGTTGGTCTTTGAAAAGGTTTTCCATCTTTATCAGGTTTAGTAATCTTTCAGAAAATATTGAATGTGAAGCCTGGAAAGAGTATGCGTAAGGTGATTTTATCTGCTTCGGCACATAGTCAATAGAGAATCAAAAATTTCTATACTTTGGTCATGTGGGCCTTCCCTAGGGGGTTAACGTGATTTATATAAATTTACCAAAACATTTGATTTGAAAGATTTTTTCCATCACGATGAACCAAACAAATGTTTTAGACCTTCGCAGAGTGAAAAACATATATATATAGGTAAGGAATTATAATTAAAAAAAACCTTAATCCATTTAGTCCAAAAAGCCATTATACAAAAAATCTTACCTCATTAGCAACATCAACAACTAAATCTTGATCACTTTTTTCACCATCGCTTTCCTGTAACAAAAAAATGTATTACAATTAATAACGTAAAATATTTTTGGTTTATTGTGTAAACGTCGTTGTAGGCCATTTAGACTCCCACTAATGTTATCCAAACTGTCTGAAAAGATACTATCAGGCTTTCTAATAGAACCATCAATCATCGAGCGAGTTCCCAATATAAATTACAACCTAGATGCTAAATATATTGCTCGGGATGATTTTACAGTACAGTACAATATCTCGCTCTGAATCTATTGGTCAATATAGAAGAAATAAGACGAACAAAAAGATTCGAACCTTTGGATGTTCTTTATAGAATCTAACATTACTTGTTATCATAGTTAATGATATAATTCTCAAAAATAGAACGCGTTATTTGATTTGTGCTATTGCATTCAATCTTACTACGTCGAAATTAATACTTTTACTAATTGTTATTCTACAATATGGGAATTAATGGAAAATGATCTATTTAAAATTTTTTGATAAAATACAAGAGTAAAAAAGTTTCATTAGACTAATTCAGTTAAATGCTATTTATTACACTATCGTAATGGCTTATAATAATAAAAATAAATAATCTGGTAATTTAGAATGTTTCTAGACAAGAAAAATTAAATTTTGTGCTAAAATTATAAATGTGTGAAAATTATGAAGATAAAGACATAATTATCGAAATATTTTGATTTACGGTTATTTGTTTAACTTTTTTTATGTCATAAACATGAATAAATTAAAATTTATCCGTATAAACTCTTGGCCTGACCCTGAATGGGATTTGTTAAAAATTTTTATTAAGGTTTATGGTTACATAACGGAACATAAATTTAATCATTATAACCACTAATATATTCAGAGACGATTTTAAAATTTTCTACCAGCTCATTTTAACAAATTGAATAGGCTTGTAAGTTGAACTAACAGGGCACGGTGATTATTTTTTATTAAACGCTTCACGGCCTCGCACTCGTGTGTTTTTTAACCAATTTCGTGTTGTTTTTGTGATTAAACAACAATGGTTTCTTGTTTCCTATTCCCATAATATGGAAAATAACTGCTACTGAAATTGGTTCCCATTACTACAACATAAACGTTGTCATAATTAACAAGAAAAGTAGTATAAAGTTATTTCCATATAAAAGAAATATATTTTGTGTCAAATAATCAATAATTATTAACAAATGAATAAAAAGATATACCTTTTTATCGGTAATAGAATTTTCCCAAAAGATATGTTAAAATTGTTATTAGCCAAAAATGTAATAGAGAAAAATTATAATTGGTTAGTATAAAAAAGTCACTATTTAGCCAAACCACTAATATTTTCTTGGTAAAATATGAAATTTTTTTGACCTCAAAGTTCGATCGCTTCCATTTTAAAGAATTTTTGGTTAGCGCGTTTCTAATTATTTCTAGTGGCATTATCTTCATAATTTTTGTAAATGCAGGACTACAACAGTAGTAAGTTCCATTCTTTTTTAGTGAGTGTAACGGGTTGGAAAAAAGTAGTTTTAATTGTAAAAAAAACCGTCCTTAATTTAGTTATTCAGACCAAAACAAACCACTTTTGTACTATACGAAATAATAACGTATTTGCCGAATTCTATTGTCCAAAAAGGCTATAAAAAAGACCAATATGACAAAACTAATTGACAATGTGAGAAAGTTATTAGTCATATTAATAAAATTCTAACGAAAAGGCTGGATAGGAAAATATGATAATTGTTTTGTTCAGTTTTATATATTAGGACAGAAAATAAATTTAATTACTTACTTAAATTGACATGAAAAAACTTTTTGGACAAAGTTGAAAATGAATAATTAAATATTTTAGTTGCTTTAGCACACAAAAGGCACTTTGAACAAAAAAATTATAAAATTCTGTAAAATTAGTAGTTATATTCGCATGATACAATAATAAGAAACGTTCAATAGATATTTTTCCATTCTTTATGTCTAGATGAAATGATTCTCCATAGAAATAATTTCGTTTCGTTCCGAAGTTTTTACGCTCGAGACTAAACTAAATCAAATATACCGATGTTGAAACGGAAAAATCCAATAATATCGGTTAGAATATGGGCCGCTCAGCCGGCCGGGCAACTGGGGTTGGGTCATTACATTCTAGCCATCTCACATCTCTTCGAATTCTCCCGTCAACCGAAAAAATTCTACGGAATTTCTAGTCAATATTCCCATTTATGTTATGACGCTCTCCGACTTCCGACCCTTATTTCATGGAAAACTCATAACAGGGACGTATTAAAAAAATCGTTTCAGTTGTTAAATATTAACCTTCTGATTAGATAATCAATCACAATGTGTATCATACATGAACTGATTTTTCACTGGATTTTATGCGTTGTTTAACAACCATTTCCCCCCCCCATTTTTTTTGTTTAATATGTGCTACTTTGGATATTCCCGGATAGCGATCACTATAGGTAAAAACCTTTCATTTTTTTGCTTCATCTTTCATTTATATTGGAACTATTTTGTTCAAAAATGTAATAATAATTATTCAATGTGACTCCAACTAGCTTCAACAAACAGTAAATAATTCATAAAATGGTTCGAAAATGAAATGAGAATGTGACATTTCTGAGTTACTGGAGTGTTTAGAACAAGCTGAACATTTTGTTTTATTTCCATTTTAACTAAGAAGTGATCGCTAAAAATGTGTGCTTTTATTCACATTTTATTGTCTTTGATGGGTTTGCGGTAAGGTAACAATTCAATAAAAACCTTTTAGTGAGCTTAAAGTGAGTCAGTTTCTTGAGCTACAAAATAGTTGAGACATCTGTCGATTATGGAACGAACAAGGCCTTGTTTTTTATACAAAATTAATTAAATGAATACTTTTTCTCTGCACTATGTTTGTTTTTAGTTCAACAATTTATTGTATAAAACAGTATTTAAAAATATGTTATAATTTTTATACATACGTATGTACACTTTATAAATTTTATTACATGGGAAACCGATACGTATACTTATATGTTTACAAGGATTTATAATCCCAAGATGACTTTAATTAAAAAAAATTCTACTGTAATGAACAATTAAATCGTTTCCATAAATCAAGAAACACCATAAACATTGCTGACATATCGAGAAATAAACGGAACTTTTTGTATAGCTAATCAAATTAGTAGAAAGGGAAGATCCATCACATATGGAGCACGGTTTCATGAATCCATTATTTATTCAATTTTAAAATAAAATTTAATGCTGCTGTTCCGCGGCCAAAAATAAATTATACATATACACCATCTGTCGACAAAAGTATATATAATTATTTATTCTGAGTCGACTACTACACTACAGAGCAGAACTTAGAAAATAATAAAAATAAACTATTTCTTTCGTAAGGAAAAAGAGACGTTTCTGTAATAGATCCATTCAATTTTTATTAATCTTTATTTTCAAATGTACAAGCAACCTATGAGTTTTATTGTTATAATGTATATAAAAATATTGTGCTCGTGAGAAGACTGGATCATAAGTCAGAAGTATTTTCAGGGTTTTTCATTGCGGAAACATTCTTTTCGTCCGGGTTTAACTCCACAAATCATAGGATATTCGTAGAATTTTCAAAAACCGAAACTTCATTAATAATCAGAAAGCGAGCTGTAATACTCGAAAAATCAACATTCGAAGTAAGCTATCTTGTTTAAGTAATAAAAAGGGCCGTTGCATTCGAGCAAGTAAAGATTTAGTGCCAAAAATTAGAAAGATTCAGGACAAAGTGCAATTTGAAATTAGTTGAAGTTTAGCCCTCGTTTCAAAGGGACTCAAGTTATGTGATTGTTATTTTTATTCATTTGTTTCAGGCACTAAAAAACCCTAAATCCGATGTTTATGTCCAACTTTTTTTTAATACAAAGTTTAACATTCGGTATATTAATAATTTTACCTATAAAATAGTCTCGTAAAATACTATCTACTTATAAAGGTTTATAAAGTACAAAAAAGACATAGGGAAAGTAGTAAAAGAATACGAAATACATGTATATAATTAAATAACCGAGAGAAATCACAATAATGTGTCTCCTCTTGACCGTACTAGAGGTATGACCGCGACTGCCGGTGCGTTACTATCAAATTAACTGGAACGATGTTCCCACCTCGATGTATCCCTACTTCAAGATATTAATAGTACGTTCTATTTCTTTCATATGATCTTATATATTTAGGCTAAATCTGTATACCTAAACAAAAAGCTTTTGGCAGACATTTTATCTCACGTAGCACCAATTGTTATGGCCAAAAACTTTTTTACTTATTTACAAATAGTAGATCAAATAAAAATACGTTTATTAAATATAAGGCATTATTATTATTATAAAAAAATTACTATGTCCAAATAAATACTAGCTAGAAGTTCTAAACCACCTAATAACTTAAATAAGTTCCGGCACGAGTATTTATAACTTAGGTATAAAAAATCAGTTTATTTTACAAATTATTAATAAATTAAAAATATAGTTACACTCAGTAATATTTTTTTTTAACTTATTAGGTCGAATCTGGTTCCGACTCTGCGCAACAAATCACATTTTTATTCTCTCTGTCGGTGAACGAGTATGTGTGTGTTTGTTTTAATTTTATTTTCATTGATGTTGGAAACGTTTAAAACGTTTATTTTTTCATTGTTCTTTTTTTTTCGTTTTTTGTTTGATAGGACAAATTCAATCTCGTACCCGTGCTACGACCATTCTAGCACACAAGCCGAGTATTTTAAACCATGGGCGTAGTCACATAATTTCATAATTAACTAATTTAGAGAGATTAATTTCGGAAGCATTTTAGATTTAAATATTTTAAAAAATAAATACCGTTTTAATAAATTTTATACAATTTTAACTTTATAAGAATTTGTATATTTAATGTGTCTAATATTTATTTTTACTCACAGATTTTGGATTTTTATTATAATGAATCAATTCATTAAAAGGAATGGAAATTATAAGCAGGAAAACTTCATTGATATTCTGATGTAAACTGCTTAAGGAATGAGACGACAGAGTTTCATTTATTTGACGATATAACTTAGGAATTCCCGCAATGCCTACCGACAGCTCCAAATTGTATATGAACTTACAAAGCAAATTACAGTATAAGGGTTTACATTGGATTAATCCTGTTTTCAATAATAATTTGTAATTATTGAGTTAGATTATTTTTTATTATCTGAATTTTCTAACAGTTAGATATTTAATAAACACATTTTAACAAATAATGTCTAAATTATAAAATTGCCTCTTCACAACCTATAAATTAAAAAAAGCTTTTTCTTTTTGTATTACGTTTTCGAAAAATGCAGTCTTTCATATAATGTACCAAATATATTTAAGAAATTTAAAAAGAAAAACAATATCGAGTGACAATTTTATATGGTAAGCGTTTAATAAAAATGCAACAAATCGATAAAAAAGACATTTTCCTGGTCTTATATGTGATCTAGTATTCTAATCTACAATGGTAACGTCATCTGCAGATAACGAAACAAATATTTTTAATTATGAAATAAAATGTCTAAATTACATTTGTTGTTTTACCCGCATCTCATCATAACATTATGTCACCTCATTTGAGATCCATGCAACGTTTGTGTTTGATAAACTAATAGGCGCAATCAAGTTCCCTATTACTTTTGTGATGTCAAACAAAAAAATAGCAAATAGCAAATCAGACATGGGGAGGCACCTCCACCGCTTAAAGCCCATGACATGTAAAATCTGCAATTAAGTTCAAACGAGTTTGTGCTAATAAATACATCAGAAAACTCCGTGGAGAAATATCGGGTATTAAATCGTAAGAGTCGAAACTGTGGGTTAGTGTTAGTTAAACTGCGGTCTTTGAATGATCCGTGGAATTTCGCTTGGTTAAAAGTTTTTAATAGTCTCGCCAAAGTTTTAGAGGAAAAATAAAACAAATTTTAATCAAAACTAAACAGTTTTTCCACCGAGCTGCACTGCCTCTGTTGTAATCCGCATAGAAACCTCCTAGTATGTCTTGATATTCTACCACATGTAAATTAATATATATATACTTATTTATACTGACTTTGTAACTAATCTTGACGCAAAATTTGCTTTGCTCGGAGTAAAGCTCTCATGGGTCAGTTGTAACTTATACAATCTTATTATTGCTTTTATAACTTTTTTATTATTTTAAAATTCTGACAGTAACCTTCTGTATTTGAGATTTATTACAGGGTTACGATAGCGAATGATAAGCTTTTTACAAGAGAAACACCCCGAAAAAAAAAACTTCAGCCTCCAACCTCTTGTCCCATTTTACCACTTTTAAACTAAATTATATTTTTCGATAAAATTTATTGTAATTAAGAGGCAACGATACCGCATGAAATTCCAAATATTTAGGAAACGGATTGAGATAATGAGATGATTGAAAAAGTCAGAGATGCAGATTTTTACATCAAAGGGGAGGAAGTATTCCTTTTTTAAAAATATTTTTTTAAATCGGAGAAAATAACAAAAAAAGCTATGAAAACAAAAAAAGCAATACGTCCCCCTTGATGCAGATTTTTAAAATTTGAAGTTTTGATATAACTTTTTTTTAATTTCAACCGTTTAGGAGTAAAATGAAATTTCTAATACTTGAAAAAATTAGTCAGTAGATTACGCCTATACACCAGAAATATACAAACAAGTCTATAATCTGATTTTAACAGATTATGCTTTCACGTCTGACGTTGACTGGGGCCAAGTACAGGTTTTAGGGAAAATTTGAGTTATTATTTGTACAGTACCGTTTTCGGAAATTGTAAACTACTTGAGTTAGACTTATGTAATCGTGAAGCATACTTGTATGAATGATAAAAATCATAAAAGACCTTTGTAATATGTAGTTTTAATTAACACCGTTGCAAATTTTTATTGCTAATTTGGTTATGTCTAGTGCCTATTTAAAGTTGTTAATTTTGATAAATTCCATTGTCATTTGTTATCTTTAAGTTCTAAAAAAATTTATTAATCCAAAATATTGAAATAGCAATATATAGTTATGTTTTACGAGAAAATTTAAAGAAAATGTTTGTAAAGAAAAATTTTTTTTCATCTTCAGTGTACCACTTCTTCATAAATTTAACCCTTCGCAAACATATTTTATACCACATTCATTCGTATATAAATAATAAAATCTATTTTCTATTAGAACCGGACCTGCGCAGTATTCTAGTGGAAAAGCTATGTTGCCAAAGCAGTTTTATTGAAAATGTATTCGTTTCTCTCTTTGTTTCATGAAATCAAATCGGAAGAGAGGAGACGTGTTTATGGTTAGAATGTTTGAAGGTCTATAAAGAGTAGTATTATGGTGTATAAGGAGGCAAATGTTTTTAGTTAAAAAAAGTCACGTGATAATTAAAAAGCTTTATATTTTTAGGGTAACTATGGAATTTATAAAGTTGAGAGCACTTTATTGTGGCATTCTTAAAAAATAAGTCCAGAGATGAATCTACACAGTCATTTTGAACAATCCTTTTAATGGAATCTGAGGTAAATTAAGCCAAATTTTGTTTTTAAAAAAATTATACCCTAAATTTAATGAGAAATAAAATTTAGAAAAAAATCTACTTCCAGGAACTCCAATTTCGAAAAGCCCTTATAAAACCATTTCACTGTAAATACAGGTGTATGATCAATATGGAAGTGTTTTTTTTTATATTTTTTTTTGTAATCATTTTTGCAGTACGGCATGCACGTATAGATACCGGAAAATGTAGGTTGTTAATTTTGAGTGAAATTCACTTTGAATTTGGTCGAATGGTAATCTGGTTAAATTTACTTAACAGCAGAGGTGGACTAGATATATTTAAATAAATAGAATTCAACCTATAGACAAAAAGCAGTTTCAACAACTATACCAAAAGTGAAATATTGCTAGGTAAACCACATAAGGGAAGATTTTTTTTAATAGAGAATAATATATATTAGTATAATAACTTATTATGAAATTGTACGGCAAATTGTATATACTCCATTTTTTCTGTAATTTAAAGTTTTAACAAATTGACTTTTCTTCCAGACTCCAAATAATAATTTTTTTCATTTTGTCCCATAGGCAAAAATATAAATTAGTGTTATAAAATGAACTACTGTCATCTTCTTTATAATTTAAAAATTTCTATTAATCTTTTTCCTGTTAAGAAATCATATTTAAAGAGGAATGCCCGAAATAAAAAGCGTACTTTTTCACCCTATAGCTGCGGCGCGTTAATGTTATCTTTCGAGGAACAACATAATAGCTCGAAAATTAATTCCATTACTTAATTTTAGGAAAAAGAAAGACCAAAGAAAATCCGTCGAGCGAAATTCAAACCCGGACGAGAGCCGAACACCGAAAAAGAACAAAAAAGGAAACAAATGAAAGAACAGAGACGGCGTCGAACAAACCTTGAATTTTATCGTTCAATCTGTTTTTCATTTATAAGAAATTATTTTCATATTTGTACGTACGTGTAATCATTTATTTATAGCCAATTTCATAATTTTTTGCGTGCATTTAAAACACTTAAAGGATTTTAAAAGAGCTGTTTTCTAATATACCTACAAGTGTGTTTGTTATGTATTACTGCCGTTTGTTATTAAGGTACAATAACTATATGTCTATTTATTATATAGCACGTCAATGAAATATTCCACATACGTATATAACTTTTTATGTGCACTTGTGTAATTTGTACAGGATGAAATACCAACTTTTACTATAAAAAAGGCTAAGCTCACATCATCTTTCAAATACAATTATCTTCATGTGTCACCTGATGTTCGTATTTTACTTGCTTTTATCATCAATATAATTTTTTAACAAATCAAAAACAAAAAAAATAATACCGTTCAATTCCAATTTGTGGCGGGTACTCTTTGCTAAATGTATTAATTTATTCACGGATGAAGAGACCCCCTTTTTATTTATCAAAATTGATCTTTCTTATATCCGCATAAGAAAAAATTAATTTCATCGTAAAAGCTAACATTTTCTAAATTAAATATTTGATTAAGGTACAAATTATAAGTGACAGAAATCAATTGTCTAACAGCACTTTGCTTCTCTGAACGGAAAGCGTCCATTATAATCAATCGGTTAACATTCATATTATTGACAGACAGGCAAGGAGAAATAGGTGTCATATAAGCTAACAAAAACTCCCCCTTAGCTCACCGTTAGGGCTGCCTTCATTTTATTAAATTCCCCTTTTAGGTAATGCGATTCGAACAAAGCAATCGTTCGAAATGTCGAAATAAATTCAGGGATGGCATCAAAAATAAAACAAGAAAAAAGGTAGGATATTAAAAGAGACATAAAAAATAGATTTTTTAATATTAAATTAAAGTGTTTAGAAAATATATTATAAGATGTCAAAATAGAGTGTAGTGTTCATCATGCTTCTTTATAAATTAGTAACGATATTTGACAGAAACAGGTAATTTTCTTAAAGATACTACAGAAAATTCAGTACTGTCAGATGATCATTATCTTTGAGGATATATGAAAAGTTTAATGTTTCAATAAAATCAAAAATCTGAAGTGTTCTATTTAAAAAAATTACGGCTGTGGTTGTGATTATAAGAGCAAGAAATTTGTTGTGAGGCAACGGAGAGACATTTTAACAGAAAAAGTTTAATTAAATTTGTTTTAGTATTAAAAATAAATAATAAATATCACATAACTCTATTTAGTATGATTTTTACATTATTCTGCACGCTCTCTGAAATTTAATTTTTACCATTATCTCTTTAACTATTGGATTTGTATTAAAAGTGTATAAGAAATGTGCGTTTGTTATATTAAGTTATTATACAGGGTACTCCATGGCTCGATACTCAGAGTTTAAGAAATTTGCGACTTCTTAAACCATGCGTTCGATACGTCACGGGATACCCCGTATAATAAATAACTCAATATACCAAACTTAGTCAAACGATTGAGTTATTTCCAAATACAGGACAGAGCCTTTCTTCTGGATTTTGCATTGTTTTGTTAATAATACGTTGTATTTGTTACTGAAATTATATACAACAAATCTATTAATAGAAAACAAAAATCTACTTCGAAAGATAGTAGGGCAGTAACCATAAGATCGTCGGGGACACGTTGGAAGAAAAACAAATATACACTTTAGATATATCTTTAGATATTTGAGCCGGAAAAATTATAAATTTATAGCTATTGCATGGTGGATCAAAACGTACATCCTACGTGTTTTATTTATATTTTTTCTGTTCTAAATGAAATATACTACAAATTAATTGCTTGAATTCCGAAAACAAAAATTAATTTCCAGCACTACTTCCGTCCCTGCGTTTCTAGAAAAGATAGGGCGTGAAGTACAAGAGAATTCCAATTGTTTGTCAAGTCTGTAACGATGATGACAAAGTGTGGTCGGCCATGTTTCGCGTCGGTGTCGGTAATCGCTGGCAGAACGTGTATGACTCAAAGCCGCGGAGCACCCTTTAGGACGCCGCCCGATGGACGGATAGATAGATAGATCTCGCAACCCGCGAGGGGTTATAAATAAATGACGATTCTCGCCTCTTGTCAACCCTCCCTCTTTTCCACTCTGTTGATGGTTTGAGTTATGTCTTTGGTCTTTGTCGGGAACGCGCTTTTTTGTCGCAAAGCCGCTTTTACTCCCTACACCCTTGACGCACATAATGTAAGAAAACGCCCGTACTCGAATTCGGAAGTGCTGAAATAAGCGAGTATGAAGTTAGTTAGAGAATACTCTGACAAATAATTGGAGAAGGTGATTCATACTCGTGCATAAAACTACAAAATATGCATTGACTTCACTGTTAAGCCAGTACATAATCAACGTTCGTTTATCACGCATTAACTGCCCGATTTTACCGGCTTACACGTGATCTGCAATTAATTACCTTGTTCAATTAGTTGTCAGACTATAATTTATTTTTTCATTCGAGTTAAATCTCCTAAATCAAATTATGAAAATAACAAATGTAAAACGTAAGTGACCCGAGCGCTAATGTGATTTTTTTTAATTGAAATCGCGCGTTCCTTAACGCCCGCCGCAAGTCCATAAAAGCGGTTTAACCGTCCTTATCTCCGTGGCGTGAAGTTTCATACAGTTTCTGCTAGAGACGTATCTGAGATATGGAGACGGAGAAATGAGACAGAACATTCGATTTACAGCCAAGTGTGTTCCTGGTATTTTGTTGCCGCTTCTTGCATTGACACTTGGCTTCACAATTTCTTGGTTTTAGGTAACAAATTTTACCAACATTTTAAGCATCTTTTAGCATTAAAAATGAAAGAAATAAAATATGATACAATATTGTAAAAATAAATGAACTGAGATAAATCGAACACAAATTATAAATGAAGAAAGATATATACTCGTAAAAATCGCATAATCGCATAATTTAATTTTTCCCATTGTATCTGTTCTATTCTCTCTATTCATATGCTTTTCACAACCTACCTCTTTTTCTTTTCTCTCAATAATCTTTCTAGTTTCGTTTTTACTAAAAATAGTACATAGTTTAATAAGTTCTTATTTTGTCTCTTTCAGTATTTTTTATTTTTTCCTCTAATAAGTATTTTGCCTTTCGTGTTACATCTCTTAAGAATTTATCTCCGTATCTTATTTAATGATCATATTTTTGGTGTGGCATTTTTGTGTTCTTATCAATTTATTGGTATCTTCGTAACTCTACTAGAGACTCTATCGGTTTGCAAGGTAGAAAATGTCGCAACTGGCGAACCGTTAAATTTTTACCTGTGGAGAATTCGAAATTGGTGGTACAATAATGTTTTTTATACGAATATATCTATCAAAGATATTATTAAATTCCGCAAGCAAACAAGTTACAAATTGCGTATTATATTCACATAAAGGCGCCTCCAGATATGAAATTTTTACCTCGAGTCACCAATTCAGAAATCCCCAGTTGCAACTGAATCCAATTTCTTATTTTCTTTGTTTCTACCATGAAATATTTTTGTTTTTAAATCTCCGCCTTGTTATTTTCATATACAAATTTTTCCACCCTTTACAATTACGCTTCACATGTATCCATAAATTGTTATAGTCTTTACCCTCTCGTTTTTAGACATTATCGTATAGTCTTGTCCTTTTATACAATTTATTATACTGACTTTTTTTTGCATTTTTGAGCTCATTTGTTAGCATATGTAATTCTTTTATGCTATAAATAGCCTTATCCAATTTACCAGAAAGCTAGTACGAATCCTTTTACACAAACAACTTTTCCAAATTATTCAATATCGTAAAATCTTTCCCATTTTTCTCGACGAAATTCTCTTCTAAATCCTTTCTAATCTAAATATCAACGCTATAAAGCTAAAGAGCAATCGAGTACATCCCTGGTCAGCAATCTCTGAAACTCCTATCATCAATTCCACTCGTTTCGGGGTAATCATTTATCCGCTTTTCTGCCCTTCAGGAACCTTTACGCCTGCCCGCACACCAGTGCCCTCGCTTGTTTGCCTCCCGCAAAAATAATCCCTATTACCACTATTAGAGTGTCCTCTTTACCCTCCGCTCACGATTGCAACCCTTATTAGCCACCTTAATCGGGTAGAACATACATTTAGAATAAGGTAACGATATTATGGTTCGATGGTCAATTAGGGGTTATTAATTTCTAAATAAAAATATATATTTTAAGGTTATTTCTAACTCATAACGTCTTACACATTCTAGTGCGATGTTAAATGAAAAATAGACGAAAAAGTCAATTGACTGTGTACATGTTTCACGTATAAGTCCCCCTCCGCTCATTTTCTTTATTAATTGGATTTCCAAATATTCAATAGTATTTTATAGTGTCTTTATTCCTAATTTTCGTATTTTAGGAAAGAAGTTGAAAATCAATGAAAGTATTTTGTATTAGCAAGCTAGTAATTTAATTATTTTATCTACTATTTAACAATAATAATAAGCGAATGTTGTGTGTGAAGATAAATATATAACGTTGCTCGTATTACCATGGTTACCCACATTATCGCAGTTAATGCCAAAACTATTTAAATGTATCCAAAAACGCACAGATATTAATTAACGTTATGAATAATTAAGCTGTGGCTGACATATAATGTTTTATTGATATCAATAAATATTTTTTAGGATACTGAGTTTTCCTTTTTAGTTAAATGCTTTATTTTTTCCTAAAAACGTCTATCAACTATTTAAACGAAAAAAAAATACTATAATTAACAAAGAAGAGAATGGGAGCTACAAATACAACATATATATTAATAACCAAGTTAAGGATAGAAGGGAGGATTAATCTTCTGCTTGAAACAGTCTGTAGTTTATTTTTTATTTATTTATAAGGATTCACCACCTGCAAGTTATTATTTATAAAGAGTAATGAATTGAATTTGATTAATTTTCAATTTCCTGTAGTTCAATTTTATATAACACTTTGTATTTAACAAAATCGTTTTCAAAAGTGACAAGGGATGATATTAAAAAAATTCTATCTGCAGAGCAAATAATTTGATTAAAAAGATGCAAGTATAACTACGTTTAATAAATTTAAATAGCTTCCAATAATTTCAGAGATATATGACGCTTATTTTACGTAAACTTTTATTGTTCAAAATTCAACCAGAAAAAATGTTATCGTTCCACAAAATTTCGTTGTATTTATTTTTTATCAAAAGTATTGACATAAACGCAAAGTTCCTAACGAAAATGCCATCTTGTAATTAAAAATAAAACAAAAATATATCTATCGCACATCTAGTAATTTATCGTTTTCCTTAAAACACCTGCAGAACGTAACAGTTTAAGACACAGTTAATCATATTAAAGATTATAACGATTTTTGAGATATTTTATTGAGCAAAACGCCATGAGAAGGGCTCAGATCATTACATACAAAATTCTACACTGAATCGTCGACACAGTAACATCGTTAGATTCCATAAAAAAACATCACGAACCACACAACTTGCAAAATTCGATCAGAAAGTAGCTCCTAATAAATTCCAACGCTGAGTTTTTTGTGAAAATAAATATAGTAACTACTACTATAAACTAAATATAAAAAGTTTAAGTAAAAGAGACAGTGATAGTGAAAACTAATAATTACAATTTTGTTTTTCCATCAAAACAGTAATTGATTTATGGTACTTTTTGATTTTCAATTGTATAATAAAACTTGGAATTTGGAAATTCTGGATTTATTTTCGACTCGTATTGCTAAGAAATTAAACATCCAGCAATTTGAAAGAATTCTCTTTGTCTGACAAAAATTGGAAACCACCAGTTTGTCCACAAACAATAACCTGATGGTCAAACTTTAATATATTTCTATATTTGGGGTTGAAATGACCCCGTAGCTTCATCTATTTAAAGATATACAAATCATTGCCAACCAGTAGTTGTGGAGTGCTTTTCATAAATTCAAAGCAACGTCTGTAACATCAAACGTTGAAAAACCCGATATTTTCACAATACGCGCACTTTATCATATTTAATGGAAACCCATTCAGAAGCAACAAAATTTCAATTTTTCGCCCGACATACGAACGAATAACGAAAAGAAAAGAAAAGACAATATATTAGCCGAATATTTATCAATGTCCCTACTCTTTTCTCCTTCTTTTGGGGGCTCGGGGGCAAGAGCAAACAAAAATCAGCGATTTTTCTCGGTCTAATACGCCAGATAGTGTCTCAAAACGAAATTTATGGATGTTTTTAAAAGTTCTTGCGGTTTTCTACTTCGGATATTTCGATGGAAGTTTACAAGGAACTTTACCAATTGATTATGTTCGCTTAGTCCATACGTGACGGTTCAAAAAACAAGAGAGAACAGAAGCTCTCGAGAATTTTTAAAGTAAAATGGCAGCCAATTATTTTTGTCTCTCTGTTATCCAAAGCCCATACAAATATGGAAATCAGATACGTTATGAAACGCTTAATCATGTACTTATTATTTTTAACGAGAATTGTTCTGATAATACTTCTTATTATTTTGTCGAAAGAAATATATACATATTCTTCACAAATATTGTATTTTTAGAAGAAAAAGCAATGAAGAAAGAGTCCGAATATACCCCACTAACCAGTGATGGATGTTTAGAGTAATTATGATAATATACGGACCAAAGGCTTTAATTTACAGAAACAAATATATAGATCTTAAAAAAGAGACCATACAATCAGTCACAAATCGCTTCGATTAAACCAATAAATCCCGAGACATCCTTCAGGATGAAATAAAGGAAAACCATAATTTTGAGAAAGAGACTCAAAAAAGATGTCATAAAATGGTACACGATGGCTCAAGATTGTAGATGAATTTGGAATGCTACAGCCGAAACCTTTCTGTGGAACTACAATGCACGAAAGAAAATAAAAAACGATCGTACTTACGGAAACACATTTAAGGGTTCGGTCAAGTTAAAATAGTTTTGAAACTGCAAGCAGAAGCTTGAACAGGATTCATCTTGTAATTGTTATTTGATCGGACCAAAAAAACACAAAATAAGTTTAAAAGTTATAAATAAAATTTAATTGCAATTCCTAGCAAAGGTCACTGTGAAATATTGTTAAGAAGAGCACTTCCTGTTAATAATGTTTAAAACGTAAAAGTATAAACCGTACTTACATGACCTAATTTTTCTTCTTTCTTTCGTTTGGCTGATTCTACTTCTTGCGGAGATCTCGACCTATATTTGTCTCTATCACCAGGGGACACGGAGTTCTGAAAATAAATTCACTTGAACAATCCATTATAACATACTAAAATGATAAATAAAATGTTAATATTTCGTGTATGATATGACAAGATATACATGGTATCCGCGAAAACAATGCAAACTATTAAATGGTATGTGGGACGTGTAATTTGCAACCTAATAATTTTTTTTTCTAACATCATTAGTTTAAACAAAATTTCACTTTAAACATTTTCTCGAAAATTTATACGTGGCAACACCTCCCACTTTTAATAAAAATATGTGTCATCATGTTGAATATGAATATGTTGAATCATAAAATTAAGTTAGTTTGCAGAAGATTCAGATCGTTTAATCATGTTTAGTAAATCTTTTAGTAAAGTAGTTTCAATAATTTAGTGTAAAATTTTAAAATTTTATTCAAACCAAGAATATCACGACATGTTAATTTATCTAATCTACGATGTTTAGTATCACAGTGTCCCAAAGATTATTGAAAATTGTATTATCTAAAAAAAGTAATGGGAGTAATCGTTCGGATAGTGCAATAACTAAATGTCGAGAATAGATTTTTCACTCTTCTACATCTCCTGTAATCGACCATTCTAAATATCTAGGTGTACTAAAATAAAAACTCATTTTTAGCAAGTTTAAAAAACCATATTTATACTTGACGGCTCTAGTTGTTTTTCGGCATATAATATTTAGATAGATTTAAAATACTAATATTTATTTCTTTGAAAACGGCTGACTTCACAAAAATTTTTATTCTGCATAGTTTTTTATACGTCATCCATAAATATGCGTATTATTTTTACGGATACCCTGTATAAAAGAAAAACAAATAGTAACATTGCTCCATATTCTCAATTAAGATTAACCTTAAAAACCATAACTGCATTTGAAAAAGAAATACTTTTAAACAAGTATTTATTCAGATTTGCAAAATTTTTCAGGATTTAGAAATTTAAAGTTCCCTAAAAGTACATAATAATCACTCTTTAAAATTCCACTTTTCATTTATAGATTCAAAAACGTCCAACAACATTCTGAATTCAATTTGACACCCGTAAGACCAATCTTTCCTTACAAAGCAATTCTTTCAAAATCTCACCTCTACCTTTATCTTTAAGAGGCTAATACGTACCAGTCTTTCTTCAGCATTAGTGCTACCAGGCCTTTTTAGATCTTGAGAATCCCTGGCGTGGAGATCTGCGGGTTTAAGAAGTGGATGTGCTCCACCAGCGATAGATGGGTGAGGGCCCCCGGGGGCACCTGGTACACCCGCGGCCAGTCCGGCTCCAAAGCCCAGCAAACCGGCTGCTGGACCCATGCCGGGGAGACCTGGGTGAGGACCCATCGGTAGACCTGGACCGTGGGCCCCGTGTGGCAGTTGTTGTGCATGAATTTGTTGCTAAAGTAACAGAAAATATATAAAAATTCAAGGAAAAAACGAATAGATATAGAAAATTTAGGTATAAAATGATTTAGAAATTAGTTCATGGAAGATCGTTACGTGGAGGGATAATACAGTAGTATCTATGGTATTCTATTGAGTCAGTTGTAATAATTTTTTCGTAAGGCTTTTAATTTTTGACTTTATTATTGAAATTATAAATTAAAAATTTGTTGCTGTCACATGCAATAAATTTAAGGATAAGAATTTTGAATACATATAAGAAAGTAAGTAAATTAAAATATCAATTTAACACTCCTTTGTTAAATAATTGTATACAAGACGTAGAAAAAATAATTGGTTCCATATATTCTTTAAAATACAAATATGGATATCAGGTAAATTTTCTGTTAAATACGTTTTAAAATGTAAAATATATGCCAGCAAAATAATGCACCAACTAAATATTTTTTTCTACATTTGTAACGTTTGGCCTATACCTATACAAATTTTCATGCAATAAAAATGTTTCTAAACAAATAAATGGCTCCAATATTTACGAAAAAAATCCTAATTCAAAAAATATAAAATAAAAGATTTTATTTTATTGATTTTTGTATTCTTCTCATTTATTACAACCACAATTTCTTCTAAAATGATTTTTCTTTGTGACAGTCTTAAATCCTGCTGAAAATTAAGTTTCATTCATTTACAAATGACCCTATAGAATTTTACTAATGAACATTAAACATGCTATTCGAATTCCCTGCCATTATTTTATACAAACTACCCCAAAATAGACTACAAATAAAAGAAAATGTTTGATAATGATAACACACAAACGCAAAACCCCTCTTTGAGAAACTACTACTGTTTGAGTAAATCTGTGACTCACAAGATGACCGACAAAAACTCACGTAAAACAGGGTGAATAATCGTTTTAATGCTACAGAATTGATTTACATTTTCTAAGACGTACGTACAAAAAATTAATAATAGAAATATTTTTTGTGGGTCATTTTGTTTAAATTCTACCTTTTTAAAAAACATCTAAGGAACTACTTACAAGCAATTGTTGAAGGCCTTGTTGTTGCTGTTGCTGGAAACAACAACACAATTTTTAATAGATAAAAAAATTAACAACCAACACCGTATTTAGGTTACTACTTTTTATCTTTTCGAATCTAAAAATTTGGAATTTTTATTTTAAAAAAAATCTATATAAAATAAACCCAAATTAGAACAAAATAATTTCAATAAATAAATAAAAATATTTCCCATGCATTTCCATACATGATACAGTGTGTCTTAAAGATAAAGTAAGCTTTATTTTTCTTGGACCTTAATTCAAAAATTCTTTATTTCTAAATATTTTAAGATTTACAATTTAACTTTATTTAATCTGTAACTCATTGTGTAACATAATACTAGAAATTAAAGCTTCAGATATAGTATTTACACTTAATCTTTACCATGTTATTTTCAAATAATTCATGGTTGTCTTCCATATTATGAGGTGTGGTAAGTATTATAAATTATCATCGTTTCTTTCTTTGCACTAAAGGATTTTTAAAATCAAAATTTCTTTAGATATAATCAACGAGAAATTTAACCATCAGATATCAATTTCGATATTATTGAAACTTTACTTTATTCAATTTCGTTGATAGTATTTTATATTTCTCTAATTTCAGAGTACATCTTTTAACGCTTCTTCATAGAAATCTAAGTTAATTTGTCATTTACAGCTTTTATAAATTCAACATGCTTAAAAATATAAATAACAAAAACTGTGAAACTGTAACACCCTGTAAAATGTTTTTCCAAAGTAGTACCTATTAATCAATTTATCAGAACTAAAATAAAGTCCTAATAAAAGATTTTAATTTTATTATTTAGGAATATTTTCTCTTAATATCCAGTATCATTATTCCAGGAAAAACAATTTAATGAAAAATTGTAACCTGTTTCAAAATTTCCAGTATAATATACAAATTTAATACCCACAGGCTTTATTATATTTCTGTGTAGTAATAAAAATTGATATAAATTAATTTAAACAGGTAAAAGGAAAAAATAAAACTTTTTATTACGGTAACCTACTAAAACGATGACAAATGAATGAATGTATAAAAAAAATATTCCGACCGATTATACAAAAAGAATCAATAAATTTTTGACTGGCTTTTATGGCTTAACCTATAATTAAAAGACGATTAAGATCGCTCTTTTGGATCAATAAGAAATTATAGAAGGAGAGAACGTTAATTATATACGGAGAAAAGATTTAAAAATAACCACAAAAGTGATTTTAAGTTTGGTTAAATATCAAAAACAACGTATGTTATTAAAATATACAGGGCTTCCTAGAAATGTGTTACAATGTTATTCAATCTATGAGAACATTATAAGCATCATCATCATTGATGTTTCAAATGGAATAATTATATGTAACAAAATAGTAATTAATATTAAATAATCTTTCATTTATTTTAGAGATTCACAAAAACAAATATTTATTTTCTGCAAAGAAATATTTCGTTGTATCAGATGAATCGGTAATTCCTGGGGTATATTAATGTATTCAAATTAATTTTATTGCCTTTTTCGTATTAAACATGTCAACCCCTCATAGGTATAAGTAAATAACTGTCAAAAACCTAACATGGAGAATGTCTGATGTATGATAAGTAAATATTTGATACGTTGCTTCCATTGTACACAGTAGCGTATCAAACATTGCTTAATAAAAAATTGTTTTTAAGTTATACTTTTAAAAGCATTTTGTGTTTTCTTATTCATTGGTATTTTGTCAGCAAATATTTTTTTTTATTTGGAAACTTTTTAGGTTGATTAATATAATTTAAGTTCTTCTCCTTTTTTGTTTGGATACTAACGAGCTCAATAATGATTTAAATTACTTAATGACAAAAAAAAGTAATGTAAATTTAAGACTAGTCTCAAAATTGTAGGAAGGAGTCAGAAAGACATTAAGATTAACCCAATATCGCTATATAAAAAGATATTTAAAAGGGAACAAAGACGCTAACTACCTAAAAGAAGGAATAAAGATAAAGACTTTATCTCTTATAATAAGAAAAAATATATATATAGCAGGATGAGGAGAGCTTTCAATATCATCAGTACATGCTTGAAAAGGAATTATCGGAAATGTTTGTGATTTCAGCAACGATAACATTTTCGAAGAATCATTATACCAATTAACTTTAATTCTAATGACCTGGCAACGAATATAAATACAGTCCCGAAATATTGTATCTGTGAGTTCATCGTATAATGTTTGAGGAAGAGATTGCAATATTTGTAATCAAAATAAGGCATGTTATCTATTTCATTTTGAAAATGGTAGATTTTTAATAATTTTGATGATATATCCATATAAAATCAAGAATGGGAATAAAAAATCAATTACGGGCACTTCATTTATTTGTCATCGTTAACCCATCTGTCACTTAAAGTAATCAAAAATTAAAATTCTAATCCCTTTCTCAAAATAATAAAAATAAAATAAACAAAAAAAAAATCACACAAGTCCCCTATGTTCTATCCTTACTCTAACTTACCCCAATTATTGAATTGAGTTCGGCCATGGTCACTTGTTTGGCCCTTTCAACAGCTGTGGCAACTTGCTGTTGATGCTCCTGGGCAAGGAATGGCAGCACTTGGGCGATGATAGCATTTAAACGTTTTGCGATTTCAGTCTGCAACAAAGTAAAAAAGAATATTTTAAAAAGTGCACAATATTTTTTTACAGCAGACAGACGACTTTTTAGGCAGAGCCGAACTCTAATGATGGAAAAGTATAAAAGAAATGCATGTAACCAACATATGTACTAGACGGTGTTATTTAGAATTAGAAAGAACATTGGATCCTTAATATGCATACTTTTTTATCCAATTAACATAATTTGAATCTAATATCATTTTTAATATTTCAAATAATTATTGCAGTTATAAATTGGTACTGATAGTGTGTATGTCAATAAATTCGTTGTTTTCTAAAAGGACAAAATTTAAAAAAAATCCTTAATCAGGATTTATTTTCGAACGCTTATAATATTTTGTATGGGTTCTATTTGTGGTACCATCACTTTTTTGGATATGAGGTCATCGATATATTTTTTAAACGTAAGTATCATATATTTTTGTAATGGTCTTCCAATGTAAAATGTGAAAAAGAAAACTATATATCTAAGATGATCTATGTAAAACACAAATTGATGACGTCATATTCAAAAAAGTGATTATAGAAAGGACGTTCTTTCAAAAATTTAAATCGACCTGACTGAGGATTTTCTCAAAATACTTTTATTTTGGGAAATAAAAGCTTTATTCCATTCTTTATAAATACAAAGTATATTTTAATATGTGCATTTAAATATTGGATAAAAAAAATAAGGAATAACCATTTCTTTTTCTTAAGAAAATTGCCATAATTTGTAAAAAAATATAAATATATATTGTAAAATTTTATCTATACTTTTATTTTATGATGACAACGTTTCTACACTATTTAAACAAAATAGTACAAAAAATAGAATGTTTCCTGCTCTGTCCAATGTTCATATTCAACATTGCAGCATTCCTCAATGAAAAATATGCTAAAATACGCAGAAGATAAATAAACCTCTTTTGAAAACTGTAAAAGTTGACTTTTTAGATGATAATGATTAAATATCAATAAAAGTTTTGGCATACCTTTAGGATGTAATTAAAAACTTTTATATCCACATTCAAAAATATATGCAGCAAAATTGTTGAATAGATACATAACAAATAAAAAATTGTAAAGGTAAAATATTGATTTCAGCCAGAAAAGTGAATAATTTTTGTCATAAGAATATTTAAAAGCTTTGAAAAACCGTAAGATAAGTATAATTTATCTTTTACATTTACTTTGTTAATGATTATTAACAATATCTATACAATTTAAAGTTTTATCTACAAGTGCTTATTCATAATACATGTAAATTAAATGAAGAAAAAACGCCAAAGTACTTCGCTTTGTTTTCTTAAAGTACTGAAACTCCATTTACGCTTTGAGCCGGGAGATGTGAACATGAGATAATTTATTCTCATTAAACATGATCTAACTTTGGGTAATTAACAAGCAATCTGTAATTAATTAGTAGAGTGTTCAATTTTCCAGTCTACTGTTGTCAGAGTGGCATCGACTGCAAACGTGGCAACTATAGTATTATCGATAGTTATTGGAATGCCATTTGTGTACAACTAGTAGAGTATGGGACGTAGTGCATTTCAATGAGGTACATTTGAAGGAGCAGAGGATGTCAGAATATTTGCAAATTGTTTTGGAAAAATTTTATTTAACTCATGGATTAAACTTTCATGCCTTGCTTTGTAAAATACTTTCTTTAATTTATGATCCGATATCATTGTGATTACATTTAGAATTTATAAAAAATTTTGGTATTGTATATAAAGCTTTCATTGTATGTCAGGTACACTAGGCCTCTAGCTTCAAAATCTAGTTATCTTGTTCTAAATTTTCGATACTCTTTATTTATTATTTATTATTATTTTTCTCCATTTACTTTTGTCTATCGCTCTTGTTTCTCTTTTCTGTAATCCTATCTTCTTTATATCCTTTTTCTTTGCTTCTAACTTTTTTTTCTTTGGTCCCCTTTCTTTCTTTTGCCTTCCACCTCGATTTTCAGTCCTTCATATATTAATTATATGGTTTTCTCCATTTTATATTTTGCGCTCTGGTCCCTGGAGTTATTGTCGATTTATTGAATTTATTTCTTAATTCTTTGTTAGTCATTCTTCTGTAGTTTCCCTCTGAATCTCTAATTCCTCTATATATTTTTCTTCATATCTTCTCTCCCACCTACTTAGTTTTTCTGCTTTTCTTTTGTTTAATACCCATAATTTTGCAGCGTATACAGGGTGTCCAGAAACTCACTTCACAGAAAATAACCTATAAAATCTACAGCTCATTTTATGTCCATTTGATGCACCTTATTTAAAAATGTTTCCTAAGAAAGCTAGAGCAATTTAAAAATTAGCATATTTATTTCTCGTGTTGTATCCAATTAAATGATATAAATACGATGAGCTCCATATTTTGTAGGTTTTTTCTGTGAAGTGAGTTTCTGGACACCCTGTATAACTCTCAGCCTTATTACTATCAAATAAAGTCTTAATTTTGCCGACATTAAGATATGACTTGATGTTAGTAGTTGCGTCATTACTCCTAACGCATGACTTCGTTTTCCCTTCTGCTTCTATTTCTATTGTTCCCTCGTTTGTTTACTCACTACAACAAGAACAAGTATACAATTTGTGTCACTTATTCGATACTATATTCTCTATTTTCAATTATTTTTACTATTAGCTTTTTTGTTTCTGTTTTTTTATCCATTTCTAGGATATTTCTTTTTGTCCTATTTAATAATTCACCCATATTTTTTTTATTTCACTTCTAAGCGTTTTAATATTATTTCAAGTTCTCTCTGTGATCTTAGTACGAGTGTCAGGTCGTCTGCATAGGTTGGTTGGCTTAAGATAATTCTTTTATGTATATTGGTTTCTCGTAGGATTAGTTCTAACACTAGATTAAGTAAATTGGTGATGATGGGTGTCACCTTGTCTGAGATCTCTTCTTATCTATATTTGCTTCGACCTCTTTTTCTTTTATTTTATCCCTGCTATCACTGCCTCAATGATTTACTTTTTCGGATAAATGAGCCATATGCCTTTTTGTAATCGATCAACAAAAGTTCTAAATTTTGGTCGTAACTGTTGTTTTACCATGAATATTTGGTATATTGTCCTCCCTCCTGGCCTAACCTAAAACCGACTTGGTATTCACCAGTACAGTTTTGTACGTATCTAACTTTACTCTTACTATTTTCGTTAGTACTTTTTGTGATATCAAGTAGATATATTTCTCTATAATTAGAACATTGGTTAATATCTCCCTTTATGTGTAATAATATTATTAGAGGTTTCTCCATTTGGTATAGCAAATTATATTTCATTATTACGAGGGTTGCTATTTATGTATTGAGAATAGAAAGAACAAACAAATGAATTTTATCAAAAATACATTTATTGCTTTTTAAAATATTCGCTTTTAACCTTTATACACTTTTGCATGCGACTCAACCACCCTTTAAAGCACTTTGTCCAGTCAAAAGATGATGGCTCTAAAACATGTTTTTTGAAGGCCTCATCCGCTTCTTCGGGCGATGAAAATCGTTGTCCACGCAGTTTATCTTTAATTTGTGGGAGCAAAAACAAATCGGGGCTGTAAGGCAAATGACCCATCAATTCGATCTTTTGTATCCAAATACTCGCTTGTTTCACTTGATGTTTGTTGTTGTCACTTGACCGGTTTTCGTGAAGAAACACGCCACCATTTGCTTCTTAACACTTCGAGAACGAGTAACTTTTGTTGGCTTTTCTTCACATTGAAACATCCAAACTGCCGATTGGCCTTTTTTTTCTGGCTCATATGCATAAATCCACGACTCGTCACCTGTGACGTAATCATTTTACGGCACCAATCGACACAAGCCTTTTTTTGAGCATCTGTCAACAAATGTGGAATCCCACACGCAGACAGCTTCGGAACACCCAAACGTTCGTGCAAAATCTTATGTATGTCGGTCATACTAATGCTTAAACATGCCTCGATTTCACGGTATATCGCATGACGATCTTCTTTAATTATTTTTCTGATAGCATCGATGTTTTCATTCAATGTACCAGCGATATACACTGGCTATGGATAGTGCTTCATCGCCAAAAGTTGAATTAAGGTGATTGATGCACTGTTCTTGAGTTACACCACGTCGAAAATCATAATAAATCATAGCTCGAAAATGTTCCCGAGTTAATTCCATTTTTTGGCCGAGATGAGATTTTCAACTTACTGTAAACAACACAAATAGTACTCGCACGTCAAAACGTTCTGAGTATGTATACTGTCAAATATGTCAAACATTAAGATGGCAATAACAGATTTCACCTAGCAACACCAGTGTTGCCAGTTCTCAATACATAAATAGCAACCCTCGTAGCTGAGGGAATTGATCAACTGTCATCAGGGGCAGACTGGGGAGTGACAGAGGCATCTAGCAATATATGGTGATATACTACAGGTGTTTTACATTATAAAATAGTAATAATTATGTTATGGACATGTTTATGCTAGTCCTTATTTGTTTAGTTCAATGCTCATGTTTTAAGTTAGATTACCTCCATTTACTATGTTCTATTATTAATTAAACACCTTGTATATTAAAGATCGGCAAGGAGGTACGAACAGGTCAAAAGCCGTGGTATGATTTATCGGCGCGCCCTCTGTGCTTCTTCCGAGTGTCGCTTTGGTTTCGAATGACGTGTGCGGCGTGGCCTGGCAATAAATGCCGATTACACTTCGTTCGCCTTTGTTTTGTTTCTTGTTGTAGTTTAGTTGTTTCTTTTCCGACGCGTACTCGAACCAAATCAATCAATAAGCAGTGAAAGCTCGTTTTTCTTTCGTCCCATTTGTGTTTTTTTTTCTTACGCTTCGTTTTGGTCGTTCCTTAGAACGGATTGAATTGCTTTGCAGAGATCGCGATGAGAACCGATAGTTAGACATGCTTAAATTTCTACAGTTCAGGGGCTTACCAGCAGGGTTACTCTACTAATTTTATAGACAACCTAAAAAAGTGTTACTGGAGGTATAATAAAATTCCACGATGTTCTATGAAATTCTTTAAATATTATTGTGACCATTGTTCTTTGGCATGGTCAAAAAAAGTTTTATGAAATTGACAGATATTTGACATACAGACTACTTTTTAATAACAACGATGTCCTAATTAATAATATTCTTTAATTCCTAAAACATTTGGTTAATGTTTACATATTCAGTTCAGAAGCAAAACTAAAAGAGGAGAACTTCCCAGATTTATTTGTTCGTTTAGTACTTTATACTGAAGATATCTTAGATGCCTCTTTATTTCAAATTCTTCAAAAAAATCAAATTTTTACTTCATATATATGAAGAATTTCCATTATTGTTTCAATTGTTTTGTTAAGTGTAGGTTTGTGTTTTGTGTCTATGAGGTGTTTTACATAACGTGACTTATCCGATTATTTTAATCTATAAAGTGCTCACTATATCTGATAAAAAGCAAGAACCTGATTTCGTGGACTAAACGAACAAATAAATATGAGAAGTTCTCCTCTTTTAGATTACTTTCTGTAATCAACATATAAAATTAACCAAGTCTTTTAGAAAATGAAAGATATCGGTTATAACATCTGTAATCAAAATAAAGTTTATAGCTCAAATATCTGTCGATTTCTTCTAATGTTATATAATATATATTTATTTATTTATTTATATGCATGACTTTATTTTGTAGTATTTGTAATATTTTTATATCTTCTTTAGTACATGAAATTAATATAGAAGCGCAATATGTGAAATGTGGGTAAATAATTGTTCTTCTAGCCCAACACGAAGTTTACCAGATATTCTATGAAAAAAACCAATTTTTCCCCTAATTTTTTACATATATAATCAACGTGCTGGCTTAAACTTAAATAAGGATCAAGATGTACACCCAGATATTTAATATTTTCTACTATTTCAATATTTTCATTGTCCATACTAATATTTAGGTTCTTTTCTTTAAATATTTGGCAATTTTTTCGACTTCCTAAAATCATACATTTTGTTTTGGATGAGTTTAATTTTTGATTTTTTTCACTGAAGTTGTCCGATAAACGCCTTTTACTATTCTTAAAAAAAATACCCTGTAGTTTTATAAATTCTCCAACACGTTATAAAACAAACTATTCAACTTTGTGCAAATTATTTTGCATTAAGGAGAGAAACTGTCCTGTATGTTTAACTTCTATGTTGACAAGAGCATCGAAATTATTAACTTAAGCGTTCGGACTATCGTGGGCGCTCACGAAGGAACTTATTTATTGTAATAAAGCGGTGTTTACGGCACGGCGAGGCATCGGCACGGTACGGCGGTCGACTAGCTAATTATGTAATAATTAACGGTTGAACTTTGTGTGTTATGTTGTTTAACCCGCACCCACTATAACGTTAATGCTATATTACAAGCGAAACCGAGTCTCGGCAAATAAGAACAACGCGCATCACGTCATTTTGGAATTTTGATTGAATACCTACGTGGAAGTATAGTCATTAAATCCGCACCTACTTCGTGTAAACCCTTATTCGACTGGTAGATTTAATAAATTTCATCGACATTTTTATATATTTTTCAAGCACCATATATCCATATTAAGATAAACATCTAAAACAGCCAATCTAAAGAGTGTTGTCAAAAATAACCGGCTATTATAATTAATATTAATAAAAATGTTTGTCTATAATTATTTAATTATAAACGAATAACCAGAATAAAATAATTACAAAACGATGTCCATATTGAATTGGTTACTCATATTACCACACCCAAGGTCAAAAATATTTAAATAAGATCTAAAAACTCATGTTCCTTACACATAGCAAAATACAATATGAGCATTAAAGCTTAAACTATCATAGTAGTAGTAGTAGTTAGTAGTAGTAGTAGTAGTAGTAGTAGTAGTAATGTTATTACTACTACTAATGACAATAAACTTAATTTTATATAAACAAACGTTTCAAGCATATTTATATTTAAAGAAAGGCTGAATAAGTTGTATTTTAAAGTGTGTAAGATTCTTTATTTAAAGATATGTGTAAAAGAAATATATATATTTCTCAAAGTCAAAAGAGTGTCAAGCGCTTTCGGCAAAACAATGCCATCATCAGGACAAACTGAAAAAATAATTGATGATAGAAGATCATACATAAAGCAAACATGATACTTACAAAAGTGCAAAAAAGTAGAGAAGGTTGGTTATAAAACAAAAGTAGAGAACATCAACGCAGTAACAATACATCTTAAATTAACTTTTTAAAAAACGACATTAATATAGTAGAAAACAGTAACATTTTTAAAAAAATTTGGTTTTTAAAGGCCCAGGCCTGAAAGTTGTCCCAATAAAAGACAACAAGTGTTTTTTAAAAAACATGTAAAATAAATAAAAAATTAAGATGTTTTACGTGAGAAAATTATGAACATGCGGTTTTTGACAAAGTTAGAAAAAGAGTAAGGTTATTTTTAAGTAAAGGGAAAGGTAAAAGGCCAGGACAATAAAAAGGAAGAATAGATCTGAGAGACGTTCAAATATGAAGGTGGATGTAGGAGAGAAGAAGAATATGTTGACTAGTGGTTAATTTAAATAGGTTTTAAAAATAAAAGAAGTGATTACTTACCACACACTTACAAACTTTTGAATAATGGGTTAAATTTGTTAATATTTAGGTGAATTTGGGTGTTTAAACAGGAGGAGGAAGGTTTATTTAGTTCACGAAGGATTTCAACATCTTCAATTGTAACTTTAAACTTGATCTTCTCGAAGATCTTGAAATCCTTCGTGAACTAAATAAACCTTCCTCCTCCTGTTTAAACACCCAAATTCACCTAAATATTAACAAATTTAACCCATTATTCAAAAGTTTGTAAGTGTGTGGTAAGTAATCACTTCTTTTATTTTTAAAACCTATTTAAATTAACCACTAGTCAACATATTCTTCTTCTCTCCTACATCCACCTTCATATTTGAACGTCTCTCAGATCTATTCTTCCTTTTTATTGTCCTGGCCTTTTACCTTTCCCTTTACTTAAAAATAACCTTACTCTTTTTCTAACTTTGTCAAAAACCGCATGTTCATAATTTTCTCACGTAAAACATCTTAATTTTTTATTTATTTTACATGTTTTTTAAAAAACACTTGTTGTCTTTTATTGGGACAACTTTCAGGCCTGGGCCTTTAAAAACCAAATTTTTTTAAAAATGTTACTGTTTTCTACTATATTAATGTCGTTTTTTAAAAAGTTAATTTAAGATGTATTGTTACTGCGTTGATGTTCTCTACTTTTGTTTTATAACCAACCTTCTCTACTTTTTTGCACTTTTGTAAGTATCATGTTTGCTTTATGTATGATCTTCTATCATCAATTATTTTTTCAGTTTGTCCTGATGATGGCATTGTTTTGCCGAAAGCGCTTGACACTCTTTTGACTTTGAGAAATATATATATTTCTTTTACACATATCTTTAAATAAAGAATCTTACACACTTTAAAATACAACTTATTCAGCCTTTCTTTCATTACATAGTGTGTACGCACCAAACACGTAACCTTTTGTTACTCTTCAAAATCAATATTTATATTTACTCAAAAAAATGTAAAATGTCAGTTTAGTTGCAATTTTTTTTATTATGCAATTTTTTTTGACGTTAGACATTTCAACGTGAAGGTCATCGTAAACTGTATGTTCTAATTTCTAAAATGGAATGGAATGAGTTAAATGAATTTTTACATGATTCTGCATTGCAATTGGTGTAAAGTAAAAATAACGCGTTACGTAAAAAAAAACGGGCAAGTTGAGAATATCGTATAAAAATATTGATGAATCCAATGACGAACTCTAATATTTGACGTTTTTCCGAAAAATATTGAAACATTGAAAAGTAAGATTTTGAATATATATTCGTTTAATAGTTTTTTTACAATTTTAGAATAAAAAAAAAATTAAGGTAATGATGATAGTATGTATGTATCGCATATGTAACAAACCCATCCCTGTAAAAGAATATGTCAATAAAGTACTTATTTAGTTCAAGTTTACGAATTCAATAGTTGTCCTAAAAAATAATCCTTTTAAAGTGGCAAAACATATGCACAAATTGGTCCTTTACAAGGACCAGTAACCGTTAGTTTTATGATTGTAATTTATGTAAAAATAATGGGCAACGAATTTTAAAAACTGGGCAAGAAGTTGCGAGGTTGTTCGAGGTTATCCTCCTGTAAGAAGCTTCTTACTCGGTAGTATACTAAATTCTCAAACACAGAGGGATATTGTCAGATTTGTAAAAAGCTGAAAGTGTTAATAATCTCAAAAATTCATAAAGGCAATAATATTCTTGTCCGAGTCATGAAAAAGGAAGTATTAACGTCACTGACCAATGTGAGCTTTGTGTCCAAGCAAATGTAGCTCCAAAATTAGTTGAGATTAAAGCAAAAGTACATTTGTACTTTAATCCTCATTTTGAATGATATTCTAGTTCCACATTTGTCATTACATTAGTTTGTTTAATAACTTACAGGTTGACCGGTATTTTCTAAATTAGTCAGTTAATAGTATCAAATCTGATTGTTAACGTACTACGTGAGGTTTAGTTTTCGTTGCCTTTTACAATATGCAGATATCTTTCAAATTTTATGCTTTAGAGCGTCGTTTTTTAAAAGGGAAATTTTCAAAATAAAATTTACATTTTTTATGTATATATAATATTATAAAAATAACTATTAAAACGATATATCTCTCCCGTGGGACCTGTCCAATATCCTAATTAAAATAATTTTGTTAAGCTCTCAATAATTATAATAAATTAATTGAATTGACCGCCCCGCCACTGGCCTCTAAGTAAGTAATTACGTAAATTGCTACACATTTTGTAGCTCGAACGGTAAATGGGCAGAGTCGACAAGAGAGTTGATGAAATCGATGTCACACTCTACTTCTGCTTTACTCTTTACTCCGATTCAGACTAAGACTACCGACGACGAATTCGCACTTGGAACGAACAGAGAAAGAGACAGAGAGACAGACCCATTCCGGCCAGGATGAGTAATTGTTCCAACGGATAAGTTTTCCGAGTGTTGGTGCTATAGAGACCAACACAGTGACGTGGCTTCTACCTGTCAGTATTTTTTTAAAAGTTGTTTTATGGAGGTATTTTTCACATAGAGTTACTATTAATTATAAACTTGTCACTAGATTCACTAGAGTGAAATAAAAAATTAGAATGTTTCTAAGACCAGAATTTCGCTTCAGCAAATCTCATTAATTCTTCTTCTTCTATATTCTATAGTGGGTCTATGACCTGATCCTTCTTAGATTTTGTCCTCATTCTGGATCTAAATTCTCATTCCATTTCTTTTGTGGCCGTCCTACACTACGTCTACCACTAGCAGATTTATCTCTTGCGATTTTTAATCTCATTACCCAATTAGTAAACATCCTATTAAGGAGCACAACAAAAATGTATTGTGATTGAGACTGTAAGTTGACAGGCACGGATTAGGTAGATCAATGATTATCTTCCAATGGTCTAGCTAGTAGCATCTTTCTTTCAATTCGCATGGAAATTACTGAAAACTTGTTGTAGCTGTCCTGCAGTTACTGTCTACGCCAACTTGCACGCTAGCTCGCATTGTGTAAACCACGCATTACAGTATGTCAGTTCAATTCTTTGATATAGTTGTGCCTATTAATTCAATAGCGATAAATCAAGAATTTTGTTGATAACTAACTCTTAAGTTTGTGTATTCGAAATTTGTTATAATAACAACTGTAAACATTAAATCTCCTTCAAATGTATCACACATCGTGCCAGTGTAAAAAATGGGCCTTAAAAATCTAAGGTATTCCAGTGTTAAAATGGAAAACGCTATACAAATTTCGTTAGAAGAAAAATTATTAACAAATAGAATGATTTATGAAATGATGTAGTCATTATACTAAGCATTTCAAAATAAAGGATATACCAACATTGTTAAACAAGAACGTGGTAAGAAAAACTGAAACGACTGAGCAATAGAACGAGATTGTTTAGGTTTAAACAAGTTTTCACTGTGAAGATAATAGTGTGAATTTTTTGGAATGCTAAAGGAATTCTTGTATGTAAAAGTTAAGTACCATCCATTTAGGTCCAACACCTGGTATTTCCAGAGTTTTCTATCCTTTGCTTTCCTTCTCCAATTCACATTTTTTTCTCGTAACTCTTCTTCTACTACCTCCTCCGTCCATCTCTACCTTAGTCTCCTGTTTTCTTGTAGTTGGGTTCACTCATAATATTCTTACTATTATTATTCTTTGACATTACATTCTTTCTAAGTGAGCTATTAACTGTGTCTTTTTAGCATTGACTGTATTATTTATCTTTGAGTCTCTATACAGTTCATATACTTATTGGCTAGCCCTTCTCATAGTGCTTTCCTCCGTTATTTTCCTACCTACCATTCTCATTAGCGTTTTTCTTTCTCATATTTTCAACTTCTCTCGTATTTTACTATTTATTACCTGCCGTTTACTTCAGTAAATCGCTGTAGAACAATACTCATGTATTGTCTTGTTTGTAGACTCTGAATTTCGTCTTTTTTGATAATATTTTTAATCTTAATAAATGGAAATGATTTATTCCTCTTGCAAACTTACTTGTTTCCATTAATCTTAACTTCTTTTTCTTCTTCGCGTGTACTTGTCAGCAAGGCCCCTAGATACACAAACTCATTGACTTCTTAAAATATGAATGTCTCTTGGCTTGTTTTTGTAAAAGGAACTCTTATCACCATTAATATTCTATCGAGACAAATGGCAAATAGCTAATTTTGGAAAATGCACATTTTGTGGGAAAGACTTTCATCAATTTTCATATAATTTTCCTTGGTAACTGGCGGATTTAGAAGGAAAATCAAAGTTTCTATACATGTCTATTTCGTCTATTCATTGTCTTCTGAGACCCAAAAACCTCGCACAGTGTATGACACTAATAATAATATACTTATCTCAAAATACTTCGTTAACGTAAAATACTCTTTATCTTTTGTTTGTTGTTGTTTATTTATTAATTTTTCTTTTACGAAAAGTGTGTTGGTTACGGCACTGTGTGCGGTTAGATCACTTCACATGTTTGCCCGACACCTTTCGCCCTCTTTCTCTATCGTCTTTCTTATTTCTCGAACCCTGCACAGTTGTGAGTAGGTTCTCCACCATTTCTTTCAATCAATAAAGAATTACGGGATACATGGGTTACGAGTTTGTGGAAAATAGCGCGCCACAGAAGTGTATGTTCTCGGAATCAAACAGAAGGGAATTATTATTTCATTCGTATTATTGCGAAATTTATATTTATATAGAAGAAAATATTTGAGAGCTAAATAGATATTATATGTAAGTATTCAATTTTAATAAGAGGATTTTTGAATCCTTAAAATTAATTTGGATTGACCTATTTATTTTAATGCTGCTTCAATTATTTTCTTCCAGGTTTTATCATCCATGCTCTTACAGACTGTTTCATTCCTCTTTCAGTTACCGTTCCATCTAATACGGTTGATTTATTTCAAAACAAAACCATTTCTCCGACTCATATAACGAGATTTCTACTGTCTAAACATTGTCTTTTCTGAGCCATATTTCTTATTACTATTTCTTTATCACATCTTCATATTCATTCTAATAGTATTTTTGGTACTGTAACTGTATAGTTTTGGAAATTTTATAATTAATAAAACTCAATTTTCTTTTTTAATTTTAAGTTAAGGTTATATGTTATTAAATTAAAAACAACTAAAATGAACTTTAAAACATAAAAAATATATTGATGAAAATCTCAGGGTCGCCCAGGATATCAAATCAACTAATTATATTAAGAATTTATCAAAAAACAATGGCTTAGTATTATTGATTATTAACAGTTCAATGAATTGTCACTTTAGTTATTTTTTTAAAATCGCTAATTGTCTATTTATATCAATATAATTGCTTCAAAATTTCAAAGTGAAACAGTTTACTTTTTTTATTCAAAACCAATTCTATCCTTGGAATATCTTTTTCCACTATTTGATATGCAACTTACAAAACCGTATTGATTTATTGATATTATTGATGTGATGTCTGCTGCAATAATTTATTTCTCTTATAGCTCTAAATTAATGATTATTTCTTAACAAAGTTGAAGAACACATATTATACCAAATCCATTAGTAAACAAAAGATAATATTTTAACTTTTATCAAAGTTATTTTTTTGAAACTTTATTTTTTTATTAAGTAATCCTCGACCTTTGAGCACCTTAACGATGTTGATTCTATGCAGTCTAAAATTGAAGGGAGAAGTACTTAATTTTAAAAAAGTTTGAGGTTAGTGTTTATTTAATTTATTCATGATTTATTACAATTTATCGACATGGACTTTGAAGACTTCAATGTAAAAGATTTATGTCAAATTTTTGACCTTTTTATAACATCTCAAAATTAACGCCAACTTATTAACATTTTTATGATTTGACACCCAATAAAGTTTCTCATATAAAATCAAAAATATAAATAATCAGGATTAAATAACAGTATGTACTAAATAATTTAAAACAAATAAGATTTTATTAAATTTTGTGAACATATGTTCTATAACTTTTATTACAAGATGAAAATACATGTGACTCTATACTTAATATTTTATTTTTACATTTTGTAATATTTGTTGATTTATTAATATTGGGAATCATGTACTTATTTTCTCATATTTTATAAATCGCTATACAGTACATAGTTTCTTTAGTCCCTTGACTAGTGACTAGTGCTTTGAATTAGGTTAATTATTGATTCCACTTTAATTCACACTAATGTGCGATTTTTTTACATAATTCTCTACCAGATTAATTTTCATTTGGAGCATATAGGGAATTATTTTAGGCTAGCAGGGAAATCAGAACTGAATACTTACAAATTCGATAGCTCATCTTCATCTTCCACAAAGTAGAGATCTATCTACTATACTTTGTGAAATGTTTACTGAGCACTATTTTATTTTTCTAAGCCCCAATTTACCATTTTGATGAATTTTATTTGTTTTATTTATTTTTATTATATTACTTATTTATTTTATTTTATGTTGCTTTTTGAATTTAAATTGATGACTCGGTATTAGTCCGACATTCTTCTATAATTGGCATCAGGCTGTCCATTAATATATAGCTTTGTTCCAACCTGAAATTACAAATAGATTTCTAACTGTTTACCAATCGTTTCTATTGCGCATGACTGTCAAAACGGTCCATTTCTGATGGTTTGATTGTAGGTTGGTACTAAAGATGTTTTGTTATTGTTAGCATTTAACATAACCTAAGAATTAATCTAACCTAAGAATAACCAAAGATGATATGTCACTTTCATCACTATGTACATCACTATCGCCATTCTCAATAATATTATCCATATGTTGTCAAAACAAAACATCGTTATGCGCAATGCGTATGCTTCGGATAAGTGGTAAGTGAAAAATTCGCAAACTCTTCTGATAGTTTCCAATTACGGTTAGATTTCGATTGGTACAGAATACAAATCATTTAATAATGGTTAGTGGCTCGGGTTGGAACGCATTTCAGATTCTGCGCAGAATCACAGCTATCCGAAACTATTACTGATGCAGGTTGGAACAAAGCTTATATTGTGAGGGTCTAAAGGAGATATCAAATAATTGAATTGAACAATGTGCAGGCACATGAATGAAATAAAATTGGTTAAAACAATATAAGAACATTTTCAATGATTTTTTTATGTAATATGTAAATATTTAAACTAATCAAAATTTTGTAAATTTAATGGAAATTGTTAATCAAACTTTGGTCAATGTTTAGGAAAATGTAAAAATTTGAAAAGTTTTTAATTGTAATAAAATTAAAGTAATTCATTGTAAAAAGAATTAGGTTTGGTTATATCTAAAAAATGAACTAAATTTCAATGTAGAAATAAATTATGATGCCAAGATGTAAGTAAAAACATCATATTTTAATTATATTATAAGTAGTTAATTATTTAGATACAATCAAAAATAGATGAAATTCATATTGTTTTAATTTGTAATCAATAACTTATTTGAAGTTTAGATTATTAAGTGTCAAAACTACAGAAGAAAAAATTTAATAAAAATTATGCTATGATTTCGAAAAACTATATAAGCCCATTGGTATTTGAGGGAGCTCTCTTCTGTTAGTGCGCTGAAAGGGAAAACGTCATTGTAAGTGAAACATTTTTTCTTAACCTAAAATTTAAATTTTCTTAAAAAAATTAATAATAATAACATTAAATTTGTATATATATTAATTACCCTGATAGTATATAACTGAAGTATTCAGTTAAAGTTTTTTATCATTATAAAATCAAATTTGAAAGCATAACCATAAAGTTTTATTAACATAAAAAAAATCACAAGAAAGAGACAATAGTGTTACCAATAGAAGTAAATACACCTTACCTGTTGTGGATGGACTCCTATTAGAAGTTAGTGAAATTTTGAAAATTTTGGAATATTTGGACAATTAAAGTGTGAAAATTTTTATTTGGGTCAAAGACCTGACAGACATTTTGAGGTGATACATGAGAAAGAAGAAGGTTTGGATTTTTACTTCAAGCATAAAGAACTACAAGTGGTAATTGTTAACGATTTAATTTTTATTTTATTTACTTATCCTTTATTTCAAAATATATCTAAATAATTGTTTAAATTTAAACCATATTCTTTATTTGAACTGCACCTGAGATTAAGAAGTCATTTATTCCGTCATAATTAAACATAAACACCTCAACATATATAATTTAAACTTCCCCACAACAAAATTATAATATAATTCTAAATCCGCCACAACAATATATATATATATATATAAAATTTGACTCCGTCGATTTCTGCTTGGATTTGCATTATATATTTTAAAAATTTTTACACTCATGACTTTACTAATATTAAAAATACCGCACAGAAGAATTGATTGAATCACCATTATATTCCAATATTAAAAACGAGACAATCTTTCATGTCCTTAAAAGCCTCACAATTATATATCTGCCCTACTCTGCCTCATTATATATATATCTCTTTCGTCATTCATATTTCAGGATTGTGTGGTGGTTGATTCGGAGCGCTCGGCAGCGAGAGAAAGAGAATCGTTTTTGCTGGAGGAAATTATGTTTGGGAATGCTTTAATAATAATCCGTCGGAATTAAAAGAGGGAAATCTTTAGACGATCTGGGCTAACTGGGAGAAAATAAATGATAAGGGCTCTCGTGTCCCTTGTTAAGGGGATTGAACATTTTATTATTTCGTTTATACATTTTTAGTCGCTACACGAGTATAGGGGACTCGATGTTTTAGGTCATTTGTAATTAAAATAATTTTCGTAATACTAGTACTTTTTTTAAGGAAAGGTTAAATTTAATTATTGTTTATATCAATTAATTGAAATGTTAACAAATACGGAAAACAAAATAATTTGCAGAGTTCAAGTGTTTGAACTTGGTAATATAAAAATACCGTGACCAATACATCTGAGCGTGGACTGATAAATATGGATTAGGTTTTATTTTCTGTGAAAGGATAAATTTGATATGCCCTATATTTGTAATGCATCGTGTTACACTACATCAAAAATCGAGTTATTCCTTACCTGTTTGTGCATTTCCACATTAAGGCCATATGACATTTCGTAGTACTGAAACAAAAAAAAGAATGTTAAAAGATTGTAAGAATTAAATAAATATTTTAAAATTAAGAACGAATATATTTTTTTAATTACTACGCATTTTTTAAGATAAAGCGAATATACAAAGTGGACTTATCGGTGAATATATAAAAAATTTAAATATATATAATAAAAATATAAAGGTCCGGTAAGGATAAGGTGTCCTGTTTGGGTAAAATTCTTTAAAATTTCAGACTGTAAGAAATCATAAACGAAACACTTTAAAAAAAAAGTGAAGTTTTTGAACAAAACAACAGAAAAAGAAAATTGCACATACGAGGATATTTCATAAAATCACGTTAAGAGGCTGTAAAGTAGTATTTACTCAACTAATTTAAAAGAAGAACAAACATTATGTCATAAATCCCACTGATGGACTAACCTATATATATATATTCCCTGCAGCTATTAGCAGAACAACAATCAATGAAAGATTCAGTTCGGATACTGAGGTAGAAAGTGCTGTTATAGAATGATTCCGTAAACAAGGGAAACCCGTGCGTAATGATGATGTTAATTAATTAAACATTTCTGTAGAACTAAACTCATAAATTTTTATTTGTTGTATCAATTAAATGGATTTACTATATATATATATTTTTTTTTTGTAATTTTCCTTAAGTGAACAATGCTATTTTAGCAATTTTTTAAAAGGGTCAAATTATCTTAAAAATGATTGTGAGTTTTTTGGTAAGGACTAGAAAGAAACAAACGAATTTTTGTATTTATGCACAATAATTTTATAAATAGAATACTAAAAATATGCAATAAAAGGTTTTCTAAAACTGAGGTTCATAATAAAAATGTTTTTCATTCGCTTCTCAACTAAGAAATTAATTATTTTTAATTAATTGTGTTGATTTACTTTAAACTGATTTCGAAATACTATTAAAATGTTTTAAATGTTATAATATTAAACTATTTTGTAAAAACAAGTAATCAACGAAAATAATAATATAAATATTATCACTGACGGGCACAAAAAAAAACAAGTCGAATAGATAATAGTTTTGTGGTTAAATTGTAGATATCAAAACTAGCAGTTTACAAAATAATAGATTGTATCATCCATAAACAACGCTAGTTATAAGCTAAAACAAGCAACTTTAATTAATTATTAACTAATTTTTGAAGTAAAACACAAAAATTTTAATAATATGTAGAGAAAGTTGCAATACAAAATACACCTATAGAAGATCTAAGGGACTACTGGCAGTGATTCAATTATAATAAAAACAGAAGAAATAACATGATAAATATTGGTTAAACGAACCAATAAAAAAACTGGAAAGGACTTTTCTTATTTAGAGAATCATTCAGGAACTATTAATAGCTTATTTTTCCACAATTATTGAAACGGATTAGATACAATACTTCACAATAATTGAAAGCCTTAGTGCAAGAAGGGGTTAAACTCTAGTTTTGGAAGTTTTGAGATATAACGATAGAAAACATTCTAGTTTTATGAAGCACCTGGTAATACCAACATTTGGTGGAGAAATATGTTTTATGAAGTCATAAATGAGTTACCTCCTCCTTGCACTAATGTCTTCAATTACGTTTAATATAATTGATATGCAAAAAATGGTACCGTTCGCAACAGTGCCACCCTCTAAGATTTGTGGAGGCGGCTAAAAAGCCCCAGCCACCCCCAGACGAACACCGAGGCTGTGCGCGGGAGGGGCACTCGTATCGATTACCAGTGAGCTCGACAAGGTGCTTGTCACGTCTGATACACACACAAGTGAAATAGCTGTTTATGGTTGCTGCTTTACGGCCGTTCGGCCGCCGCCCCCCTTGCGCCTTGCCACCCCACATAGTTATCCGGTGTCAGTGGATCGGTTCGGATATCAACTAAAAGGAGAAATGGTCGTCCGTCAGGGAAAATCAAAAGGAATATGTAATATTTGTAAACTTGTTTTAAATGGTACACTAAACTAATTTTTTATTGTCGAACGATAGGGATTTTTGTGTAAAAAAAATCTAAATGTTTTGAAATATTTTTACTACCAGTTAATAAACAAATGTAAAATAATAACAGCTCTTTGTATTATTAATACTAATTTTTGTTTAAATGGATGAAATAGGTGTTTTTTGGGAAACTTATTTTTACACACAACTATATTTGCGAAACCGTTTGAGTGAAAAAATATACCTCTGGCATGAATAAATTATTTAAATAATTGAATCACTTTGTGGTATTTGACGCGCTTTCATTTTTTATAATTGCACTTTTATTATTATTATTATTATCCGAAAATATAAGATCACTAATATTTTAAATATATGAATTTATACAAGAGAAATTAAGGAATGTAAGTCATAATCTCTAAAATAAATTATTCCTTTAAATTAGGGCAGGTCCATTACTGGCTTGTTAAAATAAGAATGGAAACTTTTTTTTTCATCAATAATGTGTACTTTTAGTTTATCTACCTAGCAAATTTAAAGAAAATGTATCTATTATTTACTTATCATAATACTTATATGTTTAGTTGAGTTCAAATTCGGCGAGAAAATATATGTTAGAATTTAGAAGTTTGGTAACATTACAGTTGGGTAATAAAATGTTATATTTAAAATTATTATTATATTAATATTTTTAGCATTTTCAGATAAACACTTATAATGTAATTTTTGTCAGTGGTAGATTTCACACTTAAAATTTATCTGCTATCTTTCACCGTTGATACACAAATATATTATAAATTCTAGCTATTTATTTATATTATAGAGACATTCCTAATTTAATCTCTTATATGACATATTTTCCTAATTAAAAGGATATAATTACTTAGATGAAGCAGGTAATTAATTACTAATTGCTAATTCTAATTAATTTGTGGAAATTACAAATGACTTCAATCAAAAAGTAATTAAAAAATTTGAATTTAAGAATTGGATTGTGATAAAAAAATTATTTTTATTCAGGAAAGAACAAAGTCTGTTCCTGTGATTTTAAAAACTTGTTCTTAGCTACTGATTTATGATTTTATAGTTCACGATACCCAACTGGTAATAAATTATTGTTATAATTTTAATTTTCGACCATGGATTTTCACCCAAGAATTCAACTATACACCTTCTTACCAATAGAAATGTTTAACTATGATAGTATATGTGTTTTAGAATGGTTTCGAACTAATCAATTAGTACACCCTGAAGAAAATTAACCCTAGAACCACCTAGTGAATGTTGTATTACATAATCTACACTGTGGGGTAATATCTACCCGGTTTGAATTGACTCGGGCTATCTTTTAATCAGATCAAAAGTATTTGAACTACTCACATTATTTTATATGCTTTAATACGAACAAATGTATATACCTACACTACGAAATTATTACTAATATGCTCATTTTGATTACAAAACAAAAATGGACATATTTTTCCAATAAAAAGAAAATATTTGTCTAAGTACAACAACAAAACTATTTTTATATAACATTTTTAGGCAGCAGTCTTTACAAATATCTAATGTATGCTGAGCAAACAAATTTTTGTAAGATGGCGTACAAACATGTCGACCTTTCCTGTCTGAAGTTCGCGGGTATTGAACACATCTATGGGAACCCCTCGAAGTATTTGGCACCCGTACTTCTTCAGTTAGCCCTAAATGTTCTCTGATATTCGTCCTTAGGCTTCTTTGGAGTCTTTCATTTGTTAGCCTAATATTCATTTTCTTAGCAAAATTTTGTAATGTGTACAGAACATAAGCATTTATTCGAGCTGCATCTAGCATACCATAAAATATTCGTAAAAGTCATCTGCGCGTTTTCCTTGTTACAGTCTTCGAATGACACAATTGATCAAAAGTGTCTACGCCACCCTTTATCGAATAGTAAAATAGAACCATTTCTGGCTTATCAGTGTATCGGTCGACTATGTAATGGGAATGCATTGTGCTTACTAGTACAGCTTCGCTAGCTTCATACTCCTCTTCGTTTAGTACTGTCCAATCAATTTCATCGTCCATGTTATCATCAAAAATAGATGTATCATCTTCCTCGCTAACAACTTCACTGCTATCAATGTCAGAATCGCTTGACTCCTCCATCATGCGTGTTGCGAGCTCTTCAAGCTGTTTTTGTATTAACGAACGCCTATGGGGATCCATATTTTCAATCTAGCAACGAAATAACTCTTACAATTGCAAAAAAAGTTACTTTGAATTAAAAGACTCACCAGACAAAATTGACAAAGACTAATCACACTCTGGGATTGTATGTGACACAAAATGTTTTTAACGCCAAACAACAGAATACTCACGGGTAAAACAACCGTCCTTACACAGATGAAATTTAGTTATGAAGCAACTCAAATTCCCTCTATCTTAACACTTATCCGCGCGTGCATACACGCAAAAACATAAGCTTAAGGGTCGCCGGCGACCCCACTGTGTAGTTATAGGGTTAATTTTTTATGTATTTTTCAAAAAATAAATATTAGATTAGCGTATTATATTTATTCATATTTTTATTGGGCCACTCTGTATAGAATTGTTCTCTTGCCAGCTTACTTCGAACCTTTCGACAAATGCGAGTGCCGGAAAAATTTCCAGGATTTGGTCTCGGATGTCTATTGGATTGGGATCGTGTGTGTGTTATGTTGGTGCAAGAGTGTTATGTTCCGTTTGCACCATGACTTCTACAACTTCAAAAATACACAATAAAACACTGCTTGAGTGTTTAAATAAAAAAAAAATAGCGTTTCAAAGAATTATTTAACTGAACCTTCATAAGTAATAATAAAAACATATGTCTATAGAATACGATTCTTTGGAAGAGCTGCACATTTTTTTATTTAGCACATTGATCAGATTTCCAAAAATAATTGTGCTTTTGACTGAAATCCTTGTCTATAACAAACAAAAAGTGGTTTAAGTTAAATATAGTTAATAAAAAAAGTGTTGTTTTTCTATTTTTTTTAATTTCCCGTAACACATTCAATACTTCTCAACTCTACATTGTTAAAAAGCAAAAAATAAATTAACTACATAAAAATAAAGTGAACTTTTATACAAACATTCTTAAATATTCAAAAATCTGTAGAATTTGTTATGGTGCAGTTGACGTTATAAACATAAATGTAGGTATATCGATTTTAACGGGGTGAATAGAAACGGTTATCTCAGTAATAATGGAAGGTTAGACTAATGGTATCCGCTATTCAAGAATACGAGCACACAAGAAACAGAAAATAAAGATTTATTTCAGATTTCTGAAGTAGACGTCTCATTGTATTTAATATTTGAACTTTTATAGTTCAACCATAAATTTCACTTCTTGCAGGAATTCTTGAAAATTTATTAATATACAAAAAACATTTTAAAGGAAATTTATTAAAAAAGAATAAGTATGGATACGTATAAGTTAATAAAGTAGTGGGTGGGAATAAAACTTTTTTTATTCGGTACTTAACGCAAAACAAAACCTCTTTTAGCAAAGTTATGATATTCTAAATACGATTTTACTAGTTTTTCTATTGATAAGAATTTGTTTGTTCATTTCCAGCTCCCTAGAACGATTTTCTAGAGTAAAATGAAGTAGTACATGCTACTTTGTAATTTAGAAACTGATCTTAATCGCGCCAAAGAAAGGTATGCCAAGAGTTATTTACGAGCAACGAGCAACTACAAAACCAAGTCAATATCGAAACCATCTAGCTCCACAATAAAATGGATCTCCAGAATACAAAATTTTTTGAGCTGTTATAATAATTTGACTGTCAGTCCAAAATGTAGTGAATTGCTTACATATGAAATTTTTAATGTAGATAGGTTTTACCTTGTCAAAAAATTAGAATAAAATTATAAATTTATCGTAACATAAGAATATTTTTATTTAATCGAGTTAACAGTGAATTAAAGAATTATTGGCTATAAAGCGATTTTTTTCCATTCAAAAAACCTTGGAATGTTATTATCAAAATATATTTTCTTTTTAGTGTTAGGACACTAAAAAAAAAGCTATCGCCATTGAGTTGTAATTGACAAAATCACAATTATTTTCGAGAGGTATTTGCCAACGGATTTATTGGGGCTTCAATTCTAATCCTCTTATTTTATTAATTTATGAAGAGGTGATAAAACGTTTTGAGTAGGAACTGTAATCAAATAATTATTTTTTATTTTATAATACGTCGTAAAAGTACCTTTAGCGCCCGTACTATAGAAACCTACATCCATCTTCATAAAATAATTAGCGCCGCAATCTACCCATTTCAGTTTCGGTTTTATTTTTATACCACGCATGTTCTGCTATGATTAATGATTCTAATTTTGAAATAATATAAATAGGTATCCCTTATTTTCAAGCCTGTAACTTCTGTGATGTAAATAGCTCGGCTATTATCGCTTTGAGCGGCTTTCGAGCAATCATCGTCAAGTCATAAGTTTTAAAGTTATTAACCGAGATTTTTCGTGTTCAAGGCGTCGTGCTATTAGTTTTCGATATTTAAAAAGAAAGTTAAGAGACCCTCTTATCTCCTAGTTAGCTATAATTAGTATAGTCTGCGATGTTTGCTACGATATTGTATCATTTTAAAACAAACTATTACTTTTTATATTGCTTGAAATAACAATGATTATTTAAGTACTTTTAACGAGTACTGAAGCTTTTTAACGTATGGAACGTATGATCATTAAGTTAATTGCAATATAAAGTCTAAAATAATCGTTCCGTGTATTAGGTTAACATTGTTTTATCGAAAACCATTAAATACCACAAAGAAGGCTATATGGGAAAAATTCTTATTTTTAAAATCCCGACAGTGGTTGAAAATAAAAAATAACATTAGAGATTTATGAAATAAAATAAAAGAAGATCGCGTCCAAAATATGAAACAAGATTAAAGAAAGATACTGTTAGTAGAGATTTGGAACAGCTTTCATTTGAGGTGTCACACGACCAAAATCTGTATATTGGGTCTAACAACACTAATGTAATAGGTTTGTTTACGTCATATGAAACTAGACAAATATTTATAAAGTACTTATATTATCTTAATTCATTTAAAAGAACGAAAGATAACTATTTGACAGAATATTTACTTATTATCTTAAACAGATATGGAAGAATTTTTTTCGATATCTTAAAACTATTTCACCACTTTTAATACTATAACTATAATCAAGATCGACTCGACAACACGATTTCTTCTTCTTTTTTTTCTTGTTCTTTTTTATTACTGGGCGGGAATTCTCTTTGAGGTTTTGTTAGTTGAGCCGAAATCAGTGTTCGATTATACCTGGCAGGTAAAAGCACTTAAAACCAACTACATAAAAACGTATTCTGAAACCGGCCAGTGTATTTTTGCTGACGTCAAATAATTAATAAAAATTTCAAGAATTTATGGAACATCAAAACGATAGTTGATTTGATTCCTCTTTCTTTAATAATGGATATGGGTCTATCTCAGGGCGATTCAGACAGGGTGGTATTTATTTAAAAGTTGAAGGTACACCCATGATATATATGGACTAGACACTAGACAATTAAATTATAGAAATAACATCAGTTGTAGGAAGAATATTTATTAACTTAGAAAACATACATTCTTTGAACTTTGTCTTTTATAATTATGTGTTTTATTTATTGTAACGCGGGGATCTCCATTTTATTATCCCGAGGAACACTGTATAACAGTCGAAACGTGGATTAGTAAAAACATTTGAACCTCCAAATGTTTGTTCTATATCAACTTAAATGTCTATTGAATCTGATAATCATAAAAGATTTATTAAAATTCGTGAAGGATTCAAAAAATTGCTTTAAATATTTAACTAATTTAATGTTGATTTCAACGCATTGTAATAAATTATCAAATATCAATAAATGACTGTCCCTAAAAAAATCATTAATGAAAAGATAACAAAACGCTTTGTGTTTTTAACATTTAAACGTTCGTTTCAAAACTTTATTTGTATTGCTATCAGTAATAAAAATTTAAATTAAAATTTCCAAAATGATATGCTATTCAAAAAGCGGCAATTTATGTAATTGCATCTCATAAATTCATATAGAATAACTGAGTTATGTCTAAATTGTAAATGCCGAGTTAAGGTGGATAACTCTATAAACATATTTACGATAAAGCAATGTAAATTTTATATATATACTTTGGGTACCGCTAGTTTTAAACTTATTTCGCTTTTATTTTTGTTAATTAATGACTCGAAAAATCTCTTTCGGCCAGATTTCAGGTAGTTCCATTTTTTGAAACAGATTTTAAAATTATTGTTTATTGGCCGAGAATAACGTTTACTAATCCCGAATAACAAAGTTGGCAATTTTCAGGCTATAATACCTAAAAATGCTTTCTCTAAGTATTGCTAGACATCTCCCTAGACAGCAGTAAAAGATGAAGTTTCCTAATTTGTGTGCGCACCCGCACAACAAACAGCAATCAAAAGATCAGAAGCAAGCATCCAGGTTGCGTTCTACCATAGAATCAATCTATTAGATAGCTACTATGAAGCTGTATGCGGTCGTATTGACCCACGACAGGCCAACGCAGTGAACAACTATACTGCGCGTTACCCTCATTACTGCCAATTCGAGGATTACATTACCGATGACAATGATATTACTTACGAGCACCGACAACAAGCCCTCGGTCGATTGGCGGTTATACCATGATTTTGCGGAACTCCACTATATTGTTTTCACTCGTTCTAATCTTACCAGATAACATTTGGAAAATACTTTTTAAACGAAATACTGCAACTAAAATGAACATGTTTCAAATATGCTTAAAAAAAGACCCATGAGGCAATAAAAACCGAATTGCCTATTTAAATAATAAAGTAAAAAGATTATTTTAATTGGAAGGAAAACAGCAGGAAAAATTAGTGTGGGACATTAAATTAATTTTCATATCCTAATATTGCTGCTTCCGGAGGATCGCGTCATTTTTGAGATACTTTTCAACGTTTCACTGTCTACGCTAAGCGACTTCTTCAGGAGGTGAGATGTGCATGGTACCTCGACTACTAAACGTAGCCAAAGGCGAAAATGGGTGGGAACGTTGACAAATATGTCAAATGTGACTCGGTCCCCGGAAGCAGTAATCTACAGACTCACTTTGGTTGCGGAAGACTGCGAACTTCACCCAATATATTATTTTTTTCTGAAACTCCTCCCTGGGAAGTTATTCATTTTCGAAGTGAATAAACTGTCACTTTTTTATTTTAGTTATACCTGTTTTCCAAAAATAAATAGAAGGCTTGGAAATTACAATTATGACAGCATTTCCAAAAATTAAAAAAAAATTATAAAATTAGTATGGATAGTAAGAAAAGTGAATAACAAATTAGATAAACTATATACACAGGAAAAAATTAATTATTGTAAACTGCACTCCAGACTGATAACCATAGAAGAGTAAATATCTAGAGTAACTCAACACGCTAATGTATCTCCAATTATAAATTATAGAGTAAGAAAGAGAAGAAAAACCGAGTTAGAAGAGATCAATTGTTAACAAAGCCAACTTTAATGGCAGTTGTGAATATTTTTAAACTAACGGTGTACAAAATTAAAACTAGAATACCGAATTCTTAATCTCTCCGTGAAAGTAGAAAGTAGACAGAAATAAGTCCAATGAAATTACGAAAATATTAGAAAAAATAGAACTTTAATACTAGAAAGTGTACGTTTTTGGCTTATATTCCATGTTACAAGATTCATGATTGGTGGTGCAATATGGAAGATTAAAGGGATGATCCCATTATTAGAGATTTTTCTACCTAATGTTAACTGAATAAGAAAATACCGATTCTTTTATTATAGTGTTATATTAAACGGTCTATATTATTTTATTCCGTGCACAGGATTCAGTTACTCAGTAGATGGATGCACAATTGGACAACGTTTTGCGTTTCGTTTCAACTGTCTAACTATGAGATTCGTACGTTGGTCACCATAACATCTGAATTGTTAACATACGGCTATACTCGGTATAAAATTACACAGCGTGTATAAACAAAATTACCAAGTAGAACTGTACATGATACTTAGGGAACGAAAATCTGCGGATAAATGAATCAGGAGTACAATTCTGCTATACCTCAAAGAGAAAATACAGTTGAACGAAATATATTAGATATATTATATTTTGCCAGTTGTAAGTCATATCAGTTATTTCTTCGATTTTGAATAACTAACTTTTTATAAATCTTGTTTGGTAAACATAATTTTTAATATTATAACTTCTCATAGAGACAACGAGTTTTTGAGTATTTGCACCTAAAATGAAGCCTCATTGAAGACCAAAAAAGTTCTCCATTTTGTTTGAAACAGAAACACTGAAAAGAGTTGAAATAGAAATAAAGCTTTTATTGACAATAATAGCTCTATTATTTCAGATCTGAATTCGGCTTTAAAAAAGAAGTTGTAAATAAATAGCTTTATAAAATGCTACTCAAATATTCGCTTGTTTGTGTTCATAAAAATCGTTCATTATCGCCAGTTAACAAAAAAAAATGGAAGCAATTTTTATTTATAGCATGGTGTGCGATACGTAATTACCCCAAAGCAGAAAGGGCTATTTAATGAGTGTTTCCAATTCACCCTAGTTACCAAATTTTCTACCAGAAGTAATAAAAATAATGCAAACAACCTATCTAAAGTAATAAAAATACAAATGATATAATGACGTTTAGCTACGAGGCGCACATGTATTTTTAATTTTATTGATAAAATATTAGAAATATTAAAGCTTTGTAGTTAATGATTTTGTAAAATTTCTCAGTACAAGACAGAAGTTGTGATAATTCTACATACATTTATTTTGTAACATTTGTTTCAGGAGTGAATATATTCATCAGGAAGAGTAGAAATGCCTCCGTAATGCGCACTATGAATGGAATTAAAATAGACCACGATAATAGGCGGAAGCAAGTTAGTAGGGTATTAAGAAACGCAGAGTCTACTTTACGAAATGCACGCTGCAACATACAATCACAAAATGTCACTCAATTTATACACACGCATATTGAGATCACACAGTACAGCTCGACATCAACACTTGGCCGGAGGTTCCATTAGATTTAGTTTGCACGGTTTGGTTTGCACATTTTTGGTAATCATCTTCGTTTATAAATAGAAGACTTTGACCATTTTGGAACCTGGCGTCTGACGCTAAAATACTAGACGCGATAAAAATATGAATTCGATATGTAAAGTCAACAAAACATAATCATAATGGTCTGGACATCAAGAAGTTTTACGGAATGGCAATTGCGTTTTCCTTATATTTGTTTTTTTTTTGTAGAAGAACTTATTTGAAAAACAGCAAAAATTAATCTTAGACCAAAACGCAGAAGTTACTTTTTGCAAAAATAACCAGAAGGCATTCTTCAAGTTTTAGTTAGAGTTCACCTTAAATCCATAATCAAAATTAATTACATTCTACCCTACACCCATTTCCTATTTAATTTTCATCCCATTAAAAAAGCAAAGGCAGACGATAGCAACACAACGAATAACGTCGTAATAATCCATCTCATTCCTCGTTCAGCACACGTTCCCCAGTTCCCCTTATAGAACGTATCGCTCTGGCATCACTTAGTTTATATGCAGTCGGTACCTCAAAACAATGCTGAATGCAACGAGCGAGTGTCTCTTGTGTTATGCGTGGCCTTAAGACCTAAGATGATGCTGAACGGCGTGTATCATTGTCTGTCTGTTGCCGGGGTGAAACCGAAGCCTCAAACACATACTGAGAACGCTGCTGATTGAGATAAAAGGACATCAGTGGTGTAACAAATCATTCTACCAATACTAACAAAATACACCCAGAATATATGCATAAAAATCGGGAAAACATTAATATCAGGAAATGATTATCTCATTAGTTATTAAAGTATTTGATCCACTCAAGTAGACCATGATTGCATACATTTTCTTTTCTTTTAGAACCTCTACATATTAAAACGGTTTTTAACTTCTTTAACACTCGATCATCTCTGATACTTTTTCCCAATTTTGGGATCTACCCGCACAAATGTCCAAATGTTTGGCATGCGCAGGGATTATTCGTTACCTTCATTCTTCGAGAAGTTATTAATGGTTCTCGAAAATGCTTACGGCTCTCAGGTTAATTTAGAAATGCGCACGGAATTTTGAAGTTTTAAGTAATGCTCTCTATTTGGGGCCGTTACTGCTGTTTTCAGATTAATGAGAGTATTATGCAATTTTGCATATTAAATTTGTATTTTATCTTTTTCATTCCTTGATTGTAAAATCTCTATTTGATTAATGGGAGTGTTGGGACCAAACACCTCTTTTACTACTATGTAGATTATTGTGATATGCTTGAACTTTGCTTGCACTTTTTATCTCCTAGTATGTTTGGATTCAAGGAGCTGCAGCATCATCTTGAGTCTTCTTTTTTTTTAAATCTGCAGTGTAGTTATGTATAGCACCTGGTAGAATCGCATCTTCAAAACGTTTACCTTATTCAACTAGCTTGCTAATTTATGACCCATAAATTAAAAAAAAATAAACGTTATAGATGTTCATTTAAAACAGTTTCCTAATAGTATATTTAGGTTCCAGTAAAATTTATACTAACACACGCTTCATTGTTAATGACAATGCATCCATTAAAATTAATAAATACAAAATATTTTGAAATGCACTTTTTGGACATTCATGTTTAATTTAATTCAATTATTACCCATTTTCACTTCACCGAATCGCTGCCTATAATATTCTATTGGAAGCTAAGTTTTGACCCAATGTTAACAAGTTTTCTTTTTTCTTTTTTCTTTTTAGGTTGCTGTTTTGACTTTAAGCGTATTTACAGAAATTTATTTATAATTATGATTCACATAGGGCAAAATGTGCATTATAACATGGTAAAATTTATGTAACGCCCCTGTCATATCGACAAAGACTAGTCTATACCTTTTGAAATGGAGTTCGAAACACATCAAACACACTCACTAACGTTGGATCCTTTGTAATTTTGTAATTGACTTTCGTTGTAGATTAGTAGTTCGCCTTGTCTTATCAATTATACAGGGTATGAGGCTATTTCAGAGACAATCAAATAACAATTGTATTTTATTATTTTAGACTTAGAATCACATTTGTTTTATTATTTTTTCCCATTTCGTTTAAGATTGTTTCGTTATTTTATTGTTTTGTAATCGTTTACAACTTTTTTTTAATTAGGTTGATTAAAACATTTAATCGATATTTGTATTTAGATTTTAATTATTTCTTAATAGTGATGTTTGTATTTTTTAATGGACATCCAATTATACTCATTTCATTTACAGGGTGCTCCAAATGAAAATATTGGCTTTTGTAACTAATTGGGCTATTTACTTAGGAAATTTAAGATGATTGGTCTCGTTTGCTGTAATTAGGCAAGACGCAATCAGGTTTATTAATTTACTTCCATTGGAATAATTAGTTTAGGTTGGCTTTAACTAGGTTAATTAGTTTAGCTTTTCTACAATTATGTAATTAATTAGGTTGCGTCTAATTAGGTGTGAACGATTTAGCTATCTTTGATCATTTAATGTCTAAAATAAAGTGGCTTAGGTCCCTGAGGAATAACGGTTTTTAATTCGACTGCAATTAGAATACATGAATGCAAAATAGACCCTTAAAACATAAAATTGTCAGGTTTAATTGTTACTAAATAAATAATAAATGACAGCATCAAAGTGTACTGTCGGTTAAAGTAAGTTTCGTTAATAATTGAATAACAAAATTGTGATAAATTATAACGTTATAAGTAAAAAGTCCAATCAAAATCTAATAAAAAAAGTAGCTGCTTTGATCATGAAACTAATAATTATAAATTACAACCTAAATTAACGGGATAAAAATATTATATAGACACTACTCTAAATTTCAAGAAGTCGTATACATAGCGGTCATAAATTATGAGTGATTTTAATGTCACATAAATTTCGTAAGCTTGGAAATGCTGCAATGAGAATAGAATAGCGTAACCTAGATTTCATCTTCGTAATTTGTGTAGTATATCTATCAGTGTACTATATATTTTTCCAAATTCAAACCCATAAAATATGCATCCTACCAATACACCATAAAAAAGAAAGGAATTTTCTAAATTCGTAAAGGAAGAATAAGCAAGCATCACATAGAATTAGTAATAGAAGATACTAGTGTTATAGTAGAAATAGAAGAAATATATGTCTCTACAAAATTAACTATAGAGTAACAAACAATAAGGTCAAAAAATTCATCAGTTAAGCACCGGAAAAAATAGGATTGTCAAACATAAGGAAATACATAAGGGCACACTGAAATCGTCTAGTGAGAAATGAAGAAGTCTGATACTGGTGGAGGTTAACTCAGATCACGTCCTAGTAAGAATAAAACAAATGAGGAAAGAAAAGGGTAAAAAGACCTAAAGGAAATAAGAAAAAAGAACGTAAGATTATTAAAAAAAGAGAAATAAAAAAATATACTACTGTTCTCAAAGAGGCTTCACAAATCGTAATAAGAAAAAGATCAAGTTAATTGAAGGAAAGTCTAGGAATAAAGAAGTACGACCAGTCCATCAGAAAATGGAAAAAATGAAACTGGATGAAGGGTAAACAGACCATTTATAACATAAATAAAAGAAAGACTAATAAGCAAACCCCTACTAGTAATGGAGAAATGGATAAACAAGAAGCCATAATTGAAGACACTAAAAAACAAGCAACAAATGAAAAATTAACAGAACCAATCAAACGAAAATATATCAAACTAGAAATAAAAGCCTGAGAGAAAACGATGTGGTGAGAAATATGGAGGGAAAAAATTAGAAAGACATTTTTATGAGCTCATTAAGAGATCTGGAATAACTAGAACAGAGTGGTTGAATCATATATACCCAACAGTAAAAAAAGGAGAAATGTCAAGATGTGACAGTTACATAGGAATTAGTTCGATATAATTTAAAATTGCTAGCAACAAAAAAGAATAGAATAGAAGAATTTTTGTATTTTGGATTATTAATAAATAAAAATGAAAAAGAAGATCACGAAATCAAAGCCAGAAAAAACAAAGGAAACAAAAAACATGAATGTTACACTGATAAAATTCCATATTTCAAGAAATACAAAATTGATATTGTTTAAATTTAATTAATAGACTAGTGACTGCTATGAAGTGCAGTACGAAATAAATTGTAAAATAATGATCCGGTTATTAATATTTTAAAGGCCATTATTAAAGGGGATCGTTAGATAATATTAAAATATTGATTATATGGCATTTGTTGTGACCCATTTTTGTATTCATGGTCTTAAACCTACTGGAAACTTTAATAAAATATTCGATTATCATTTAAAATGATAAATAAGTTAATACCTTATTTTCTAGAAAACAAATTATTTCTAAATTGTAAGTTATTAATTGTTTTCTTAATAAGTTAATCATGTTAGAAAACTAAATCAATAAACAAAACTGATCTATTAATGTTACAAAGAAGAAAACATGTAAACATATTTTGGCTCATGTGATTTTCCTAAATTTAATCTATTCAAAAATCAACGTGCTTCTTGGCATTCCTTAATGAAAATTATTTTTGTTGTATTCTCAAATCATTTGTTTACCTCACATACAATTCTCATTTTTCACAACAAAAGATGGAATTTAATTTTTAAAAGTCGTGGTGGAAAATAAATTTATTGTTATTAATTCATGAATCTGATTATTAACGTGTCTCAACATTTACGTTAAAAACCGACATAGATTTTTAACGTTGGTTAATTAATTTCCTGAATTAATTTCTTTACGAATTTTAAATAGAAATTTGTAATGCACGCATTCTTTGTGAAAATGTTTAGCAAACTAGTCTTTAGATATCTTACTTTAAAAGGAGCAATACATGGAAAATTGCTTTCAATATCAAACATAGTAATGGCGTATACTATTATATCCGGCGGTGTGAAAGAAACCTTGGTAAGTCGTGTTTTTAAATTTCATTCAAAATGATGCTAAACCACGTTCGCGGTTTTGGGTGGAATTATTTTTAATTTATTAGTATGAACACTCCGGATATTCCTTTTCGTAGTTTTGAATAAACTGTTTTCCTAATTTATTTTGTATTTTGTATTTTGTATTTTGCATCTTTGAAATAAGTGGTTACGTTTTATTGAAAAACAAGCCATTTTTGTAACAAAAAAAATACCTTAACTCAGTCACAAAAGAAAGCAAATCTTAATGAATATTATCAAATTTCAAGATAAAATAAAGTTAAACAACAGTAGTCAGTATCTTAAACATGAAATGTAACAAATTAAAAATAATTTCATAAATATGAATAAATAATTGATCATAATGTCGTCTACTGGAAATCAATTCAAAAAGCCAATCATGCAGGTCACGCTAATAATACAAGAGGAAGGAAAATAAGCCCGGAATAATGAACAGAAAGCCAAGCCAAACGAAATTATTGAGGAAAAATATTTCAACAGCATGGAAAAGATCGGGACGAAATTATTTAGAAAGATAACCAAATACACAACATGGAAGTAAGAATGGAGATTAATGATCAACATTAACCCGTTCCTGGATTTGATTTAATTACCGCAGAAGTATTCAATTATTTTGGAAGGAAAACCGTTGTAAAACTGACTGCCTGCAGGCAGTAGAAAGTTTCTGATGGCATATTTATTTCTAAATCAAGAAAACCACCGTGTAACATGTTATAGGCCAATTTCATCATTGTTAAACAAAATAAAATATAGAGGGGAAAAATGGATTACTTCTCAGCATGAACAGAAATATAAGACCAACAAATCGCCCAGTAAACTTTTAACATTTACCATGAATGGAAAAATTGAAAATTTACATAACCATATTAAGAGTAACAGCACTAGGCATAAAGAAGAATTAAACAAAAAAAAGTATAGCAAAATGATTAGAGATTGTCATAAAAATATCACGAGCAAAAAATTATCTGTACGAAGAAATTAAAAACTCCATGAAGAGTATGAAGAACCAAAAATAGGTGCAATAGCAAGATGGTAAGATCAAATGAATTAGTGTAGAATTTTATGCATAGCATAAATTATTGTTACTCAAAAATGGAATGATATAACTGATGCGCCGATTTATTTTTTAACACCTTTAGTGAAGATAACTAAGTTAAAAATGTACACTTTAACAATATCATTAAACTTTTAAATTTAAACTTGGAGTGACAATTTATATTTTAAATTATGTAAAGGGCGATAAACAACTGGAGACAATATATTTTTGAGCGGAGAGTGAGGCGGAGAGTGAGTGTGTCCATTACACAGTGACTTCTCAGCAACACCTTCGTTCTGGTACTGGAGTGTCTGTAACACTAGCTTTGGGAGTGATCACGATTGATGGGTTAATTGTCTGATATATATATATATATATATAAGGCTACAGGAAAAGTTGTGGGATATAGTAGAGACAGATCTAGGAGAGGAAAAATTAATAAAGTGGAGGAAGAATGGTAAAATGGAGGATGTACACATTAAGAGTAACAGCACTACGTATAAACAAAATGTAAACAAAAACAAATACAGAAAAAATTTCAGAATCGAAAAAGAAACTGCAATGAGAAAAGGAAAGTCTATGAAGAGTATAAAGAGCTAAAAATAAATGCAGCAGAAAGATGGTAAGATTAAAAGGATTAGCATGGGTCATCATAAATAAAACGGTGTAGGAAAAGTTGTGGAATATGGAGAACAGATTCTAGGAGAGGAAAATTTAGTAAAGTGGAGGAAGAAAGTTAAAAGTAAATGAAGAAACAGTCTAGTTCTGATCCTAAACGCAAAGACAATTAGTGGAAGCCAAGTGATATTATCTGCTTTAAAAGCAAAAACAATCTCGCTTGCAAATTTTCTGCATAATAAATCAAAATAGAATTCAACATGTATTGTGTTTCATTTTACTTGTTTTAACTGTCTCAGCAGGAGTAACTTCTCTTCTAGATTTACTCAATTGTTGTATTTTAACTTTAGAGAAGAACTAAGAAATAGAAGTGACAGTTTATTTCCGATTTGAAGCTACGTTAGCCCCCGGACTACTTTATTTTAACCGCCTCCGAGTTACCATATGAAGAAATAAAGAAAGGTCGTTCGTTTCCGAAGCGCCATGAATACGGCGCGGGAGACAGCGGTGTATTTGACTCGAACAGGAGACGGTTCAAGCGGGAGGGGGAAAGTGAAAAAGTGGCGGCGGGGCGGGTTGGAACGGCAGCGGTTGACGGAGGTATAATAGACGAACCGGGGAGAGAAGATAACCGGGGATCTGATAAGATTTGTGTCGAGTTATAATTTGGCGGCTGCGGGATGAGACGGAGGCGGTTTGTGGAACTGTTACTTATAGAGGTGCCAACATAAAAAAACAATTATATATACTTAATAATAAGAAAATTAAGAGTTTAATGCTCATCTAGAATCAAGTTTATAACTCTATTGGGTGAACGTAATCACTGTACTCGTTACTTTTAATGATTAAATTTAATCGTTGGTCTGCTTATTTTCATAGAAGCAAAATACTTTACAAGAGATATTTGTTGAGGACCTATTAGTATAATTTCTTGTAGTTCTCACTTCGTCACATTGTTTACGTAGTTCTATTTTGCCCTAGTGCCTGCAGGATGATTAAAGCCCATATAATAATAACACCGATGTGAATTAAAGCATGATTGTTTCCAACTCTAGATTGTGTTTAAAAGTTGGTGTTGGCGTGGTGAAGACGACGGCGGAGGCAACGGGGACTCACGATGAGGTTACGAACGTGACACGATTTACAATCCCCTTAAATAAGGTTATTACATGAAAACAATATTACTCATCTTGAATTATGTAGGGAGGAGGTCGCTTGGAGGGATATTTCTATCTATCTACGTTTTTAACTTCTTATTCCCGAATGAGGCGGTTTTATAGCTTTTTAGATAGTTAATATCTTAAAATAATTCACATCGAAATTAGAATAAACTAAAATAATTGGTAATAACAATATAACTGTTATATTACTCTAGTATGTTTTCTTCAAATTTTCCTAGAGATAAGTAATGGCGCGTTGGTTGTACAATCTGCCTCTGGTTTATTAAGATTAGGGTCAACCGCTTTCTCTCTCCCATGTTTCGTACTTTTCCCAGGACTGGTTTGTCTAATTGTCAACGCCAATTACTGTTTGTTATAGTAAATTTAGACCCATAGTAACTATTATTTTATTCTTCTGTTTCTATAGATTTTATATGTATTATGTGCCGCGCACGGGGGATGCTGCTTTAATTGTGGATTATTGCACCACTGTAGTTTCTGATGTTTGACACATGAACATTTGTAAAATTTGACATTTATTGTGGTAAGCAAAAATTTGAATATAGTGAGCCGATAAAGCACAATTTAATTTTAAAGTAACGAATGGAAAAGAAACTACGCATTTTAGCCGTTAGCATTTTCGCTCAATGATTTTGTTTTGTTGTAGATTAGAGAAAAGTGAAAAAAAAATGTTTGGACGATTTAAAAACTGCTTTTGGCGACGAAGCACCATCCACAAAAAATTTGATTGAAACAGTTTTAGTGTCAAATTTGCTGAAGATCAACCAAAAATGACTAAAAACATTGTTGCTGTAAGAGAAATGATAATGGTAGATTATCATATAAAACAGATTGACCAAATTTTGCATGATCAATTAGATGTAAGAAAAATGTGTTCTCAATGGATACCACATAATTTAACGGGTCAAAAACACGCTCGAGTGGAGTGGTGCAAAGAAAAACTCAAACGATTCAACTCAGGTACCTTAAATTTGATCTCCGACATTTTTAGTTATGACGGAAGTTGAAAGTATTCTTATGAACCGGAAACGAAACAACCATCCACTTTTTGGGTATTTCAAAATGAAGCAAAGCTAACAAAACTTACTCAATTGATTGTTTTGAGTCTAAAACTAAACATGTCTGCCATCCCTTTAGAAAATCACGGAACAATAAACGCTAAGTAATACACAACTATTTGTTTACTAGAAGTTTTCTATGAAATGCGAAAAATCAATAGAAGACTTCTGCACCAGGACAATGCAAGCCCCACATAGCGTAAGGAACAATTAATGGTTTAACCACACAAAAGGTGAATTAATGACCTATGTAGCCCTGATTTAAGTCCAAACGACTTTCATAATTTCCAAAAATCAATAATCTATTGCGTGGCCAACGATTATCAGCCAAGAAGATGCGGTTGATGTGGTTAAAAATGCCGTTATGAGCCAGCCATCTTCAGAATCAAATAAAATGTTATCACAACTGGTATATTTATATACGAGTAGTTTATTGCTCGAAAATCCCGTAACGAATTGTTATCTATGCTAGTAACTTAATTACATTAGAGACAATTTTGTCAGTGCAAAACAGTTCACTAACGCAAACGAACAATCCTGCAAGTGACAACAAAATGGAGGATATATACGTATGCAAAAAACGCTATTAAAAAATAATACTTCAATGAAATTTAAAAATCACTCAAATCTAAATAATCTCATCAACTCACCCTCCCGTTTCTATTAATAAAGCCTGAAAACGACAACTATCTTATCGCCCCTCCACATCTCTTTATCGCTTTAACACCCCTCAGTAATAAAATAAATTTTTCGTTTCTCTAGTGTACAAAACATTCCCGTTTCAGTATTTTCGTTGGAATCGCTTATTAATGATATTCGTCTCGGTTTAGGGTCTCTCTTTGTGTCGTATATTTTCATAGGAACCGTGATAATAACAATAACAGATGGTTTCTTGAAATAATGCCTAATGTGGCGGCCATTGTTGGGTTTCGGTTAAGTGAGGGGATGTTTGGCCGTAGATTACACGCTCGCTGTCGTCTGCCGTTTTGAGATGAGCCTGAGGTTACCGGATCATCAGGATCGGATTTAGCCCCTTAATACAAATAACTAGTAGATCAGCAAAACGGTTTACTAGAACGAGAGTTTCATATTCGAATGATAATAATACAGGGTTACTGATATGTATACAAAGTTATCGACATGTCACCCCTTGACTTTTTTTTATATGGGATTATTTGGTCTACAAAAATAGGCCACAAACTATCGAAAAGTGTCTAGATAGAATAAGACATGAAATATCGAGTATTCCCACTACCTTTTAAATTAAATTCAACATTTTATTCAGCCCATTCAGGAGGTAAACGGTGCAGATTTTCAGCACTTTACAAAATAGGATTGCAAAGAATTAGTTGAAAAACTTGATTCAATGGTAATTAAATTTTCTCAAATTTATTATAAAATGATATTTATTATCTCAAAAACGGTTTAATTAAAAAAACACTTTGACTCTATGATTTTTTGGCATACAGGATCACCTTTATTATTGTTTGAAAATTTGAAAATCCCTACAAATTTTGTATTTAACATTTCTTATAGCGATCTTACTTTACGAAAATATATATCAGCGATCCTGTATTATAGGGAAAATGTTAAGCAAATGCAGCTAAGTGAAGAAAAACATTAATACTGAATAAAAGTCTGTAGATGTAGCGGATTTATAAGGATATTTCAATAATTTTTGTTTTGTTACATACTGAGATGAATGTAACTTTTTAAATTATGATTTCTTTAACCTGATCAAAAATCATTTAAATTTTAAGCAATATAAGACTTTTATTGTCTTTATTCACTCTTCAATGTAATTTTCCTCTTCTATTTTTTCGCAGAACATGTATGGTTAAAATCATTTTAATAAAAATTTTTGAAAATTTAGTAAAGTTAGTCATTTCAGAAAATATACAAAAGGGTATTTTGAAACTAGGGTGTTTAGCAGATACTTGAATTTTTCTTGGGAGCAAAATGTTATTACAGGAACGTAAAAATTGACCGCTCAAACGATAAGTAAACATTAGTTTTATGAATGTAATTTATGTAGAAATAATGTGCCGGACGTTGTTAATGACAGAAAACACAAGTTTTTTGGAGTTTTACTCTTGAAAAAATCTTCTTGTCCGGGATTGTAACCCCACAACCTCTTAACCGGAGGGATACTGTCAGAGTTCTTAAGAATTTGTGTCGAGTTTATGTGCAATAGAATTTATACAGCCATTTTTTCCTATTTTTTTGCAGAACATGTATGGTTGAAATATATTCTATACACTTTTTAGAAAATTTAAACGTATTTGGAAACTATGTTGTTTTATCAAAATTATGATTTAGGATGTTTTTAAATAAATATTTTTTACGGTACTAATTTTCAATATATAAAAAAATATATTTTAAAATTCGGTCCTGTAATTTATGTTTAAAGGTATGACGAATTCGGACAGAACAATATGGCCCAGGGTACTTTTCCTCAGAACAAGAACATAATTTTGTGTTTTGTTAGTTCCCTGCCATAGGCTTAAAGAAACCGACTCTGAGAACTCGGTGGCGAGGTCCCACAGGAATTTCGAGTGAATTTTGAAATTTATTTTGAATTAAGTGTTATTGACATTTTAGATTACTTTTTTTGAATGTTATATAATTCAAGTTGACATTATTAAATGTATATGTCAGTTATTTTTTCGATACCCCTATAATTTTTAAACGTTTTTAGTAAATTAGAAACCCGGTGATTCTATATAGTATTTAATGATTAAGAAACGGTTTTCTTCGCGTAAATGACACCTACTCGCTGATCGACCATTGTTATAAAACTAATTACAGTCAGTGCGATTTTATTATAAAATTACGAAAATTATAAAATTAAAATCCAATTTATTCTTCCAACTTACCATGACGTAGTGCCGTTGCATTTCAGTCTTTTCACTAGCTAATTTCTCGCATTCTAGTTTTAACCTGGAACAAAATTATGATTATTAACATTTGTCTGTTTCGTTGGCTGGAAATGAATGAGAAATTAAAAAGAAGCATGGGTAAACATTGAATACTGACAGAAACTATTAATTTTATTTTTTTCGAATGAGGGTAATTAAGACGATTATTTTCTTCATTATCTTTCATGAGTAAAACCTTAAGATATTCATAAAGATAATTGGTGTTCAAGTACCTGCCACATATCAATATTACACGTCACATATGCCGGTGATTGATATAAATTTGTACCATACGATACAATTTAACCCGAAAACATCCTCATTATTATATTATGGCTTGTATACAAACAGGAACTACAAGACACAATGCAAGAGTTCCTTTTAGTACATTCTTATTTCAGTGATAGCGAAATGAATATAGTAGTTACATAAATAAGTTTTGTATAAAACCGACGGAGAGTTAGAAGAGGCCTTCATTTTTCTTGGAAACAAATTTCGATTACGGAAAACTAGAAATTGACCACTCAAACGACAAGCAAATATTAGTTTTATGACTAATTTATAAATTGTAACCCCATAAATTCTCATAACGGAGGGATATCATCAGTGTTGTTAAGAAGCCGAAAACACATTAACTATCAAAAAGTCATAAAAGACGACGTACCAATGTCACCGACCAATGAGAACTTTGAGTCCAGGCAAAGCAACTTTAGTGCCAAAAATTAGTTGAGATTAAAGCAAAAGTACATTTTTAAAATCAGTTGAAGTTTAATATTCATATCGATCAGACCTTAAGTTACTTATTTGCAATTCCCATTAATTATCTTTTTGTAAGTTATAGTTCCAAACAAAGAAATAAAATTGAAACAACTTAACCCTAAACTTTTAAAAGTATGCGCCTTCTTGACCAAACTACTTCTGATCATAAAAGTAATATAATAGGATGGATGCCATTTTTAATAAAAATTTTTATAACGACTGCTCACAGTAAATAGAATCCAGTACATCAATTCATACCCTTAAAACCACTCCATCAGCAGATGACTGGGTTTTTAAAATTTGTTTGTGATAATACAATAGTCCATATTTCATCTTTCATTGCTTTCTTTGGATAATTAATGACTTTACTCTATCATTTTCTTTTTTGTCAAACTTCTAAAGGGAATTTCTTTTTCAAGTCTTTAGGGGTAGGGCATTGTACATCTCAATAAGAGAAGGATCCCTTAAGCTATGAATTAGTTGGGTTTTAATTGTTAGTAGCATCGTAATGATAATTACCTGTTTTTTGCTTGAAGTTACCACAATTCCATCCTGTCTTAATTCTTTCTAGCATTACCTTTTCTAAAAACCCAAATTTCATCTAAATACATTGATTTACACATATTTAAGCCTTTCTCTTTGGTAAATTGGCTTAAAAATACCATGTGTTTATAATTAATGGACGGTAATTCTAGTAAGAATTTTCTGTTATTAACCTTTTTTCATTTAAAATTTTATACATCTAATAGACCTTTCAGAACAAGAAACGTCTGACCATTCTTGGGTAAAACGGTGATGAAGGGATTTTATTTTTATTGGCTCTTCTTCTTTAAACAAATTTATAGATTATATTACGCAATGCACTTAACCTAATTGGATTGGAAAAAGGCAAATACAATTAAAATTGAAGCTTTTTTGGTTTTTAAATAGTTTTACCATTGTGGAAATGTGAATTTAAATTAAACAAAAACATGTCCGAAATTGGATAATTTAAATAAATTATAAAATTGTCAAAGTTTAACTTATAAGTAACGATGCCACTTTTTTTCGTATGTTAAAATTGTATGAATAAAGATGTAATTAGTAATTTTTCTACCGTGTGTTTAATACTGAATAAAAAGAATTATTTATTAGATAAAATTTAAAAACCAACGGCTCTTAAGAACAAAACATTACTTGTTCCCACTAATTCCAACAATCCATTACAATGGTAATAAAAAGAAAAAACAGATTTGAGTTCAACATCAAGCGATGCGTGAGAAATTCCATCTATTAACTCGATTCTAATATTTTTTTCAATTATTACAATTTAATAGAAACGTAATTAATTTCAGTTTGTGGGAACGTTTATTACACATTATTGTTAGTTACCACGTAAGTTATTTCCTTGGCAAGGATAATCGCTATTGGTTTTATGGGCGAAAGTTTTTTTAATACTGCAGAGCCGGCTTCAGAAAATCACAAAAAATATTACAGAATATTTTGCTGTAATTGTTGTATCATTAAGCATTTTAATTATTAATTGCAAAAAATGGGAAATTATCGAAATAGAAAATGAACGTTTATATCCCTTCATTGTAAGCTCCATACAATTATTAACTTAAATTCATTTAATTAAAAAAAAAAACGTTTTAGAGACGCATAAAACGCTTTTTGTAATTTATTTTACGGAAATCTAACAACATCGCAAAATAAATATTTTTATAACTAAATTTCTAAAGTTTAATTGGTTCTGTTAAATTTTTGAGTTACGTGAAAAGTTTTCATACGCGAAATTTAACGGACACTATTGATTCTACATATATTATAAAAGTCATAATAATTTTGGAAATAAATTCGTTTACAACAATAATAATAATAATTCAGTACCCAATGTTCTGGGCCAATCCTGGTGTTGCAAACGCGGCCGTAGAAAAACGACGTGAACTAAGCAGTATTGTGCGTTGCGATTTATAGTAGAAAGCGCAAAGATCTGGCAACCGCTTGAAACGTTCGCCAATATGCTGATCAGAATCGGCTTAGGTTGTAGTTGTCATTTGGTGCTCAAAAAATGGGTTACTTGGAAGATTTTAGGGTAGTTTTAAACATTGGTATTTTTATAGATCTCGAGGTTTAGATTTCGAGAATTTGATTTTTTGTATTTGTTTTAGTCGAGGTTTTAGTAGTAGTTTTAATAAAAATTAATAGAATTTTTACTAAAAAGTGAGTTTTAGGTAGAATTTTTTTTAAAGAAAAAAATATTTCCTATTAAATTTTTACTAACTATTTAATGACCAAACTCTGACCTACACAGTAATATTTAATTGAAACTATAAAAAAATAAATAAGATTTCCATTGGTATGAAAGTATACATTTCAAAAAGATTAATATTATAGACATGTTTAGCTAACAAAAATATTCAAACTAATTAAGTATTATTAATAAAAAAATAATAACTCGATTTATTTGGTAGAAATACCTATACCTAAATGTCTACATTTCTAAATCACTTTCACAGTCACTAGGTTCCGAAATATCACTTTCGTCTGTATCGTCCAAATTTATTATAATTTTTTCAATGGTATTATTAAATGTCATATATTTGTCTTCAATTTTTTTAACATGTTGGATTGCGTTTTTCCAATTGTCAACAGTTATATCGTTAAATGCATTTCTTATTACATTGATGACACAAGAAGTGGACTTAGGAGAAGAGTTATTTGATCGAGAAATATTTTTTAACTGTGCCCATAACAATTCTATAGGATTGAGTATGCAGTGGTAGGGTGGTAAACGTAAAATTTTAAATCCTTGATTTATTGCGATGTTGTCAACAACAAATTCTGGTTTAAAATCAACTAACTGTAAAAGTTCCAACAACTGTTTTTTCGTGTAATCTTGTTCAAAAAATATATCATTCTCCATCAGAAAGTCTTGAACGGATTTAGTAGAATTGCTATTTGGTTTTTTTCGAACCAACCGGGAATGATACGGGGCGCCATTTATTACAGTGTTATTAAGACAATTTGTGTTTCTAAATGACAGAAGAGAAGAGAGACAGAAGAGAGGTAGATCAAATCCTGAATTTAACGTCATCAATTATTTTTCCCCTATACCTAATAGTCATTAACTTACGGATCGACACCAACAAAATCTGATAAACATTTTTACCTAATATTAATGTTATTACTATTTGTTCCCTGAACAACTATAAAACGGGATTTGACATTAATAAATTTTCGTAACCCATCTGGGCGCACCCTCCCTGTTTAGGCCAACGTACAAGCTTGCTTCATCTGTAAATCGAAACGATTTTCTACTATAAATCGCAATAGGCTATACTCTCGGTACTATTCACAATTATTACATCGTGATTTCAAAAATTTTAATTCCATCGTTATAAAGAGAAAACCTAATAACAATAAATTAAATGAACCAAACTGGCCGGTGAGTCTCTCCAGTGAGAATGGCCGTTATTACGATTTTGTTGCCGTAATGACACAAGCGGCTCGCTCAATTTCGCAACAAAAACAACAATAAAAAAATAAATAAATGGTTACGTGGCTATTTGCTTGGTATATGGCATAAAAACACTCGCAGGAATATTGTTCGAAATGAGGTGTAGACGATTTATCCTCTGAACGTGTTGCCTATACATTTTCGAGTTAATCGAGTAATATTGGACCTAATAAAAAAATTGTTCAATTTTAATCACCATCAGTATTTTATTTTTAATAATAGTTTAGCATTTATCCGCATTTTTTAAAGAAAATTATAAAAATTCAATAGAAACAATTAACAAAAGTTTACTGAAATATTCATATTTATATAAATTATGAAATTATTTTAAAAAAATATTTCAAAAGTTCTGTTACATATGGCAATGATGATGTTTCACTAGAATTGTGAATTTGTGTAGTCCCCACATCATTAAATTGTGAGGTTTGATAGGATTCAAATATAGTTTTATTATTGTTGTTATTTATATGAAACATAACCTCAAATTTTCATAAAAAAAGTGCAAGTGATTTAAAATTTTTTCGTTAGTTTTGGAAATTGTCTGGTGATGCGTTTCTTCAATCTTGGTTGGGAACAATAATAAAATGTGGAGGTTCCAGAGAAAAGAAATCTCTGCGTATATATATATATATATCATAATTATTATATCAACAGATTTCAAAAAGCACGCAATTATTATCGTTCGTAAAACTGATGTTTTCCACTATATTTTTTTAAGATGTTTTTCATTGAGATTGTTGTTAAATTATAGCTGCCGAGTTTAGGTCCTACTTAACATATAATATTTTGGCGCCATCTTTAACGGAAGCGTAGCCTTAAGTGTGTATGGTTTTTAATTGCTTTGAGAACTATCAAGTTACTATGAATAATAAACTCGCCTAAAACTTGTTTAGACAAACTTGCAATTCGTGAACGGAAAAATAATAAACAAAATAAACAAAACGAATGCTACACGATTTTTAAATTAGGTGTTTTAGAGGCCATACTTGTAAATTACTTTGTTATTTATTTCGTACTTTCTCAAAAATGTACACCGCTCTTTTCAGCCTACGTCTGTTTCTTTGCGGATAACATTATCTTGTATATCATTTGTAGTGGTTGTAATTTGTAATTCCCGGGTATAATAATAATCCATAGGGCCCATGGTAATGGGTTGCGTGCTTGAATACCAGGAATGTAAATCACCGCAGGAGTATTTATTAAATAATATTTTCAACGAACACGCCGCGCCACGAGGTGCAAGGCGAAATTTATGTAGTTAGAGATAATAATTGTTTTTTTATTATTATTTTATTTATGTTATTAGCGGTAATTACGGAATTGAGATCGATACGAGGGAGACGTGCAGAGAAATTATTCAGGTGCATTTATAATGTGGAAGGTACAATAAATCGGAATGTGGTATTTTAACTTGTTGTTTTACAGTGAGAATAAGAAAAACGGTCAATAATATAATCATACTTAATTAAAATTGTAATCTTGTATGCAAATGTATTGGACTGCTTCAGATTTTTTTAGAGATTAGTAAATGTAATGATTCATTTTGTAAAAAGAAGTTTATTCATTAGAATAATTGGTCCTTTACACTAATCTCCTATTCTAGTTCTATTTCCCATTTGGGTATCCATCCGTTATATTGTTTTCCCTCTTATGACCCCTGTTTCAAAGACACCAGGCGCTTTTTATTATTTCTTGCATTTTAGTCTTGCGGTAAATTCTCTTACAAAGTTGTGTATTTATTTTTTTTGTTTCACCATGAAGTAACTATCTTATTTGTTGATTTCTTGTTCTTGAGGATCGATAGACAGATCTCCAATAATGTCCATATGTGGTTTTATTTAAAAACCATATTTTCTGTGACAACATGTCTAGTCTAAGGTGTTAAATTATGGATGTCATGTTAATTTAAAAAAAATATTTTTTTTAGTTACCTACTTGTTTTTTAATTGTGCACGTGGGAAAATTGATCATAACATTTTGTTCAGTTTGTGAAAAAAAGACTTGAACAAAGTATACAGTAAGATTGGATTCAAACAGAAAAAGCAATACGAATGGCGATTGAGATATCATTAATTAAAAAGGAAATGAACTAAATATAAACATTTGATGAAGACTATTGCAGAACCGAAATAATAGAAGAAAGAAGAGTACGAAATTTGAAAAAGTGGAAACCAATCAGAAATCAGAAAGAAAGAAAAATAAAGATATAAAAGTAAGACAGCAGCAGTTCTAGCGAAATAATGACATGTAAAATATTAGAAAAAGGTCAGACCAAGACAAAGATAGTTTGAAGAAGTACTGAAAGATTTAAATTCAAGAGGAGTACAAAACTAGGAATAGTTGGTAAAATATCGAAAGAAGTGGAAGGATAAAACTATCGTGGTGTTGAAGATTTCGGTGAATATCAAAAACAAAACAAAAACTGATTAGAGGTACAGAAATTGATGAAAAACCAAGTTCTACAATAACACAGAAAAATGGATATTTCTAAATGCTAAGAATTACAAAAGTAAGCTTACCCAATAAAACCGTGAAACTTAAATAAAAATTGATGGATTCAAAGCAACTGGCTTCATTTCAATTAATACTTACAAATTATACGAAAATGTCTAAACAATGTCTATTAACATTTGAAATTTCAAACACGGATAATACTGGCAGAAGCACGTGAACATGGATATGCTCAAATAAAATACTCAAACAAAAAGAAATCAAGGACAACACGTACGTTGTGCAATAAAACTAACGCTTGTTCAATCAAAACCAAAAATTGCACAAAAGTATACACTGAAAAATATTTAAAATAAATTCTTAGTTAAAATTGTCAAAAATGTATGTCGGCTACTAACCAAATACCACTCTTGTAGTACATTTTGTCTCTCGTTCGCTCGTCCAATAGCATTACAAGAATTTACAATCACGAGGCTAGCATGCGCTTAAAACGCGCTGATCATTATTTACATCGGAACTATGAATAGACAATATTATTAATCATCTTCCGTGACGCTTAATATTAGACTTTTAAATATATTTAAGTTAAAGTAATAAGGAGCATAGGTTTTTTCATTTTGGGACACCATCAGTTGCAAAGTAAAACATCCAATAAACTGGAGCACAATATCCCCACGCATTATATTTTTAATTTTAAGATATTTGTTGTTATAACCAGTTTTGTGGAATTTTTCCATTTCATAAAAATATATACTTACGTATGATACTGCGCCTGCAAGAAATTAAATTCTTCTTTTATCCTTTCTAACGTATCCGCTATAGTAAATTTTATCTGACCACCTTGAGGTGGTGGACCCTGCAACAAAATAAAAACAATTAAGAAAAATACAGAAAAGGTTTAGTTCAAAATCTCATTATAAAAAAATAAAATTGATTTGCCATTATTTAATTTTTTGTTTTTGATTTAAATAAAATTGACTAATGTTACAAACTAAGTCACAATTTATTTTTCGGGTTTTAATATTATTTTAGATATTTTTTGTGGAATGTATATACCCGGCTTTTTCTAAATTTATTTGTACTAAAAGCTTTCGCTTGATATTAGAAAAGGGAGCCAACGATCCTTAGTGCCCTTCATATTAACATCCCATCCCTTAAATATTATCTTCCCTTACAAATTTAACATAAATATGTAGTAACTTGTTTATAGATCGGTAGAGTAAATACAGTTTAAAGTAAATACGTTTAGAGAAACGTACAGGCAAGTCAAGTCAACTTTCGTGTGTGTTGTTTCTCAGAAATATGCTAATATCGCTGTAAAATATTTACTCTAACACACTGAATTTGTGTTTGGAAGTTATGTTGTGTAAACACAACGAGAATATTTGAATTAAGTCATTCATTTGCCCGGTAGTCAGTTCACTCGATGCGGTTACTTATGTAATTTAGAAACATACCAGGGAAACAAGATAAATAAAATCAATGAAATTTTACAAGATTTTTGAAAAATTGTAATTTATTAGGCAATTAAAAAAAAATGGAAAACATTGATTTACGAGTAGTACTTTTTACCTGGAATGTGTTTAACGTCATCTCAAATTAAAAGAAAAATGTTTGTTTTTTTTTTGCAAAATTACGAACCATCCTTTTAGAAGTGATACCTAGTATCGCTGGGTGTCAGTAAAATTATCCAAGTTAATCATCAAAACGTGCCTGTTATTATTTGTCAAGCGGAAATACAACACTTTCCATTAACAAACGAAAGTATCATTAAGCAAGTTATTTTATATATTTATGTTGAGATGTGCTAACGGAACATACTTTCGATCGTTCTCTGAACACTTGGTTTGCATTTGTAGAAATATAAAACGACATTATTATGATTAGATTGGCAAAAAACGTGTGGTAAGACTATTCCCAGAAATTTTAATGTAAAATTAACATTTTTTTATTAACACATCGAGTTTACAACAATCAGAATCTCTAGGACGAATGTATATCTTGTGATTTTTTTTATTTCGAATTATATACAAAAATCAAATTAAAAAAAACTATTATTGAATTCTTATTGATTATCTCTAATTATTCTTTATAGTTTTACGTTGTATTTCACTTACCTTTCTACAGACAGTTTTACATATTCTTAAAATCCTATTTATTTTAAATTTTGGTTCTGTTTTTCTTATTCAATGGTTTTACTCATGCTTTTTGATTTCACTTTTATTGGACTTTTTTTACTCTTGATTATTAACTACATTTTACTCTTGATGTATTTTCTAATGATTTACAAAACATTTTTTCTTTAGAAAAGGGATCGAAAAATTGTGATAATCTTAATTTTTGCGGTGAGGATAAAGTAAATATTTTGAATTTTTACACTAATTAATAGTTTATTAATGTTGTTGTAATAAGGACGGTTCTGCAGAAGAACAATAAAAGTTGGAAGTTTATCTTAATATTCTAAAAATTTAAAATAGGTACCTTAATAAGGAACTTAGGTTTATTTTCAAATTTACAAATTCAATAGTTCAAAAACGTCCCAAAATAAGATAAATAAAATAAATACAATATATCTTTTCAGAAAATATATGGGAGTATTTTTAAATAAAAAAATAGATGTTGTGAATTTTACTGTAACGGCTCAAACAACAAGCAAGCTATTAGTTTTATGACGGATTGTAATTTATTTAGAAATATAGGGCTGCGTTGTTGAAGACTAGACGGGAAGTCAGAGATTTTTTGGGGTTTTTCACTTAAGGGATTGTAATTGTTATAAGTGTAAAAAGTCGAAGCTTGGTTAATAATTAGATAGCTATAAAAGCAGAACGCAATAATGTCGTTAGCCAATGACCGTATTGCATTCAAGCAAAGCAAATTTAGCGCCAAAATTAGAAAGATTTAGGAAAAAGTGCATTTTTAGTTTAACCCTCTTCTCGAATGTTATTCTAATTATGCGAATGCCAATAGTGTTCTTTTTATACGTTTATATATAGCTTCCAGGTATTTTTCTAAAGTAGTCAGTTACTAGTATCAAATTTGATTATTGTTGAACTATTATTATTTACCTTAATAATTTACTAGTCGTTTTTCCATATTTTATTTTTATTTTTACCATATATGTCAGCCGAATAAATAATTTACAAAAGTTCAGTTTTTTCGTTATGTCGATTACGTATCTTAAATGTATTCTTATACGTCCTTCTGAATCAAAACTGAAAGCTTAAAAATACATGAATCTGGTAATTGCAATTTTTGTTATTTTTACAGTGCGACTATCGACTGAGTAATTGTGCTTGATATTCATCAATCAATCACGAGAACTTACATGTTTCCGCTCGGCATAAAATACTACAACTCATTTCTAAATTTAACATCACCAACCTGTGTATACAGGAGAAAATACAATAAATTAATAAGTGACGCGCTGCGGCGACATCCCGATTACATTATTAGAATTTATTGAAAGCAAAAATAGTAATGGATTTGCAAATTCAAATTTATTGAGTAGTTAGTACATTTTGCAATCTCTCAAGATAAGAATACATTTGAACTTTCTACGACTCCATTGTAAAATTAATTATTACTAGTACTGAGACGTTAAATATTATCAAAATTCTATGTCTATAATTAAATTTTTTATAGATGTTTATGAAGTACAGGTAGTTTAGTGCAGGTCAATTTTCGTGCATTTAAAAAGTTCTTTAACCTTCCAGAGGCATTAAAAATATTAAAAAAAGAAACAAATTCGCTCAGTTGGTAACCAAACCTCAAATTTTAACCATAATCCTTAAAGTTGACGTTGGGCCCCCGGCCCGATGACGGTTCGGTCTGGTTTTGGACCCTCTTTATACTTTACACAAGAAGGCATTGTGCATACCGAATGAATATTTTATGAAGATTAAAGAAGCAATAAATCTTACCTAGTGTCGTTCATAAATCTCAGGTTTCGGATTTATTAACTGTTATTATTCGGAATCGAGTTTTATTTTGAACTAAAAATTTAAGAGAAAGCGGAAAATTTGGCTTTCATTTTTTGGCCCGATTTCAAAGAATATTTTCATATTTCATTTTATTTCATAAAATAACAAACTTTCAGAGTACAAATAACGTACATTTTTTTTAAATAGTTTTGAAAATGATATTTATTTCATAGCTTTTTACCCTAAAGTTTAAATAATAATAATAATAATAATAATGTACTAAATGTTCCAGATTCAACACAACAAGTGAATGTTTATGAAGATAAGAAAATTACTAAGATGTCATTGAAAATAGTTCATAATATTCTACATTACAAATAGAGTGACTTATAGTATAATGTCAATATTTAAAAAATATTGGTATTTATAGAACATTTTCTACATTTTTGAATACTTAATATATTTGAAGAAATTATTAAATTAAAATTAATTTCACCTGCAGTGCAATAACCTTCGGTGAAATATATAAGACCTTAAGAATTTACATGAACAATTACGCTGAATGATAAATGCTTTTGTGTTTCGATTATTTTGATTTTATACCTGTGAAGAGACAATAGGTTAGCAGACATTCGGAGAAAATACCGTCATGTAAAAGTAAATACTTTCGTTAAATAGATGTATCGTATAACTTGGTAATCCTTAAATGAGATTCACTTACTTTTCTACAAATTATAATAATGTATAGAGAAGATCATCATCAAAGTTTTACATTTCTGGTGCGATTAATCTCGTACCTGTTTAACACAAACATCTAATTGAATTTTAAGCAACACTTAAAATGCGAATATAAGTAAAATTAACATCAGTTGTTCAAACAAAGAGTAACAATATGGAAAGTGAAATATTAGATCAAAATGTTACCGGTATAGGTTCAAGAAAATCACTAAATGGATACAAAGCCTTATTATATAGAAAAAATATATATCAAAAGTGAATAATAACCTTAAGATGAATTTTAATGAACTAAATATTGATGAAATAGTAGAATGAAGTCATCGGTGGAGTACTAAAAGACCTACTGATAGTCGACCTAAATCAGTTATGAAAGACTATGTAAAAAATGCAATGAGACAAATAGTAATTGTTTAAAAATAAATTACAGTTCTGAAAGTTTTCTTAGAAATTGAAGCTACAGCAACAGTATAAAATATGTCAATATCCGGTTTATTAAATTTAATGAACGAATTTAAAATTTCAATGTTATGTCAAAACAAAAGAGTCTATCAATAGTAAATAAGAAATAATAACTTGACGACGTCATTAATTAACAAGTGTTACTGATGCCAGAAACCGAATTGGACAAAACTGTTATGTGAGTCAAACAAAACGAAAGAGTATTAGGAATATATGATGATACGAATGGTTTAAAATATAATCCAAAAGTTTTGTAGTTAACGCATATATTTTTTTTTTAATTATATATCTCCCCTAAATATGTATGTCACTCATATCTGATATAGTATTATTACTTTTAATGTTCTGCCTATTTGTATATATAAAATACTAATAAAAACCACCCCTCTAAAAACCACCCTGCTGCTTAATATTTTAATTATAATTATTTTTGTCTCTCAAATAAACTACTAAAATATATAAATAAATATTAACGAAAAACGTTCAATTTAGAGACTGAAGACAATTTGAAACTGATATCAAAGATTTATGTAATCCATTTAAATGTTTTTATTTTTATTTATACCGAAAACATTTGCGTTTTTTATTCGATAATGCTTAATTGTAAGTATTCACGATGCTTAATTATTTTTTATAAAAACACTTATCTCTGGTGGACTACATCTTACAAATACAGGAGAGGTTGCCAATGTCTTAACCTCTCTGTTATTCTTCGTAGTAATTAGAGTATTTATTTCTATAAAAAAAATTATGCCCCAATGTTACCAAAAGAACTTATGCGACATTAGTATAAGTAAAAAATATTGTGTTAGAATGTAATAAAACATCTTTTGTACGTCACTGGACACCTTAGTCAGCGTGATATCAACAAAACACCTAATCCCCAATTGGCATCGGGTCTCCTTTCATGGATTTCCTTAACAATGGTGAACTGTAGTTGTGGCGATTTTTAAATATTTTTATGTGCCCATAAAAAGGTATCATGGTATTCGCCGTTTAGACCGACTAAACAACAATAGAACCCATAGAAGAGCTTGTAAAAATTTCCTGAACATTGGGTTTTTAATGTTTAAAGAGTCAGAGATGGTTTCAGGATTATTTCAAGAAGTTTTAATCAAGAATTAAATTGTGAGTTAAATGGTTTATCTAGATATTTTTATATTTCAAATATAAGTATATTTTTAAAATTAAGTGTAAAATTGAAAAAAATAATGAAAAACAAACGGTAATTTCTGAAATATATTTGTTATTGTATTGGATATATTACTTCGAAAAGCGACAAGTCATCAAAGTCAGATATAATTAACATTTACTTATCAATTAGGAATTGGTAATAAACATGACTACATTTCAAAACATATTTTTTATCTACTTTAAAATAATCATTATAAATATAGTTGTTTTGTTATATGTAGAATTCTATTTTTAATAATATTTTAATGGTTGGTTTACATATTTTTTATATACTCTACGCAGTCACATAACTTCAAGTAAGTTGACTTTGATAAATGTACAGGTTTTCCATGACGTAGATGTAATTCCATCGCTGAAAAGTAGTCCTTATCAAAATCATCGACTATCAACTATGATGAGACCATTATAAAAGAAGCTTGTGCAAGTAAGAATAAAATAATAAGTCTGGGGACTAAAACCCAGCATAGTATATTGGACAAAGACAATCAAAAGATTCCTACCCCGAGTTGGGACAGATTTAAATATTTACCCGTCCAGGTCCAGCAGAATGAAGGCAGGTACATATAGGAAGGCAACACCAGGAAAACTAAGTATTTTGGCAGATGCTAGCAAACTGAAAATGGTGTAGGTGAGACTGTAGTAAGATATTCCTTGTAATGAAAATGCTGATGAATTTGTCGAACTACAAAAAATGTTGGATCCGAATTAGCCCTACAAATACCACAGTGAGAGTATACATTCAAAAATGGGTGCAAAGCCAACACAGGAAATATTGAAAAGTAAATCTACAATTAAGTAAGGGGATATCAGTAACTAATAGCTTTGAACTACTACTAATATTAAGTATTTATCAGCTACAGTACAATTATTGGATTCCATGTGCTTCAATTAAAGAATACTTCTACGCACCATGAGACAATACAACGGAGACCTTAAGACAACATACTGGTAGATTCTAAGAATTTCGGCAAAACAAAAGTGGTTACAAAAAACTTATACTGTCTCCTATAAAGCATTAGAGTATTGTAGTGGATAGATTAATGTGGGAGGAATAGTACAATATATCATCAAACTGCAAAGCTATATGTTTTCAGATGACTCATCCTTAAAACCCTCTTAAATTTTAAATAATTTGTAAGGAATTATACCTGCTTTAGTATATTTCACATAAAGGTTTTTTCCAGCCCCCCTCGCATTACGTTATTGATTGACTATTAAGAAATACATTTTTGAGCCACTGAGTGACCATAATTTTTTATATAAATATCTATAAGCCAGCGGTTTTCAGTGATTTCCTAGAATTTGTTAAAATTACTGTGTTACTTTTTCTTCCAATGGTATGTGTTATTTTATTATGTAAATATATATACTTGAATTTTTGTATCTTACTTGTTTATAATCCTTTAATCTCCATTCTACAAGCATTAACGCTTCTTCGTAGGTGATAAATAAAATTTAGAAATAAGGCAGATGATTTTAATGGTAAGTGAACATAAATCCTATTATCTTTTTTTTTAGGATATTATTTTTGGAGTTTTACAAATCGCCATTTTTTAAGCTTTTCAATGTTTAGAATATTTATAGTTTTTTTAATTAATGGAAAATGCTACTAAACGATAAAATTAATAAATGCTCAGATAATACTTTATACCTATTAGCTAACAATTTTATTATTTAAATAATTACAGACTTTTTTCTTAAAAAGAAAACAGAATATATAGAAACTTTTAAATACGGTTTAAAAAGTATATATTTTGTTAATTTTTCTTTTAATATTCTTTATTATGTAAATACGTAATTTAATTTTTGTATCTTATATTTTCTAATTACTAGTTCTTCTTGGGAAGAGACAAGTAAATAAATAAATTGAAAAATTAATTAATTATATTTATATTTAATTATAAGGGAACCGATATCCTATTTTTTTCAAAATAATTTTTAGATGTTAAGATGTTTAATAAACGTCTAAGTACTGATTTTTTGCTATATTTTTGAGTATTTTTTGTTTTTTCACTTAATGGAAAACATATGCGTTTTGCAGGAAGAGCGAATGCCCAATGTGCTATTTATTTATATAAGTAAGCTTTTTTCAAATTTTCACCTTTTATTTAAATGCCAAAGTAATATATTCCCTTATAAGTCCTACAAACAATTTTAAAATTGATCTAAATTAAAAAAAAAGTGCGACAGTTCATAATTTATGTTAATTTTGAAAGTGTCACTTAAATTGTAAAATTATAGAAAAATATTTCGTCGGTTTATTGCAAAAATTTATTAATTTCCATTAACCACACCTTTGGACAATCATATTCTAATCTTTCAATTTCTGGAAAAATATTTAATAGATTCTTCCAATGATATTTATACTTTTTCAAATGTGTCGTTTATTTCTCAAAGTCAGAATATAAAATTTTGTAGAGAGAGATGATCAAAACACATATTTAATAAATTCAACCTGAAAAACGAAATAATAATACTTTTAATAAAATTTTGCATTAGGCAATTCGGGTTTGTTTAGAGAAAAATTTTGGAGATTTCAGTTCTTGAAAAAGCAATCTTTTAGACACTTATTGCTAAACTATTTTCAATATTTCTTACGGGTATAATAAATATAATTGATATTTCCTTAATGTTTTCTTCCAATCTTAAACAGAAAATTCAATTTAATTCTAGTTAAAAAATCTTTAAACCGCTTCTTAATATGAAGAATAAAAAAGTCGTTCTGGGTTATCCAATTACTCTTGTTTAGTCTGCACCTCCCGCTTTTTAAGCATTTCGTCCTTTTAGTTTTATTTTTATTTCATTCGCCTCTAAGAACTGTTCTAAAACTATTTGTTTTCTTTTTGTTTTTCGTCGAAATAAGTTTTGACACGACAACGTCTACAACATAAAAAATTAATTAAAATGATTGAAAGTCCTCTAAGGATCTACAAAAAGTTTTACAATAAAAATGAAAAAGTTTCAGTCTCGATGTTACCTAAAGGAACAATAAAAAAAGAGGTATCTAGTAATTGTAATTATTGAAGGAAAATCGATGGTATAATCGGAGTCGCTCATCTAACGAGAAAAATTCATAATTGCTATTTGTAAAAATCGATGAGTTACTTTGCCAGGCGTCATTGGTGCGGACCTACTCAAGTTAATAGCATTTTTATACCTAATATTTTAGAGCATAACACCTTCTGGTATAAAAAATAAGAAAGTTATTTTGAAACCAGGGAAACGTTTAATACTAAAAACACTAATTTCCCATGTTACTTAAAGGTCTTATGTTTCATGAATTAAATAAAAATAATGTAATAAACACACATTTTAGTCACAAAGAGATGAATTGGACTAAGGCACACGTTGTTCAATTAGTATTCAAAGAAGACGGGAAGTAACAACTCTTTAAAGGTATCGTTTCCGTAAACTCGATTTATACTTGTAAATTAGACACATTCAAACCTGCTTTGAATATTTTCGCTAAACATCTTTAAAATAACCAATTATTGATAGTACCAACATAAAAAAATAATAATGAAATTTATGGTAAAATAAACCTAAATAATAGGTGTTTTTTAAAGAGGTTACATTCCTGTATTATTAAGAATTACTATATTTTTCAAAATAATAGTTTATTGTGAAAAAATAGGTTTAAAAATTTATCCCGTTCCACAAATTGCCTTTTTTTATTAGCTATTGTCTTTATTTAGGAATGAACATTTTGCCGTCGCTTACCGTCTTAAACATATTCACAAAATCCCATAAAACGCTTTAATCCAAATTATCCCATTTTAAGAATCACAGAACACCTCACCATCCACATTTTCCTAACACAAAACACACATTCGGACACAATAATTGCACTGAAAACTCAAAAAATTGTTATTTTTTAGACGCCGCGTCTAGTTTCAAATATTACTGTGGCTACGCGCCCATGCACCGTCAACGAATCGTTTGGCCTTCGTCTATATAACTCCGAGGCCAAGTGAGAACTGAAAACTGAGTTGACTGTGTGCGTTTGCGATGTTCGTCGAAGCAACAACAGTCACACTGGGTTGTTAGAGCTGTTTAGTCGACAGAGGTTCAGGGGTGGGCCGCAGTGGTGGCGCATCTTGAGGGTTGAAAAATGAGCGACTACCGTTTATTAATGGTTGGAGAATTCTAACACCTACGGTAATGTCTCCAAAGCGGTTGCACATAAAGATCTGGTTAAAAATTCACTTATTAATTTAATTACAACGTGGGCCAGAGATCCCATTGAAGCATTAGAAATACCCCTCCCAATCATTTTTGCTTTCCAATTTGTTTCCAGGTACCTTTCCTTAATCGACTCATATAATTTATTTGGAGTTTACAAAGGATATTAATTGTAATCAGGTCTTTATATCCGTGGCTCTTAAATATCTTTTTTTTTCTGACTTTTTGTGATCAGCTACCATCCCATTTTTTAATTTTCACAGCTGAATGCTGCAACGTTATTACATAAAGTGTTTTATTTTTTCTGATTCACAAAGTACCATTAAATACTTATCCAAAAGGTCCTTTTCCTTTACATCCAACCCATTCTAAAGATCAATAGTTTGTTTATACCATGAATTGTTTGGATCCCAGAACACAATTACATCAAAGAGAAAGACAAATTTATGTATTATTTATTTCAACTGTTTCTTAAATAGTGTCAACAGTCATATTCTTCATAATACTCTCTAATGCAACCTAATAGTGTTTACGACCCTTTTTCGTTGTATGTTCAATGTACTGACAATAAATAGGCTTTGTCCAGCTTTTTAAGCGCTTCTAATGTCAAACTGTGACTGTCCTCAAATGTGCTCACTGCTGAAAAGAACTTATCTTACCAAAAACCCAAACCAGTAGTAATAATTACCATAACCCTACAATCACAGGACGTCAACGTAATTCAGAAATATCTGAAGAAGGAAGTAAAATGTAGGCCAAATAGGCTTGGTAGTTGAAGTTTTATTTAGTTGCGATATTAAAATTGAAATTAACTCAAATAAGTAAATAGTTTTATAAAGATAACGTTAGCTTAAACTGTTATGTTATTGTTAGAACACTTTTTGCACTAATTACAGATATTTTTATAATATATAATAATAATATATAATAACTATTTTTGATAAAAAAAAAACTCTTTCTTTATGATTTTCATTAAATAATTTTGTATATCGATGCAGCATAAGCTCATTCTAATCTTAAGCATGTCCTCTAGTTTGAAGAATTGAAGATTATTGGACGCTTCCCAATACCTCGACGTTAGATCTTATTTCGTATCAAATGAAAATTAATCATTTTCATTATTTTTTTTATTGTTAATTAAATTAGCATAAGCTAAAGTTTCTACATATGCACACAAAAAAAGTTGTGGGTTTAGGCCAGGTGAACGAGGAGGCCAAGCCACTGGTGTTCTTCTTGCTATACATCGATTTTCGAAGTTCCTGTTTAAGTGGTCTCCAACTACTCGACTCAAATGTGCCGGAGCTCAATCATGCATGAACGACATGTCACGTACTATTGTCTAAGGAAGATCTTGTAAAAGTTCTAGCAGAGTGTTTTAAAGAAATTCTAGATTAAGGTTTCCAGTTAACATTCTAGCCAATTCAGTCGATTCTATCAATATATGCCTGTTTTAGTTTATTGCTAAAACTAGACGACTAATCGTTAGCTGTGTAACTTATTTAAGAAGTAAGAAAGTAAACTGCTCTAATATTTGAAGACAAAATGTAAAGCGTATCTTTTTAAAGTGACTTCTTGTTTCTCATAAAAAAAATATATGTTTATTGGGAAATTAATATCCAAAACAATCGCCCATAATATCAAATGTTTTCTGAAATTCCACAAAATAGTTTCTGTGCCGATCTAAAATCCGGTTCTAAAGTTCCATGCTTCACGGAACGTCTTTAGGAAAAAGGGCATGAACTCTTTGATACATATGCAATTGTTGCTCTCTAAGATCCTAGAGACCGTCGATTTTGGACAATAAAACGGATAGTTGTAGAAGGATCTGCTTCTACAGCATTTGGGATACTTTCCTGAACCCCCTCACCGCGACGGATTTACACTTGGAAGGTCACGAGCGCGTTTACGTGTTATTGAGCCCGATGTTGACGTGTTTTGGTTGGTTTCAGCTGCTGATATATTAATTGGTTTTATTTTGGTTAGGTACCTATTTCTTATTGACAAGTAGATTCCATGCTGTAGATAACCTCTAGATGTCATCCGTTATGTTCAACTTTTCTGGATATCAATAGATCTTCTATAATTAATCTTTTTGTGAATTTAATGCGGGCTTTAGATTGGTGTAACTTAAGTCTCTAGTTTGGGATGTTGTTTTTACATGTTGTGTCAAAGATGAGGTTTTGTCGTCTTTTCGGGCGGCGTTCTCATGTTTGTATCTTCTGATGTTAACACTTCTGTTTGTTTGCCCAATGTACGTTTTATCATAAACAATCCAGACAGGGATCTCATATACACTTTGGTTCTCTAATGATACTTAAGTACTGTGCTGATTCTCTTCCCTGATGTGGTTTCAACGTTATTTCTTCGTAAAATTCTGTAGACCCTTCCACATAGGGTGAGTTTATTTTGGTCACAGGTTCTCCTTTTTCTTCTTGTTATTTTTATTCTATGGTTTAGCCGTTCTCTTGGTGGTTTTTTGCTAAAAACAATCTATTACAGTGCCGTGCAAAGTTTGAGCATTTCTTTAGCGGTGTTGTCTTTGCCCACTCATCTCTATGAGTAAAGCTAGTATCCTTACTTATAAAAATTTCATGGTACCATATTTGTAACTAATAACTTGTAACCCATATGGAACCATGTTAATTAAAGAAAAAGACATGGTTCAGTGTAGGATTCGACTTACCAAATACAATTGTCGCTAAATAGTTGAATTAGTGAAAAGGACTATAGACGAACTAAGCCACCGAGTTGTATATGGTTTCTAAATTGGTGCAAATGGAGAAGGAAGATAAAGATGACATTCCCGTATATTTATTCCATATTTTCCTTATAGATCAGGATCCACCATGCCTTTTTAAAAGTGAATCTGCCTGTTAGTAACCACTTTTAAAAAGACACTGTGGTTCGTGGACTATTAGCTTAAGAATTTTGTTTGCTTCAATTTAGTGTTGTGACAAACATGTTTTAGAACTTACCTACTAGGGAAGGCAAAAAAGTACCAACGCTATTAGTAAACACTAGAAGCTATGGGCGAATTTTGAAAAATAAGTTGAATGAATATACCATTTTGAACAATACACTGATACTGTATAAAAAATATAAACACTTAGATACTTCTTTTAACCTATGAACTTTCTCTAAATTAGTTACCGTAAAAAGAATTAGCAGAATTCCTGAGAGTGCAATGCAATTGTGTGATTAAGAATTCCGGAGATTTCTTCCTATTACGCCCGAAAATTTTTCTGTTTTCAAAATTCTAAGCTTACTTCAAAAACTTTAAGATCAATGGGAAAAACTGCTGCTGCCGCAATAATTGTACCAGGATATAGTAAATTTTTAAGCCTTCTAAGGTAGTTCTAAATTAGACGAGTTATTTTTGGCGAAAATGCTTTAATGACGATAAAAAACAGTCACATAAAAACTGCAAAGAAAAAAATATTATCTATTTTTTTGGAATCACAAAAACAGAGAAATTACTAAATTTTGTACTCTCTATACTAATGAACGTATACAAATATCATGTTCATAATTATACCTTTAATTTGTCTGTCATGAGGCACTTTATTTAATTATTCAAATGAGTACAAGACGCAATCAAGATAATTAATACCTCCTATTAATTATTTAAATAAATTTCGATTAACAAATCGTTCCTGATTAATTGTTTTATATGGTTGACCTTGATAAAACACCACAATTACAAGCAGACTCAGCCGAGCTGATCGATTATATAACTCGATGTAGTAAGAAAAAATTAATCTTTAGTTTATTATCCAACAAACAAACGAGAAATGGGTAAGTAAAAATTATTTCTTTATAATTCGATAAATTTGGCTTAGATTGCGTTTCTAATTAATTTTAAGTACCTAGATTATTTAGTGAAGTACCAGTTTTACTGAAAATGATGTTAAATTATTTCTTAAAATAAAAGACTGAAATAAATTTTCTCTATCCTCATATTTAGGAAGAAAGGAATAATAGTAGGACAAAAATTAATTTGGAGAATTAGTTAATAAATTTTCTTTATATTGGCACACGAACTAGCTCTAACCGCTCGACCATAGTCAGCCATCTCTTCCCCAGTCCAACCCTCTTCGTGCGAAACGATTCATTGAATCTCTTAACAAATCTGTGTAATGAGTTCGCTTCTCAGTAGCGAAATAATACAGTGAAAATCTCGCTAGGATACAGCCCTAGATTATGTGGCGGTTTTGTGGGGGTGACTGAACAGCGGCGTACAACTTTCACATCTCTCCTCTATTTTAATATCGCACACAAAAAAAATATTAGATGTAATCATTTAAAACGATATTTTTAACCCTCATGTAAAAATCGTATTATTGATAAAGCAAGAAATTGTGAGTTAGAAGATGTTTATATTGGTCCTTCAGCAAGTATCTCATATCAGCTAGCCATACAAATATTATATTTTAAATTGGGACGCAAATAAAAACATTTAGAATTCATAAAGTGGCTTTATTGCTTTCTCCTGCGAATAAATCAATTGTCATATCATTTTTCCAATGTGAAGATGGCACGCTAATCACCACATTTTTAAACGCAATTGATTTTTAATTTTTTGAAATGTATGAGATTCGTTTCGACTTAGACCAGAGCTTTATAGAGCATGTGTCGTTAATTAAACCTTTTGAAAGGTTAAACAATCAATTGTTCGGTGCGCTGTGTGAGGAGTTTTATCCTGGTGCAGAGCGATGCGACGTCTTCTATTCATTTTTCTCATTTCAGAGAAAACTTATGGTAAATAAAAGGATAATGGTAACATAATTAGTTTTAAACAAAAACTAAGCAGTCACATGCTTAGAAATGCTCCGACTTCAAGTAACTTTTGTTGGCTTTGTTTAATTTTGAAACAGTGACTTTAATTACGGTGTAGAATATATCCAATTTTCAATGATAACTAATGATATCGTAGACCACATTTGACGCAAATTGAATCGTTTGAGTGTTTTCTTGTACCATTTAACTCAAGCCTGTTTTTGATCTTTTGTTAAATTCTGCAACGAGAAAACTTTTTCTTAGATCTAAGTGATCATGTAAAATTTGATTAATCTGTTTAATATCAACCCTTGAACAAGACTCAATTTCCCTATATGTCACCTGACGATCAACCATTGTCATTTCTTTTACAGCATCAATATTTTCTGCCGTTCTTGAAGTTGTAGGTCGACGAAATTCGTCACTAAGATCGCTGCAGCCAAATTTAAATTCTTGATCTTGAAAAGCAGCTTTTAGATCTTCCAAACACTCTTTTTTATTAGAAAAGAAAATAAAATCATTTTTTGAAAATACTCGTGATTTAAATTCATAGTTTCTTTTCAATTCGTTTCCTTAAAATTAAATTATACTCGAGCGGCTCTCTATATTCAACTTCTGTTGCTTTTGCTTACCACAACAAATCTCAAATTTTACAAATGCTCATGCGTCAAACATCAAATAGCTACAGTGGGCCATAATTTCGGGATTAAAGCAACAGCTCAACCAATCAAACAACCAAGAATAGAGAAGTTGTGAAAGAAAATAATACTGTCACTAGTGCCAGAGTCTAGTATTAAAAATAGTTTGCTTACAAGATGATTTTAATTTTCGATTTACCTGGTATATTGAGTAAACAAACAGAGTGATAAATCCATACGTTATAGTCGATCAATTTTAGTGCTTTTGGAGATCCCTTAGCCCTAACAATCAAAACAATCTCAACTTTACCGATCTATCAATTACGTAATCACGGAATTAATGCTGCTCTGCCAGTTTAGAAACCGAAATGCACCCCAATTCAACCTCTAGCTCTAAACCGTGCGCCATTATGACGCACGGTCTTTAAAAAAAAAAATTGATACAAATCGACCGAAGTATAAACCCCTTAAACAATGGATTTAAACTAGCAATGAGCGTAGATTAAATAGTAAATAATTACTAGTTTTAACAGTTGATATTTGGTTATTAAACTTTTGATGTCATTTATTAGTGTGAACATATTAGTCTACAAAGACAAAAACAGTAAAAAATCTACATCCATATTATCAAATATGCGAATGAAAATTCATGACATGGTCGAAGAAAAATATATAGATAAAAAAAACAGAAATTTATCATTTTCACGTATAATTTTATATATGTGAATCGATTTTAAACAGTTAAAAAATTTTGAAAATAGTTTTTTGAAAAATATATCATTTAATAAGTATCAATTTAGTAGTTTCCACTTCTAGCAAAACAACATGATTTTCGTTTCTTTTTTAAATTGAGCATTTATATTATTGAAACATATTCTTTTGAATACATTTGTAACCGCCTGTTGGTCGAAAAACGTATATTTTATTATACAAAGAATTCGGCAAAACATAATTATAGCTTTAATAATGGGCACTTTGTAAAAAACAAAAACCCAAAACTACCTGTAAAAGCATCAATTTATGTACCACCGTAGCAAAAAGTCGATGGAGATCTCTACCTGAAGGGCAAAAAAATATTGGGAAACGTTCATTTAGTTGGTTTCTGCCCAATTTTTTTTAATCAAGTATTTAATTTATAACAACTTCAACCTAAAGATTTTATCTTAACTTAATAAAATGTTATGATTGTTATGAAAATATTACAAAAATATTTTTATTTAATAATCTTGTAATTATTATCATTGTAACCTTTTTTTATTATAAACAATCTGGTAGCTCTAGCCTTATACACAGACTTTTAACTTTTCCTGGACTTTGCTGCTTTTAGAACTCTCAGGCCTCGTTGTCTCAAAAATGGAGTAGCAGATCTCTTCGTACTGGGTCATTAACTTTGGAATTGTTTATGATTCTGGAATGTCTTAAATTGACCATTTTACATTTATTTTATATTATGTTGTTTTTTCTGGAATCATGTTTTATTAGGTACATTTACATACAAGGTTTTAAGAGGTTTTTCAATTCAAGAACTGGTTAGTTACCTAGTTCTTCCTTGATAGATGGGTCTTACAGAAATCATTAATTAAACAAACTGTTTCATTAATTATATTTACATACGTTAGTGTGAAAGAGAATCTCGGGTGTACTGCTCGAACAAACCATATGGTCTGTTGTCATTTCTATTTTGATATATCTTTTATCTTTCTGTAACATGATCTGATATTTATGCACTCACTCTATAAAATTCCATCCTCTGAGTTTACTTTAATCAAAAAGTGAGGAGAAGGTACCTCTAATAGTGTTCATGTTTTAGGCAATGTAAACACGATTAACTGGTCATAATTAATATCCGATTTTGTTGTCTTTTTCTAAATGTTAGTTTCAAATTATTATCCATATATAATTTACTCCTCACGATATTAGTATTATTCTGCCTTTCTAGAATCGTTTTTTCTCAAAGGTAAGCAATTTTTATAATTGTCTTTCTTGGCCCAGTTGTTGACACATAAAGAGCTTATTGTAGTTTTTTGGATAACCTAAAACGATGGTCCTTTTTGAGTTAATGTAAAACCTCGTTCAGTAATAAAGTTCATAGTAGTAAACCTAATAATATGCATTTCGTTTTCATTTCCCTCCATTCTGCATGATTCTTCTAAAAAGAAATACCCGTCGTCATTTCACGTGAGGTTACGTGAATTCACAAGAAGTGACAAGATGAATCAATTTGTTGAAATATGCTTTGATACTATCGTAGGCATTCATTCTATTAACATGTGAAATCACGCTACCTTAAACGTGAAGAAGCAATTACATTTTCTATTCTGAATTGTGTGAGACATGAAACCGCGTGAAATCTTCCATTGTTCAAAAATGGAAGAAATACTGATTAAAATAGACAAGACTACACAATTAAAAACAAGCTCATGTAAAATGATAATGCCTTAATATTCACAAATTATTTATTTACAGTCGCGCACTAAATATTGTAATGACATATTGAAATTTTAACAAGCTTTTTTTGCTACTGGAAGTAAATATTCCGACCCTAAATTATATTTTCAAGTGCTTTGTATTCTACCGTTGCTACCCCTATCTATACAAGGGTCCGTTTTTATTTCTTCCCTGTCAATCTTTATAAGTGGCAAATGTAGTCATATGTGGGGTTGAAAACATCATGCAGTAGGGTTAGTGTGAGATATGTTGTGGGGTTTTCTCGTTACAATTCATCTATTTATGCATTTAAATTAGGGTAATTTTGTCAAATAGGGAGTGGATAAAAATTGGGGTTAAAGAGTAATCTATTTTAACATTTCTATTGTATTTATCATCAAAAGTACAAAAAAAGATTTAAGGTGTATTGGTTTGTATAAAAAAACATCAAATAAAATTTGTCATATTAAAATATATTTTATTATTTACAGAGAAAAGGATTACGCTGTTCCAAATAACAATATTTTAACGAAAATCGTTTTTAGTTTCTCAGTTTCCACGAAAAAGTAATCTCTTTTAAGTCTCATTTCTCTTTACAGTTATTGGAAAAGGAGAAAATCTGAAAATACATATCTATTGACAATTTTAATAGTTGAGTATTTCTGGAACCATTAAAAACGTGTATATTAAATCCGGATCTACATTTTTAAAATATATATTGGAAACGCTCATCATTCTATATATAACATTTAATTAGGCAGTAGCTTTAACATTTTTGTTGTCAAAATTATTATTAATCATATAAACAATGCAAAGAATCTATATAGTCATATATTTATCGCTCTTTTATCATTTTCAATAAGTTACCTAAATCTTTATAAGGATCGATTTTATTGCATTACTGGAGTTATTTTTTATATTGAAAAAAATCTCGATATGTTAACTAAAAACATACTCAATTTTCATTTCTATAATAATATGTACATTAGATAGTATTGTAGTTGTAACTTTGTTATTTTCAATTTATGCCTTTCAATTTATTAAAGCTGGTAGAAACGTTATAAAGGGCGTTAGAATGTAAAGAAAGAAGGGCTGTTTGTGTCCCTCTGTCGAAGCGGGTAAATATCATCCCCCATTACAGATTTTATACCGGGGACGCAAGGTGACAAAACCGACTGTGATTTGAATAACAATTCGTTTTTTCGAAAAATTAATAAGTATAATTTTACTTTTATATTTTTTTGAAGAATGAGTATAAGAAACGTATTTGATTATGTAAATGTAACAATACATTTTATTGTACTATTATTTATTATACACAAGATACAATTAGAATGATAAGTAATAACACTAGATATATGGAGAAGGAAAAATTGAATAAAAACGTCTTGTTCTTAAAACAAACACATACAGATCAACAATATAAAAACAATTAGCCGTTTAAACAAGTAATAATATTAGGAACCCATTAAGAGTAGAAAAGAATAGAAAAAAATATTATTGGCTCTATTGGCTAGGAGTAGATGAGATTTGCTTTAATTTTAATGCAAGATAAAACATAACTAGTAAAACAAATAATCACATCAAAAGAGAACTTATGTGCTAAACGAAGATAAAAGAATGCATTATAACAAGAAATAGACATAAGTAAACACAGAATAATTGTAATGTAACTAGATCCAGGGAATAAATTGGTATCTAGGAAGTCCTTATGAAACGACAAAAAATACAAATGGAGGAATAATATTAGACAATGTTTGAAAAATGAATTGAATCAAGAAAAAATAACGAAAGTAGTAGGAAGCAGACACGAAAAGTCCTTAATCGGTACACAACTAGATATTACAAACGAAGAGCGCGGCAATAGGGAAGCCACTACCATTTACTGTTAATGATGATCAATAAAGAATATAAAAAAGAAAAATAACAAAATACAAAATAAAATGCCTTACATTTAACAACATGGAAACGAAAACTTACAAATTTATAGAAAAAGTATATAAATTCCAAAATAGAAGAGTTATGAAAAAAAGCAAGCGCAAAAAAATAAATAATCAGGCAAACAAACAAGGAAACAAGTACTTATGTGAGTAAAAAAGCAAATAAGTAAATAAATATCGGTCGATATCATATTGCAACATGTATTCATATAATATTTAGTTCTCTTTTGATCTCAAATAGAGTATCCAGGCAGTAAAAAAAGAAGAAAGAGATACTGCAAATAAAGCGAACAAATGCCAAAGGTAATAAGAGCATCATCCACCGTGCACAGTTTCATATTCCGAAAAGCTTTTATATTATGAAAAATGACGTACGCGGAATACAATGCATCACTTAAAAAGCTCGGTAAGTATATTAGATGAGTGACAAGAGTCGTATCGTCGAGGGGTGTTGTGGGGAACGAGTTTAGTATCGTAATACTTTTCGAAATTTGCAAATATCCGCAGAGAGCATTTATCGGGAAAAATAAATTAGTATTAACCTTAAATTCTTAAATAGGAACTTTTGTATTTTTGCAAAATTGCAGAATTACAAGTCAATAAATGTTGATTTATTATAACAAATTTTGAAATCGGAGTTGTGAAAGTTTAAAGTGTGTCAATTTATTATGTTCATTTTACAGCTTAGTATATTATTTAGATTCAATATTCATACCAGCTGAGTAGGTAAATCTAGAGTTAAGCGTTGGTCTATCTTAATAGGCTGCTATCAAAGTTAATAGAGGACAAGGAAATACCCATAGATATTTGGTTTTAACACCTTCTTCGAAAATATATGATAAACATACTAACCAAAATAAAAATACCAACAAACATTTAGTGGATGAAGGTTAGTTTGGAAAAATCACTTACAGAATTGGTGGAACGAAGATATTCACAGGGAGGTAGAAATTACAATACAATTACAGCACTGTTAATTTGAAGCTAATAGTAAATGCTGCAGTGGGAATAACTTTTACGGACGATAACCGACTTCCTAACTTGTTGTCAAATTAGGAAATCAATTTCTGACTTGCAGTTAAATGAAAAAAAATTCTCGCCTCTGCTGGGATTCAAACTGAGGACCTTTCGATCACCAGCCCGAAGCTCTACCACTGTGCAACCCACCCCCTTCATTGTAATTTGATTACATAACAAATGTCGTTAGAAGCAAAAAAAAAACATCCCTAGGTAGAGCCTCGAGTAGATATATATAATGGTAACTTACGGTTCCGAGGCCTCGAGGCTAAAAACCTTGCAGACGGCGCGGTCAAAGTGTGTAAAAGCTAAGGTAATTAAGTGCCTCAAGAGCGACAAGAACAGCCTCTACAGGAATCCTAGAGGTTTTGCTATATCTTTCCCTTCTACATATATCTTTATTCAAAGTGGAGCGGGAGCTGCGATCAAAAGACTTTCTAGAGAAACAAAGTCCTATCAACCGTTTGCCAGCGAAGACAACACAAAGCTTAGATGAGTAGCTGAACCAAATAATGTAGATTTCTACAGATTGAATGCCCCTAAAATATAGCTTAGGGAAAAAATTTCAGGTAATCGTTTCATCTAAATGCCTCGAGCAACAAAAGTTACCACAGCAATGAAGAGGTAGTCCCTAAACTTAGAAGGAACCGCCAAAGGTATGATTGGGCAAAAACTTTCTCCAGTATTGCAAAAACAACCACAAGCACTTGCCTTAATTAATAAATGAAGATTTAATCTATTGGGTAAACTAACTCATTGAAATACCCTCTCCGAAAATAACAAGTCATAAAAGAAGGGTGGTTAGAATAAAAATAATAAGCAGTCTCCTCACAGAACACTCAAGCCTTAACAAACAAATAAATATCCAAAGAAGACCAAAGCTTCTGGCACTAGGTGAAGAGAAACCTATGGCAGTTAACAAACACAGGAATGTTTGTCCAGATTTTATAGTGTAATCGAAAAGACTTATTTAATTATTAATTGATTAGTAAGTACATTTAAATTTGAAACCATAGCTGTTCTGTAGAACTCTGATAATCTTCTTCACAAAAGGGATTGGTCCTTAATTTGCATCCATCCATCCACCTGCTCTTTAGTCGTCCTTTTGTTCTGTTGCTGCTTGGGTCCCACTATGTAATTTTTCGTAAAATAGAGTTTGTTAATAAATTTAATATTTTTCTACATAACTCTTCTCTTCCTTCCCTTAATCAATTCAATACAAATATTGTCACATCCAGCTGTTTTCCTTTTCTTTAAGAGTCTTGTTGCTTCCTTTGTTTCTTCATAAGTAGGTTTATCTATAAAATATTCTTCTTCTTCGTCTTCTATACTTTCGTTCTTCCTCTTCATAGCATATACTTTTTCAAAGTGTTTTTTCAATTTTCCTCTGTAATGTTTACTATTGCTTTTTTTTATCTACCCTTCCTCATGTATTTGTACAATGTGCTGGTATTATTTTTGTTGTAGAATTTTTATATTGTTTCAAGCCCTATATCAATCCATTGCTGTTTGTCCTGTTTGAACAGTTTGTTAGCTTCTTTCTTTTGTCTTTTATTTATTTGCTTGGGTTCGTGTTTTCTCGTTCTAAGCCATTTGTTTCGCGCTTCATTTTTTATATCTATTGTTCTTTATATTCTATAACAAACCAGTACTTATTTTTTTGTTTTCTTTTATTGTTTCATTTATGCTACTTTTAATATTTTCCCACTCTTATTTAATATTACTTCTTTCTGTATTTTGCAAATTAAAATTACATTGTCTCCCTCCATTTTTGGTTGTTTCCTGATGTATTGTGTGAATTCCTGCAATATCTTTGTAGTATTCTTCTTAATTGAAAAGACTTATCGATAGTATAAAAAGCAAGATCATACCCTCAAGAAGAGATTTATACAATAAACCTTTCCAATATACTAATTTATTTCGGGGCAGCCAACGTGGTTCATGTTGTAAAAATCGATAGCCTGTTGAGTACGCTGATTGTATAATTGTATGGCTCAGTAACATCATTAACCATTACCTAAATACAAATACTGTGCTTCTTGGATTAAGCTTACCAGGTTCACATATTAATTATATTATATTAAGAATGGTTTATTTATTACACTGATCGAAAACTTGTAATAAATCTGAGAAGGAAACCAATTATAATGTTGACACATCAGGAAATATTATGGATGTTTTCATGCTTGTACTTTTTAAATCTGTAGGGCGATGATAAATATTCTATATTGGAGTCACCTTCTAATTCCCATAAATATTTTTGAAAGGTTTCAATTTTTATTTTACTAATTCCCCTTTTTAGTAATTAGGTCATGTATAGGTTATAGTGACCCAAACATGATAAGCAACGAAGTATCCTGCAGGGTTGGTTATTGGATAAGTGGTTCACAATCTAATATTTATCTTAAATGATAGCGACCAATTTATATACGGTAAAATGTAGATTTTTTTTCCTTTGGGAGTATTTAATACTTAACGCCGTGAGCATATAACTCATCTAAAATTATATCAATTTTCTCCACAAACGTCCAATTGAAATATTTTATATCTTCATCGTGCATGTTTCGACAATCTTTTATTCATATTTATCCGATATCCTCGACGCTATGATGTATGCACGTACGGACGAAAGCTCAGATTTACTTTTTCCCGATATTAAATATTCAGTTGTTGGTCTGGACATATACGAAACAACAGAACACGGTACACGGTATACAACCAAACCGAAACAAAGCTGACACGATAACCCCCCCCGTACCCCTTGCCTTGTCCGCATCCGCGGCCCATCAATACCATAAATCTGCACTTTTTTCTCGTGCCTTTTTGACCCTTTTCTTTGTTTTTCGGTCGGTGAACGGTGCCAGAACTCCCAGATCGATATCGCTAATAAAAGTGTTTGGTTTCTGCATATCGGATTTGAATATTGGATGAGATGAGTTAGCAACTAATCTTCCTAATCTTTCATTTTAAGGATTTCTTTTATTTTAATTCATAACCTATATTGTACAACAAAAACTTTTAACGAATATACCATTGTTAAAATTGCTGAGACAATACTCAAAATTAAGTAGATATCAGTTACGGTGCAATTACAATTCTGTTAAAGATCACTTGCATCCCTCTAGCTATAAAGTATTAGAGTGTTTGGAATGATGTTAGAGAAATAATACAGGTGAAGTTGTACTAATTTCGAGACGGCCCAAAAAAAAAATTATATAATATTATAAAATCGTAGGTAAAAAGTATGTAGAATTAAAATTGTAAAACAATATAGTCTCATTAATAATTAAGCTTATTGACGAAAAGAGATTGATTCACTTTATTCGCTCCTTTTATAAACGGCAATAAAAATCTGGCGTATCGTAAAATAAAACTTTTATCGCACAATTTCCAACCGGCTCTATTGGAGGTGTAACAAATACAGAAGAGTGGAATTGAGTACGAACTAAAAACCTCCGTAATCAAAACATCCCATACATAATACACATAACATATTTACTCGACAAACCGTACACGAGTTTTTGCTCCTCACCCTTACCATTTTTACACCCCTTGGATTTTATTAGAGCACACAACAAAGTTGCCGGTAATGCCGTTTTAAGTGCAGTTGTTAAATTGTAGAAAAATCGAAGGGTGAGCAGCGAGAATGGTGAAAGAAGGGTCGTAGAGGTGAGGAGGGAAGGGCCAGGGATGAAATCGCGTCGGGCCAGTAATTGGCATGATTTTGTAACATAATAGGGGTTCGGTTTTACCCTCTTTGTAATTTGCGTCTCTGTTCAATTCGCACCACCGTCACGATGACAGTCATCGCCAGCGACGCCACGATTTCATTAAATAAAAAAATCTGCCAAGACCATTAAAAGTGGGCTTGAAAATATATGACAGCAGTATTAATAACTTATTGTAATATTTATTGCTAGACTAGTTAAAGCAGAAGATAAAGTATTTACTTAAGAAAATTAAAGTTTCGAGTCTCTAAAACTGCTAATTCAATATTATTATGTATATAAGGTAACCTATAAATGATCTTTGAAAGAAGTAGTAAGTTAAAATATTACTACCATTTAATTTAATTAGCGATTATTTTTTAGTCCTCCAGTCATAACGGTTTTTGGAATATGACGTCATTGAATAAATGAACTGTTTAATAAAATAATCTTTATATATCTTATTTTTGACAGGGTCAATTCATTAAAGGAATTTTATTTTCAAAAAATTTCTCAATAAATTACCTACTTAGATTTATTTCAATTTACAAATTCAATAATTACCCTAAAAAATAAAATCTTAATACAATAGATCTACTCTGGAAATATAATTTAGTTAAAAAGTGTACAAATTGACCTCTCAAAATTACAAGCACACCATTAATTTTATGACTGTAATTTTTTTAGAAATAACGAACAACGTTTATTGAATACTGGACAAGAGGTTGAAGGTTTTTGGGGCTTTCCTTCCTGTAAACATATTCTCATTAAATATTATTATCAAATAGAGGGATATTGATAGACTTGTAAAAAACCGAAAGTCCGTCATTAAGTTAGCTCGGTTCCAAAAATTTGGAAACTATCCAAAAATGTTACAGATATGTAATAATAAATTACAGCCCCATATCTACTATTTTTAATTTTAGGAATGTCTTTGAAATGCTGTTGCAGCAATCAATATATCAGTTTCTCAGTAGTTCTATTTCTGTTTGTCAACATGGTTTCATGAAGGGTCGTTTAACAGTCACCAATCTGTTTTAAATTACTGAGTTTATTGCTGAGGGTATTGATTTGATAGACTAGACCATGGTATTTTGTTGAGGTATTCAGGAAACTGCTAAATGTCGGATTATCTACTCGCATGTTAAAAGTATTCCTCTCATATCTGTTAGATAGGAATCAGTTTGTCCAACTTAATTGAATTAAGTCAATTTAGTTCCTAGTAAAATCGGGAGTTCCTCAGTGTTCTAATATAAGTCCGTAAAATGTAATGTGATATCCTACAGTTTAAAAACAAATATGGTTCAGTACGATTGCATCATAGATGGAAAAGTTCTGCGTAGACCAAAATGTTTTGTAGACTTGGGAGTTACATTTGATCCGATACTAGTTTTATTAAGCCTGGTAGTTCTACCACCATAATCTGTGTGAGTCGTATGTATGTCTTCATAATGCGTTGCGGATGTGATTTTACTGATATCTAGACTCTTAAAACTCGTTATTATTATTTTATTAGATACAAACCTACGCATGTCTCTATAAATATTGTCATGCTCATATTAAGCGACTCGAAGTAGAATAGACGCAATTTTTAAATTTTGAATTATAAGATTGACAATGGTTATCCTCCAATTGATAAGTACAAATATTTGAATCATATACTGGAAACCTCCCGAATTTAAGCTGCAATTCAGGGAGTTCATCATAGATGAAGAGTACCAGTTCACTCTATAAATACAGTGCAATTATCGAGTGAATAACCCCACATGGTTGATATTTGTCAAGGAATTGTATTACAAGAATAACTTGCTCCCGCTCGGCATAAAATAATACAATCCATCTATGAGTTTATCATCACTAACTGTTGAAAAGCAGCTAAGAACAATAAATTCATACATACAATAAATAAATTCTGACATGTGAGTGTATTGACGTGTCCTATTATTTTTTTAAATAGCACCAGGGGAGTGTAATACTTTTTTTGAAAGTTCCTCTTACTAACTTGAAAATTTCTGTTAATGAAATCATGAATTTCACATGGTATGTTAATATTTGTCTAGATTTTTCTACAATATATTTTTTTGAACAACTAGTCGTATTCCACAGTGGCGGCACTTCCTCTTCTGAGGCGGACCTTCCCGACCCCGAGGGAAAAGTGTTTTCTATGAATCTCAAGGGATTGCTTCCTTTGTGTATTCGGTAGTGGCTGTGATAATAGAGGGTGACATGCCATAATGGGGATGATACGGACAATTGGTTGTCATTAAAGAATATTGTAGAAACGCCGTTAGATCAAACTGCTTTGTAAAAGAAATAATGAACTGCAGGAAAAAATCACATTATTCAATTCTACTAGAATAAATAAAATGTACTTCCGAGATTTTTATAGTGTTTTCGACTGGTATATACCACTCAGTTGAAAAAATATTAAATATTTTAATCATTTATTGAATTACAAAACTGATAGCTAAAAATTGCAAATAAGTAAATAGAATTCATTATCAACGTTTGGTTTTGTTATTGTACAACTAACTGTTCTCCAAAATGTTTACTTTTTTTATTATCAAGTTCAAGATTGAAGCTGTAAATAATTGTTCCTTATTTTTAATTGTTGTTACACAGCAATAATATGCCATTTTGCGCTTGTCCAAACTATTTATTTTAGACAACAAATGTGGACTTCAATTTAAAAAATTTATAAAACACAAAGCGTTCCTTTAAAACAATCAACAATATTTTATGAATCGTTTAGGCACAAGAGATCGGGAAATATTCGTGACTCACCATGTATGTTAATATACATAATATTACATTTTTAGGTGTTTCCGTCTATTTGAACAGTCTACTACTGATTAACGAACGTTAAACATGCATTGTACTTTTATTAATATCTGATAATGTCATGTTTAGTTTCTGGAAGTTGCTGTTCTTTTGTGTGATATCACTCAACCCAAAAAACAGGAAATCATTTAAATAGCCAGTGTAATATCAAATCAACAAGTATAAAATCAAAATTTTACCACCTACGCAAGGTCATGTGTAAAATAAAAATCTTTGTTATTCGGTTTAAAAGTAATTACATTTTTTTAAGCAGGATACATAATTTGTCCCGGATAACAAATTACCTAATGATTATGTAGAACAAGTAGTACATAAATATTGTGCAACAAGTGGGAAAGTGAGACTTTTCTTAAGAGTTTAAAAGTTTGTGGAACGAGCCCTGACTGCGAGGGTCACAATCACATTAGTGAGGAAAGTATTTTCCCTACGTGTTGCGCACTATATTTTTTTCTACGAGAACCAATTAATATGATGTATTTTCAGACTGTTCCTCCATTCCACAAACTTTTCATAAGCTATTTCGTATTTTTTCCGAGAAATTTCGGATAATAAATGTAGTGTCAAAGTAGCGACCTTTTCCACAATTTCTGGTGGTATATCTACTTTCAAATTCACTATTTCCATTTAAGATTTCTTAATGAAATATTTGTAAGTATAACCGAACTTATCAAAAATTGATCTTGTGACGTGTTTGACAGAAACCCAAAGTCAACTTTGTACATCTTAAATTTTCGTTGGTTAGCCATTTTAATGTAGATGATACATGGCGTGGGATAAATACAGTAGGAATTTTTTTTTTCATGGAATGGGCAATTTGTTATATTATAGTTTCATGAAATTTAAGAAAACCAATAATATTTCTTAGCTGTCCTAATTTTTTTTCTATTCTTATGATGGCTAAAATTTTTCCTAAATGTTCCTGGATTTTCCAAGTCATCGAAATTTTTAGAATTCGGATATTTTCTTATGATTTCAGGCCTCCAACAACACCTTTATAAAAAATTTTAACCAAATAAAAAGCTTGTTTCTTTGATTTTCAGTTGAAAAGGACCAGTTTGAAACAATTTGGTTTCTTGATTTTAGTCAGTTGGTTTATGTGATTTTTTAAATTATTGGATGTTCTAAAAATTTGTTTAAAAACCTTTCTCCCTTGATAATTTGATGATACTAGAGTCAGTCAGTTTTCAATTAGAGCAATTTCATAGTATAAACAGGGGAAATAGGTGTATTGCTTCTTCTAAAAAAATCCACAGAAATCAAACAATAATCTGCAAAAAAAAAGTATCTGATCGATTAACATATTCGGAAATGGTCATTTATTAAAAAAACTAATAGTAGTGGACCCAGATCGTACCAATTTCCGGGTTAACATGTAATTTGCCAATAATATTTTTTTTTTATTTTATAATAGCTTATTTCATTGCTATTTTTAGTATTTCTATAGTTCATTCGTTTGTTTCATGTCATTTAGGAGAATAATAAAAAGATTAAATAAAACCACACATTAAGATTTAGATAAAGGTAATCGATTTAATACGGAATATCTATCCGGCATGGCCAGTAAATATGAAATTTTTGTCCTCCTTTGGTCTCTCTAAAAAGGGCCGTGTGTACTAACAATGAAAGACCACAGTTACATTTTCTTTCCATTTAACAAGAGTATAATTTTTGTTGGGGCAAAAACTTTTTAAATAACTTGATTGAATTTTAATTTAATGTCCGCATCGCTGAGAAATTAATCGGCTTAAACAGGGACAGTAACAGAAAATTTAGTTAATTAGCCATAAACATAGAAACCAGCCATCTCGTTCATATTATTTAATGTACGTACAATTTGTGGCGAGTAAAAAATAGCGTTTACAAAGGACTAAAATACTTTTTAATCTCTCGGGTGATTTTATTCCGAACATTAGCAGTAATAACAGATACAATTTAGTCCCTTGGTATATAATAAATATATATATACTATCAATCAATAAAAAATATCCTAGAACACACCCTGCATGCTCATATATACCTCCGTCAGTAGATGGATAAAGTTAATGATGAATAATTTTATTTAATTAGGACGCAAATTAAATGATAACCTAGATATTAAATATTAATAGGAAAAAAATGATACGAAACATTAATATTCTTTGCATATCGTCAATAGCTAAAAACACTGACACACAAACGTTTCCCTGTAAATTTTAAAATGTACTTAAAGCATGAATAAAAATCCAAAACCCCTCCTGTTTGTCGATGAGTGAAAAAATCTAATCTTCGAATTAAGCCATTTTAGAAGGTTGAAAGAGGGATTTCGACGAGCTACATTCATAATTAATTTTTTGCTCCGAGCTTTCGGCCTCTTTTGGCTTTTCGTCGCAGTCAAAACACTTCGCTAATTCTTTAGAAAAGTGTTAAAATTGATTTTCACGTCCCCCAGCACGGTCAACGAGCCAAAGATAAAGCGAGGTTAAAAAGGAATTTGAGTTATTTTTAAATTGAATAAGGAAGAAGAAGCTTTTGATTAATAAAATGTTAATCAAGGGATTACGTATGACCAAAGTGTTCAAAAATTATGGATTTAAAAAGAAAATTAATTGAAAAAAATATTCGAATATTAATAAACCTGATATAAATATTTTTAAAGTTAATTGAAATACTATTCAACGGTCGTTTCGTTTACCTTGTACATTCTTCAAGAAATTTATTTCCTCATATGATTCAAAATCTATATTCAATATAAACAAAACATTAGCTCAAACTACACCATATGTAGTAACTAAGCAACAGTAACTAGTTTTACCATGCTTTACACACGTTGGAACTTGTAAAGTCGTAGTTATCACTCATCAACTCCACAATTAATCCTGATCAGGTTACCATTAATTTCTTGAATGGCTGGAAGTGAGTTTTTTAAGAAAAATATGCGCAGACATTTATTACGTGAGTAATTCTGTATACTCTAACTCTCTTCAGTCCATTTATCGAAAATCATCGATTACGCCTCGTATTAAATTGTACAAGATTCCTGCAACAAGCATCTAAAGAAACAAAAATCTCGATTTAAAAAATGGACCATTTAGTAATGAAAAATTTTGCAAATGCTTGAAATGCATGTTAATTTGTTAGATAAGTTTTTCTGCCTTTATTCGTTTTACATCAAAATATTAATTGGATGTTCTAAAAATCTCGTCCAGATAGAACAAAATATGTGAAACATTTACTTTACAGACAATTGTAAAAAATTAGGGGCATTTGCCAAAAGTTACAATAAAGAAATGCCGAAAAAACGTTAATTCGAAGTAAAATTATAGTACAGGCCATTCGGAAAGCAGTGAGTGTAACGAAAGTCTAAATAAATTGAACCTAAGTCATACTTTTACTATTTTCAAAAACTTTGATCCTAAACAATGCCTTAATAATACAAATAAAATTTTAACCTACTATTAGCTTTTTATGATTTAATAAATATGATTTGTAAATGCAAATATAATGAAAAAAAATCAGGTATTAAATTTGAGTTGTTTACATGAAACTTATTTATAAAGAATAATTTTCTTAATCAAACTTACAGCTATTTATTACAGGTAAACAAAGAAGATGGCATTAAGGATATATATAAAATTAAGGAACTAGATAATTTAAAAATAAAGTGGGAACCATATGCAAGGAAAAATAATGTGACGTCGTGTTATAATGCGATTTGGACACTCACAGGTAAGAATTGTATACTGTATAGTCAAAATAAAACCGAAATTTAAAAATGTAATGAACGATGAAAAGATTAAAAGAAAAGTAGGTAAGGAAATAAAATAAAGTAAAAATAATGACAATAGAGTATAGAATAAAATAATTTGGTGATTTTTCGGAACGAATAACAGGATAAAATAAGTGAAATTACTCGGGAAATTAAAGTATAAAAAGCCAAATCCCATTATTATTATTATTATTATTATAATATAGAAATATTTTCATTATCTAAAGTTTGTGAATATTTTATCGAGCAGACTAGTTGTAAATTGAATATGGACACAACCATCTTTAAATTTTAAAAGACGAAGTTGTTCCTAAATTTTGTCATATAATAGCATATTCTGCAGCAAGGTTAGAATGAAAAAAATTCGATACGAATGGAACCACGAGTATCGAATTGTGTTATTCTAACCGAGTAACAGACTATATTTTCTCCACGACTAGAAATTCACTCGATTTTTCACTCAATATTTTAAATACATTAAAATCTGACATCTAACAGTTTTGACATCCATGGCTGTCGATACTGTTTCCAACAATTACGGAATATTAATTCCATTACTTGTTATGGAATGAAAATGTATGCAAAACACATAAGAAGCGAGTGTTTCAGAATAAATATTCTATCTCAAGAGTGAGAATGTTTACATTCTATTATTAAAAATTATTTTGGAATTAACACATTCCACTAATGTTCGTAGAGAAAAGTAGTTTTGTACCTTGAAATCAGGTAATATTTGCTAAGATTTCCGTAGTTAATGATGCCTTCAATCAAATGTGCTGAAAATAAATCCATCTGTTTTCTATTTTGATATAAACAGAAAATAGTAGCATAAGAAGTTAATAGTTCCAATTTTATCGCTATATCATCTTTGTAGCTAAATTCATCAATCAGTAACATTGAATGTAGAAAGATATTTTCAATATGACAATAGGAGCTTTTATGAAATATATTGATTTCGGCATTATATAGTGAAGTTAAAGTACATAATCGTCTGGACTATAATATGCAAAAAGGTAGGTGATAACTACATTTCACGGTGGTGGTTATGTTCAATTTTAGACCATTTGGCACGCTGCCGACTATACCGACTTGCAAGAACTTTTAAACAAAGCATAATCTATTACCCGTTTTCAACTTTCGAAATGGTTTTGTAAACAGACATTTCGTTTGAAGTAGTATAATTCGCCTTGTAATGATAATAAAGCAATTTTTAATAGAAATTAAATTGGGGTTTTTTCTCTTAGACCATTCAATACAGTAGAGTAGTAAAGGATTTCATTAATTTTTTTAAATATATGATTAGGAAAATTTATATATTAAGTACTAATTAAAATCATTAAAAAGGTTGGATTCAGTGAAATATATTCATAAAAAAAAGAGTTTGCAAAACTTCAAATGTAAACACTATAAAAAATGTTTTAATTTAACATAAGATTATATCCTTAATTTTATATGAAGTATAAATGGATTAAGACTAGATGAATAAAAAATCATTTGAAAATATCTTGCCGTCTGTAGTTAAAGTGGCCTTCAATAGATGTACAGAGTGTTCTAAAATAAAATGACAAACTTCGCAGCGTGACATGATATTCAAACTAACTGGAAAAATCTTAGTTGGTTTTAAAAATGTTCTTAAAATATAATTCAAAACATAGGTAAAAAAATTTATAAGTTATATATTATAACGCAACTTAAACGACAAATTAGTTATTACATTAGACTTTTTATAATAATGCAGCGGGAAACAAATATTGATTTAGATTGATTTAGAAAATGTATTAAAGTTGATTTATACGTTGTTTAATTTATTTTATTACCAATTTATTCCCCACCTCACTTCACAAATTTTCGAAAATCTACTATTCCCGATTATTTGACTATGTATATTTTTTAAAATTTTGTATTATACATTTTAAAAGGCAAGATCCTTTTTTACAAGAAAAACTAATGCACGGTTAGACAAATTTATTAAAATTAAAATAAATGATAATATTCAAACTCTTATAAAAATACAATAAAATGTACCTACATACTTTATATAACTATTACATATCTATTTTTTACACTTTTAATTTGTAAAAGTATAAAATATAAAAAACTATCTTACCGTCATACATAATCAAGAATTGTTATCTGTGATTAAGGGAAGGGCAAGATTACATTTCTAGCTTTAAAAATATAAAATTCTGAAATAATTGACATGTCTGGCGACAGAGTTTACAAAAGATATCCAGGAAAGTTAAAGTAAGAGTATATAAAACTGTTATAAGACCCATTGTCACCTCTGGGAGTGAAATATATACATTAAATAAGACAGAACAAGAAAAGCTAGCAGTATCCCAGAAAAGACAAAGAGATATTTTCAAGACGGACCAGCCAGGAATTGAAAGACATTTATAATTAACCAATTATAGGAATTGTAAAAGTTCAGCGGCTTAAATGTATGATCATGTTCGAAGAACATCTATAAATAGAAATACGAACCTAATTCTCATTAGTTCAATCGGTGGGAAGAAACGACAGAGAAGATCAAGAACAAGATGGAAAGTGGAAATGGGGATCGATGAAAAAAGCAAGCAGTAAATAAGAACATGTGGACAGATGAGCACGGACTTTCTTGGCTCGCAGTGGATTATATATATATATATATTTTTTTTTAAATTCAGTGAACTGTGAACACGTGGGCTACAATAGTTAACTGACATTAAAATTAGTTCCAAATACAATTAAAACGTATTTTATTGGGAAAAAAACCATCATTTTGTTTTTATTAAATATTAGTTTCTTTAATTAAATTGCCGAAAACTAAAACCATCATATTGAATAGTAATGATTTCTTTGTTACGTTGTAATATTAAAAGAGTATCCCTGTATATCCCGAGCTTATTATCATTACTAGCCCATTGTTCGAGCATCGATTACAATCCGGTACCGGTGGTCGACCGTCGGGCAGCGACCATTCAGTGACTTTATTAAAGCGAATTTAACTGAACGGTGAAGCGGAAGAACAACGACAATCAACAATCTAGACTTCACCAATATCGCTGTTACATGAAATCCATACATCATATTACTAGTCGATCGCGGCCTAATATTGTTCCTCTTTATTAGAAGGTGTATATCGCTACAAAAAAATTTAATTCAAATTAATCGATTGACAATAAAATAAATAAGCATTATTCTACGAGGGTAGCTGCTTTAATTTATTTCGGGACATGACACCACTGTAGTTATCTGATGATTGTAAAATCTGACATTTGTTCTGATAAGCAAAAGGGACAGAAGAAAATGTACTTTCGATGGATGCCGAATTTAACAGAATGTCAAAACAGGCTCCAGTCGTTTGGTGCCAAGAAACACTCAGCGATTCGACTCAGGTACGTGAAATTTGGTCTACACATCCTTAGTGGTGATGAAAGTTGGATTGGATATTATATTCTTATGAAGCGGTAACAAAAACAACAGTCCACTGTTTGGCTGTTTAAAAATGATGCATAGGACAATGCAAGCTCTCACACAGCGCAACCAATATTTGATTATTTAATGGCACGAAAGGTGGAACTAACGATTCATCCTCCACACAGCCCTGAGATCCAGAAGTCCAGAAGATGCAGTGCAAGCTTCAACTGGTTTATTCGCATGAAAAAGTGTATAGATTAATAATTGATGAGTCTACCCTGATATTAAAGCAGCAGTCCTCCTATTAGGTAGTTCTAGTATCTAAGTTTCAGCGAAATTTAAATGGATTTCCTTGATCACCCAATATAAGTATACTCGTAATTTAATTAGTTCAATAAATGTTTGTAATTTGAATATAGAAAACAACTCATTTTCCGACTGCGATATACCTGGATGAAATTCTAGTTAAATTTAATTAATTAACTAATCGATTAGTTCATCATCGAAAACGCTGTTAACAACGAAAATATGGAAAATGTTCGAAATTGATTTCTGATAGTTGGATATTAACTAGTGTCGGCTGGTTTGCGGTAAAAGCCCACGGCCGTTATCGAGAAATCAAAATCGGATGGTTTTTTGCGCAGTTTCGAGAATTAGAGTTGTTATTTTAAATACTTAAAACGGTTTTTAAAATTAGATAAATTTGTCAAAATTTTGGATAAGTCATGCATGAACTTTATAACAAATTTTTCTGGCTGTGCACAGGTGACAGGTACGGAAGTTCTCAATATCAATCCAGAATAACCTGCTATTATACAGTAAGAAATAGCCTGACAGTACAGACCAAAACCAATAATGGAACGATAGTTGGAATTGTAATATATGAAGCTTACATGACACCAAATCTAATAACATACGTCGCCGTAATGCATGATCATGAATTTATACTTAGCAGCTTTTCCACAGGTTAGTGATGTTGAACTCAAAGATGGATTCTATTAGTTTCTTGAAATTGAATTGATTGACAAATATGAAACATGAATTTGGCAATTATTCATGTATTTTCGGGACTTCAATTCTGATTTTGGAGGACGTCCAGTATTAAGATACACTATGAAATATAAAAAAACAATGAGTGAATTAAGAAGCTAAAATGTAATGAAATTACTTAATTGAATAATTACTAAACTCGCCCATTTCGATAATAATCAGATTTGATAATATTAATTGACTAAGGTAAAACCGGCAAGCTATAAATTTCTAATAAAAAGCTGATGTAACGGCAACCGCGTTAGAATACTATTTTCAAAACGAGGGTTAAACTAAAAATGTACTTTTGTTTTAATCTCAATTCATTTTGGAGATAAATTTGCTTTGCCCGAGCGTAAAGCTCTCATTGGTCAGTAACGATCATACGCCTTCTTTTAGGACTTAGACAAAAATATTACTATTTTTATTATTTTTTAGGATTTTTAACGGATTTTTGTCTTTTTACAAATCCGACATTATCAGTCTATTCTGTGTTTGAGAATTTATTACGGGATTATAATACCGAATTAATATCAATTCACATTTGAAACAGGGATAATATCAAAGCAAGTGTACGCCTAACTAGAACAGGACCGTATTATGATCAAATAATATATTCTTCAAAAAGAAATCAATGACAACCACAACATATTTGTATGTTGTGCAATAAAACTAACACTTGTTCAACCAAAACCAATATTGGTGCAAAACTTTACACTGAGAATTTATAATCACGAAACTAGCAGGCGCTTACTACGCACTGTTTACATCAGACGTATTTAAAATGTGAATAGACCTTTTAATTATTATTAACAAAATGTCAATCATATGGAATAACGGGTTCAGTACTTCAGTGGTTAAACAATCATTTTCATTCTCGGTATCAACAAACAAAAATTGGTAAGGGTATATCTAATAAGGTTGAAGTAATATATGAAGTGCCACAAAGAAGTGTACTTGGCCCGTAACTCTTTTTATTGTATATAAATGACGTTAGCGAATATTTAACTAATAGTTTTGAAAGTCTATATACTGATGATACTATGTTATGAGTAAGAGGGTCAGATCACCATAGAATTGTGAATATTATGAGTAACAAATTAAAATTTTTAGCTAATTGGCTTAAATTTAAAAAATTAAAATTAAACTCGTCCAAAACCAAATGTATGATTTTGGGAAGTCGAAAAAATATATAAAGAAAAGTACCTAAGTATTAGTATGGACAATGAAAACATTGAAATAGTAGATAATATTAAATATCTGGGTGTACATCTTGATCCTTATTTAAGCTTAAGCCAGCACGTTGATTATATATTTAAAAAATTAGGGCAAAACATTTTTTTCATAGAATACCTGGTAAACTTTCGAGCTGGGCTAGAAGAACAATTATTTACCCACATTTCACATATTGCGCTTCTATATTTATTAAATTATTAATTAACTAAAGAAGATATCAAAATATTACAAATACTACAGAATAAAGTCATGCGTATTTTATTAAAGTGCATTAGATATACAAACATTCAAATTATGCTAAAATGGCTAAAATTTATAGATGTCAGTCAAATGATAGATGCTGCTTGTTTGACGTTTATCTATAAAGTGACAAATCTGCCCAGATATATGTCAAAATTTCTAGTCAAAAGATCGGATATGATCAATTATATGTTAAGAAACAAAGAGAGTTACTTTGTAGATAAATTTCATACATCCACTCTGCAAAAGTCCCTTTTCGTAGTAGGTTTAAAAATAGTATATAACTTTTTCTTCAATGAATTTATTTATATTTTATTTATTTTTTGAAATAAGATTAATTCCAATTTTAATTTTACTTAACTTACCAACACAAGTAAAAGTTACCAAATATACAAATATTTAAGAAAAAGCTGACTGATATTTATTTCAACATTTAAATTGTAATGTTTTTTTTGAATTACCTATTCTAATCTAACGTCCTTAAAAAACAATTGTTTTTTGTATCCAATTCAATTATGATTGAATCCTGATAGCACAGGTTTTTACAAGAAGAGGAAAATACGCATATTTACTTTATGCTTATTGTATAAACAATATTGAATATCGACATGTGCCACTGTAATTTTCGAAGCCCATTCTAAACTGACATACGTTCATCGAGGTGTGAATTCACGCCTAAGGCCCTTTTTCACACTTTTCAAAAAGAGAAAAACTAGTTGGAAAATGGATGGATAGACGGATGGCGAAGGGAAAGCGAACAAAGAGAGCAGGGGGAAGCATCGTGTTGGTTACATCTGAAAAGGAGTTATTTTGCTCGCAGCGTTCTAAATGCAAATTACCGTCGGGATAAAAAAAAAAGGAAAGAAAATCAAATTCCGCCCGGGTAATAGGAGTATCGCGGGAGAGGTTTGTATCGCTAGAAGGTAGCGGCTGTAGAGGTTGATTCCTCAAGCTAATATTGTTCAGAAATAAATTATAGGTCTTGACAAAAAAAATATTGGTTATTCAATTAACAATTTTTTCTCGACTTAATTCTGTCTTCATACAAATGAAAATAGAACTATTTAAATATAGAATAAAAATGTTCTTAATTTTTTACAAATGTTTAGAATTCCTTAGCAAAGAAGCCCTCGGTTAATCATTCTTCTTTATTTGAAAATTGTTGCCAAATGAGGTTTTTATTTCACACGGAATAGATTAACTTCTTAATATTGAATTAGATTTTTATATATAACGATTATAGTTTAAAAAAGACCAGTCACGGCGAGGGCTGATTTGAATGCCATAACCTTCACTTGATCCTTTATATCAAGGTTTTTATTTATTTTCTGAGAAGAGGATTATAGCAAAAATATTTTTTAAACCAAAACCAACTTACTACTAGTGAATCCTGATTTTGGATCAAGCAATTTGATGTAACTTACCTGAAAAATAAAAAAATTAATTAATATTATGTATTATTTTATTACTTGTGTATATTTAACAAATTTAGTTTTAGTAGACACTTTGCGATACTCCACATTTTTCTATTCACGTAGTACACTCGATTTATCTATAAGCGATGATTATTCAGAAAGTGGGTCAAGATGCTGAATGATATTTTCTGTACCACCTACAAGCTATCAACCTTTTCGAAAGTTCATATATACATTCGAAGTTATAACATACGTGAATATATAGACGTGTATAGGGAGTAAAAAAAGTGTCAGTTTTTATTGATTCGTATGTTGTGCGCAAAGAGTACGAAATATAACCGACATTTGTGTAGCACCATTCCGCCAATGGTTCCGTAAATCAGAAAAATATTAGGTGGAACAAATAAATAAAAGTATTAAAAAATCCAAAGCGAAGCAGGAATGTTTTTATTTTATTTTTGTAATGATTTAATGAATAAATTTATAATTTAATAGAACAAAAAAAATAATTAATTACCATTAATAAACAGGTTTATAGACCCGATTATAATTATAAGCAAATATTTCAAGATAATGGATTCTTTAACTTTCTGAAATGGGAAAATTTGCAAAACGTTGTTTACATTAAAATATTTGAAAGGTTTAAAGACCTGCTAACCATTATTACCTAAAAATATGTTTTTTTCTAATTTGATAAAGTATAAGTTCATGTTATCGTTGATCCAAAAAACTTAAACATGACCATTTTAATGCACCATTTAAAAAAGTATTCCCAATTTTCTATTCAATAATAGTGCAAACCCTTCAAAGTTCTTCCAAAAATGAAATAGTTCCACTTTTTATTATTAGATTTCAATTAATTGAAGCTAGATGCGCTATTGAAAATAAAACAAGATTCAGTTTCCAGTCCAGGATATAATTTAGATTTTTTTAATAACTGATATTAATTTAGTAATTTTTAAAGTTTATGTAGGACACTCAGTGTTAAAATTTTTGGAAATATGGTGCATAAGGACAGTTATTGAACTTACCTAAAACCGTAACACATATTTTGCCAAACTTTTTCATCAAACTTCTATTTAATTTTGATTATTATTAAATATAATTGATATTTGATCATTTTTTCTAAGATAAAGAATTTCAAGGCGGTGTTTGTATCTACTTTAACATATAGAAGTGAATCATGGGTCCTTGCGCAGAGACTAAAATCAACGATTACAGTAATGGAAATGAAAATATCGAGAAGAATAGAAAGGATAACAAAGTTAGATAAACTAATAAATGAGGAAATAAGAGCTAGACTTAATGTTGAACCGGTAATATGCAAAATTGAGGAGAACCAACTTTGATGGTATGAGTACCTGACAAGAATGAACGAAGAAAATTTAGTTAAACAAATTTGGGAAAGAGAATGGGACGGAAAGAAAAAAAAATAGAAATTAAGAAATAGGTGACATTTTACCCGATATAAATTTTTTTCTAAAGTCAGCTATTTTCAAAGAATTCAAATATTAGCATTTTAGATCTATCCAAATATTATTTACCGATAACAAACTAGGGTCGGCAACATCGATAACTAAGTAAAGTATAAACAAAGGTTTTTTAAATGTTCTATAAATAAGTTTTTATTTTAGTACACCTAGATATTTAGAATAGTCGATTACAGGGGATCTAGAAGAGTAAAAAGTGTATTCTTGGCAATCATTACAAGACCCAAACGATTTCTACCACTGATTTTTTTAGGTAATACACTACTACTCTTTCCAACAATGTTTGGAACACTGATAAAAAAACATCGCGGATTAGATTAATTAACATATTATGATATTCTTTATTAGAATAAAATGCCATTTTTCACTGAATTATTGAAACTACTTTACAAAACGATAAACTTACAGAGATTAAACAATTCGAATATTCTGCAAACTAACACAATTTTATAATTCATCAGGTAGATATTTCTTGGTTACATGACACATATTTTTATTAAAAGTGTGAGGTGTTGCCACTAAAAACCTTCAAGTAAATGTTTAAAGTGAATTTTTGTGTAAACTAATGATGTTTGAAAAAAAATGTATTAGAATATTTTGTTGCAAAATACATACCATTTAAAAATATTATTTTCGCAAACACCCTGTATTATAATATTTAAATTATATCGCCTGTAAAACGATAAATATTTTTCTATTAATTTTTAATTTTTTCCTGCCGTGAAGCAAATTATGGTAATCCCATATATAAATAATTTAATACTTCTAATTAAATTTAGCTTTGAAATCAAAGCAAGGAAATATTTGTTCTATAAAAATAAAAAACGAGGTTTGTCACAAATTCTAAATAAGTAAACTGATATAATATTAAATATGTATATGTATTTATGTTAAAAATCACCATGTTACGACTATGGTATAAGTATTATTATCATAGGTATTGTAGGGTAATTTTAAGGATAAGGGTTAGGCCAAAATTAATTTGAAAGGATAAACCTAGATGATTACTCTGTAGTGTTATTTCAATAGGGCCCCGAAGAGCCAAGGGAGAGTTTTGACCCTTTGCTTAAACCCCAAAATGTGTCAGGTAAGTAGCCAGGTAATACAGATTGTAAATATTTGGGTATAGGCATAACATAAATATAATTTTGAGAAAGTGCAGGAACTGGTAATTATTATACAGAGTGAGAAGATAAAAATATTTATGTCACGATGACTCCTTTTATTACTTAAATAGGTATATAGAAAAAATATGCATAATACGGAAACCAGTGTTATATATAGGGTGTATCTATATTGTGAGAAAAACAAGTAATTTCTTCATTACATTGAAAAGACATTTTTTTATAAACTCTCTGCTCTCTGATTAAAATTATTTTCATTTGTATATGTTGTTCCGTAGTTGCAAGAGAATACCTATTCATGTTTTTTTGTGAAAGACTTTATTTCATTACATTTTTAAACTTATTTCAAAGACGAACGAACCACTTTTGAAGTTTATAAAATAAATACAATGTATAGACCGTTTAAAATGTTTCTTTTGATGCTTTTTAACAAATTAGTATACAAAATGGTCAAAATATGATATTTTTATCATTCTCTATAATGTTCTAGTGTTCACTAATTAACTGAATTGATAATTAATTCAAATTATTTTCTCCCAATTGCTTTTGAGATACTGTATACATTTAGGGTCTCTGGTTATGTTAGGTTTACTTATTTTTTTTTATTAATTTTGTCTTATAATAGAAATAGAAAAATCTCTTTCTGTAATTAAATTGATAATATCACTTTTTAAAATAAAATACAGGAACATTCATTTGAAAAAATTGCCAAAATAATGTGTTCCAGTTTTGGCTCGCTCTATATTCAATAGCACTTTCTCGTAACACTGTACCAATGTCAAAAAGTTATGTCTGGAAAAAATTATTGTTAGGTTGGTCTGTCTAGGGTTTACAGGACGTTGAAATGAGAATGATTTTCGCATACAATTGACCATAGCGTTTGAAATACCCTGTATAACGTAATGAAACCCTATATTGGAAGTATGGGGGAGATGAGCTTAATCTAAATTTGAAATAATATAGGGTGTCCCATTTAAAAAAAAAGTCTATTAGGTTCATCCTGGTAATATGTAACACCTTGTAAATACGAAAACAATTTTATAATGTGAAGTTTGAAGTTGCCTATAATTTTTATAAATAACTTTTTTGATATCTCCTTTAATAAAGGATAAATCGTACTTCGACACACTAATGCCGCACCCTGTATATAATATATAATGTTTTACCTTGTGGAGTGGAGTTTACATTTTTTATTTCATATATTATACTTTTTCTTTTTTATGTTGTTGCTACTCTCCTTGTCTTCTCCTCTTTCTTTTTAACTGTGTTTTTGTTTCCTATACTCGTTTGTATATTGGTACTCTGCTTTTTATATGTCACCACCTGTTTTGTTGTAATCGTTCCATAAATTAATTATAACACCGGTTCAATCCTCAGTTCTTCTCTTGCGCAGTTGTTTTTAATTTTATCCTTCCTGGTAATTCCTAATTTACATCTCAGGTATCTCATTTCAACGGCTTGTATTTTACTTTTTTAAACATTTGAGAGCGTCCACGACTCGCATACATATCTTAGAAACGATCTGTCTATGGTTAAAACTTTTTGTTTGATTTAATATATCTTTTTTTAAAAGACATTTTTGTTTCATAGGATAGTAAAGTTTTATTATTTTATTTAATCTCTCGTTAAATATGGTTTCTTATTTTCCAATTTGTTCTGGTGTTACTCCTAGATATTTATTTTTTTTACTTACCAGTCTGGTCTCCTATTCTCAATATCTTGATTTTAGTTGTCTTTATTATCAGACCTTCTTCTTTCATTTAGATTTTGTTGTAGTTATTTCCCGTTTCCTGCTATTAATACCACATCTGAGGTTTTTTATTATAATTATTTCAATAATTTCGGAGTCTTTGACATGATTAGCTACAATGACAAAAAATATGTAAACATAAACTATTTATACACATACATAGTACTTAACAAATACATAAGTTTCACAAAACAAAATGGAGCTATTTATTCATAATCATACTAATCGATACTCTCAACCTTCCTTAATTGTATTTTTCCATTTATTTGTATTTTTAGGAAGACCTTTGGCCTTTGTCTTTTCGCTTTTTTTTTAGCTTTTTCCATTTTCCATACTTTCTTAGTCAATTAGTCAATCTAATGTTAGGCATTATTGTATTAGGAACAGAAATCATATATACAATCCTGTTATCTTCATTTTATCGAGAATCTCGCCAAAATTTTATTTAGTATATTTATAAGAGGAAGTCAAAAGCAACGAGTTTACATAAAACACATTTCTCGCGAAACTTGGCAAGATTGTTCTTACTGTCATCTCTGGGGTAGGAGAACTGCATAATGACGACTCACAGGCATAAACAGTTATTTGTTTATTTCTCTGTAGGTGAACATACTTAAAAGTGTGTTCGTCCTGCATTAAGAATGGGGCAAGCAAAGAAGAGCAGAGAGGTGTTTTTTGGTAGCTGAATGTGCTGGAATACGCGAAATTCATATTCGCATGTCGATATAGTCCAGATCTTCCCCCTTGGATGTTGATTTCATTCGAACGCGGAAGTGAATGTTGTAGATTCGTCAGGGATTCAAATCTTTTTATAAGACTGGAATTGATAGTTTCGTTTCTCAGTAGAATGAATATATTAACACTTACCAATTACTTTTGAATAAAAAACATTCAATTTTCACTTTTTACTGCGAGTTCGGTTTTCATTTGACTGCTCCTCTTAAAATCAACTAGTTCCGTACATCAATATCACTTGTTGTCTCTGATAAAATAAAATAGCAAATTCCGTTTTTATAAAGTATTTTATTGTTAGTAATTCTGTGTTTATCCTGTTTTGGGGGCCCGCCTATGGACGCATGAACTATCAAAAGATAAATAATGGCCAACGAAAAATGAATGAATCGCTGGCGCAACATCCACCTACCTTTCATCATACATCCTCGTAAAGTGTCCTACCCCTGGCGAGAGAATCGAGTCCGGCGCGGCGGAGTCTTTGTCACTGTTTATCCTGTATCTGGTACAATAATTGGTTGCGCAGTGCTCTTCAAACTCGTTCGCTAGGTTTACACAAGGGGTGCACCCCAAAGGGGGGTGGTCGATTAGGTATGAGGGGGGGCGAGAGGTGAGAGCTCCCCCTCTCTTTCTTCGAACGAACGGAACGGCATGTGCCGAGTCTCTTATTTGTTTTATGACGGTGTGTCGTTTAAAAAGTGTATACATTTCCCAAAACCAATGGCGTTCGTAGAAACATGGAAAATTAGGCGGAAAAACATCAAAATTGGATTAAGAATTGCGTGGAAAATTTGAGACAATTAAAAAGAATTGCTACTTAAGGATATCTAAATTGTTGCTTGTGGTAGTGGTCGACCGAATCTGCTATTATTTCCGAAATGAGTTTGAGTTATCGATCAACAATAAAAACAGGATAAAAGGGTAACGAGAACAGTCTTTTTTTTTTTAGAAAAAGCGCATCGCCGAAACATCAGTAGCGTCGTCGTAATGCTTGCTAAGTAGAACATTTCAAATAGGACATTAAAAATATGCAAAAGTGCTTTGCACCTATATTTTATTTTTATTTAATTAACAAATATCTCTGATAGAAATGTTTTTTCAAACATGTATATGTTGCTAATTTTTTACAAATGTTATCTATCTATTGTTACTCTATCATTTGTTGATTCCAGTATTTTTGCATTCTCCACCCTTATTTATATTGTAATGATTTGATGCACATGCCAAGATCACACCATGTGAGAATGTTGGCTACATGAATATACAGGACAATACCCAGAAATCTAAACCAACCCCTGACAGCTGTGACAGTTTACCAAATATTCTCGTGAACGTCATAAATTTCCTAGAACGTTCGAGAAACCGAGAAAAAAATATAAATAGGGGAAAAGGAGTAGTTGTAAAGTGTCAAGTTCGACGTAGGAGAATTAAGTTTTAATTTGATATTGTAGAAAATTAGTGTGACGTTTTTCTTTAAATTAAGTTTATTACAATATTTTTATCTGATAATCTCTGTATATTCTCAGGAAGTTCATTTCAATATTTGAAGTTATTTTTTGATGTTACTTATACGCGAGAGGATTCAAGGATTTCTAATGAAAACAATGTCCTTTCTCTAAATTTGTCTCATTTTTTAATTTCATTTAAAAAAGAAGTAATAAAAATTTTGAATAAAAATTTAGTTTTATCAATTGATTTAATTAATTTCTACATACAGGTTGTCCCAAAAGAACCGGGAGCTATTTAAGCAACATTAAGACAAAAGAAGCACTAAAATGTCCTATAAACATTTTTCTAGGACCCCTCAATGTAGAAAACAGTTATTTGCTAATAAAATCTCCACTACCACGTTTTCACTTAAACTTGCGATATATAATCAAATTTAGTTCATATGCTTTCAAAATGAGTTTCGAATTTTCTGCAGGAAGCTAAAGGCGGACTAGTCCTTCAACACTTTATCCCAAAATTGTTAATAAAATGTTTTTTCATTCCACAATAAATCTTGATTCTCATTTAAATTTAATGAAAAGTACGTTCTCTCTTTTATTTTCCACATGATTGGTTTTCGAGTAAAAAATATTGACTTCATTTGGCACTCCACCATAAAGGGATATTTTTCTAATAAAATTTAAACCATTTTACAGATTTCATTTGAATTTGAAGCGCATGCAGAGTAGGGAAAACCAGTTGATTAGCAGTTAGAATGAGTCAGAGACTTGTTTTTCAGTAATTTACCGCAACATTTTGATATTCCACAAAAAAATTTTGATATTTATATTGAGTGAAATAAGTGTACTCTTATATGTTTTCGAGTAAACGGTTCGTTTTTTGAGATAAAATGCTTAAAAAATAATATTTATAACATAATTTTTGACTAACAGATTTTTTAATTTTACAACAAATTTTGATTCAAGATATAATTAAATTGTATAAAAATTTCCTGAAGAACAAACAAAAGCACATTTTTTAAATTAAATTTAATAGAGACTCAAAATTTACAGCAGAATGAAGAAAATAAACCCTTTTTTAAAAATTTTGGATTAAATTACTGAATGGCTAGACTACCCATGAGTTTTTCGTAAAAGAAATCGAAACTAATTTTAAAATATGTGAACTAAACCCACTTACTATCCATACTTTGGAAATTTAAATCAATGTAGTGGTGATTTTATTAGTAAATAACTGTTTTCGAAGTTAACCCTGCTAGTATGAAAATAAAAGTACATTTTTGTATTTTAGTCAAGTATCATTTATGGTACACCCTGTAGAGATAAAAATGAAATTTGCTTTAGTATCCGCTCAACTATTTTACCGCCCCGTTGGGCTAAAATGCTACTTTGCGTCGGATGAAGCGGGACAAAAATGTTATCGCCCGATCGTGTATAAAATAAGCTATGAATGGGTTAAGGATAGTTCATATTAGCATAAAAACCTAAAGATGGCAGATTTGCAGAATAAATTGATTAATATTACAATTTTATCGTCAATCTAGACGAATTACGCAAACTAGGATTATTAAAAAAACATCTGCAAGCAAATAATATCTCCATTTTCATTTAATATAATCGAATTTTGCGAATCGGGCGATTGGATATGAACGCCAATAATACGGATACATTATTGGTTTCCAACCTCACCGCAAACAGAAAAATCACCCCTCATTCGAATATTACACAGCCATCGCCGAATCCAACATAATGTCAATGATTTCCTCAACCACTCCGGGCTTTGGCCAAAAAAAGAAGGAATTACACAGGATGATATTTTATTTTATTAAAACAATAAAAAATAATAAAAATCACATTTTTTCCAATACGAAAATTATATAGACTTTCGAAATTTAAATTTTTTTATTTTTAATAGTAAAATTGTTGAAAAAATGTGCGTTTAAAGGGCGATATGCTATTTTTTATCTTTCCTAAAAAATATGTTCTATTAAAAAATTATTGAAATTGTAATTGGAACAGAGAAATGAAAATATTTATTTGTTCATTTACTTTTGTCACTATTTATTAATTATATTAAGAACATGATTAGCCAGCAAAATCAAGCTTTAATTAATTAAAATGAAACTAGAAGTCAAATGAAAGCTTAAATGCTAAGCTTAAATGAAAAGAATATCTTAAAATGAATGTAGTAGAGTTAAAGATCAAATATAAAAATATTTATTAGCATTGGGAAGAAATTCCCAGTTGTCTATAAGAAACAAAGTATTGGTCTAACAGCCTTAAACCAGTAAAACAAACGGTTTCCAAAACCTAATGCTAAGGAACGTAGTTAATACTTCTCTCTACGTTTGAAAAAAAGATCTTCACAGGAAAATCCAGGTGAGGACAAAATCAAGAACATTTTCAGAAGTCTGAGGAGAGGCTTCGCATTCATCTAAACCTTCAAGTATTTCAATTCTTAGACAAACTAACAAAACTTAATACGTGGGTTAAAGTAGATTAAACCTTTTGAGCTTATCAGTGTAAATCAGTCAAAAGCAGAGTGCAATGAGTCTAGTGACACCAAAAAAAGTTCTAGGATTCACTAATAACTAACTAAATAACTGTAGTAATTTAAATTATATTTTAAATGCTTATTAATGGTAAGATCAGATGTATTGTTATTTTAATAAAACTTATGTCAACGCTGTGTTTATAAACTTGTTTATTTGAAAACGTTTTGAATGTACTTATTGTAATAAAAATATTAGAGATACATGTTTTTCTTGTCACTTTTATACAACTTTTTTAGTTTTGAAGAAGAAAACTAGGCTGTTACACATTTTTCTTTTCAATTTTGCAAAAAACAAAACGTTGACTATTTATAAACTTTAGGAAATAAATAATGATCTAGAAATGTTTTTTTTCCACCTGCATATCGCGAAAAATTGAAATTTCTCGAAACTTATGCTGGTTACATATAGCGAATCCCCGATTCCAATATTTTTGGTTACAATTAAAAAAATATAATTAAATATATGGAGTCATATTTAAAAAAACATAACTTTAATATATCACACTGTATACTTTCAAATATTTTTAAAATATCCTGATCGCATTACATGCTTCTATATAAAAATATTTCTCTTCATTGTTATCGTTAAAGCACCAAATTCCGTGCTGTTTATGTGCCCCATCTTGTATAATAAATTGGAAGCTAAACACATTAGGGGAAATTTAGTAGCATGGTATTGTTAAGAAAATAACAAATTAAAAAATTAGCAATTCCATGCACTAACCTGTATATCAACCACCAATACTTTATTTTGGTAAATTAAATGGAAAATAAATGTGTACCAGACAACCGCAAATGTTGAACAAGATGGTATTTCCAATTTTTGTCTGATAAACCGAACTGTAAGGTCGCTAGCTGATTAATAAATTCTTAGCAATCGGAGATGAAAATACAATTCAGAGATTTCAAATTCATTGAAGTTTTGTTACACAATTTAAAGGTTAAAAACTTCAGTTTTTAAAGTGATGCCCTTACACAACAAACTGTGTTATTGAGACATAAACAAAAATGACTTTAACAAGATTTTTTCACTTGCTATTTCTAATTTTTAATGTTACTGCTGAGCTTTTTGTTATTTTAATATATTATAATAAATTTGTTTAATGCCGTATTTGACACTTTACTACCACCCTCTGTCAGTTTCTTCCTAGTTATATTCATTTCCAGCTTTCTTGAAGGTTCTAGAAGAAATTTTATGGAATCATAAGGATTTTCGGTTTAAAATTGATTGAATTTTGAACAAATGTAAACTTGTGTAAAAGTGTAATTAAAAACATGTATTTTCTATCTCTAGTAAAATACGGATATATTACAAATTTTCCAAAGAACATGTAAGTCTAAGACTACTAAACCAATCAAAATCCTGTTAGGGTCAAGAGTAACTAAAAAAAAAGATCTCTATTATTTTTCATTATGATATTAGATTTTTTTGCTTATTGGACAATGAGTCAGTGTCATAAAAGGACCTTCGCTCTTGTGACATTTCTATTTCTTTGGATGCTCCCGTCGCTTGTTAGAAGTGTAAACATGTGCCAGTAGGTATTGGCCTCAATCTAGTTCTCCCCTGCATGTGTATATCTGTATGGCCCTTTGGTTAAAATGAGAGCAAAGACCAACCCTCGAAAGAGAAAAAGCACAGAACAAGGGACGATTATATGCGATGTTGGCCCATTCATGTGCATTCAAATCGAAATTATGGATTTAAATGTGGGGTAAGCTGTTAGCGTAACGTCCTTCGTCGTCGTTATGAAATCAATAAGATAACGACAAATAATATTAAAAGGTTCTTTTATGTCAGATAAAAGAGGGTTGATTCCTATTAAAATGTAGATTTCAGAGTTTATTGTTATAAAATATAATACATGTATATAATATACATTTATTTAGTAGTATTAACTTATCAAAAACGAGGTAAAAAACAACAGTGGAAAAAAGTTGTAATTCCGACACTCATATATGGACGCAAAGCAGGAAGTTTCAGGACAGGTTAAAAAGCAGAATAAAGACCACCTGACATGAGTTTCATAAAGGAAATATAAAACAAGACACATAAAGGCAGGTTAGGAACGAAACATTTTGACAACAACTTGAAACAAGACCAATAAAAATATTAATAGGGCAAAGATAATCATGGTTGGGTAGGGCACATTTGCAGAACGAGTGATAAGAGAAACTTATAATAATGAAAACATAAGAACCTAAGTAGAAAAACGCATTTTTAGATTTTTAATATTTTTTAGTCAGGATTTCAATAAAAAAATCATATTTGTTATATTTTTAAATTGACGAAATTCTATTAGAATTTTTTTACTTAATGAAGTGTAATGGCTGAAAAATAAAATAAAATAAAATAGTTAAAATGCATTATTTTTGTATGAATATAATTTATTTTTAGTTAAAAAAGTGCTGTAAGGATACCGATGTTGACATTTTTGGTCTACTTATTCCCTAAAAGCAGAAAAAATCCAATATGCTGGAATGTAATAGAAAAGTAGAAAAGTAGTGCCGGATCTAAGAATTTATCGAAGGGACAAGGTAGGATATTATCCTGGGCATTAGTATATTTTTATTTATTACACTTGCTTCTAGTGACAATTTTTGATACGACCAGTACTTACAGTGGAGGTTCAAAAAATTCCCGATTAGTAAGTTTTATTTTGTTTCTACACTTCATATATGTATATAAAATATATACGGGTCTAGAAAGTATTTAAAAAGACATAGGCGAAATCTTAAGGAGTTAAAGAATACGAAATATGTGTATATAACCAAATAACCAAGAGAGAGCACAATAATGCGTCCCCTCACGACCGAAGTAGAGGTACGACATCGACTGCCGGTACGTTACCATCGAATTGACAAGAACGATGTTCCTACCTCGATATATTCCTACTTGAAGATGTTAATGATACGTTCTCTCTCTTTCATAACGCGTTCTCAATCACTCGCATGGATTCGTGTAGTATGTCCTTATATATTTAGGCCAAATCTGTATATATCTATGTGGATATCGGCACTAATTCTCTCTCTTACGATCCATTTCTGTTCAATAGGGCTCCTCGGTACAACTCAATCCCATGAGCAAAAGCAGGCCATTATCCCACTGAAGCTTCTCTCCTGGAGGCATCTCCTAGGCGCTTGTACTTCGTTCATATGAGGCAAGGGCACAGTTTTCACCTTGCTAAAACACTATAGTACTGATTCGATGGTATATGTCAATAGTTTTGTGGTGATTCTAATGCTGTTTTTGATCAACAATAGAAGTGAATCAGTTGTCGCCGCGAAATACGTCTTTATCAGAAGCATAGCTTGCCGAAACCCACCCTTTTTGACTCAATTGTAGATTGATTTGTTCCTGGTTCCGTTTTCAAATGGGGCTTATTATCTAGCTTGAAGACTTCTTCCGAATCTTGTCTAAAAATGACTTGGCTTCCTCACTACCTTCAGTATTATTAGTATTACTAGCCTCATTAAATTACTTTTACCTATGACCATTCTGGAAATGACCTTAGTAGATATCAGAGCATGCAAAGTTACGCGAGTGTTAGTACAGATACAGATTCGATGATTGATGTAAATAATTTTTTTGAAGTTTTCCTGAACCCAAGTTTAGAAAAGTTCCATCTGGAAAACGGTGCCGTAACATCATAGACACCTGCAGCCCGGCCCCCTTCCTTTTTGGACTTATCTGTAAATTATCTGGTTAGGAATTGGTTTCTATTTTAAAAGATATGCTGAAGACAATTTTGTGCGATACACGGTTACTTTGTGCTCCAAGCTACCTATCATTCTCCAATAACTGATAAGATGAATTTGTATGTGTGTTTGTAGTGGGCTCTCCACCGATTGTTCTGTCTACGCCTCCACTTCTTCGAGTAGGGGTGAGAGCGATAGGAATGCCTTCAGAATTGCAGAAGGGGCAGTGTGCATGCTCATGTAGCAACTATACTAACATTTTAACCTTATATTTGTAACGGCGGCGTTGATTCCAGGCCACCATGCAAAGGAGGTACATAAAAAGGAAAGTCAGATCGCAGATATATAAAGCTAGTCTTTTACATGTCCATCGAGAATATAAATCTGGTTTTGATTTTATTATTTCTACGTTGTCAATAGTTGGTTCCCTAAGGCCTTATACTTTCGTTACCTTATGGATAGTACAAGTTCAATTTTAGACGCTCCTCTGTCAATTTTTAATGGTTGCACATGCTCTCTAAGAGGTATTACGTGTCAAATTTAATAAAATACCGCAAATTTGACCTATTTAAAATGGAAATCCTTTGAAGCGTTATGGAACGTATTCTAATAATAATGATCTGATTTTAAATTCGAGCATAAACAGAGATCCGCATTTACTACCTTTGAAGTGTACACAATGTTATTTTTAATATTTATTTTAATGGAAAATAAGCCGAATGAAAGCAAATATTGATTTACTTAGATAAACATACTTTTCAGTCAATAAACATATCGTTAATGACCGTTTTATGTGGGCGGAGTTTATATTTTAGTTTGAATATTTTTATTCATAGTGCAAATTGGACTTATGCACGCCTACGAGGATGTGATGAATTATTTCCCACTTATAGCGAACTGCGATTTTAATAACTTGTTTATTGTTTTATTTATATATATATATATATATATATATTTATCATATGCCATTACTTTTTTCGTAAGAAATGGTAAGGTTGTATTCAGTGTTTGTATTTGAACGTCCGTTAAGCTAATCAAGTTCTAAGTTGTTTGGTGGAGAAAGGGAATGGAGACACTCGAAGTAAGAGCTATCATAAAATATTATGGTATTAAGGGAAACTAAAGCTGAGTTGGATTCTAATTTAACCCTATTCGCCAGACTTAACCCCTTCGGATGTCAGTTAATTTTCATTATTAATTAAACCAGGTATCAGTAATAATGGCAATAATTACTTGAACATTATTTGCATTTACTGCCATAAAGATAAAAATAATTAATGACAAGGAAGAACTGAGTAAAAATAGTTGTATTATCTAGAATAGAATAAACTTTTTATCTTTAATATCGTTATTATTCAACAGAATAACATATGCCTATTTTTGGATTATATGCAAAATTTTATTAAAGCTTTTTGAACATTCTCTATAATGGAAATCAACAGCAGTCTATTTTCCGAACGTCACTGCTGAAAACGGATTTATGAAAATCTATTGACAGTCCTGTTAATAGGCCCTATCACAATTCCCAGAAAACAGTTTCTGAAAATTTTATACAGAGAATTATTTAACCAAATTACTACAAACAACTCCTTATTATCTATAAATAATTAAAAACTTAAGAGACCCAAACCCGAAAATAAAACTGCATAACAATAACAAAAATGTCGATAAAGTGCTAAAAAAAGATGCAATAGGACTGAAATCAACTAAAAATAAAGAAAATGTTGAGAATATATAGACAAAATGTAATATATATAAACAAAAATCCTATTCGAAGCTTTCTCAAAATCAACAAAATACAGGTACTCAAAATAAAATTGCTCTCACAATAAAGAAAAGATGATATAAAAATAAATAGGTTAACAGACTTTAATAACCAACATAGAAGAAATGAGACCGAATGTAATGAATGCAATCAACCACTGACCATCAAGCAGCTGTTAACTGAACATAAAAACTTACAAGAGATAACAGAAAACATGAACATTCATCCTAACAACCCACTAGAGGCTGTTGCTGTTTCTACTTTGGGCAAATAAAGAAGGTGAATAAAGACTCGTTAATAATTCCAGAAAAAAAAAGCTAAAGAACTTATTTTACGGCGTTATTAAAACATTTTGTTATAACAAAACAGACGTATTTCCTGAACAAATTCCGAAAAATATAGGGATTGTCCTATTTAAAATTATTATTTTATATTTATTATATTAAGTACTACGTTACTGGAGTTTTCATTTAATTTTCTTTTGTTTTACAAATATAAATATACTTTTTATTTTTTGTATTATGCTGCGGCTTTGTAAGCAAATCCTTAATTCCTTTTTACCTGCCATATTTCTATACGCTTTTAATTGCCTTTGCCTCTCGAGCCCTTAATAATGGCGACAAGAGCTCCTACAGCCGGTGCTCCAGAGGGTACACCGTCTCGTTTCTCTCCTTCCTTTGAGAGATTGATTTGCCGCCGCAACCCTTAATATCTGTGGCCCTTAGCCCCTTAGCCCTAATCGGTTCAAGAACCCCCACGGGATTATGAAAATGACTTTTCGAGATTTCCACTGACGTCACCATCGACAGATTGGGAGGCCTCTTCGTGTTCGAGTGATTGCAGATCAATTGGTAGGGATTAGTGAGTTTGTAATTTTTTTTTAATATTCAATAAAGGATCGTTATTAACAAATATAGAATTCAAAACAAGGAATAATCTAAAATTGAACTATATCAAAAATATATTAAGAGATGTATAATAACATTTAAATAAGAGTGGCTCCTACATTTTTGAAAATATAAAGAGAAGTCCTAGAAACCGGTTCAAAATGTTTATATCAAAATTTTATAAACAAATTAAAACGAAATTTAGCACATTTTCTTATTCTCATTTGTAGAAAAATTAACGGGTTTCCGAAAAAAATAAATAAATTGTGTAAACTTGGGAAACGTATAGACAATCTTTACCAAAATTTAATTAACCTATTAAAATGGAATATTGAAGTGACTAATAGTATGCTGTCAGTTTTAATTTGACAATATTAAAAATTATGTTTACTGAAGCAATTAAGGGTGCCGTCAACTAATCTTTACAATATATCATTCTTGGTATTTATAAAAGAAATTTTATTTTTATTGGTAAAAATTTTGAGATAAGGACTTTAGATGAACAATCTGATGTTCATTTTTATATACTTTAGTGTGGAAGATTTTGTATAAAAATTGAAGGTCCTAAGAAGCTTAGTTTTCAATATCATTAACGACTATTAAAAAATAGTTTTTTCATAATTTGTTCATATATTTTTTAATTATATTTTGCCAAAATAATAGCAAATATATTTTTTTTAAATTATCTTATATAAAGTACCCAAAAAATTAAAAACCAAACATACTCTTGCGTTTGAACCTATTGGCATAAAAACTAGAATAAAAAAACAGACCTAACTTGAGGGAGAGCGAATGCTGTCGCTTGTTCTAATATAATTATGTTAATTGATTTGTTATTCTTTGTTGTGTTTTTATTGGGCGATATACCTGTATTTTTATAATTATTACTATTAATATAAAATACTCTTTTAAGAAAGATGCGGAGTTCAGGTTTGAAACTTTTCCCCAAGTTTCGTTAACAGGCAATATCTCAAAAAAATAGTTCTCAATGGTACACTTGTACTTGAGAATCAATAGCTTGGCCGCCTCGATTACCGTACCTCACTCCACTAAAATTTTTTGTGTTTCGGTTAGGATAAAAAGCTTCTTCAGGACGCTGCAATAAGTTTTAAAAAAATCAATTTTCAATGAAAAATCAACACACTGAATATTTGAGTTAACTTTTAATTAGCTATACTTCTAATTTTCAAAACAATACTTCTTTTCTTCTTAAAGAAAATTGTTCGTTCCTAGGTCTAATCACTTGGGTGTTATTTGACTTCATATAGCTTTTGGTTCCATCTTCTCCTCTATTCGTTTCACTTGAATTCAAATTACCCACAAATTTTAGTTTGGATCTACAGTTTCCATGCTCTTATTTTGTTTTCTTCTTTTTTATTCATGATCCACGCTTCAGATCAATCTACCATAGCAGATGGGATTACTGTGAAATACAAATTATATACCAACTACTCGTATGTATATGTTGCTACATTCAAAATAAATGGGCAAATTGATCATAAAAAGTTGGAGAATTCCAAAGGAATCTAAAAACAAATGCAGTTTTTAAAACATAATGGAAGGGTACTGGAATGCCACTGAAAAATGTTTATGTATTTTTTTATGTTTTCAAATAAACGATACATTGTGACACCCACTATATATAAAAATATAAACGTTGTTATAATTATAAAATATTAATTCGCGTTTAAAGTCTGGTGAACAAATTAAAATGAATAAATAGAAATGCAGCTTGTTCGAAGTATATTTATTACCTATTTCCAATAAAATCTGTACTGGCAAATATTGGATAATAATTCTGAACAATATATTCTCTTACTAACTACAGACAGAACGAGAGAGAAGAGAGTACAGAAGCTAGTTACTAATTTAAATCGTATATCTGCAACAGTATTTGCAATCCAAAATCAATCAAACGTATCTACAAGTTGAACCCCATTACCGAATACGAATGCATATATAAAGCTGGAATTACAGGGTTTCCCCAACTAATGACAACATAGGGTTAGCAATCTATCCACCCCATTAAAATTGGTTAATGGTATTAGTCATCAATCAGTGATATTTGAATGTTAGCAACTATAAAAAAATTTAATTAAGAAATGCTTAATCAAAAAGAAGTTATAGTTAAAATTGTAGCTGAAATGAGAGGATTTCTAGACTTGTTAAAATGTACTTATCAATGAATGGTAATTATATGATTTTTGTAAGGACAAATCAGTTCTCAGAGGAAACAAATGTGCTAAGTGGCTTGAAAAAGCAGTAATTGCAATCCTCAATAGGATTTTGAAGCAAGAAGTGATAAAATTGCTAAAGAAAAAAGTAGATCGTATAAAAAACTAACCACAGATAAAACTGATAATATGTAAAAGATAGAACACAACCTAACTAAGAAAATAAGAAGAAATGTGTAAGTTTCTTTTTGTCAGTTTGTAATTGAACCGTAATTAACAAAATATATTTTACCGAAAAGTAAGTAGAAAATCAATTCCAAAATACCTACTATCCGGTTTTGTATGCGCTTTTAATCACAATCCTATAAAATGATGAAATTAATCTAAATTTTACCAAAACTATTTACACCCTTGTCTTATTTAATTATACCAGAACTAAATTCACCCTCCCAGTATTTCAATCCGTCTCGCCAAATTACCCTTATCCAGAGAACGTATGAACAGCCCCAGAGCACGACATGGAGACGAAGACGAGGTGTGCATCAATAAGACAAAAGAGGGTAAAATTAAATTGAAATGTCTGGGGAAGATCGAATATGGTAAAACGAGATAAATATAAACAATTTTTGCACTATTATCGATGAAAAATGTTTGATATTAGAATAGGGCAAATTATGTCATTTTATTAATTTTTACTTTAAATACGAGGTAGTAATTAAAAATATCCAGCCTTGTATACACTTTGCCTGAAGTCGGACGGGGCCAAGTCTGGTGAGAAGGATGCATGGGGCAGTAATTCAAAACCCAATTCATTAATTTTAGCCATCGCAATGGACTTGTGCAACGGCGCGTTTTCCTAATGGGACAAATTTTTTTTTACTAATCCAGGTCTTTTCTCCAAAATTTTCTGTTTCAGCTGATCGAGCAATCCCCACAGCCTGAGTTATTTTCACCGACTTCAATGAAAGCTCACTTTTTATGACTTTCAAGAACATTCCTTCCGTCGTATTTAAAGTATTATCCAGGTTTTGACCGATACAAAAAGAGAAGACTTTCCTAAAGTAGAATCCAGTTCAGCTTTAATTTTCGTGGGACATAAAGTCTAAATATTAAAAATATTTTATGAGAGCTGGACTTTCGCGTTTCTGCATTATTCAAAAAACTTAGAACTTAATTACATTAGGGGGCTATCAAATACAAACCAGTGGACACAAACTTACAATATTTCTGAGAAAAACTAATGACATATGACATTAACATTACAATAAACAAATTATTATAATTATAATCCATTATAGGCCACATTGGAAATTATTCATCCCATCCCGGTAATATTCCTTGGTACACCAAACCTTGAAGACAAGTTAACGTCAAAAATGTTAAGCATTTAAACATATTTCTTTGTTTATATATTGCAGTTTCTATAAACGGCAATAAAGGACATTCTACGACTATTTTAGTACTAGTATATAATATCGGTGTGGATATATGTTTTTACTGCTTTTTTTCGCATATAAAACCGATATAAAAGAGGGAAAATTAAATTGAATTGATCCTTTTTATTGTATTTCTTCAATATGAAATATATATGGTAAAAAACTGATCAAAGAGAAGCTTGATTATATAAACTTTATCAATATAGTTGCATATAAATTCTTATTGGATTGTGCAATGCACAAATATTTTCGTTGGTTAATTCACATGATTGCGAGATTTTGATTAAGAATATTCCTGATGGGTAAAGGTTGTTTATCATAGTTATATATATAATTTGATTTTCCACCCCACATGATGATATATAAAGGTAGATATGCCGAATATTAAACTTTTTAAATCGACGTACTACAAATGACTGCTCTAGATGTGAATCATTTTCTTAAACTGATTTTTAGAACTCTCTAATTGACTAATTGTTGATAATAGAAAAATGAAATCAAACAAAACACAGGGGTTTAATTTTTTTGTTCGATATTCCCCATTTTTTTTAAATAATGTTAGAAATTATAAATTTTAATTTTGTTATAATCTGCTTTAATTTAGGGATATTGCTCCACTATAGTTATCTGATTATTGAAGCTTGAGTATTTTGTTGTGATAAGCAAAAGTGAGAAAAGGAAAAGTTGAATATTGTAAGACGTTCGAGTATAATTTAATTTTAAAGTAACGAATCGAAAAGAAACTACGTGGGTTTAAACTGTTTTGGTGTTTCAAAATAAAGTAAGACAACAAAAGTTATTCAAAGTCAGAACGTTTAGAAGTAAATGATTGCTCGTTTTGTGTTAAAAACAATGCATGTCGCTACTATTCCTTTAAAATATCGTAGAACAGTGAATGATGAGTGGTACACAACTATTTGTTTACCATAAGTTTTCTCTGAAATAAGAAAAGTTAATAGAAGCCGGCACATCAGACCTAAAACACACAAAGAAACAACCTCCAAAGAATATAGAATACAAATAGAGCAGTTGGTTTTTACCTAGCTACGTTATTAATGAAATTTAAGGCAAACACTTGATTCAAGGCTAAATATAACATTATGCTACCATCACTTGCTCCACGTAATTTTGAAGTGTACTCTGCAGGTGAAAAAGGAATTAAAATGTCGCAAATTGAAGTTGAATCTGAAGCTATATAATTCTCTGGGCAAATACAACATGAACTGCGTAGATTATACATTTTAATATTAATGACAATTGCGGAATAATAATTATGTAGTGATTTACCCACTGGTTATATAATTTTATATTTCCTTCGCTTGCTTGGTTGTAAAATTATTAATCACCGCTTTTTCCTCGCTAGTGATAATGGTCGCTTTATTTTTAACAATCCAAATAGAAATATTATCGACAGTAATTACCAAATTTAAATTATCAAATAATGCGCATATTTATGGATAATGTATAAAAACGTATACATAATAAAAATGTCTTATAATCTATTTTTGTAAAGTCAGTTATAATATAATAAATAAATATTAGTATTTTACATCTATCCAAATATTATTTACCGAAAAGCAACTAAAGCCGACAACACCGCGACACTTGAATAACTGGGTTCAAGTTCAATGCCGGTAAACAATAGTTGTTTAAAGGTTAAAAAAATAAGTTTTTAAAATTGTCGAATACAGAGTGAAACATGTATTCTAGACAATTATTACACGATCCGAACGATTTCCGACAATCTTTGGGACACTGACACAAAATATTGCGAATTAGATTAATTAACATGTGGTAATATTCTTGATTTGGATAAAACACTATTTTTCACGACACACATTTTTATAAAAGTGTGAGGTCTTGCTAAGTATACATTTTAAATTTTCTAGTAAATGTTTAAGTACATTTTTGTAAACTAATGATGTTAGAAAAAAATGTTATGATAATATTTTGTTGCAAATGACTGGTTCTACATACCATTTATAAATATTCATTATTTTCACGGATACCCATTGCTCTAACCAAAATGGTTTCGCTAAGATTTATATATTATTAGAAGTATCTAATTATCTCTATAATCCCTTCCAAGCAAAACAGACTTTTCCGAAACTCCTTTATTCTATGTTAAATGCTCGTATATATCCCGATATTTTAAAATTATCCAAAGTTTTAAAAAAGGTGATCCTTTGGTGGCTGACGATTATCACCGTATTAGTATTGTATCGACATTTAGTAAGTTTATTGAAAAATTAGTTAAAGTACAGTTGTATGATTCTTTTTTAGATTCTAACAATTCCTGTGACAATTCTTAATTTGGATTAAGAAATTCTTGCTCAACTACTCAGGCAGTTCTTACTGTTGTGAGTGACGTAGTGCAAGAACTTGAAAAGCATTTGATTGTGTCTGTTACGGCATTCTCTTAGATAAATTAAATTATTATGGAGTCAGAGAAATTCCTCTGAAACTTGTTATCTTTCCAATAACAAGCTGTTATGCTGATTAGTAGATTATCAGAATATAAAGCTGTAAGACATTGAGTTCCTCAAGGGTTTGTTTTGGGTTTTCTTCTGTTTTTATTTCTTCTTATTCTACAACAATACTAAAATAGAAGAAAAATGCAGTAAGGGTGTTTGTAGACCTCGGTTTTAGAGATCAGTCAGTAGTGTTTCATAAAATTTAAAATTATGCCACAATTGAAATTCATGGGAAGCAGCAACGTAACCGAGACATTCAGATTTCCACAGTTATAAAATCCATAATAATAATAATAATAATAATTATTGAACTGTTTAATAAGTTACTATCTGATATAAAAAAACTTAACTATAAATATTTTTAAGACAAAATTAATTGTAATTACTTTTATTTTCCTTAAGATCCATAGTTCAGTAGCTATTATATTATTTTTAAATAATATTCAGGATTTATTGCCTTGGGTTAGATACGGTTTAACTACTTTCCGATAGACGTGTTTGTACTTTCTGTGGTACCTCCTTTTTTCAGAAAGATGTGGTTCTTAGAGCGTCGTCGAGTCTTCTATAATCGTTCGTAGATAGTTAAAGCTCTATTCTGTCTCTTGACCTATTATATTGTTAAGTCTTTTTGGTTTTGGTAGAGTATTATAGTTTAGCTTTTTTCAATGTTTATTTTCACATTTATTTTCCGCAGCTCCTCTTTGTAAATTTCTAGGTTTTATTGAAATTTATTGTTTTAGTTTTATTTTTGTCCCAAATTCTGTGGATTTTTGATTACTGTTGTATAAGATTTACGATTATCTTAGTTTTAACTCCTTTTTGTCTCATACACTCCAGATATCATTTCTAATCATGTTATCCAAGACTTTGTTCAGAATTATGAAGCAGATATGAATTTCCTTTCTCTTCCTCGCTACATTTTTCCTATTTGACTCCATTTTGTGCCTTTTCCAAAGTTAATTATAGTTGGTGTCTTAGGTTTTTTTTTCAAAAATGTTAATGTCATTCATCTACAGTTTGAATTTCTTATGTGTACTTTGCTGAACATTGACATGATTATATTTGTGTTCCAGTTGTTGGGTACTTTTTTACTTTTAATATCAACAATTTGTGGAAACTATCTTTTACATATTCTCCCATATATTTTATCATTTACGATGTGAGTTAATAAATCTATCTATCTATTTAGTGAATTTTTTAGATTTTTTTTCTCAAGTAACCTCCATTTATCTCACGTCCTTATTTCGGATCCTGTACAGGTATAAATTAAATTATTTTTTGTAACTGAAGTAATCTCTTAGTTTCAATTAAAAATGCATTGATGCCGTATCAAAGACCCTTATTAATTCAATTTAATTAGAATTCCTTTTAGTCTACCTCAGGTAAGTTGTCTAAAAGTATCCATTTTTTTTCTTCCTCAATTTAATGGCAGTTTATTATAGAATTATAAAGTCCTCTTATTTTCCACCTTCAACTTATAAGCGACAATCACTGTGTCCTAATTTCTTTCAGGAGACAGAAATTGTTTTAATATTCTCGCAGAGCCAGGAAAACTTTATGAAACCTTCTAATATTTTCAGTACATCTTGTAAATATGCACGTCCGTATTAACTTAGCTAATTAAAACTTGTCCACCAACTAATTTAGATTTAATTGTATAGTTTTATTGCTAGACTTTAAATTACGTTTCATTCCATGCCTCACAAAAAAAATTAATAAAAGACTTTTGATCGTATCTCGTTAAAGTAAATGATTTGAGAGAAAAATATGAATTTGGCGTAATGCCGCCCAAAAACACTCTTGTATTTCATCAAGTTTAATGTAATTAAAAAGCCGTTTCAGCAGTCTGAGTGTGGCCGTAAAATTTAATATAGAAACAAAAACTCTTGTTCGTGTCTACGAAAGTCGGATTGGGTGGTTTCACATCAAAGCACTTTGGTCCATTTTGTCTAAGAAAAACTTCCAGAATATTTCTGTGTAGAATTATACTACTTTATTATATCCAATAATAGGCAAATATTTTTGTTAGAAAGAACTAGTGATATAATGTACCTTATAATATACATGTTTGGGATAAAGCATGAAACCAAGTAAATATCTTTAAAAGGAAACGGACGATATTTATGAAATTTTACAAGTAAGTGCAATGGGGCAAAATGCAGCTGATGTACATTTTTTTGTAAATAATATACTTCCAGTTTAACCGTAAATACCCTCAACATTTTTAATTTAAATGGGACGCCCTGTATATTTTTGCAGATTTTGAAAGTCTTGTTATTTCGAATACGTACATACTGGGTTTAGTGTAAAAAATATATAAAAACAAATTAATATTGTTTGTATCAATAGTAAGAAATAAACGAGTACTAGCTAGTAGATAACTGTTGCCAACCTGTCAAATTGTAATTTACAGAAATAAATTGTACGATTAAGAATGGTTCATTTAAGTGAAAAAGATTGTATTGAAATGATGATCGGTCATGGGGATCGAATCATAGAGTTGCCTGCTCGTTCTCCGGATGTAAGCCCATTAGATTTTTTTCTTTGGGGTTATCTAAAATCACGTGTTTACGTTAAACGGCCAACATGCTTGCAGGAATTGAGACAAAGAATTATTGATGAATGTGAACTAATACGTGGAGAAGTCTTGGAAAGAGTGACTCAAGAATTTGTTAAAGGCTGACATATTGTCAGGAGGTGAACGGAGAGAATTTTCAACAATTAATTTTGTTTAAATTATTATTCTCATTAGTCTAAAGTAAATAAATTTACTTATTATACAAGTAAAAGTGAGTTATTTCTCGTTTTTACAAATTATTTCCACTAAACCCAGTATGTACAGATTCAAGAAATAACAAGCTCTTTTAAAATTTGCAAAAATATACAAGTGTCCCATTTAATTACATTTTTTTTAGGGTATTTCCGGTTAAACCGGAAGTATATTATTAACAATCCCTCTCAACCGAACTGTTGGATCTCGAGGTAGGGATGTTGCAATGTTAGCCAAATCATAAGTTACCTAGCATAACATCTGATGGCTATCTCCGAATAAAACTAAACTAAAGCTAAACTAAAGCCTGTATGTCGTATAGTCACACTATTATGGTAAATCCAAGAAGCAGTTTAAAATAATTATAAATATATATGTATATATATATATATATATATATATATATATATGTATATATATATATATATATACATATGTTAATAATTCGATTAAAGATCGGAAATATTGACATAAAATCTGATGCAAATTACGTCGATTAGGACATGAAGATTTAACAAATATAAACCTCTGAACTAAAGGATAGCAGGGATTTTTTAAAAGGGTAATTAGTACTGAGTATTACTATTAGTATATATAGATTTCGTCCTCTTAAATACACTAGTAAAAACTAATGTTCTCATAAGTATAAATGCTTGGTTCCAGTATTAACATACAAAATTAGAAATAAATCTCAGGGAAAATAAAAGTAGAATATTGGATTTTATATCTCAGATAACACAAATTAGATAGACAAGAAAATAATAATATACGAATCAGAGTAAAATAGAAAATTGCTAGCAAAATGCACAGAATAGTGATGCTGACGAAAAATTCAAATGTCATTAGTTTTCGATTTATACATTTTTGATTTTATTTTAGCCCAAGTAGATAGTCAATTGTAACCACTTTGTAATGTCAAAATTGGATCACGTGGTTTGTGGTGGGGTGAAAGGGGGTAGAAATGGGAACGAGGGTAGCTAAACGGCGCTACACAAGGGCAGGCCAGTGCGTAAATAAACGAATAATCTCTCCCTTATGTTCAGAGTTAATTTATGTTGGAAAACAAAAGAATAAGGAAAGTCGCAGAGGGAATGTTTATACAGCAAGAAAAATATTAGTGAGAGAGCATTAGACCTGCGGGTATATTATTAAGGAGAAAATTGACAAAATTCATCTGTTTTAAAAAATAGATTAGAATATAAGAAAGTTGTTTACGACTCATGATAAATGTAGACAATTGCTGGTCCTCTAGGTATATAATTCAAGAAAAACATTTAACAAATCATAACAATAAATAGTCTTAAAAATGAATAACGAAAAATATCAAATAGTAGTTTCCAATCCAGATATCCAAGATCACCCTCAGCCACCCTCACATACTCTTAAGAATGTTCATAACATTCTACGTCTTTCTCAATAAAACAAGCAATTGCATCTTTCAATTTAATGTTTTGTTCTAATTTCGATCCTTCATTTCTTCGTATTTCTACTTCTTTGTCACTCGGCCCATTTTCGTGCAAAGGCCCTAGAAGCCGTTCAGCTTTTGTTTCCTTATTCCACTTGCTCATTAGCAAGTCTAACCACGTTCCTCTGTCATTTTAACAGGTTCTGTTAATTCTTCGGCCGAATCCGTCGTCGACGGCTCGACCCACACCACGTTTCGGAACACAATCGGCATTTCTGGTTTCCGTTTTATGATTTTTCATAGACCAGGACGTAGGAAAACAAAAATCTAACGTACCGGTTTTTCACAGTAAGGACAAAAACAGGTTTAATTCGGTTTCGAAACGATCCTTCCTGTATGGTGGGTCAAACAGGTTATCTAAGGATCATGGGATCTAAGTATTAATTGCACAGATAATACTAACTGAAAATTTAATATTTTAGATACAGAAGTTTTTCGGAATTATCTCTTTAATGAAAATATGCCCCATTATCCTGCCACTTTTGGTTTTAATAGTATTAGATACCTAATTCGTAGTTTAAAATAATTAACTTATATATTTTTCATTCGTCAAGGTCTCCTCATTCGGAAATTTCAATGATGTGCCGCAATTGAAAACAGACTGCAAAAAATAGTTTTTATTTATTTCACCAATAACTTGGAAATTGCCATATAAATAATCAGAAGTGCTTTTTTGAAATTTTTGAAAGCACGAAGTTCCTAACTTTTATCAATTTATAATTATTTAAAAAAAACATCCATAACTAGAAATGAATCACCATTCTATGAGCAGTTTTCATTTTGGTTGTAACGATTATTTAAAAGGACGTATGTTTGGAACGGTTCCCTAGCATTTTGGAGCACACCAAAATAAACTAAAATTGTAATTTTATTCCGTATATAGGATTCATATGTAACAGCACCATCTCTGCAAAACCAAGATTATATCTGAAAGCTAGTAATTTTTATTTTTCTATAGGAATATGTCAATAAAAGTACTTATACTTATTTTCAAATTTAATAGTCAAAAAACAAACTGGCCTTAGAATTGCAAACCTTTTAAATACAAGGGTTCTCTATGGTTCTTTGGGGAAAAATACACAAAGAATTTCAAAAATTTTTAAAGGCATATTACTGAAATATAAGTTGACGCAAAGGTTTTAGAACATTGATTATTCCTTCCATAAAAAAAGGTCTCGTTCAGATTGTTATCCCATCGTACAATTTCCCGAACTGGGGAATTGACTAGTTCTGTAAATTCTGAAACTCTTTAATAAATGTAAATATGTAAAAGCAAAAGTTCAGTTTAGAAACCTAGACAAATTCTGAAATTAGTTGCGGTTTAACACGCGCCTTGAGCAGTGCTTTCGTGATCAAATGTCTTTAGCCTTGTTAAATTTTGTAAGTCATAATTCATAATTTGCCGGTACTGTTTCTTAATTAGTCAATAAAATTCAACGGTTTATTAAAAAAATCGGCGAGGCTTAATAATTATTTTAATTCGTTGTATTGTAAATACACTTGTTGTTCATTTCATTTTCATTGTAATTTTTAAATCTTTCTCGCCCAATAAATAAGTTACAAAAAATTAATTTATATTCTTTCTGATTTGAGTGACCTGTAAGTAATATAATATTCAATAATATTGAATGGCTACGGACTAATTAATCCAACCTTCATTAACAAATCTATTGTAAGAACCATGTTTTGTTTCCGCTCGGCAAAACCATTACATGATCACATGTGGTGTCATACATATATTTGTAAACATTCAACCATCTAATTACCTTATATTATGATTAGCAGCCACCCCCATATACATTGCACAGCTGCTTACACAACGTTTTACGTTTCGTTGCTACTTGCTAAATATAAGAATACTTTACTATATGAACTAAAGTTCGAGTCTCGGATTTGAATTCTTAACATGGCTATGCCCGTATTTAAATTACACATCCCGTATGTCGCTAACTTTGATAATTGTATGAATGTTTAGTCCAAGCCGACCTGGCCTATTTAAATTATATATTTTATGAATCCTCTCGGTTACCGCTCCCGCGCCCGTTCTTGGCCGCGGGGGCGATTCTATTTGGGTGGACGAAGCGCATTAATTAACAAATAATGGGGCTTAGTTGGGGCTTCGCTCGGGATAAACCCGTTGGCAGAATAGGACAGGATGGGATAGGATGTATCTTTGAGGATTTTGACGTTGTTGTTCTGTTGTGTAATTAATGTTTGACATTGAGAAAATTAGCGGAAAACGGACTGGCGGCCAGGAAAGGGCTTAGCAGATTGGGATTGAGGTTGAGAACACATAGTTAGCTCGGTAAAATTGAAATTAATAAAATAGTGATGATTATTATTATAATAATTGGTTTAAAAAAACTTGTGGTTACTTTAAAAGAAAAAAGTATCCATCAAACGTTGTACCGACGTTTTCGGGCATACTGTCCAATATATTTTTTGTTTGTTTTAAAGATGAGAGCATTTATTATATCCATTATTTTTAAAATGTATGTTTCATCTTTTTATTAATGTGGCTGTACCATTCTAGCGAAATTTTTAATTTTTGCTATATCTTGTTATTTTAGAATTATTTTATTTTTCTCAATTATCAACTATTTAAAACTGAAATTAATTGCCTCTGATGATTCGAAACTAGATTAATGAAGTTACACTTAGAAAAATGATAATTTTATAATGCTGAAATTCGGTGCCAGCTTCTAAATGACATTTTTTAAAAACGTAAAGACATTGGGTGGCTCCATCTGGAGTTTAAATTTCAAGCATGGAAATGTTTGGAGAACCATAACTTATTCTAAAATTTGGTGCTAATTAGGCGGTCTTAAACCACACAGTCATCATCTAAAAATATATATTATAGGTATAATATATTGTAATTGTATGGAATTATGAAATTTAGTGGGTCGTCTTTAAGAAGTAAACTTCGAATTAAAATTAATCTTGAAATTTATTAAAAGAAATTGGAAATTAAAATTGTGCGCAAATTATATAATAAAAAAAAAATAAAAATTAAAAAACCAACTAAATTTAAATTCTCAAGGTGGGTTTTATCCCGATGTTAAATCAACCTGTAATCGAATATTAATATATCTTAGACTTATGTACATATGAATATAAATGAATACCAAATTTCCCTCACTTAACCTTGACGTACTCTTCAAAAAATTGTGAATAATAGTTCCAATTTAGCATTATTACATAACAATTATCAGTTTATTTGTATAATAAATGATTGAAACACAAATGTTAAAAAATAAAATTGTATAAAGTTGCTTAATCCGATCCAATAAGTGATGAATCCTTTTAACAATGAAATGAAACACTTAGAAATGTACGGTCACTGGTTGGTTCTGAATAGAAAAGACTGGCTGCTCCCTTTGGCAACACTAAAACTCCAAAATGTTGTCCAGATTAATATTATTGGATCATTTCACAAAAACAGAAATTCACAAAAGATTTTACAAAATACTTTACTGGTTGGAAAAAAAATAGGTTAGAAATAATATCTTCGTTCGATAAAATTTATCAAAATAAAATGTTTAATAAACGATGTGTCATCTATATCATTTAAATTGGAAAAGCGTGCTGTCAAATAACCTTATAATTTGCCAAAAAAAAATTATAACATTTTTATAAAATATCAAATGTAAATTCCCAGATTCCCATAAAATATCCAATTATTATAAAAATTCAGACTTCACTCTTCAGTCCCAATTAAACACATTTTGTTCATTGAAATCATTCAAAATTTTATTAATTTTTCCAATAAATTCTTACATATTTTACTATAAATACTAATCGAAAGCATTTCTAATACGTAACAAATTAATTCATTCAACAACTTTACCATTAAATTGGTTGTTCCAATATGACAAAACAATATAAATTTAATGCCCATGTGACATTCATTAGATTTAAGTTTTCCCATTCTAAATTTTTTTCATAATTAGTCATTATTACTATGCCAAAATTTAAGATGTCACCTGAGTTTCTTATATAAATTGTATAGATAAATTCCTTATAATATAAAAAATCCAAATTGATGAACTTAATGTTTTTTCAGATGGTCTTTCGATAAAGATTTCAAATTTATTAAATTGGGTTACAGTTCAATAATAATTATATTTTTATTTATAATTTTTTAATTACATTCGCTGATTTTATAATAGGAATATGGGATACATTACATCAAAATTTTTAATTTCCATCAAAATCGAGTTGTGTAGGGTACATACATATACTTACTTCATAAAATATTTTGAAATGTAGAAATAACATTTTTTATTCTTGGAACATAACACAAATGGTTTCATTTAAAAAATATAGTTGCCCATTTAAAAAAAGCTATAATTTTGTAAAACAGGATGTTCTACAATATATGTAGAATTTCGAATTTATAATATCAAAATAGGTCCATTAAGAAAAAAAATACTGCCGCGCCTTTTTAGAGAAAATCTAATAGAATTATAATAATCCTACATTTTAAAACTGTTCATTTTAGAGTCTATTTTTCTCCAAAATTTTCGTAGTTAAAATACATTTTTTTAAAATGTGTTTTAGAAGCAAATACCAAATTTTTTCTTTGGAAAATATTATTACCTAATAATAATAAAAAGGTCAGAAAATGTCAATTGGTTTGATTAATTAGAGATATAGATTAAAAAATCATCTGCTGATAATTGGTCGGCTAAAATAAATAATTGGTCATATTAATTTCTATTTAAAAAAAATTATTAAGACACGTAGGCAGTAACACGCATGGGCTGGGTCCGTTAATTAGTAATAGGGTAAAAGATAATGTACTGATACTTAATCAGTTAAAATAAATAATTTTTAGATAAACTTCTGGTGAAAAAAATATAATTATACTACATACATTGTGGCTTAGAAGCAGGATTATAAATAGATCGTTGGGAAATAAACTTAACTTACCGTGACTTAATTAATTTTTCTTAATAGAAATTAATATGACCAATTATTAGCAGATGATTTCCTATCAAGTTATTTAATTTTATTAATGATGAGGTGCTAAAATTTTTGATTGGCCTTCAAATTCAAAAACTTTACACTTAATAAAAAATTTCTATCGCTCACCAGTTAACCAAACCAATTGACCTTTTATGCCCATTTTCTTAACTTTTAAATGATATGTATGATTGGTCACTCGAAACTTCACATACCGTTTACGTGTTTTGGTTAATTTTTTTTAAATAGAAATTGATATGACCAATTTACTTATTTTAGCTGACCTATTATCAGAAGATGATTTCCTATCATACAATAGCTTTGAATTTTTATTTTATTGGTAATGAAGTGCCAACGTTTTTGAAAGGCCTTGAAAAAGTTTAATCATTAATAAAATCTTTTCTATCTATTTATGACGTGCAAAATCGGCTAGCTATAAAGGTGTATCTATTTCGTTTTTCAAGAATATTTTTGAAACCGTTCCTGACATTTTCGATTTAAATACGCCATTAAATTCAGCTCAATAATTTTGGCCATTTAATCAAATTCGAGTCATTAGGTTTGCGAAATAATATAGAACGGTAATGACAAATGAAATGACCTAAACGGCTGAAAAATCAATCAAATTTCGTCAAAAAATAATCCATCTTATAACAGCGTTATTTTTCATTAATTTTTAAACTAACCACGTATTATATTCTGTGTAATTGTCCTACCAGGATCGATGTTTAAAAATACGAAACTTGTTTTTTTACAAACAAAATATCGACAGCCGCGTCGCAATAATTCCTAATAATTTAAAAAGCTTTTTGTAATATTTTCTGTTTTAATCAAAAGCCATCGGACCATCGAGGGGAATTCGAACGCGCTCACACCCCGATGCCCGTTATTATTATACATTTTATAATTTATATTTTATTGATTCAACTATTTTAAAATGCTCGTCAGTTTTAATATTTTTACGGCATCGTAAATATTGAAATCATGATTGCAGTAATTGACTAATGTTGCAATCGATTCCCCCCTGGTGTATTTCATACGCAGCGTTAGCGCCAGTTTATTCTAAAAAAAATTAAAGGATTATTTTATGTACTAATTATTTATATTTCATTTTAATTAATTTAATTTATTTATAGTAAAAATACCATGATAGAAAATGTCTTCAAGTCCCAATTTAACAATTGTTTTCGTTGTGTCAGTTGCACCCTTTTTATATATCAGGGGACTATTGGAGCAATCTAACAAAATTACTTGATGACACTTCATAATGACAAAAACGTTTATTAATTGAACTCTTCTAGTCTGATTATATTACATCTATTTATCATTAGAGTATCATAATATTATTCCTGATCTTTATGAGGATGATGCTCCGAGCGGAATATGTGGAGATCCTTTTAAAGCAGAATTTGTTGGCAAATTGATATTAATATGACTACAAACATTGCAAATAGATACGATATTTGGCATAATCAATAATATTACTTATCACATCTATGGAGGCACTTTTCATTCGTTGGTTACTTAAACTAATATGAAATGAAAATTAATTTTTTTGACAATTAATAGGAATTTTTACAAAATCCCGACAAAATATTGAACTCAAAAAAAGCTAAACAATTATATATATTTGATCAAAACCCTTGACTTTTATTTTTATTCACGTTATTTGATTAATTTAATTAACCGATCTACCAGTGGTAACCCGTTTCAGGCAAACGCGACTAACTGCGATTTTTATCAAAACTTTAACCAACTTAGTAGTCGTTGCGCGACGAACACATTGAATTTCTTAACCTACTTTTTAAAAAAGATCAAAAGGCGATGTAAGATTCAAAATGGTGCTGCTGGCCCATAACGCAGAATTTTTTTAAATTTCCCTCAATGTTACTGATTCTTCCAGGCGTAAATTAAGAGTTCAAGATTATCTTAGTTTTGTAAATATTTTTGTTTTAACCAACTAAAAGTTATTTTTCTTAAGTTAAGCCCGAACCAGATTTACTGCGACCAATCAAACAATATATCGGCCACTTGCACTCTAAAGCTTCAACTGATGGGGCTTATTAACGTGGTTGTCAATAATCGTTATCTTAAATCTTCTGTTGGTTAATAGTTCCTCTTCTAATTTAAGAATTATTATTCGTATTTCTCTTTTCAATTTAAAACTATTGACAATTACTCCCCTTGATTGGTATATGGTTCGAGAGGCGGCGTCGGTCTCGCAACATAATTTCCTGCCTCTCTTTAAGAAATTTCCAGAATTTATCGTCCTGACACGTTAGTTGTTGGATTTGTTATTCTTTTAATAAAAATTACTTACGCAAGTTTCATTGACAATAAGCATTTTGGAACACTTAACAAATCAGACGTTGGGTATTTTTCTTAATACAGAAACAAGTAATTTTAGTTCATCTGATAGATGCCTTTGAGAAATACATGTGTTTAAGGATTTAACTATTCTGAAATACTTCCTAAAGTTTTATGCACACGTTTCTAACCACCCAAGTGGTTCCAATAAAATACATACTGAGGACTCCCTGTTACACCGTACACAAAAAAAACGTTACATTATTATTTGTTATTGTTTACAATATTTACTACAAATTTAATGTTTGTAAGGTATTCAAGGTGAACAAAATGTAAATATTTTTCTTAATGATAACACTCTAAGTGACTAAACACTTATATTAATATAATGATCTGGAAATTAAAAAATGTTAAGTATCTATAGGTTACATTAGTATTGATCTACTCATGTGAATTGCTTATGTAAAAAAATACAGATTAGGAGGTTAATATTTTTAGTAAATAAATAAATTTATTTCTTAAAAAAAATACTAATCTAGTGATTTGCAAACAGCCAATGGTGCTAAGTTTGAAAAGCCTTTGCTAATATATTTTTATTATTCATTGGTATTGGAAAATTGGTGTGTTAACATTATTTGCGGAGAACGCGATATAATGTGTTTTATTAACGTTTACAGATAGGTAAGTATTCAACCAATGCATTATTATATTGAGGTCCTCTCGGCAAATATTTTAGCTTCTAGCTAGGTGCTTCCGTTAAATATAATTACAGTATCATCCGCATAGGATGCAACTTTTGCACTTATCTAAGAAAGCATAGACTCTATATATAAAGCAGAAACAGTACAAGACTCAAAACTGTCCCCCAGGTACTCCTATTTTCACAATAGCTAAATTACTTAGCGTATCATTTATTTTAACTTATTGAAAATATTTAATACTGCTCCTCTTATTCCGTTTACACATAAAACCTTAAGGAATTCCTCATATTTGAGTGTTAAATGCTTTCGCCAGGTCTAGGAAAACTGCCAGACATTTCTTGTTCTTGTATCCGTCAAAAATTTTGATCTCATCTGAATATTCCGCTGTTGGCTGAATGTACCTTTAGAAGAAAACTTAAATCTGCGAGAAGCTTGTTTGCAATTTTGGCTTTAGTATAGAAAAAAAAATGCCAGAATAAGAATTTAGGCTGTACATAAATACCTAATGTTAAATAGTATACCGAATGTGACGATTTTTCCTTTCTATTCCAAATACGAATTTCGTCTTTTTTTGTTTCTCATTCTATACATACATTTAGCGTCAATTTTCACGCCAAGTTGTCATATAACCATTCACCGACAGCAAAATAGAACAAACGGCACGTATACATATATCTTCTTTTGCGCCTTTTTTGTCGCCCATATTTAACAACGACGAACAGCTACGCGACATACATATATCTCTATCTGTATTTACACAGGGAGGTCAAAGTTACAGGTTTGCCTTAAAATACTTTCAAGTGAGCTTTATATTTTTTAGCACTATAAACCTTTCGCTTAATTTTTCTGATACTAAACATGAATATAACTCAGTTTTAGAGTTTTGATAGTCAATGCAATTCTCAGTTACTAATTAGTTACTTTTAAGGAGACTAGTACTTTGAGGTAGTATAGGGTTCAGTTTTAATTTGCCACTACATTATGACTTAGAAGAAATTGACCAAGAATGTGTATAAAAGAACCATGAAGACTTTTCTGCTTCTTTACTAAATAAGGGTATACTAAATAAACATATATTAAAAGTGTAATTGCGTATGAATGTCCACGCTACTACAATGGATGTACCTGGAACGTTCCTATAAAGTCGTAGTACAATAAGTTACTAGAAAGTAACTAATACTTAATTTAGTGACTGTAACTAACCTAATTTGGATCTGCTTAGCTTAAAACCTATACTAATATTTTTACTTTATTTAAATATTTTTTTCTTCGATACACTCTGTAAAGATACACATACACACATATTGTGAATAGAAAGATAAATCTGGAAAATCCAATTCAAACCGTTATTGACGTCATGGGCTTCGCATGCACGTCGAAAAATAAAGGAAAAGTTGACGAGAACTTTTGTTTTTTTTTCGCAGATTTTTGTTTTATTTGAGAGAGGATGCGACTGAGTCTGAAACGCAAATTAAATTTTGACAAAATGCGCTGCAGCTCGTATTATATAAATACAGAAAGTCCCTCGAACAGCAGAATGCAAAACATTACTTTAATCTAAAGGAATATGAAGTTTATCTATTTCCTTGAGTTTATGAAAGTATTTTTTGAATTCAGTTTAAGTCCATGTGCATCAGCTAATTAGGCTAAAAAAATGTTTTTCTAACACACTACAAGATATTGTCGACGGTTTTTAGAAATTTTACAAGTGTATTTGTTCGGTTGTTAACCATGTTAATATTTATCTCTTATTAATGATTCCATTTTCTTAATGCATAAACTGAAGGAAAAATTTACCGAAGGATCAGATTAAATATTTTTTTTAATGTTAAAGAGATTTATTTTTGTTGTTCCCACAAACGTAAACTTGTTCTAGAATTCTTAAAATTTCCATCAATGTGGAAAGAACCTAAAACTTTTGCTATGAATAACTATAGACCCATTTCAATAATTTCAAATTTCTCCAACTTGTTTGGAATTATTCTGTACGATTACATTTACCCTCTTGTTGCAAACTAAATTTCGGCTTCCCAACACGAATTTCTTAAATACATTTCGACAGTTATTAATTAACCTCAGAATAATTACTCAATACCCAACACATTCCAGGACAGTCCGATAGTCAAGTTTACTTAAGAAATTATATATTTTTGGACTTAATAAAACTAATATTCTATTTAAAAAACAGAAACAAATATGTTTTTTATAACTGCATCTATCCCAGAAAAAATGTTGCTTATTCAGGTGTTCCAAGCATTGATCCGCTACTTTTTTGATGACTTATCTGCATTATTGACATGCGAGAATCTATGAAGATTCTTAGAGAATTTAACACAATTTGAAGATTTGGCTTAGTAAGAAAAAAAAATGACGAAATTGAATAAAAGATTCGAGCTGATACCCTTTCACATACTCAATTGATTATGGATAACTTTCTGAAACCAGCGTATTAACGGATTTATCTTTAGAAATTGTCGTAAAACATACAACTTATGAAAGTTTTATTTGTCATTCGAACGATCAAAATTGGAATAAGCCTCAAAAACAACTGTTTTTCGTTGGTACCTAGAATTTAAATTTGGTCGGTCGGTGCAATTTTAGTGACGAATATCGTGAAGGTTGACCGACAACCTTAAAAACGGTAGTAAACATTGATGGTGTATGGTATGGTAGATTGTCATGTGACCAGTAACGAAATTCAGCCTTTTAGATATTGATATGAAACAGATTAACAAATTTTGAATAATCACTTAGGTGGTAAAAAAAAATAAGTTCTCGATGGACAAAAGAAGGTTAAAAATAGGCTTGACTCAAATGGTGCAAAGTCAAATAAACTCAGGTACGACATCGTTAGTGGGGATGAAAGTTTGATATATTCTAATCCAGTGTTTGCGTGTCTAAAAATTAATGCCAACAAAAGTTACTCGAATTCGGAGCGTTTCGATGCAAATGATTGCTTGTTTTGTGTCGGAAACTAAGCATGTCGCTACTATCCATTTAGGAAATGGCAGAACAGTGAATGCTGAGTCATACACAACTATTTATTTATCAGAAGTTTCTCTGAAATGAGAAAAAATAATAATAATCATTCTACATTAGGTCAATTGAAGCCCCTACAAAGCGCAATAAACAATTCATTATTTAACCACACAAAAGGTTGAATTAATTACCCATCCTCTCCTCCATAAAGCCCTTATCTATATCTAATAATAATAATAATAATAATAATAATAATAGGGTTTGGTCTTATTAGCTTATTATTTTCTTGGAAGAATTCCATCTTTTTTGTTTATTTATTTATTTTATCTGTTCCGGGAACCACCAGCTTATTATTATTTCTAATTCATGCAATAAATTTTATTAATATTTGTAATGTTTTATGATATTTATAATATATATATAATACATTCCATTTTAGAGAAACAAACTATGTTTAAAAGCTTCCTCTACAATTCTAATTTTTATTACTTATTTACTTTATTTATTTTCATTTTTTATTCATTTCTATTCTACTTATCTAAGTGTACCTATTTATTCTAAAAAGTTATTTATTTGTATATTTTCTTTTTGTAATTAGATTTTCCTGTAAATGTTTCTTATTGTTGGATAATAAATCTCTCTGATTGCTGATATTATTAATATTATTATTATTATTAAATGACTACACTATGAACCTTTATTAATATAATTCTATAATAAGGTTGGCATGAAATTCCACGGATACTCTTTTTGTTTCCAATCTATAAAATTGAAGATTCATTAATTTTAACAGCAGCAGATATAGTAAACTGAATTGAAGACTTTTTGAATCGTTAGGTCGCTTTTCATGAAAAATAGTAAAAGTTATGATCATCTAACAATTCCTTCTCGGTTCTGTTTGTTTCATTTTAAAATAATACCCACCAAAAATCATCCCAAAATAAAATTAATCTTAGTAAAAAAAATCTAATTTGCAAATATATTATGTACCTAAATATTTGATCAAATTTATACACACATTTTAATTTTCAACTTAATTGCTATGATTTGCTTAAAATTGAGAAATAAATAAACAAGATTAGCAAGAACTACATTTAGATAAAAGCAGTGACCTTTTAGTTTTGGTTTTGAACCAAATCTCATAATTTATATATTCTAACAATAGTTATATTCATACAAAAGAATTACCATAAATTATCAATAAAAGTAATATAATTTCAATTCATATTTCTTAAGAATTACTGTACTTTTCGATATTTTTATGTCTAGTCATTTTAGATGATATTATAATTAAAACTGTTTTAAAGCCATTTCAAATCTTCAAAACCACAATAATATTAATCTTTTTAATAATAATAACAGTTTATGAGGCATTGACTGATCAATAAGTAAAAAAATTATGGAAGTAAAACTAAGTGATTTCACAAAATCATTTAAATAAATGCGTAAATTACAGATCGAGAAACACCTCTCGTAAAATAAAATCAGTCACCATAAAGGATTGCTTTCACCCTCCATAGAATAGATAAAAAGGAAATAAAGGACCATCTGATAAAAAAGTTCATAAAACGGATATATTTTACGCTCTGCTTCGGATGTACATATAATAATAATTAAAGATAGGTATGTTAAACCTAATCATGTTTTTCAAAGGTATTTTTGATCGGCTCATTCGCGAATCTATTAGTAAATAGAACACTTTTGTCACATAAAATGTGATTCCATTGATTTCTATACGAATAGTTTGCTGAAATTAAGTGGCTTCACACAATGTTGCACCCTCAATTTTTTATACTTTATCCACCTACTCACTTTTGAATTGAATTTGCATGGAAGAATGGCAGAAATAGCTCCATTAATACATTGTTTTTACGAGAAATCGAAATGGAATTTCACATACTAGGATCGTTAATATTACTACTTACTAAAGGGTAGATAATCAGAAAGCTTACCTATAACAAAAAATCAAAAATTAGTATCATTATTATAGACAAATAGCTAGAAACATAAAAAATACCAATTTTCAAAAATATTGCAGTAAAGTATTGAATGTAGTTTATTTCTCTCTATTAATAGTTGACAACAGAGCAGAAATAGTGTTATTTATAATAAATTAAGAATGATGACATTCATGAAGACATATTTTGTCAAGATGTTGTTCTCATGAAGAGGCTGCGGAAAATCTGTCATTTTCTATTTGCTTTATATTAGGTTAAATTATATTCTGCAAAGAAATCAGCTTTCTGTTTGTTATCTTCGGCCAATTATTCTTCCTTTGTCCCATCGGGGAAACGTTGAATCGTGTTTTAATTTTCATTCCTTTTGTTTTCTTTCTTCCTAACGAAATATTTCTAACAAATTGTTAGCATCTTCTTCTTGCAATATTTGTTGCGAAACGGTAAGTTCTATTTTATAATTTAATTCTTGTTGAAAATGTTCCAAAATTGGAAAATGATAAAATATTGGGCAAATCCTTAATTTTAGACATTTATTTAGTATTTTCTTTTAATTTTTTGGGAATAATAAACGCATTTTAAACCAACTAAATGAGATTTATTGCGTAGAAAAATGAAACAGAATTGGTTTTTTTCCTATTAAAAAGATTTTTAAACGGATCATTCTGTGTTTTACTTTAATTTCCCCTGGTCATAAAAAACACATCATTCTCTGTGTACATTTGAAAATCAATGTAACACGATTAAAAACGTTTAAAACAGGGACCAAATACGAAATCGTCAGCGACCGCACAACCTGTAATCAAATCCGACTTTCCCTCTATGTTCCTCCCCCTTTTCCCCCTTTACCACCGCAAAACAAAAATCAATTGCCTTTTATTTATTTAGTCTGGACAACACCGTGTTTTGTATCAAATCAATTATTATTTCTCACACACTTCTCTTTACGTTTCATTTTATTTGCCAAAAATTTAAAATTCATACCCGATGACAATCGCTTGGTCAATCCCCTTTTTGTCTCCCAAATCCGTACACAACACGTTTGTGACATCAATTAACAGAGACGGGTCCAAATTATTTCAGTACAATATACACTCTATTTACAAAATGGAAGTGACTAGGAGCACGTTAGCTAAAACATTTAAGGCCGACCATATTTTCGACAATAATTGCCAAACTTGAAATTTCAAAACATGTTTTGTGGTATTTTCGAAAAGTAATTAAAAAAGCCAAGTTATAAGCCTCTACATATTTTTTTTAAATTTTAAACTGTGAATAGGTCTAACAAAGAATGTTAATTAATAGAAGGATTAGGGTAAAATAGAAAATAATTTTCAAGCCCCAACTTTAAAGAATTATAATTTGGAAAAGATATATCAAATTAAAAAATTTCGCTTCATTAATTTTTTTATAATCAATGATAATATCCCTGGTGCTTAAAATGTTATCGACTTATTTTTAAATTTCTATCGTATGATATTAAAATTTTAGGGGCATAAAATTCCAAACTGTAAAGTGATTGGTAAAAATTCTGAATTTTATTTGGTCACAACCGTGAAACTATGGCAGTTGAAAGACCAATCAACGAAAAAACAATAAAGCCGTAGTTTTTGTTATGAAGTTAAATAAACACAACCATCACATTTAATCAAATAAGACTTTGTTAATTTTATCTTCAACGTTAATGTTGACCATCCTTTATTTATTATTTATCAATCAAATGAAATTGAATACAAGTAGGACACTCCCATACAAATATCTCTCTTAACCCTTATTTCCCTACTAAATCTAGGTTTTATCTTGGTTACCATTAACAACTTTATTGCCAGATTAAAATCATTTGTTATTTTCAAATATACTCAATGAATCATAAGAACAGGCGACACCCTGTAGATGCACATCACGAGGAATACTAAAGGGCGAATAGAAAGGACTTTTATTATGTTGAAGTTCCAGTGATTAGTACAGCACATCTGTCGAACATCCCTCTCTGGTGAAAAACAACCCCTCTTTCCTACAGTTGACAGATGCTGACACGCACGAGGATATATACACACACACTCACACCCTTTGAGGCAATTTTTGGTGAAAACGGGATTTTTCGAATAGGGCAACGTTGAATAGAAATTAGCTGTTCTGATACATACAGATCTGGCTTAAATATATAAGGTCATACATGAATCCAGTGATAAAGAGTGATAAAGAACGCATTATGAAAGAGAGAGAACGTATCATTAACCTCTTGATGTAGGAGTATCTCGAGGTGGGAACATCGTTCTATTTAATTCGATAGTAACGTACTAGTAGTTGCTGTCGTACTTCTAATTCGGCCGAGAGAGGGCACATTATTATAATCTCTCTCTTAAGTATATATAACATACATATATATCGTATTCTTTTACTCCTTAAGATTTCGCCGTCTTTTTAAATACTTTCTAAACCTGTATACAGTGCCATTCTATATATTCTACCAGTTTAATATAGGCAGAATATTTGGTAAAACTATAAAGAAAAAAATTTCTTTTGGCTCAAACAAATTGAGTTATTTAGGTGGTTTGCAGCTGTAGTTTATTTATGACAAATAAATGAATGCACCGGCTTCTGTCGAAATAAATTAAGTTTTAGTCAAATAAATATTAATGTAAGATATTAAAAATTAAGAAACAATAAAGAGTGTAATTGAAATATGTACAAATAATAAAACTGTAAGGTTTATGTGACACCAGTAACTGATACTTTCAATTGTTTTTTTCTTCGATAATTTCTAGACAGCGATAAAAGGAATATAAAAAGAAGAGATCAGAAACATAAAAGACATAAACGGGCAACTAATAAAAAATCAAGAAGCCATATTAACAGGATGGAAAGAATACTACGAACACAAATATAGGGAAAACGATAGCAAAGCAGAAACACAAAGAGATGAGGTAGCAAAAGAAAACGAAGGCCAATACCAGGATGAAATAAGGATGGAAGAGCTTGAAAAAGGAATCAAAACTGAAAATGCTTGCGAAAGTGATAACACAGATCCCGAAATGATAAAATGCCTTAGCAGTGAAGGAAAACCATGACTATTAGATATTCCTAAAATGGCGTGGAAAATATTCCAATATTCCAAAAGACAGGGGGGAGAGTTGCTGGTCTCCATAGATAAATCAGAAGAAGAAACCAATTCTAAAAATTACAAGCCGATATGTTGTAGAAACATTGAAGAAAAAATAAGAAAAGAACATAAATTAGAAGTTCTTTTTCTTCAAGCTGCATTCAGGAAATCAAAGTAAACAATGTATTCATCCTTAAAAAGCTAATAAAAAGAAAAATCGAACAAGGGAAGGAATTATATGTATCCTTCATTGATTTGAAGTCGGCATTCGATTCTATAGAGAAAACTTAGATTCTTAAAGAAACTTACAGATGCAGCTAAGAGTTTAATAAGGATAAGAGAAGGAATATACGAATAAACGGAAAGAGCTCACAGGAATTTAAAATAGAAAAAGAAAAATATAACAGGACAGTCTTATTCCACTCCTACATATAATTGTAATAGACAGAATACTAAAAAATACAACGATATTGCCAAACAACTACAATAGGATATACAAACCTACTACTATATGCGAATGATATACTAATAGTTATTGAAACGCAAGAAAAATGTTAATAAAATTAGCAAATAGCAAAAGTATCAACCTATGAATATCTGGGGCTAGTCTTTACAGAAGATGTAATAATGGATACAGAAATAGCTAACAGAACTAGAAAGGCATACCAAATATATTACTTACTCAACAAAATAATATTAGGAGAAAATGATATAGACACTAAAATAAAGCACGAAGTATACAACACAATAATATTGTCCCAAAATTAATGTGTGGTAGTGTGACACGGGTCACAAATGAAAAAATAAATAGCAGAAATGAAACAACTATGAAAAATAGCAGTAAAAATAAAATTACAAAGAATCAAAAGTGTGGACATAAGAACTCAACTAAACAAGAACAAATAAGAGCTAAAGTAACCAAAAGGCAACTGAATTGGAGTTAAAAAAATACAAAAAAGAAGAAAAGGAAGTTCAAAGAAAATCTGGATGGCAGAAGAATTAAAAATAAAAAGAAAGATAGGTTTTAGAAATAAAAAAGAGGGCAATTGCTGTATTTTCCGAATACCATTCGACATTACAATAATTGCGTCCATAATTAGCGGCACAAATCTCGATGAAGAGAAATTTGAATCTTACAAATTATCTTGGCATTCTTTGGAATTTCTACGACTATCATATTTATTCTGTCTCTTGTCAGTTCTAATACATTAATAAACACACTATAAACTAATTGTTTCATATGACCTCATCAAAAAAAATTACAAGGATTTAAGCCTGGAAACCTAGAAGGTCATTCCTCCTAATCCATCTCTGATGGAAAGGTTTAGTTAGAAATTGTCTCACATTTTAAGCAAAGTGAAATGATACGCCGTTGAGTAAATACCACAATTCTTTGTCTAGTCGTAAGAGATGCTTCTTCTAAAAAAATAGATAATTCTTTCCTGATGAAACGAAGATACGTAGGATTATGAAGCCTAAAAATGATTTGTAAATACCCATATCTCAGGGTAAAAAATTAGTATCACAACACTTTCCTACAGACTTAAATGTAATTTAGTTGCTTACTTCATTTTGAAACCAGTTTATCAAAAACTCATAGTTCGGTTAATATGGCGAATTAAAAAATAATTTTCATAAATTTGTGAGAACTTGAAGGTTACACAGTTTTATATTTATACGTATTTTAGTTATACCATATATCAGTAAACACTGTTTAATAAAATTTATTATTCTTAGAAATGAATAATCTTTCAATCTCAAATGTATTCATTTCATCGTATTACTTGTACTTCACACCCCAAAAATCGGTTGTTAAAAGTACACCACATCAAAATCTAAACATCAAACGGCTTAACTCTTATTCAGGACTTTTCTCTTGACCGATCCTTTTGTATACAGAGGGATTTAGAATGCAGGCACGCAAAATACATATAAGAATAAGCCACCCTTCCTGTACCCGAAACTACCCCATGATTAAATAATGTATTAAAAATTAAAGTGGGGTATTCGATTATTCCCCGTACGAGGATTGTACGCAGGGGGTAAGTCACCCTTGTTGGATTAAATTGGCGAATGTGCCACGTGGGGGAGAATATCATTATGTGAATAAGTAGCTTACATTATGAGATGGATAGTGAAGTGATTTACGAAATTGCTATGACAGTTTTCTGCAACAAGGGTTAGTTGATTACTCTACAGCCAAAAATAAAATGATATAATCCCGAACTTAATAAATATTGGGATTTATCTCCACCGAACTATAAATATATATATATATATATATATATATATATATATATATATATTCCCATTTATGCTTACTGCATTATTATTATAATACTGCATATTGTGTGGTGTGTGCAAGAAATATACATTTTTACACTTATGTTATAACGATCATAAAAACAATTATGGTACTAGATGTAAATGTGTACCATAATGTTAGTTTTGTGATCTAAATTGCATTCAAACTTTTTTCAAAGAATCACATTGTGAAACATTGTCTATTATTTTATAGTGTCCAAAGTAAACACTCATTAAAATACAAGTAGTATAATGAACAATCATTATTTGTACTATAATGAATGAAATCTTATGATACATCATACGTTACTATTATGCGATAACAGCAAAAAAATATTATTGTAATGTATTAAAATGCGCTGAAACCAGCTAATTTTTAAAATAAAAATGAATGTAATACTGAGTTTTTATAGAAGTGAAAATAATGGTAAAATGATTAATGGTACACTTTACAAAACTAATTATAAATTATATAGGATACATTTTACATGACAGACTAAAAATAATTTTAACAATTATATTACATTAGCATGTACCTATTGAAATTAAATAGGAAATGGATCATGGTTCTAAATGAACTTTTATGCAAATTTTTCATTGACACATCTCTCTCGATTTAATGATAAAAGTTTACATCCATATAAAAGTCTATGAGCTAACATTTTAAATATAAATAAATATATTGTAATAATTGTTATTAACCGTATAAAAATGGGATTGCTTTTATTATAATATTGATAGAAAATTTCTAGTACAACTCCAACCGCTTATACGATTTAAGCTATATAAACCTGGTATCTTTGTATGTAATCCAATGTAGACGTTCCTTATATGAAGGAACACATGTTCCTATATGAAAATTCATCTGACACGAGGTATTTAATATTCTTCTCTATGGTGATTTTTGAGTATTGCAAAGTGGCCTCTAATCATAATATTAACCTGAGGTGAATGAATAATGTGATTTCAATTGAACATAATATTTTTTCTTTAAATAACTTGTTCATAATTATCATATTTGATGCATGTTTAAAAAAAAGAATTGTGTGGCCCAGGAACTAATAGAGCTAGTTAATAATTTAATATCAATATTCAATTGCCTGTGATCAGTCGAGAATTAAAATATGCTGGAACATGAAAATTTAATTTGTAGAATCCAAATTACACGTTGACTATTAATAATTCGGTAGTGCCACCGATTTAAGTCTATTTTTGATGCATAATTAAATATTAGTATAAATACGTTATTATCATCCTGCAACAGGGGATGTTATTTGAATATTCATCTCGATATTCATTTATAATAATCTCTAATATATGGCACATCACATTATTGGTATTAATTTTACCAATATCGAAAACCCACTCGCACAAACGTGTGGATATTTTACATTTATATTTAAACGTTTGGTCAACAGAAATGAAAGGAAATAAATTTAATTATTAATAAATACAGAATGGCTATTTTCATTCTTCGTTTAGTTATAAACAATCATATTATTAAATCATTTAAAGAACATAATTATTTAAGTAATTTGTGGGTCAGGCTGAAATTATTGACTGCGGATTGGAATAATTCCATTATCCTGACCAAATCTTCTTCATAAATTACCACATATTTAAATAAATTTACTTTATACTACTAAATTTAAGTATATTTTATATCTAATCTCTTAGTACCACTATTTGTTCTTTTTTAATAGATACATATATGATGACGAAATTTCTTACTTTATACGAAAATTAATTATTTAGAATAAAATGTTTTTCAAGAAAGTAGGAAATTAAATTAATAAACCTGGTAAGGATTCTAAATTATAAAACAAATCCCAAGTGTAATTAAATTTTGTACAAGCAATACTGAAATTTAATAAAAATTTAGAATATTTTATAAAGCCGAATAAGCTCTAAGTTATCAAGACTAGTTACAGAAATTAAAATTAAACTGCCACTAAATTAATAAGTATAAACATTATATTAATTTTCAGTGTTTAAAATTCATTCATACTAGTTAAAATATTACCAAACACTTTTCGTCGTAATTCTTCTCGAACTTTCCAGAGGATTCTAACGGCTATTTCAGCGTCTACCAATCAAAAAATTATATAATTGACCCATAAGATGTAATCCGCTTTACCGCCTTTTTCTTCCAGTTCCAACTCACAACTTCGGAGTCGATCGTCATCCACTCGAAAGTTAAATCACATAAACTCTACTCTCAAATAAAGTTATTACTCACGGCCAATTTAAAGATGAAAAAGTTGAATTATAATTAATGACATTGTCCGATTAATGTCTCCATACATTAACTTCATAAATTAACAACTCATGAGTAAATACGAGTAAGATCTTTAAATTAGTTTTAAGTTGTGATTTGTGCAAAGTGAAGTTTGTTTTAATGAAAACGAAATCCACACTAAACACTGAAAAGGTTGATTCTTAATTTGTAAATTTTGTACATTTGTATTCTAAATATTATTAAGTTATTGAAAACAAATCATTTTACCACTTATTTCTTGGCTGAAGGTGATTGTTTCGCAAAATGATACTCAAAAGAATCATGAATAGATAATTAAAAAGTCTATTTCATTGATAATTGATGAAAAAATGTTTAAAATTAGTTCACTAATTTTTTAGTTCTTTTTATCGATACAACTTTGTGAAGTGCTTTAATAAAGTGGGAGTTTCGTAACGATATTAAAAAAAGTTAGACCCACTGTCGTAATATAAAGGTCAATACACTTAATAACCGTCTCATCTCAAATTTCTACAAATGTTTCTACACCATGTACTCGCACAACAATAATCCATCTCATTTATCTAAATGTATATCTGGCGATGCCGCAATTATGGGCTATTAACCTAATCACACGTTTGTTTGTTCCAACGATCATTTTTTAAACTCTATTGATGTGAAGATATTCCTTATAAGGCGTCACCGGCTGCCTTAAGGACCAATGGTCAATTCTGTACCAACGTTTTTTTGTGTTCTAAAATCAAATACTAATACCATAAATAACAAATAAGACAACTTCATTTTGATACAGATAACGATAACAAAGTAGATTGCAGACTGAATAAATAATAATAAAAAAAGGTCATAGAATTGGTTCAGAAAGAGTAACAAGGAACACGGAAAAATAGCATGCTAAAAAGAAAAATGTAACATGAGATAAATCAGTCTCTACAAAAAAATTTGATACTGACACAGTAAAAAAAGCATTGAAAAGGATGGGATAACATCAGAAATGTTACTAAATTTGGGGAACAGAGGCATGAAATTACAGATTTGATTAATAAGACATGAAAGAAAATCTTATATCTAAACATTAAGATACCTAAAGAGATGGGTAAAATTTTATCAATACATGAAAAACAGAGAGTGTAGTAACTATAGAAAATATTGAAATATACATTACAAACAGAGGAACCTCGGTGTGTTTCAGAAAAGACAGAGGAAAACAAAACCATAAATTCACAATTGACCAAACAATAGAAAAGAAATGCAATAACCAGATATACATAGCCTTTGTTTACAAACACATTTTTCTTTGTTTTATGATTAACTTAGTCTTTATTACTGCTGTATCAACTCCAACCAATCAAACATTAACTAAAATCACACTAAAACCAATCAACAACCAGATCAACTGTATCACCCATTATGCAAACTGGAACTCGCAAAGTCGCAGTTTTCCCCTCATCATCTCTTACTCTCTAGTTGTTGCTCCCAGCAAAGTAAACTCAAGATGGTAACATTTGTAATTAATTAATGGCGTTGCCCAATTTGTCACTAACTCTCACTGTCTCACCTTAATTAGTTTAACGAATTATAAGTAAATATTACGAAATAATTGTAAAACATAAGTTTAAGTGGTGAAACGTGAATAAAAATGAAATTTTTTTTCATAGCGCTGCTGAAAAGTTTTATAAATAGTGTTAATTATTCTAGCCCTTTTTAATAAAATTAATCACACGACACAGTTTACCATTTATTTGTTGAATGACTGGAAATGAGTGATTTAATAGAAGAAAGCACAGACATACTTAATGATATTTATGATTTAATGCAAAAAAAACTACAGCAAATCCTATAAATGTGGACCACAACACTTAAGTATATTCCGCATTAAAATATACATTACAATGAAAAAAAAGTAATATCGACAAAATTAATGGTTTATTAAACAATATTCAAACCAATTACTCTTAAAAAGATAAGATACAAGCTGTAGAACTGAAATAGTTCAAAAAGGTCAACAAGTACACAACAAGAAGAAACTGAATATATAACGTAGTACATGAAGTAGATAATTACTCAACAGTACAGAAAGACAGTGTTTTCAAATAAAAAATATGTAGCTCACAAAAATGATCCACGAAAGGTCTAGAGGAAGACCAAAGTAAACATGGAACCACGAGGTAGCAGAACTTTTAAAGAAAAGGTAAAAACCTGAAAAGAAGGATACGAAATAGCAAAAAAAAACGAACTAGACAAAATTTATTTACGACTAAATGTTTTAACATTAAGATCTTCGGGTGTACTATAGTCACTTGAGAAAATAAATAATCTTAAATTTTTTAATGAATATTTAAATCGAAGACGTAAATATTTATCTTCTATTGGCATCTCTTTTGTCTCTTTTTTCATTAACACATCTGTATCTTTTTTTTTTCTATGAACTCAAACCACTTTAGCCTTCTTGTAAATATCATCAAACATTGTCTTCTACGCTCAGTTGATTAGCCATCTCAAGTTCAATAATGAATAATAATAATAAAATTTGCATTTGCTTTGGAAACGCATACACTTTTATCTCGTTATACAATTAAACCAGAAATTAAAATAAAAAAATAAAATAAAGGGTACATATAAAATTCTAATGGCGTAGGTTAGAAAACTTAAGCTTAAGACAATAGGGCTTCTTTTACCCCCTACATTGTGCTATCTTGCAAAACATAAGAAGGTTGTTATACAGATTCAGAAATAAATTTTGCTCCCTTAGTCAGAACTCTTAAGGAATAAAAGAAAACGAATAATAATATATGTTGGCGCAATAATATCCCCTCCGTTAACCCCCACTCTCGAACTCCGCCGTTATCACGACTACCGGTACGTTACTATTGAGTAGACTAGAACGATGTTTCCATCTCCAATATGCCCACTCGAAGATAATAGAGGGGAAATTGAAATGCATTCACTCTTCTTTTTTTTACAGATCACCAAATGGAGGGGATATGTCTGGTTTTTTGAATTTTATGGAAATAATTTTCAACAAATAGTTACCAAACCTACTAGGGGTACAAATGTTTCCAGAACTCTAGTTGATCATGTGTTTACAAATATTGCTTATCTGAAGGAGACTGAGAGAATATATCTTATGATCAGTGATCACGAACTAGTTGGTTTAAATCTCACACAAGTTTTATATAGTGAACCGAGAAGTGAATTCATTAGTAAGTTGGATAATAATAAAATAAAAGAAATTAAAAGTGACCTAATGACAGGCACTGGAAGTATACAACCGACGTGTACACAAATTTTAGCACTTATTACGAGTAATTGAAAATATCTCACCTCTCCATAAAAAAATTTTTAGCAAGAAAATTCCATGGTTTGATGATGAGGTGAAAGCCGTACAAAAAGAAAGAGATAGGCTTTATAAAACTTTTAAATTTACGAACCGTAACGATGACTTAGAAAAATTTAAATGTATGAGAAATAAAGTTATGAGACTATTGCGGCAAAAAGAAAAAAAATATGAAATGAAAATAATTCAAAATCGTCACGATAGTAAAAAAATGTGTCAAACTCTCAATGAAAAAGTCTGTTGATTTCTCTTCTTTAGATGTGGTAAACAGTAATGGTAGTGTGAAAAATTCTTTAAACATTTTTTTTATAAATAGCATAAATGATGTAGTTCAGAGTGTACCATCTTGTAATAAAGAATTTAATGAAGTGAAGTTTGAGGTGTCCAGCAGTGTTCAGAGATTTCAAGAAGTAACTTTAAATAAACTTAGGAAGATAATAGTTGGTTTAAAAAACAAATCGTCCGGAGATGAGGTTTTAACGGTTAAACTTTTAAAGAATCTATTTGATGTTGTTGGTTATACTCTACTGAACAAAGTAAACACATCCTTAAATACTGGTGTAGTACCAACTGACCTAAAAGGCAGTACCATTATACCAATACCAAAAATTAACAACGTGAAGAGCGCAGAAGATCTTAGGCCTATAAATCTAATTCTTGTTGTTGGAATCAAACAACAAAAATTAATAATAAAATATCAGATAAAATTGAAGTTAAATAAGTAGTTCCACAGGGGAGTGGGTTGGGCCCTTTGCTCTTTATACTCTATATAAATTATATAAAACTGTACTTTCCTGAAAGTTTTGTAAATTTATATGCAGATGATACTGTTCTATCTGTAACAGGAGAAAATTTTACAGAGGTGGTAGATACGATAAAATCTTATTAAATTAAATATTAAATAGAAATAAAACTGCATATATGGCTTTTGGTACACGACAGGCGTGTAATAAATTTGGTGAAAATAATTTCAATATTATGATAGATGATGAAAAAATAAAGCAAGTTTCTAAAACAAAATATCTGTATTCAATTAGACCCGCAGTTAACTTTATGTCAGCATATTGAATACGTTTGTAAAAAACTAGGAAAAAAATTGGATATTTTGGTAGACTAGCCTATAAGTTGTCTAATTGGTCAAAACGCATTATATATAACGCAGTAATTTACCCACAATTTACGTATTGTTTGTCTTTGTTTATATTTTGTAGTAGGGAGGATATTAATAAAATGCAAGTGTTGCAAAATAGGGCAATGAGGATTCTGTTGGCATGTAATAAATATGCAACGATAGAAGATATGTTAAGTAGATTACGTTTCTTAAACATGGATCAGATGATTACTGAAGCAAATCTGATTCTAATCTATAAAATGAGCAATAAAATGGTACCACCTTATTTAAATAATTTGTTGATAAGGAGTGCTGATTTGTTAGCATACAATGTTAGATCTGCTGACAGTTTTAATGTTGAACGTTTTAACATTGCAAAAAACGTTACTGATTGAAGGTTTGAAATTGTATAACGGTCTGCCTTTAATGGTTAAAAATTCACCAAATGTCAAAATATTTAAAGACTGCGGGAAATTTATTTCCAAATCTAGTATTGTGTTCTTCTCAATGTGATATTTTTCTTTTAAGATACTTAGAAAATCTGTGATGTATGCTTTGATTTTTACATTTTTATTGTTTTTTATTTATATTGCAAATTTGTATATATTTCTTTATGCTTTTAATTGTCAAGCTAATTTTTGCATTTATAAAGAAATAGCTATTGCTAAATAAAGATATTATTATTATTATTATTATTATTATTATTATTATTATTATTATTATTATTATATTCTTTATAATGCATTCTCTTATGCTCGTATGGATTCGTGTATGGTATTAAATATTTTCTCTAAACCTGTATAGTGCTTGTATCACCTGGTATTTGTTACGATTGGTGCAATTAACTGATTATTAAGAATAAGGACCGGTAAACATCAAATTAACGGGTCACAGTAATAAATCTTAAAAAATTACATTAACCTCTAAGTGTTATGATTGTTATTAATGACCAGCTGTAAAACGTTAATGTAATAAGTTTCTATTACGAAAGTTGATGGTTTAATTTCGGAATAGACACAAAAAAAAATTAAAATTTAAAAAGGGGCTTTATTGTTTTTCAAATAATTTCCCTTGACAAATTATATCCTTTCTCATGCTAATAAACCAGTTGTCATAACATTTTTTCCAATCTGAAGATGGCACGCTCATCATGTCATGTTTAAACGCTTCAACTGAATCTTCTGGGCTTGAAAAACTTTGACCACGCAATGGATTTTTCGAAATGTCGATTGGCTTAGATCAGGGCTGTATTGAGGATAGTTCATTAATTCCACTTTTGTGTGGGTAAAGAATGAATTGCTCGTTGCGGTTTTTGGGGGCTTCCATAACACTTTTTTCACATTAGTCAAGTTTTTGGATTTTGATCAAATTTTTCAAACTAATTTAAGAAAAAAATTGACCTACTTATTTGAGAATCGGGAAGATCCACGTTGGATTTAAAATAGATGATAAAACCTTCATCTGAAACGTTTAATAATATTATTCTCCCAACTAATCCAAATCGATCGAAACTTACAAAACTTACTAACCAAGTTGTCGCATATTTATTGATTTCAAACAAAATTACTTGTGTGACTGAAATCCTCGCAATTGGGAAACTATATTTGTAGAGCGATTTAAGGAAATCGACATTGGTCCTTAATGTTGACCCTTATCAGGTCGTACCGCTGCGCTATTGTTAAATGAATTAGACGTTAGAGTCCAAATTATATTACTCCTAATGATGATAGATCAAAAGAATGTTTATGCTTACTATTAGGTATAGTTCATCATTATTATGATAATTGCCCGCGGTGTACGTGAGAAATTGATCGCTTTAGCGTCATTAAATGAAAATAAATACAAAAAAAGAAATAGCATTAGCAATTATTAGTTTTTTATACTATGCAAATAGGGAGTTAGATTAATATTTTGCAATGAAAAATTTTGAAATTTATTTCTTTTTAAGCCATTAAAAAGATAATAAAGAGTTAAATATTAAATATTTTCCATATAAACTGTCTGCTGCCAGGATTTTATGACACCGGCATCCTTAATAAGAAAACCGTCCGTCATTTCAAAAGTATTTTTTTCTATAAAATTTTTATCGAATTGAAATAAATGAATAAATGACAGTACAAAGAAGCCGAACTACTGTAGATCTCCCAAGAATCATATTGCTAAATTCTTGTAAACCCTCTTCGTTATCGGAGAGTCCTGCTCATTTATACAGGGCGTTTCCTTAATGATATACATTCCAAATGCGAGATAAAACTTGTCGGAAAAAATCTGTAGTACATTCATCTTAATTAATCATAATCAAAGGCCGGACTTTTCTAGATACTTTTAAATTTTTAGATAAACCTTCCAGAAATGCTCGACGGGAAAGATGTGATCAATCAACAACGATTTTCTATTATGTTTTTGCCACATAAAATGCATTTCCTAGAAAGTTTTACAAAATGTCTTCATAATTATTTGACAAAATTTTTTTATTTAATAGTTTGTAACATTTAATCAAAAGTGAATATTAAATATTTCTCTATTAAAATAAAATGAATGAACGATTTATTCTGCTAATTAATTCGTTTACAGCATCGTTTTTTCTATCTACAAACTTTTCAAGTGATTTCGCATCTTTATATTTCAACAATACTCCTACCAATTTGATGTTTAAGGTGTTATGAACATTTTATTAAAATAAAAAGTAGTTATTTAAAAAATATAAAGTTATGATTAGTTAAGAAACTATTTATATATTGTAAAACTGCCAAATGGAATAAATTCAATTTCCCCATATTTTGACACCTTTGTCACTGATATGTCACTCGGTCTGATTTTTGAATCCCATTCGAAATTAACGAGGAAAAAAACAATTTCGAAAATATAAATTTTAATAATTACAAATAAATTACAATTATAGTTATTGTAAGAGTTGCTGTCAGAACTGGTAACATACCAACCTCAAATAAAAGTTTTTACAAATCAGACCAGACAAATTGGAAAATCACGCAACACATATAAATATTAGACATCACTTTTATTTAAAATTGGTGTGATGCCCAGTCATATAAGGGTACATTTCTGTAACATCTCTTACATTTACTATAATAGTAATTTTTATTATATTTACTAAAATTGATATTTTCGAAATTATTTTCCCCTCTGAATGCTCTTTTTAATGAAATACCACTTGGCATACCTCCTCATTTAGAAAATTCTGTCAAGGACAAAAATCACGTGAGCCATTAATGCAACCAATATGGAGTAAATATCCCCTATAATTAAAATCCATAGACGTGTACCGACATATTGTGGACAAGTTTCAAAATATGGAGATATTGAATTTATTCCATTTGACTGTTCGACACTGTATATATTGCCAAAAGTTAATCGACCTCTCCACGCCATCATAGAATCGTCGATTATTACTGTTTCTTATGTATCCTTGAAATTTCTTTTATTGTTGATTCTAGAATTGGTCGAACCTTATATAATTTATCTTCTACCGTATCATTTGTATTGTCATTGAGGAGCCAACATTTCAGAATCTTTTCAAGTCTGTCTGGAATCATCGGTTTTGATATAAAATTAATATTAAATAGGGAAGCTCTTCACAAGTAAAGGTTCATTTTCGTCTCATTAATTATACCCATGATTATTATGATAACAAAAAATGTTATTTCTGCAGTGGCTTTCATTTTTGTAATTATTAAAAGCCTCTGACCATTTATGTGTCTCCGTCACCATCAACTCAATTCATTAGTTATAAAAAGTTGGAAAAAATATTTTTTATGCTGCTTCTTTAATTTAGGGATATGGCCCCATTGTAGTTATCTGATGTTGGATGATCTAAGAAATACTTTTACGAGACACCATCAAGAACAACTGTTTTTCGCTGGTATAAAGAATTTAAATTTGGTCGGAGCAGCCTTAATGACGAATTACCTCAAAACGACTGAAAACATTAATGCTGTAAGAGAAATGATAATAATAGATAGTCATGTGACAAATGGGGAAATTCAATTTTGTTAGGCATTGATTTGAATTGATTAATCAAATTTTGGATGATCACTTAGATATAAGAAAAATGTGTTCTCAATAAATATCGCATAATTTAAAAGTGTTTTTGACCTTTTCCTGTCAATTGGTGCGAAGAAACACAAAAACTCAGTTACGTCAAATTTGGTCTACTTAATAATTAGTGGTGATGAAAATTGTATATATTCCAATGAACCGGCAAAAAGACAACAATCCACTGTATGGGTGTTTCAAAATGAAGCAAAGACAAAAAAAGTTGCTAGACATCGAAGCGTTTCAAAGCAAATGCTTGTTTGTTTTGTGTCGATAAATAAGGATATCGCTATTATCCATTTAGAAAATCGCAGAACAGTGAATACTGACTGGTACACAACTATTTGTTTACCAGAAGTTTGCTCTAGAATGGGAAAAATCATCGCATCACGTCTCATCATTCTTCACAGAACAATGCGAGCTCCACAGAGAGCAACAAACAGTTGATTATTTAACTACACAAAAGGTGGAATTAATGACCCATCCTCCCAACAGCCCAAAAGATGTTGTGAAGCATTTCAAAATAATGTGATGAGCGTGCCACCTTCAGATTGGAAAAATGTTATAGACAACTAGTTTATCCGCATGACAGAGTGCATAGATTGTGAATGCGAATATTTTAAAAAGCAATAAAGCTATTTTTTTGAATTAGAATATCAGCCATAAGTGTGTCATCATTGGAACAAGTTACATCTCAAACTACTAATTTTCGGATTCAGAAGAATAATCTTCAGATGAATTACATATAACATAACTCTGATCTGCAATAGAGTTATCCAAATCCTCACTAAATTCATCCTACTCCTATCAGCCTATCATAATACTGTCTATTCACAACAAAGAGTTACCAAACGTAAACAAATACGGGATATGAGCACGTGAACAATAACATTGTCCCTAAACATTTCATTGGCGATTTATAAATGGGGGTGCATGTCGATACTTGAATTAAAGTATGACCGTATAGGATTATATTTCACTCCAGTATGGTACGGGACACATTTGCCCCGTACAGTTTTATTGCTCTAATAGATAGTAGAAATCATAATAATCATATTCATACCATGTTTGATACAAATATTTTAAAAAATATAAAAGTTTTTACTTTAGTCATAAACGAACATTATTGATTATTTTTGAGAGAAAACCGGTATGCGACATATATGCCCCGTATCGCAGTGAACGTGTTAATGATGTTAATTTCCTACTAATTGATCTAAATAATTAATTTTTTCGAAATTATGTAAAGTTTAAGTGCAATATTTGTATGTATTGAAATTAAATAGTCGCCTTTTAAACTACATTACATTGCTTAATTTACTATTTCCCTTTTTGAAATGAAGTTTAACTGGATCATCCTTGGGGCCATATGTGTACGAAAATTTATTAATCTAAAAAAATAAAACTTGAACCTGCCCATGTCCCGAACAAAAATATATCATTTTCTAAAAATTTAAGTTTAAAGAAAAACATAATGTATTCTTTTTGAGCGGATTTAGGCGTGTAAATAATAAATGTGGATTTTTATCAGAACACAAATATTAGACCCGCTTCGAGGTCCGCGAGGTTTCGTGTAAACTGCCGTGTTTGAAAATTGCCGAGGGGAGATTAATCATAATTAATCACGGCCGGAGCGATGCATTAGTCCCAGACGTTTTCTTTCTTCTTTTCGACGTTTATCATTTTATTTTTCTGGGGCCCGGCCCGAGCAAGAGCCCGAGCCTTTTCCCGCTTAACGGTCTCCTTTTATCCTTTATTCTCTGTGTTTGCTATCATTTATATTTTCTCTTGTTGAGAGATGAAATGCCCTTCGGAAACTCGTAAATTGGTCGTGGGGCTTTTAATTCATTGTTAGTTAATTGCTCTCGTATACGGGACGTCTCCCGAAAATTATTACTAAAAAGGTTGCTTTTCAAAATAAACTAACTTTAAATTCTACTTCATTTGAAAAGCGGAAGTTTGTCTTGTCTGCCTAAGTAATTTTATGGCAAATGTAAAAATAAATTAATGAAATTCTAATACAATACATACAATTATTTTTAATTGCATATAAGTTACTAAAATTTTATAAAAGCTTAGTTACAAATCCATTTCGAGTGTTCTTTTATAAACGACTTCATAAAATAGAGATTAGCACAGATTCAGTGAACATATTGTTTTCAATAAGATGCAAACTGGTATTATTATACAGTGTGCCCATAATCACCTTATTTTAACGGTCTATTTCCAGATTGTTGTGAAACTTTGAAAGTTCACATTTTAGGAAAATGTTATCCATATAATATAATGAGCTATATATATATATATATATATATATATATATATTTCGATTATTATGAAAATCAAAAAAGAAAAAATTGTCAATTTCACAAAAAACTAAAAAATGTATTTAAATAGAAAAGGGTGTCGAGTAATTCCGTATTTTAAAAATATATTTCCAGATTGTTATGAAACTTTATATTTTAGAATAATTTTTTATAAAAAATTGTGGATGTAAAAGAGCCTTTTCTGTAGAATGACCTTATTTTCTAAGAAAGTCTAAATAGAATACATGGATTTATTTTAATTTACAAATTAAATAGTTATCCTAGAAAATAAATCTTTCTAAATATAACAGATCTTTTCCAAACTTAGTTTAAAAGTGGTAAAATAGATGTATAAATTGTCCTCTCAAAGCGACAAGTAATCATAATTATAATTGTAATTGTTTTGCGGGGTTTTCCTCCTATAAAATCTTCTCGATCGGTATGGTAACCCCGTAATAAATTCTCAAACACAGAGAGATATAATATTATTTATTTTATTTTATTTAACAAGTAACTACGAAAGGCTATTTATCTAAATTTTAATTAGAATTTAAAAATATCAAAAGTTATATAATTAAATCAATTGTTTCAACTCTTACTTATGGAAATTATTCACAATAAATATGGAAAGATAAATAATATTTATCCTGATTGTCCACAGTATTCCAAAACGTTTTAATGTGTATTAAGGTCTACCTAGATTTCGGTACTTTCCAAGACAGAAAGAAGTTATAAATTATATAAAATATGTCTTTCTTAACATTTCATAAACACAAAATCTAAAAATGCGTTTTTTCAATAACGAATGTTTTTAATAAAAAAATATAAACTTACAAGAAACGAGGTTGAAAAAGTACTTCTAACTAATAATAATTTAATAAGTAATATCCAACAAATTATTTAACACAAGTAAAATATTTATAGTGGATAAAATTTGAATTTTTGTAAACGGTCGGAATGTTTACTATATTAATATTAAATAAATTCAGGGCATCCCAGAATAAAGGAGTCACCAACTTCGCAAGTAAAATATTGACTTAATTTCAAGACAAAAAGTCCCATTCAAAGTATATTTTAAGTATGAGAAATGGATGTAACTTCAAAAGGTAAATTCTTTCTTTTTTAACATTTTAGTAATACAGTTAAATACAGAGTGTTCGAATAGTGCGTAAAAGTCCAACAGTTCACTTCATTAGACTGGAACCAAAAAAATTTACATAGCAAAATTGTCGGTGGGGGCATTAAAATTATTTTCACTTATACAGAGTATTCCGTAGCAGCAGGCAAATCTCCACATAGATTTTTTATAACTTATTTGAATACTGCTGGCTTTTTTAAGTCTCAGATATATACTGGAAGTTTAAAAAAATATGACCATTTTACATCAAAATCGTTCTATATTGGCCAGCCTGTATCTAAATAGAAACAATTGTTTTTCCATTTTTTGTATAATTAGTAGTTTAGGTATAAGCTCAACTTTCATCTGTTTTATAATTTTTTGATAGAATTTTTAAATTGCATACGGGGTAAGTAAAACTCGGAACATAAATTTAAATAGAACACCCTATATTTTATAAAATATTTAGATAGACCTTAAATATCTCTTTCATTTTTGTGAACTTTTTAATTTCATAATTCATTTTTGTTTGACACCTTTTAAAGTCATTATTAATTGTTTTTTCGTTAATTTATTTTCATTTCAAAATTACCATGCAATCACATTCCTTTCGTCAACTTTGACTTCTTCTCTTTAACTAATTTTTAACATACTCACACGTCTAGTCGTTCATAACCATGTCAATATATAATAATTTTATAGCTTTCAATTTTGTTAGATATAATATAAACTTTTAAACATTTTTTTTAATTTTATCGCTTAGGCATCAAACTCAGATCCGTAAGATAAATAAATTGAAAAACAAATGTGTAGGGAGCTTTCAAATATCTTTATAAAGTGTCACCCGACCCTATGACCTCTTGGAAATTATTGACTTGACAAACATGGCTACACTTTTTCTAAAAAGGAAGTATTCTTTGAAAAAATTGAATTTTTTTAATTTGTAAAATAATAAACATAATGACTTTGTAGATACACTGTATATATAAAATTTTGGCTCAAATTTTTTCTCATAGTCTAATTTTAGTCGGCACAATTTAACATACAAATTATTATTTTACAGTATCTACTAATTAAACGGCGTTAGTTTTTGATAAGTTGCCAATTACAGATCACTTGGCGAAATACGAAAAATACTCACGATTATAACGAGGCACTGAAACGACCAACTATTATAATTAACACAGAAAATAACTTCGAGGTTTTTAAATAATATTGATGTCTTGCATTCATTTAAACGTTCGAGAAAATGAACAACGAGTGAATTATTCGTTTTATGATCACAAGAGTTAAATTTTATACTCGAAAATAAATAATATTTTATGGTGTTTAGAAATACGTAAATTTAATAATTAATACGAAAAATTTTAATAAAATAAAAAGTTTGTTTTACTTAAAAAGTATATTTACTATTTGTCTGTTTGTGAAGAATACGTCATAAATATTCTATTGATTAAGAATCATTGATTCAATATTATTTTTAGAAATACCAAATTTACTTCGAAACTAGTTATTTAACTAGCTATTTTTCATTCAAACAAAAGTTTTACAAAAAAAATCTATTAGCTGTGAAATACCTGTTTAATTCATTGAATAAATTGATATTTGAATTACCTCTAATCAAATGTTTATAATCTAAAACTTTTACTTCAAAACCCTTAAAACCTCGTACCTTTTTTCTAATATGATATAGATAATATTTAAAAAACTGTAGCCAGTAAAATAAGATAGAATAGTTAAAAAATATACATAACAAGTTAATTAGCGTCACAAAGTTATACTTTTTAATTAATAGTGCAAAACAAAAACTACCGGATAAGGAAGAATAGTTAAATATTGCATTCAAATAAGTTCATTAATACAACAAATGCAGCTGGATTGTAGAACAATAATAATTAACTGCATATCAACTAGATATTTGCAAAAAAATAGATAATTTTCAAACAACTTTTTATTTTTGCTATGGTTTTTTGACCTTTTGGCGTTTAGTGGTTTAGTTTAGTTATTTTTCTCATATTCTTTTTCATAAACTTGTGTCATAAATGGTTCCTGAAATAAATATCGTAGGAGGCATAATAAATATAATTAAATAATCCTGTACTTAAAAACATTATATAGAAAAGAGGGTAGGTAATTTAAACATTTTATTTTCTAGTCATCAGAAAATTGTGTGGAAAATTTTAAGATTAAAGAAAAATTTTAGCAGTTATGTATATCAAGAAACGCAATATTTATATTTTCTGTTAGACATTTTTAAAATAAGCTGTGCATCACTTGTTCACTGTAACTGCCAAATGATAAATAAATTGGAAATTAAAGAATATTTTCTTAACAAGTAATTATTGTGAAGTATTTAACTGAAATTCGATAAGGGTTCAATAAGTATAATAAATAATAAGGTAAGTTAGAAATAATATGGGTTAATTTTTATTAAATGTAAAATTTAAAATTAATAAATTTTCAAAACTGGGAATTTACAAACTAAATTGTCCGGATTGTAATGCCATCTATCTTGGCCAGACCCTTAGAAATTTTAACATAAGGTACCATGATTAAAACAACCAGATAAGTTACATTACGGAAAACACCTCATTGACACTAAACACAAACCTACACTTAACAACACAATTGAAAAAACAGTGGAAATACTTCATATAAGTGACAAGAAAGAAGAACTTGATTTTTTGGAGGAATATGAAATAAAAAAATACCTAAAATATCCTCAATATACAGTATTGAATGAACAACTAAACCTGCGAAGTTCAATTATCTTAGATCACCTTTTGGACTAAATTCTTATATAATACTAACCAAAAATATTTTTAGGAAAAGAAGGATATTGCATATATCGCTTAATAATAATTGGTTAAAATGTTAAAATGAAATTATTTACGCTTATAATAAATCTGTCAATCTTCTATCAAATCTAGAAAATGTCAAAACAGCGAAACCTAGGGCGATTGAAGATAACTTAAAAAGCTTTGGAATACTGTGGAAATTCAGCTAAGCATAATTTATTTTTTCATATTTAATGTAGTAATTACTAATTATATTAATTTTGTTTGTACTCAAGCGTTCTTTTTTGAAAACCGAAAATATTTTTCATTTAATTTTCTCAAATATCTTTTTTACAAATATAAACATCCATTCGTAAATAACAAATAAATATGCCAAAATAATTTTATAATAAAAATGTCGATATCAACACCCCACATTTATTAAAAGAAAAATAATTCTGAAATTGACATAATAAAATTTTTGGTAAAATACTACTTTATTTAATTGTAATTAAGCATTAGAACAATACGAAATAATCGCATCTGTAGTCAAATATGTTTTACCACTAACTCAATTGTAAACCTAAGATATCGTTCTTTATGATTTAGGTATAGAATTTAGGAGTTTCATTTATTTTACGTATAGTAATTATTAATGAAAAATCAAGAATCCCTAGGTATTAGAAAAACAGAAAAAATCACAAGGGGCTAAACCAAGTGAATAAAGAAGAAATAAGGCCAAATCACAAATGTTCTACAAGAAATGTTGTGAACATTGTCAATTTCGCAAGGTTAATGAAAAAGAATAAAGAAAATCAACACTGACCAGCACACTAAAAATTTAATACAGATTATTTATTCCTTAGAGCGGTATTGCATACTATACAGTGTGTCTGCACATATTTATGAATAAGGTATAAAAACGTATGCAGAATAAATTTTATTCTCTAAGATCAACCGTTTTCAAAGTAATATTAGTATTTTAGATCTGTCCAAACATTATTTGCCAAAAAAAACTAAAGCCGACCACACCGATAACTCAGTCAGTTTTTTAAACTGTCTAAAAGTTTTTTATTTTAGTTTACCTAGATATTTAGAATGGTCGAGATGTAAAAGAGAGAAAAATGTATTCTCGGCAACTATTATACATCCGAACGATTTCTACCATTATTATTTTTAGGTAATACACTACACGTTTCCAACAATTTTTGGGACACTGATACAAAACATCGCGGATTATATTAGTTAAGATGTCTTGATTTGAATAAAATGCCATTTTTCACAGAATTATTGAAACTACTTTACCAAACGATAAACTTAAAACGATTAAACGATCAGAATCTTCTGCAAACTAACAAAATTTTATGTCTCATCATGTAGATATTCCTTGGTTAAAAGACACATATTTTTATTAAAAGTGAGGTATTGCCACATATTTTGGAGTAAATTTGGGAGTAAATGTTTAAAATGAGTTTTTGTGTAAACTAATGATTTTAGAAAAAAATTTATTTTATTAGAATATTTTGTTGCAAATGAAACGTTCTACATACAATTTATAAATATGCATTAATTCCATATATCTAAAACACGTACAGAAAAATATGTAGCGATAATTATTAATACTAGTTTTATCGGTGTATCATTATCAGTACTAGTTGTTATTGTTTTTAACATTTATAAAGTTGTTATTGTTTTTAACATTTATAAATGTGAAAGTAAGCTATAATGTTTGCTTAGCACTTTCGCAAACTTTTAATGTGAATTGTTCCCGATTAATGGAATATATACTACATATATTGTTAAGAATAAGAATTATTTAATGCCTTATTATCGATAAAATTTACTGAATATTCTTTATGACGGTAAGTTTGTGATTTAGCAAGAACATTATTGTCACCCTGTGCAGAAACCGAACTTAATATGTTGTTATTGATTGATAACATCCCTTCCGTATTAGCTGCAATGACCACGTTAATTTGGTTAATTTAATTTGATAATGGTTGTTACTGTTTTATTTAGCTTATATACTTTATGGGATATATATGGGGTATTTCTTGTATTATTTTAAATCGAAATTGAAAAATCCTATCAGCAGCTCATATTTTCTCGGATGATTAATTGAAATATATTTTTCTAAAAAAAAATGGAGTTAAGAATACTGACAATATTAAAACAAGTTGCTGAAAATTTAGGAAACAAAACGGAGCGTAATGCTAAGTTAAATATATTTTATGATGAATTTTTGAAATGAAAGTAGCGTTTAGAAAAATCGAAAGCATGAAAATCAATTTTATAAAGTTGAAAGGTTAGTGCACGCAACCATGTATTATCGTCACAAAATTATATAGAAAAAATTTAGATTAAATTTCTGAAAACAAGTGTGTTTTTGACAAATCATTATATTGCTTTGTTGTATACTAGTTTAAGCATTCAACTTTTCAACAAATATATTTTATTGAAAAATGCTACATTGATTTAATTAATATTTTGCTTATTAGTGTGGCTTATAATTTCCTGTCATAAACAGTCCATAATCCGCAGAATTTGCTTAATATTAATTTGGACTCGGATCAATACTTTTTACGGGCTAAAGAACAAAGATTTCCATAAAAAACTGGAAGAATTATAATTAAAGAAATACATGCAGTTATTATTATTTTTTCCATATTATAAAAAAAGTCTTGTATTCTCTACGTTTTTTTAGCCTACGAAATCTTGAGAACCTTCTAATTTTATTTTAATTTTTTTTTGGATTACTAAAGCAAGTTAAAGAAAATTAATTTATCATCCGAAACAATGAATCACAGAGTAGAAGGAGATTCTTGGGCACAAAATAACATTTAACCCAACATACTCTTAATGTTCTTAATTAAAAAGATATAGGGAGCCAAAATATCTCTTTTTAATAAATTCTGCTACGTTCAAGATTGGCACAGGAAGCGACATATCGAAATATCTTAATATTTTGGACATAAAAAATATTCCAAAACTTATGTTGAAGAGAATGGTCCTATTTTTCTTTTTTACTTGTCAAAAAAGAAGTTAACAACACTGTGAGGAATTAAAAAATATAAAAAATTAAATACTAATTAAGAAAAAGAAGATGATACTTGTGAAGGAACGTCATGTGACCCCGGGATTGATGACCAAGAGTAATTCAATAAAAGGCAGGTATAAAATTATTTTAAAACCTTAATCACGTTTTTCTCGATACGACTTTTTTCAAACTTCAAACTCGAGCAATTACAGTTCCATTTTCATTTATTTTAACAAACATTTCTGCAATTGTATGTAATAACTAAGTCGGTGCGTAGCCATTTTTCTCAATTTTGGAAATTACCTTTTTTGAAGTTACTTAACCTGAGAAAAATGATCTTTAGTAAACATCAATTGAAAAAAACTACGCACAACAATAGCCACTGTTATGGTTTAATTTTTCAAATGATTCTTTGTACAATAGATCATGCGAATTCCAAGAGCCACCATACTGTATTTGATAACTAAGTAATTTTTCAATACTTTTTAATAAAAATTTCTATAAACATAATTCAATATAACCTTAACAGCATATCCTTTCCTTAATCCAAAAATAATTAATTAACAAACCATAGAAAAATTGGCAATTTTTCAGAGTTTCACAGTATTGCTTCCCTTTAAGGTGTAAAAAGCATGGGGGTGTTACTTCTTTACACATATATTATATTAATATATATATATATAATTAAATACATTCAAGTAGACGGACATCACTTCAAGATTTATTAAACGAAATGAACCCTTTTTCAGAAGTACCAAGCAATTATTGTTAAATTTCAAATTTCCATTTAAATTTAAACATGTATATACTACTGGTAGACAACCAACAGTACAACTGATTTAGATCCAGTAATTTGTCGAGTACATGTGACTGAAATAAAAAATCAATATCTTTCTGTATTCGATCGACTCTTCTTGTTTTTCCCTACGCAATAACTACGAAATAAAACTGTTAAACGAAAATTTGCGAGTGTTTCTTTTTTCATTTCTTTCAAGCCATTAAGATCTTTTGGCCAAAATCTTGTAAAAATTCTCGTAAGCTATCGACTAATTTTGATTTTAACAATTTTAAAATAAATCCTTATGTATACGTAGGAAGACATACTTCTATGTTTTTTACATTTTAATATTGAATTCGAAATATTTCGAAATTCGATTATTTTAATTTCAAAAAAATATCCAGAAAAATAGATTACTCCAGTTCAACGTTTTGGTTGATATTTAAAAATTTTGGCGTAAATTAATAAAGAACCACTCCACCCGTGCAAAAAAGTCCAAATTGATTCTCACAGCTAAAAACTGGTTCATTTAAATTTTTTCAATTATTTATTTAATAGAGAACCACATTTTTTTATCGAATGAAAAAATAGTTCAGTACTTGTCCATCTCTGGATTCCTTCGTAAAAATAAAATATACGGACTATAGACCCAGGAACACTGCATAACTCTGTAAATTTAATGAGTAAGCAACCGTTTTCGAAGCATCATGTCGAAAAGCGCCTTAGAAAAAATTGATACCACATTTTTTGTCCTGAAATATGCGTCTCTTATGTATATGCCATTACTTCTGCGTTATCCTGTATATTATAAAATGATCTGTACATGTTGTAAATCCTGTATTGTTCTAGTAATAAATATTGCTTCATTTATTTTTACAAGACATATTATTTCACCCGTCTAATCTCTCATTAGTTTCATTACCGTCCTGTCCGGTTGGAGTTTCTTGATTTATATATCCGTGACATACGACTCTTTCTAAATATTTACATAACTCTTATAAATGCAGCAGCAGCAGCACCTACTGGTTCAACCTACCTCTTTTTAGTAGAAGACGGGTTTCTTCTTGCCATAATTGCGTCTTTAAGAAACCAAATGATTAGTATCCAGACAAAAATTATACAAAATCTAAAAATATTTTATTGCATTTGTTTTAATAATAATAATTTATTTACAATTATTAAATAATAGAGGTATAATGTTTCTAGAAGGAAATATAAAATGTACCTGTCCCCTATTACCATAGTTACTCATTTTCAGGGTTCGAAATTTCATAGTCTCATTTTGTACTCAAAATATATAATGTGAGAGGAAGAACATGTTATTATTTATTCTAGTAAAAATACATTCCTTTTTTGCACTAGGGATATGTAACACATAAAATAAATAAATAGTTAATAACATTTCAAATTTCAAAAACAGAACAGTCAACAAGGACATTGTCTGTTGTGTCGATGTACTCCGTGATCACAAAACACAAAAATTATTATGCACTTCTAAATGAGGTACTAACGGATTTTATAAGGACCGCCCACCTATCAAATAGTAAGTAATTAAGCAATGACATGGTAATAAAATTTATTGATACCAATAAACTAAATAACTGTCCAATGCCTTCTCCATTTCATACAACAAAAATAGAATTCTCGAAAAAATACGAACTAGAGGGACTCACGGATAATTATAATTACTACCTAATACTACATAATATGCTTGTTAAATAATATACAAGGAATATACCAGGAAAATGTCGCAAATACATCTCTAAAAATCAATTTGATGCGTAAGAAAAAACTATATTTAAATCTACAGTTTTTCCAGATTATAAAAAGTCGCATGTGTACTTTCTTCAGCAAGTTTCCCGTAATAATAAAACGTAATGATCGATAGCATAGAATCATCTGTTTATCAGAAGTTTTGATCTGTAATGCAAAAAAACAATAAAATGTGTCGCATCATTCTGCATCTAGATAAAACCAAACATTGCAAACTCACACACAATAGAACAAATACACCGTAAAATTTTGTAGTTTGAATTGTTTCATGCCGAGCGGAAAGAACGTAAGTTCTTACGATAGATTTGTTATCGAATATCAAACTTGTTGGATTAATAAATCGACTGCTATACTGTACGTGTGCTATAAGGACTAGCTAGATTGTGGGGGACACCCAGTATGTAAGTGCACTTATCGCTGATAGGTCACTCAACGAACATATGAAAATAAATCGAGCTACTTCTAAATAATTTATTCCGGCGAGGAATGTGTTACTATTAATAATATAATAAAAAAACAAGGAAATTAACAACGAAAGTGAAATGAAATTAATAGATTGAATTATTATTCAACCTCGCAGAGTTCGTTAATAAACCGAAAGAAAAATTACCAGTAAACTATAACAACTTACAAAAATCGACATCGATATAGTGACACTTTCGCAACGAGATTATCATTCGAGACAAGGGAGAAACGTCAACTGTTTTCAAAAAATCTCTTTTGGTATGTTCTCGAATTTTACCGCTAAATACGCTTTACTCGGAACTAAAGCTCTATTAGGTCATGACGTTGGTACTTTATATTTACCACTTTTTCAGATTATTAACGAACTTCGACTTTTTACAAGCTGAACAATATTCCTTGATCTGAAGGTTTTATAGAGAACAATCCCCCAAAACAACTCTCTCTTTTCCCATCTGGTAAATATATATTATTATATATTATTATATAAAAATTAAAATCATAAAAATAATTTTTGCTATAGTTGAAGTCTCAACTTTACATTTCAATTATTTAATTTTCAAAACCCTTTATATATTTTTTCTAAAGATCTATTGTACTTCAAAGAATTTATACTTTTTAAAAGAACTATTGACTATTGCGTTGCAACTATAAGATAAATTTAAGTATTTTATTAAGGCTTGTTTGTGGGTTCTAGAATAAAATATTTTAATTTTTTTATGTTACTTTTACTGGGATCACAAGGACGATCTGTTACATTAAGTTCTAATCTTTTCATATTTTCAATGAACCTAAATGACTTATTTTTAAAGCACTAAAGTAAATGTGTTGAGTGAAGCTGTCAGAAGAAAATTGTCCAACAATTTACCAGTGTTTATCAAACAAGGTCTTCAGCCCAGTTTTTTTTAATCTTCTTTCTTGTACTTGCTGGTTGGTTAGACCCCTGATGCTCAAATGCTCAAATTTTCGTAAATGGTCTGTCTGTTATCACTGAAAGGGTTGCTGAGTGATATGTTTACTAGATCTTAGTGTTAGATGGTTTGGCACATCCCCACTATTCCACGCCATAAATCCATATTGGTTTTGTACAGTAAAAATTTACTTTCCGTATTCAGCGCTTCAAATAATCTTATGAGTGTCCATCAGAGTTTATCAGGCAATAAACAAAACGGTCCTTATATTCGTTATGCATTTTACCTAGAACATAAGTGTTGCAAGAAAAATCAATTATACACATGACTCAGTGTATAATTGTAGTTTGTAAAATCGAAATTTAATTTAATATCAGATGTTACTAAGACTTCTTCTTTATTTTTATGTATTTCTCCAGATACCAGCTAAACATGTTGTAATCGTTTCTGATAGTTTCTTAGTCATCTCACGTTGTATATTTTTTTATAGTTTTTTGGAAATATCAGTCACTTTACGCACACATGGACTTTCCGTTTATACTTACTTTCATTTTGTTCATGATTAAGGTCTAGCTGGTTTCTATTCACTCACTTTTCAGCACCAATTTTTTTTTACTACCAAACAACTATATTCCTCATCAAGATTTTCTGTTTTGAAAAGGTGTACTTGATAATAACTAACAAACGTTTTCCGTTTTTACTGTCCACGAATGAGATTTCCATAATTATTGTACGTTGACAATTTCACAATATACGAAAAAATCTCAAATACGGAGTAAATTCTTCGGGCGTATTTGTCAAACTAATTATATTTGCTATTTGAGTACCATCTTATATGCCAACGAAGTACAAATTAAAGCTATACAAGGTATTAAAAATTAATTATAAATTACTTTATGAAAAGCTTTTCAGTTTATTACATACAGCAATACATAGGATGTGCTACACTTTTTTATTACAAGTAACACGAATATTGCAAATTATATTGGGTGCTAAATTACAAATAATTTTTATTTGTTTAAAATCTAACATGAAATAGACCGGTATACGTTGCCGACATGAAGCTGAAGTTATTAAAAAATTATGTGATACCCAGATTATATTTCGTATTTGGCGACATATTCTAAAGTTCTTAAATCCAGAAATTTGGCGCACAATTTACTAGGGCCGTGTATTTCTCATGAAGGTGTGTCAAATTACGATCTGAAAACAACAAGTGTAAAGTGTTGCTTTGTTGCTGCCATTAGAGTAATTAATTTTGGCACCTCTATCGCCGTCTTTCTCTATACTCTTTATTCGTCATCTTCTCGTCTTATTGTCCTTCTTCGTTCAATAATATAAAGTCGACTATTGAATGTTGTCAGGGAATATGTCCGGTAAATAACTTTTAGTCGACAGAGCGCTCAACTCTCATGACGACCTAGAGACGGGTTAAGGGGTCGAAAAGAAATAATGTTAAAAAAAAATTAAATTGATAAAAATCCATCTCTATTATAATCTGTATCATTTCTATCCTACACTTTAAAACACAAAATGACAAAAGGAGAGAAAGACGATTAAAGGACAACAGAATGGGAAATAATGAGAAACTAGAAACAATAAAATAAATATCGAATAAGAAATAATTATATTATATATATTATATTATAAGTATTGGAAGAACAAGATATACGTAGTGAATGAAACAACAAAAAATGAAATGGTTAGTGCCTACTACAGCTGAGAAGGTGGATATCTCAATGTATTCAGTAACGGTCGAAGGTAGAGAAGAGATAGATTTAAGATCAAGAGCAGTGAAGAAAGTAGATTTGAGCAGGTAAAAATTAACAACAAAGCTAAAAAATGCTATAGGAATTTAGGGAGTAAGTTAACTGAGCGATTATAAAATAAAAACGATATTACCCCACATAGATTGCAAATCAGTTTTAATAAAAATTGATAGTTATATCAAAAATATCTGACTTGAAAGACAAGTTTCCTGAAACCGTCCCATTTCATTAATTAAAACCTAATTTGTACCCTCAATTAATCAATATATCCAACATCGAATATTAGAGACGCTTGAATCACTTCTGACAAATGAAGTATTTCGTTAGTGGCACTTTTCAAATACATTCCTACGAACCAGTATCTGAGAACCATCTACAATTTAACTTCCTGTAATCATACTTTTCGTCTTCATGCCGGAGCCAACGGCATGTTCTTGTTCGTAATTATAAGGCGAAGGTGGATGACGCGTGAATTGACAACGGTCCATAGGCTTTGAGTATTTTAACAAAGGAGACAGTAAATAATACCGCCTCAGTTAAAGTTGTTCCAAGATAAAATTCAGAAAATGGTTTAAATCGTACTGAACTCAAAATATTTCATTTAACGTTTTGAATAAAATCAGTTCATTATAGGCTACAACATACAATTGGAAAAATTGAGCTTATGTTTGGAAATTCGAAAACAACAAGGAAACTATTAGTAAGGCTATTTTTCATGAGTTTTAAAAAAGCACTGGAGTCTTTAAGCGCAGAAACCATAATTAAAGGTTTTAAAAAATGTGAACTCTATCAATGAGATTATTGTTACTACTGGAGGTAGTACAGTCAAAAAAATATTTGGGGAAAAAGACTAACTAAGACACGTCATCTCTAATATCTTGAAAATCTTATAAATGCATCTGCTGGAAATATTCCAAAATTATCATGAAGAAGGTTGTCGAAAAATGTATATGATATCTGGATAAAATTTGAAGATAATGAGCATTTCTAGAAAACTTAAAAGTAAAACACAATAACTCCAGAAAATCGCTTATTTCAAATAATTATTATATACGAGGCTGTCCACCATAAAGAAATTTTAAATACTGGAACTAATGAATGGCCAAAACAAACTAATCAGCAACAAGACTCTCAAGGCCAGTCACCAACGCCAAATTTTTCAAAAGAAAATACAAAACAAGCAAAAATATCAGTTATCTTCATCATGTAGATGATGAAAGTTCAAACTTGAGGCATTATTTTAGCCTGAATCCTTTAGAGTCAAAATTAAAAAATCAAAAGATATTCTGGCAGTAGTAAAGTCCAAAGTTTAGAAATGATATTTTATTAAAAAGGAAAAAGAATTGAAGCACTAAGAAAAACAACAATTAATAGGAAAATTAAAAAACTTAAAAATGTGGAAGATCTAGAATCTCTTTACTTTTCACCGGCCAGTATCGCATTTTTTTGGTAATTCTTATGTATTCTGTGTAATTTTGAGACAGATCTAGTCGTCTAAAAACTCCAACATTTCTATATAATTTGCAGTGAAACCTGAATTCAATCACTTTCGAAAATTCAGCAATAAAAATAATTTAAACGGTCTTAGTTATCTTACTAAATTATTAATAGATTATAGTAATAGCAATTTTGTTCGAAATTGACACACCCAAAGGAAGCTCTCGAAAAAACAGCATTTTTGATTGATGTTCCATTAAGAAGTATCAAAAAAATATTCAAATTGGTGTAAACCCCGAAAATATTTTTTAGAACCTATTAGAGATGATATGTATATAACATGTACGCTGCTAATAATTTGCCAAATTTAACCAAACTTATGACTAAACTGCAAAACAAGATGATTATCGAAAAAGACGACTCTGTGGCAGTTTTACTTACAAATGGTTTTAAATTTCAAACAATAAATAAAAAGCAACCCATAATGGAATCAAACCGCTTGATAAAGTAGAGAAATGAATACAGTGGACAAATTAGAATGAAATGAAGAAAAAGCCATATACTTTTTAGACGAAACATGGTTTTGATACACACGACTTGTAAAAAAATATTGGATGGATTGTTCTAGAAAGTGCATTTCAGATGTACCACCATGTAAGGATAAAAGAGTATGTATTTACATAAGGGTGGAAAAAAAGGCTAGGCGGAAGGCAATCTTGTGTTATCTACAAAGGATATTAAAAACTCTAGTTTAGATTATTATCAAGACATTGATGGTACTTTATTTGAACAATGGTTAAATACTCTACTACCAAAGTTAGACACGCTTTTTATCATTTAAGATTATTACAAAAATTCCACAAAAATATTCAACTAAACGTAAAATTCAATAATTTCTCATTAAAAATTAGCTTCATTTTGGAGAACATTATAAAAAGCGCAGTTAATGGCAGATTAAACATAAGACATTTTGAAGTACAATATATTGTCGATAATATGCTAAAAGAAAATATACACGATGTTTTACATTTACCCCCATATTATTGCATATTGAATCCAATAGAATTGTTATGGGCTCAACTAAAGATAAATATTCGCGATATCAATGTATCACCAAACTAAAATGATAGTGTGATAAAATTTAATTCGGAATTGTTGTAATACAATTAATGAGGAGAACTGGAAAAATGTAATAAAAGATGTAAGGACTATCGACGATAGATATTTTAATTCTTTTCCAAAAATACATTTGCTTGTAAATTTAGCGGAAAGTGATAGTGATGGTAAGATAGACACTGTAGAAGCAGATCATTAGTTTTTTGTAAATGAATATTTTCCCTTTTAATAAAATGTTGAAATGAAATAACATTATACTTTTTAAACACTTCTTGTTTCTCACTTTTCTAATTCCGATCCTGTCTATACTTGGCTCACACCAGATTCTAGGAAGTCCAGAACTTATTTCTTGCAAAGCATTATAGTAGCATTAACAGGCAGAGTTGACAAGGATTAATATCTAATAATGGCCGGCCGATGATAGTCCAGTATGTAGATACGACACCTCAGCAACGCACACTTTAGTTTGATCCATTCGATGTGGTGTACGCAATCACCATTTCCATCCTCAACTACCAACATTCACTATAACTCATCCCCCCCGTACACAATAGTTATGATCTGCAGTGGCCAATGGATTATAGTGCGGCTCCCCTTTTCCTCGTAGACGGCATTCCACAACTTGGATTCTATTTTCAAGTGCCGCTTCTTGTCTAAATTATTCTCCGATTTTGATTAGTGGGAGAGAACACGATCGAATATAGAAATAGAAAATTCAATCCCTACCGAGTAATATTTTACCGCAAACGAGACATGAAGGAGGATGGGAAGTAATTAACTAAGTCGACAGTGATTTTCGTATGTTCTCGGTTTTAATTTTGAATAATGTCGTAGCTTAACAAGGTCTTTGATACGTGTAGGTTGTTCGGGAAGTGATTATAATGTTCTGTATGGTGATGTTCATATGACGGGACATTATAAATAAAATTCAGGTTTATAGTTAAATTAGAATTTATTAAAACAAAATTGAAAATGAAATTGGGCGCCACAAATAAAATATGACCAAATTTTTTAAGAAAAAAAATAAAAACAATCAAAATTAAAGTTAAGAACACAAATAAATACAAGAAAACCTCAGAGTGGTTCCTTTTGTTAAATCAACATTGTTAGATCTTTTTTTGCAAATATTAATTTTATTAATTAAAAGAAGAAAATTGATTATCTATAAATTTTTAATAAACTTGAATGTCACGCTACTGTCCTTAACGTGAATGTCATTAAAAGTCATCAAAGAAAATTATTTATTATATTTACTAGTCCAAGGAAATTTCCTAATTGGTGATTGTTGCAGTCTAGGACAAAGAAAACAAAACACTTTTAAGTTTTATATATATATATATATATATATATATATATATATTATTTGTCTTCTTGATTTAAATAACTCTTAATTTCGTGAAGATATATTCCATAACTTTATTAAATTTTCTTTTCTAATTTTACTAAATTTAGCTATAAATACCAATACAAATAACTTTAAAAGAAAAAAAAAAATTAATTTGCATTTATTAAGTATAAAACTGATTGTCAAAACATTGTTGTCTCAAAAATGAAAATACGTGACACCATTGACAATTCTGAATTTAATTCGGCATTGTTAATATTACTCTATGCCAAAAAATAAAATCTTTTTATTAAATTATACAGATAAATTACTTTTAATTTAATAAATATAATTCGATAAACCTAATGTTAATTCGAAAACATTCGGTCCTTCGACTAAAATACTAAATTTGGTAAATTCAATGCTAATTATATTTTTATTAATTGCTCTTTTTTTTTACCATCTATAAATATTTTTACAATTAAGATCCAACTCTAGTCTTAATTTCACATGGATATTTAAAAAAATCATGCATACCGATACAGATTTGTTTAATAGTTATGCCAATGAAGAAAGTTATTGAACATTTAAATTCTTTTATAAATGAAATGAAATTATAGCTTAAAGGCCACGTCGCGTTTTATTACCCGATTTTACTGCAACGAATAAACAATAAAAGTATCTGTTTTCTTTCAACTATTGGTGACAATTTCGAATGTCTGCCTACATTTTACACTTTGCTTCGTTTTATAGTCAATAATAAATTCAATTCAATTTTAATTCAAACTAAAAAGCATACCTCAGTTAACTATCTGCCTACAGTTCTCGAAATCTAATATCGGAAAATAGTGATTAATCTCAATGTAATAGAAAATTCCGTCCCTAAAAAAACAAAAAGATTAAGCGCTGAATCAAGTTATTTTTATTTTTTATTGCACCAATATACTGTTTTTTCTTAATTGGCTTATCACTTAACATCAGTGGTCGAAATTTTTACAAAACTAACAGGGATGTATTGAGGTATTGTGGTACTAAAAAAATAAGAACATATCTAAGAAGGTGTATGTATGGTTTTACTAGGGTTACCTTGATAAAAAATTCACAGAAGGGGTACGAATTTTCTAGTGGGAGCTCAGATAGCAATGTATAAATATTTTCATAGTTGTAAAAAGTTTTAATAATAATTAAATAAACGTTACCTATCGCTAATCTAACCACGTAGTAGACACTTTTTAACTGATTGGTATTTCCCTGTTTGAAACTAACAAACAAATAACCTAAACCGAGCATTAATAAATGTTTGTAGGTAAATTGTTTACAGATCATCTAAAAAATATTGTGAAAATCTCAAGTATATGAATGAAAGTTTACTGATACGACGTTGCCAAAACAGTCAACATAGTGTCCTTGTCAAATGTATTGTTTTTGAAATTTGAATTGTTACTTACTGTTTATCTATTTTATGTCTTACATATCCTGAGTGCATGTGGATTTTACGCTGCCATAACAATTAAGACATTTCTATGGCTCAAGTAAAAGTTTTTTTAAGCCAAATTTATTCAAATAGTAAGCATTATATTGTTCTAGAATTCCCTTTTCTTATTTTAGTTTTTTGGTCTCCACCTTTTGCGAATTGCCAGTTTTCAATCAAAGTATGGAAATTAGGAACACCGAGGTTTAAGAGAAAAATCCTTCTGATTTGGATACCATTTTCCAATTTTCGGCTTCTAAAATCCATCTAATCCAATTACGATTATGCATCCCTTAAGATTTGCTATTTGAGACATGGAGAATAATCATATCTGTCTATTTTAATATTGGCTGGTACGTCTAAAATTCTGCCTATACCGATTTCATGGAGTTATGAGTGTTCTTATATGTCTAATGACAATCCATTTGAATTAATCTTAAGTAGCTTTTTCTTTTGGGATATGTTCTTGGATCATTGTTACTTAATATTTAAGTTTGCGATATTATTTGCCGATGGTATTATCTTTATATACAAGAAAAAATATTCTTCAGAAATGGCTGATACTAACAGTAATTTTAGAATGGTGGTTTGGTGTACTCGTAAATACGGTCCAGATGACGAAAAAATAAAAAAAATGTATAATTCAGTTTTCTTTCTGATATATACAAAATAAAGTTTTTGAGGAAAAATAGGACAATAAGCTTTTTAATATTTTTATTAAATTATGTATTTATAGTGTAATTCTCTCGAAAATCACGAAAATGTATTATTTATAACAATTTACTTTTCCATATGTAATATTTAATAAATTTAAAAGGAGACTAAAAAATTGAATTAACTTAAATTTCTGAAACAACTTAAATATGACAGGTCCTATAGAACTATTACATATTTTGGAGGTATTTCAAATAAAATATCAAAAATTATATGTCGTACACCTTTTGGACCAAATACCTAATTGACCAAATATTTCATAGCAAGAAATCACACTGTACATATTGCTTGATAAAAATTGGTAGAAATATTTGTAATATGAAGTCAAGTAAGAAATCTGTCAATTTTATGGTACTCTTTGAAAATGCGATTTAGCGAAACCTGGTTAGAGAAATATATTGAAAAAATAGCTTTGAAATATTGTGGAAATTCAAGATAAGTATAATTTAACTTTAATATTTAGTACTAAAAAATGTTTAGTCTTCTTCGAAAGTGCTTCTACTTTAACAGTGATTTCGAACTAAATACAGAAATATCCATATGAAATACGTTTGTTATTTTTTTATGTTGTGTTATATAATATATATATAATACGTCGTAATGTTTTGTTTTTTATATCTATTTTATGTCATCATATTTTCAATTTCTATTTAATGACTTTACTACCTTATGATGTATAGAAATTCTATTTTATTTTAAAAAAATTATCAAAAAATACAAAAAGTAGAAGATACTCATATTGTTGTAACATCCCAAAGTTTATATATTGTTTATTAAGAACAACTGTTTATGGAAAAACTGAAAATAATTACTAATGTCATTAGGTATGGCCCAAATCTAACAAAAGCAGAAGTTTTTTTAAGTAATAAATAAGAAAACTATATACTAAAATAACAAAAATTTAAAAAAATAATTACAAATATTTGTAGTTTACAAAAAATCAAATTACTCTGAATTGTTTCTTCAATACAATCTATACATATAGGGTAATAATATTAAGAATAATCCATCTCAGCCTATAAAATTCTTTTAGATTTTTTAAATGCAAACACTAGCCTACGAATTTGTCTTCCAATTTAGTCCCTTCTACAGTCTTTACTATGAATCTCAAGAACTTTTTTTACAGCTTTACGCTACTATGTTCGAGTATGCCCAACAATCAAAGAAAGATTCCACTTTTTCTACAAACAGTAGGTACGGTTTAAAAATATGAACTGAACCAAAACAACTCTCACCCCAAAAATTGGAGATCAAATCAAAAGTTTTACGAGATGCCAAACCATAAGAATATTGAATATAAGTACAGAGATCGAATGGTAAGAGCAATAAATGATTCAGGAATTGAAAGCGAGGAAGGACCGTGGGAAGAGATTAGGAAAAAAATACAGATGCCGAAATAAAAGCGGAATGAACAAATAGTACATACTAAGTTTTGTACTATAACAAAAGAAAAAGAATAGGAGTATCATGAACACAAGAGACGAATGAAAGATAAAGAAGAAGAAAATATGGAAACATATAGCGAGTATAAAACAACAGATGAAAGCACAGAGAGCAATAAAGTGGATAAAGCCCAAAACACCAAAAGATAAACATAAGGAAGAAGAGGTAAAATTAAGTAAACGATTTCATACATTCGAAATGTTCTAAGAGGAAGAGGACATAATAGTGGGAATGGAGGACGGGAAGAAAGTTAAAAGTGCAGAGGAGGGAAAGATACAAGAGAAAACACCACCGGTAGTCATAGAATACAAAATATACAAGCACAGAGAATTTATTGAGCAGGTAAGAGAATCTTTACAAAATAATAATTTCACAATCCAATTCAATCGATACAAAAATAATGAGGTATTATTTAAAGCAAATAACATCAAAACTAAAAGTCATAGTTACTTAATTATTGTCAGTAAAGATGTAAATCTAAAAGAATTGTTTAAGATTAAAGGGATACAAAATGTAAGAATAAAATGGGAGGCATATAGAAGAAAGAATAAAATAACCCAATGCTTTAATTGCCAGAGATTCGGGCACTACCAGAACAATTGTAACATGAAATCAATATGCAAAATGAGAGAAATAAGAAATTTGATGAAATATATAAATAAGATAATTAATGTAGCTAAAATGTTATTGTTATTGCAAAATATGATAAAGAGTTATTGGAAGCCAATTCATTAATGGAAAAGGCAACTATATTTATTAAATATGAGGAAATTTATAATTAGCCATGAAAAATATATGAAAATCAAAAAATGTAAATTAAAGGAAAATTAATGTTTAATTAAAATCAAATTAAAGATGATCTAAGGATCAAAAAATTTTTGTATACTAAAAACAAAGAAAAAGGTATCGGATGCCGAAAAAATGCGAAACAATTGATATAAAATAGTAAAAATAAATTATAACAGTATAAGAAGTAGAATAGCTTGGTGGCTTCCGCAACAAGCAAGAATATAAAAAGTAGAAGAATACTATTTTCAAAAAGATAATTTAAGAAAAAGCCAAACCTTATTATTATTATTATTATTATTATTATTATTATTATTATTATTAACACACAACTACCCCTGACTCTCCTCTCTGAACCAAAAAAATGTATAAACTTTTAATAGCTAATTGTATGACTACATGCTTAATACTCCCAACGAAATTCTAAGGCTAGACTTTCTCAAGGAATCACATTTGTGCAAGCTTATACATGGTGTTTCGTTGGGAAAGGGCCCAACTTTCACTGTTTAGGGACGTCACTTTGGTGGTTCCAAATAACCTATATTTAATGGGTCTTCCACCCTTTATAACTGAGATATAGGGTGTTTTATCAATTTTACCAAAAAGAAAACCCAGTGCCGGCTTAAAAAACATCACCCTGTGTATCGATATTTTTTAATGGCTTTTTCTAATTCGAAAGAGCAGAAAAAACTGAATTTACTCATCTACTTTTTATTTTTCCGCAGATAATTGAACTACCAAAATTTTACCTTCAAAGTATAATTTATGAGCGTTTTGTGGGTTACGAAATGATATCGTAGAGATTTTTGATAATTTTTTGGTTGAAATAAAATGTATTTAACTCATCTAGAGAAGCATCCCAAAAATTGAATTGAGTTTGTATTTTTACAAATACAGACCAAGGAAAATGCTGTTTCGAACATCCTGTATGCACTTGCTAAATATTTGTACCTAACAAGAGCAGTTTACAACAAATAAATTTCCAGAGGATATAAAAATACTTATTTTATATCCCCCCATCGTATGGTGGAAATAAGTATTTTATAGCCTTTGGAAACATAAATTTATTTCTTGGTCTTGTTATCTTCAAATGTGTAGTAATTGCATAGTTTCCAAATATCCTTGTACAGGATGTTCGAAACATCTGAAACATCTTAAATGATTATGTCCGACAATAATTATAGAACTAATAAGATTAGCGTCTATTTGTTTCCCCCCATGCAAGTGAAATATGAAAACATATGTTTTTTATTATAAAAATGTCCGCAAGTCATAATTTTATTTGACTGTAAGAAAAGAAATGTAGGTTTGTACAGAAGAGGAGGGATTTCACACATATTACTTTAAAATACTTGTCACAAATCGCATTGTGAACCATTATATTTGGTATATGCTGTCAATGGTTTACAAACTTAGTCTGAAAATGCAGAAGCTCAGAGTTTTAGTCGGTTATTTTATTCTATTTTAGCCTATAAACTATAAAATAATGTTATAACAACATACACGTTGTAACAGTCGACAAATTTTAATACTTTGTGTATTTGCCGGGATTTTATACGAATTTTACCTTTTGTTTACCTGACACTAATCATCCTCTTAACTTAACGTAAACAATTCAATACTTTTATACAAATATTTTACAAGTTTGATTTTCCGTTATAGACAAACTATTTGTATTGTTTTTGGTTCTGATGGTTTTAAGTACATTTATTTTCTAAATAGCCTCTTGAAATTTGTTAAGAGGCACTTCAAACAAAGGTTGGGCTCCTATTTCGAAATGTCATATACTTGTTCACAATTACTTTTTAATGGGAATAATATAAATACTAAAGCGTAAATAAGTGTCGCTGATAAACATTATATATTATTTTAATTGAAATAGGTATCTTAGATTATTAATTTGACTACTGTTATATTCAACTCTTATTTCTACTAAAAATAAAGTTGCGATTTATAATTTTTTGACATTTATGTTAATATTTATCGTGCCTTTTTTCATTAACTACACGGTATTTGTTTACCTTACCTTACATTACGTTTAAAATATTATACAAATTAAATTGAAGTTTGGACGCACAAGTGGAATAATAAGAAATTATCCGTTTATATAATAAAATATTAGTAACAATTTTACCAATTTCATGTAGATTTCTATAATTACTACTATTTTCATGCGAAATAGATCTAGGTTACAAACCCTTTAAATGAGCAAGACATTGATTGAATTATGTTCTCGATCATGTCATTTTTGGTTTCTGTTTGCGGAGTTTACTGCTGAGTTTATGGCTAATCTTAAAGCGTTGGAATTTCAGAAAATATAATATTAATCTAATAGATCTCAGCATATAAAAACATAGTGAGTAATTAACTAAATAAAACTGTTAGAATGCGATAAATAGGTGGCCAAAGCACTATTGGATGGCCCGCACATGTTTCTCTCTTAACACCAGTAGATTAATTTCTGGTCATATTCGAAAATAATTACGGGTTTTTAATTCTTGTGACATTTATGTTAAAATTTATCTTGCGTTTTTTACATTGAATGTGGTATATTTATTTAATTTATCTTACATCACGTTTAAATTATTATACTAATTAAATTCAAGATTTGACGCACAAGTGGACTAATAAGAAATGACCCATTTACGTAATAAGATGTTAGAGACAATTTTCATGTAGATTTCTATAATTACTACTGTTTACAAGGCGCAGTATATTTCGGTTATGACCCTTTCAAATGAGCAAAACAAAATTAATTGCATTAAGTTCTCGATTATATAATTTTTGGTTTCTGTTTGCTGAATTTATTGCTGATCTTAAAGCGTATGAATTTTGGAAAATATTTTATTAATCTAATAGTTCTCAGCATATCAAAAAATATTGTTACTAATTAAATTAATAAAACATTTAGAATGCTATAAATTTGTGACAAAGGCATTATTGGATGGCCCGCACGTTTTCCTTACTTAAAACCACTAGATTCTATTTTGGTGATATTCGAAAAGAAGTATTTAAATAGACCGTTCACAATGTAGATGATCGATACAAGAACTGTGTCAGCATTAACCCAATTAAGCCGAAATTACATTATGTATCAAAGTTCGTATATAATGTTGTTTCTAACACTAATGCTAGATAAAGTTTTACTTCCATGTAAGTATATTGAAGTTTACAGGGTATTCCACTTGAACCACTATATTTTGTACGATTTCCGGTCAAATCAGTAGTGATATTTAATGTTTGTTATTGCTAATTTATTCATCTTTAAAAGCAGCTAAAACAGTTCCGAAGAACTGATTATCTACCAAACAAAAAACTCAACTATTGTATATTAGGATTTCGCAATATACACTTTAAATTACCTACTTCAATAGAATCAAATAATTAGTTTCAACTTTGGCGAAAGTAAGGCATTAGTATATCTCTGTAAATATAAATTATAAAATAAAATGTTTTAAAAATATTTACTTTCCACTATTATCCAGTATTGGTGAATTAAAAATATGTTTTTTTAATACTATCGGTATAATTTTGTGACAAATATGGAATCTTTATAAATTTCTTAATATTCTTTCACAGGATTAGATAACGAAAATATTATTAAAAAATAAAAAATTAAATAATTAAACTAAATGTCACAAGTGAAGCCCATTTTTAAAGATTCTAATTTTTGGGTTTTCAAAAAAAATAAATTTTCCAAAACGAATGATTAAAAATGTCAAGTAATAAATTTCATTCTATGGAAGTGGCTAAAGTAGCAAAGCAAAACTTTGAAATCTCACAGAGTACTCCAGATATGATTTTTTTTTATGTCTCGATATATTGGATTCCAAATTATATTAGCAGATTCCAATTTTGAAAAAAGTATATTCATTGTTGAAAAATTCACCAAACACTCTCATATTCCTCACAACAATACCATACGCAGAAGAAATTGTTATTTATTCAATGTGCGCTATACAAACGTTAGTATTAAAACCAAATAAACCTCAAAGTATTTTACTAATTCGAGACATGGTAGTGCATTGTTTTAAACTATAGTTATATAGGAATACTGACTCTCTGCTACTGAATGACATTACAGAATACTTTTTTATAATCTATATAATATATCTACTTTATAATTTATTTACGTGGTTTAAATTTTCGTGAAGTTTAAGACAATCTGAAATAATATATATTTCGCAAAATAAATTTGAAATCATCTGCAAATAGAAAATTCAAAATATCAGCTTACAAACAATGTCATTTATGAATAACAAAAATAATAGTGGCACCAGTACTGATCCTTGAGGAATGCCGGATGTTTGATTGTAAAGAAGAAATTTGTGGTTCAAGTACTATACAAAAATATTACGATTAAACAAATATTATCGAAACAGATTTACAAACGGATCATTACAGCCTATTATAGAGAGTTTAGATAATAAAAGACTATCGTCGATTCTATCGAAGACTTTGGAAATGTCAGTGTAGATAACATTGATCTGATTTCTTCTGTCCAGAAATTTCGAAATATGCTGTGTGACATAAAATGAATTTGATTCTGCAGACCGTGAGGAAATGAAACCTTGTTGAGTAGAGATAATAAATCATTGAATCGTAAAAATTGTAGCAAACGAAATATTTGCTATTAATTGTAAACTTTTACGTCAATTTTTATCAACGAATTTAATACTTTTTTTATTTATTTTGTATATATGGATTACCAATATATCTGCTGGAGTAGTAGCCACTTCGCAAGCTTAAATTCGATTGAACCAATCATTTAATTGCAACATTTCAAATTATTTCGTATAAAAGATTATAATTATTGCAATTCCAGTGGACCCTTAAAACTAAAAATGGCAACGCCGTATCCAATATTTTTTTAAGTAAATTAATATAATTCGGCTGTTTTTGCGTTTCGAATGTATCTCAAATTACTTGTTCATATTTAGAAGTTGTTAATACTTAAAATAGAAATTTGTGTCAAGTAATTGTAGTTTTACAGATTTATTAGACCTATCATTAAAAGACCATTATAGGTACTCGTTTGATAGTAATTAGTAATGTGTACAAAAACAAAAAAAAATGCTTCTTCTAATAAAATATCATACAGGGTTGACCAACGTTTGAATTCAGTATTTGTTATAATTATATTCAAACATACAACTTGCCAAGATATACAATATTGATATATATATATATTTTTTGAAAACAATTAAATTCTGCTCAACATAAAAAATTATGAATTCCTGACTACCTATCTTAATTGCCCTGATTTAATCCTCTACTGGAACTGCAAAAATAGGTTAAAAGTGCTTCCCTGACCTACTCGAACTGCAAAAAATTGTGATAATGACATTTTATAGTATTAATTGTAAATTTTTATATGCATTTCTATCTACATATATTTTACTTTTATTATACAGTGTGAAAATTACCAAATGGAAAAAAATATTATTACAATTATTGTGATAAGTTATAAAAATCCCGAAACACGTCAACTTTAGATAAAAAATTATGAAAAAACGAATTATTGTTTTCAAATTTATTGGATTAACATTAATTAATAAAAAAAATGAAATTATCTGATTGACGAAATTCGCTACAACACACTAAAAACTTAATAGTATGAAAAAGTAAGCAAAAACCCTTTCAGTGTTCTTTTTGAACAGTATAAAAATTCCCATGGTAATGTTAGTCTTGTTTAAAACGCCTTAGCAAAATTATTGTGTTATAACTGCACGGCAGTGGTCATCTGTGTTATACTTGTTTAAATTTCGTTAACTGCAATTCAGAAACTTTGTTTATTTAACAGAAATGAACAAAATAACAGTTCTGCAGATTATTGGTAATGGAGATAAGTCACGAACACGGATCGAGGCTGCTCGCCTATTGATAGAAAAATAAATTTCCAAATTTGCCCACTATATTCCAAGGGACAATTAGTAAAATAGAAAAGCAGTTTCCCTGTACATGTAAGTCAGATTAAAAAAATAACCTCCTACGCAATAACTAATGATACCAAATTGGACGAAATGCTTCAATTTGAAGAAAACGCCCACAACATTGGATATTAGCCACGTATCGATTCTTCAAACATTAAAAGAAAATAAAACGCATCCTTATTTTTGTGAACAAATGATGGAAATGTTTAATAACAATGTGATCCAATTAGAACATGTTTTGTTTTCTGACGAGTGCACTTTTACACTTCACGGTCAAGGTAATCGTCAAAATTGCCGCTACTGATATGCAGGAAATCTTCACTGAATAAGAGAAGAACATACGCAATACCCTAAAAATGTTAATGTGTGGGCAGGGATAATTGGAAACCATGTCATTGATCCATTAATGACAATTTGAATTAAGATAATTATTTGGTACTGCTCCACAATAATGTCTCGCCAACTTTGGCACACTTATATCCAGTAATATATATGGAGACATATGGCTAATATATTTGATTGGATGGTTGTTTATAAAGATTTGAATGACACCCGAGGTAATATTTTTATGGTTTTACCGAACGGAAGCAAAACGTGCTTCTTAGAATAGATCTGTTAATGAAACAGGTTGGATTAATTAGTCGATAGTCATACTATGTTAATGAGGAAATTTGTCACTTACCAGATTCATAAGCCTTCAGACCTGGAGCTCCAGTCCTGGAGACGCCCAAATTAAACAAAGAACATCGAGTGAAATTTACAATACAATGAATTAAATTAATGATTTCAATAATCATTAAGCATCGCCGAGTTCTTTAAACCATTGTATTCTACTTACGAATACAGAAACAATACCGGAAAATTATAAATTACAAAATTTAACAAGACTAAAGACACGAGGAACTGTCAAGGCGGGTGTTAAACTACAACTGATTTCCGAATTTGTCTAGCTTTCTAAACTGAACTTTTAGCGATACTTTTGCTTTTACAAATTTTTTACGACTCTGTTTATTAAAGAGTTTAGGTATTTACAAAGCTAACAAAATCCTCAGTTCGAAGAATTATATGACGGGATAACAATCTGAATGATAAATTTTTTTATGGAAGGAAAAATCTCCTAAAAAACCCTTTCCAGATGCAGCTCAGTTTTTCCAACTATGCCCAGTATTTCTTTTCATTTGAAGCGTCAATTTATATCGCAGTTATATAAATTAAAAATTAAATTTAAAATCTGTTAGTTGATTTTGAAAACTTTCTGTATATATTCTTTTTTTGCAATAACCCTTGTATTTAAAGATTTATAATTCTCAGACCAATTTGTTATTCGACTGTTGAATTTGTAAATTTTAAAATAACTCTCAGTAGTTTTATTGAAGTATTCCGAGAAAAATTAAAATTACTAGCTTTAAGATTTAATCTTACTTTTGCAGAGGCGGCTCAGTTACAATCCTGATCCAGAAATCCACAAGTTTCAGCGAATATGATTTCGTTCCAGCAAGATGGAACAACGCCACACCGAATCACTGTTCCATAGTAGCTCGATTTAATATTTCCAAATGGGTGGATAGGGAGGTGAGGAATGGATAGAATGGCCAGCAGGATCACTTAATATTTCTCAATTAGACGTTCTTAGGGATTTATGTTAAAAGTATGGTATACAAAACTAAACCACTCGATCTAAATAGTTCGATCATTCCTTATCTGTTGAATAACATTAGATGATATTTTTATTTAAGATTATGATATTGCAAAGATGTCCGATGTGAGCATTTTGAACATATTCTTCATTAACATTCATGTTTTTTTTTTCGTCAATCCGAATTCATTTTTTTAATATTAATGTTTACAAAAAAACTGAAATATTTTTGAATAGAGAATGATGAGACCTTTCAAATGATGTATCACAAGCCTCTACTTCCTATCTAAAAATTTGGGGGTTATCACTGTTATTAGAAGGGGGTTCAATGTATGGATTAAATTTTTTTGTTGCAAAATGTCATTTTATAATCTAAAATTGACATGTTTCAGGACTCTTTATAAATATGCACAGTAACTGAAATCATTTATTTATTCTAGTTAGCTGTTCCACACTGTATGTTTTTTGAATCAAAGTATTTAAATTTTTATAATTAATATGGCAACACTGTATCCAGTATTTTTTTAAGTAATTTAACATAAATTCGCTCTTTTTGCATTTCGAATTTATCTTTAATAACTTGTACATATTTAGAAGTTTTTAATACTAAAAATAGGAATGTGTGTTAAATACCTGTAATTTTACAGATTTATTAGAATGATCATTAAAAGACCATCTAATACTACTAGAAATATTTGTAATATAACGGGAGTGAATGAAAACAAAAAAATAGCTTCTAGTCAAATGTTAGTTGGCAATTACTTTAAATTAATGAACCTCTGTTAATAACAAATGATATTCAATTATATACTATTACAGAAATGTGCAAATCTTCTAAAATGCATTTTTTAAACTAAACTAAATAGTAACTTATCATACCGCTGTAGAAGGATGTCTTGTGGGTGCAGGATACATGTTTTAAGCCAAAGAATCCAACTATATCACTCACTATAAACACAAAAACTATCTTACAAATGTGCAAATTAGAAAAAACGCCATATTTCAGTTAGATTATCAACCAAAACAATCGAAATGTGAACCTAACCTCAAATTCCGACGCGCTCGTAACAAACCTTCGATTTAGTTCAAACTCACAGAAAGTACGGCTTAAAGTTTCCACGTAAAGTCACGCAATCGACAAGCCGGTCAATTTCCGACAATATCCATCATTTTTTATAGTTTTTTCCATCAATAAACAAGTAAAATAAATTTGACCACACCAACAATACAAACCAAACGAAAACTTAACTCATCTGCCGAAAGCGGGAGAAGTGCACCACGTGGTAGTTTGCAGCATACGTCAGACCGATCTCGACCAATGGCGGTGCCGGGTTCGGCTTAAATCCGCCCACAGGATATTGACGGTTTCATGTTGAGTCCACGTTGACTACCACAATGTTGCCTCATCAAATAAAAATTCTAGGAAACAAGTGATTTTACATGTTGGTTAGGCGTTGATGAGTGCTTTGACACGCGCGGCGTTGCACTATCGCCACGAATTTCTAAGGTTTACTTATTTACTCAGCGTAAACTCCACAGGACAAAAACGTTATTTGTTTTGTGAAAAAATTATCGTACTCGGTAAATATGTAATAATCTTAACGTAAAAATGAAATGAGTTTATTGATATACATAAGATAACAAAAAAAAATGCTGTATTTGAAATTGTCGTGAAGCCTAATACAATATACAATGTGTTTATAAAGTCACGTCTAAATCAGAAAAAGGGTTACATTTTTAAAGAGCTGTAACAGATAATCCAGGGGGTGCTGGGTATTAATATTTCAATATGTTTATACAAATAATTCATAATATCTGTACTAGATTAAAGTTAAATTTTTTATAATCAAGCAGCCAGCAGTGATTTAAATAAATTAGAAATATTGACAAACAAATTTTTAAATACTCTCTGGATGGATTGAGCAATATAGTTTGGTTAGAATTATACCGTTGACCTTCTGACTACAATAAAACCCTAATTATCCCTTAAGCCATAAAATGATCTAAGTTTATTATCTTTTCAGGCAGAGTCGGAGTACACATTTTATTTACCTGCATTCCTAAGTATTATACAGGGTGTTTCATTGAGAAAGGGTCTAACTTTAACAGTATAACCTATATTTAATGGGTCTTCCACTCTTTATAACTGATATATAGAGTGTTTTATAAATTTGGCCTATTTCTTTGGTATACCTAAGAACCATTACCTGAAAAATCTGTCAAAGTATTACCCAAAAGAAAATCCAACAAAAAATTTAAAAATTCGTCTTTCTCAAAAACAACACCCTGTATATTAAAATGTTTTAAATTGCTTTTTATAATTCGAACTGACAGAAAAAACTGAATCTGTTCATTTACTTTTTAATTTTTTCGCTGACAATTTTGCTATAAAAATTTTATCTTCAAGGTATAATTTATGAGTGTATTGGGGGTTACGAAATGGTATCGGAGAGATTTTCGTTAATTTTTCGGTTGAAATGAAATTTACTTAACTTATCTAGAGACGCATCCCCGAATTTGAATTTAGTTTGTATTTTTACAAATACAGACCACTGGAAAATGCGACTACAGGGCCGTACTTAGGACATAATCATTCCATATGTATCGAACAGCCTGTATAAAGATATTTGTAAACTATGCACTTGGTACATATGTAGATAACAAAACTAGGATACAGAAAATAAATTTCTGCTTCCAAAGGTGATAAAAATACTTATTTCCACCCTGGTGTATATACACTTCTCGTAGTTTCATTTGCAAATTTTCTTCCGGATTTTGTACATAATATTTTGTTAGTGATTTTAAATTATGTTTGTGTAAACGTAGTCAGAATGTATTTTCAGCATGACGGTGCTTCGGTGTATTATAGGCCCATAAAAAGGATGTTCGAAACATTCGAAACATATTGAATAAATATGTCCGAAGAAGGTCGGAAGTTATGAGCTTCGAAAGAAATATGCTAAATTGATAAAACACTCTGTACCTCAGTTATAAAGGGTGAAAGACCCATTAAATATAGGTTATTTGGAACCACCAAAATGACGCCCATCTACTGTTAAAGTTAAGCCCTTTTCCAACGAAACACCCTGTATTATTTTAAGTAGGTGTAAATTGCTAATAATATAAATAGCAAATTGATTTTTAAAATTTTAATTCTAATTGGTTTTTTGACCAGTGATTTTTGTTATACTGGCGAGTGATATTTTTTGTTATAATTAGAATCTGGCGTCCTTGAACATTTGCTGATATTGGAGCATTTTTTAGTGACACCACTTTCAAAAGAAAGTATTTATCCTTTGATGCTAAAGAAATTGTTAAAAATTGGTACCAATCATTGCTGGAAAGAAATTTTAATTCAAATGATGCTTTAGCTGACACGTCTACTTTAACAAGAACTTCTTTATCATCGATAAAGGATTATAGTACGGAAACCTATCGTTCCCTAAAAAAAGCGATGTGACTCCGGAACATTTAAAAGTCAGAATCAATTAAACTCAAAATCTTTACCATTGTTCATAGTTTTAGTTTGAATTAAAATTATTCGCGCGTTATATTCTTTGGCGAGGCTGCACGACGTTTGTCGAATTATTATGATTTTTTCCGGTTCTTAATGTTTCTATTTGTAATTTAAGCATAATGGATATTCAGAATCAGTTAGAATTATTTTGGAAAGTTGAAGAAATAACAGACAAACAAATTATTTATTTAAGGGAAGAGAATGAATGTGAAAAACATTTTCAGGAAAATTTTTATAGAGAAACCGACGGTAGATTTGGGGTAAGATTACCATTCAATACAAAGGTTCAAAAACTTGGTGAAAGTAAGGATATAGCAATAAAAAGATTAGCGGGGTTAGAAAAAAGATTAAATCAAAACAAGGATTTAAAAATAGAATACATAAATTTTTTACAAGAATATATACGATTAGGTCACATGACGTTGGTGAATTCTAGCACAGAAAATTTAATGAATTTTCCGGGGGCTAGCCGAGCTATCGTAAAAGATTTTTACATGGATTATTTGAATTCTGGGGCTAATCAACAAGCTATAACATTAACCTCACAGATTTCAAAAATATTAAATTTAGGACAATTCCCTTTTCGAAAATGGGCATCAAATGAACCCAACATTTAAAAAAAATCAAAGGTGGAAGATACCTTAACTCCATTTTCATTAAAACAAACAACCAATTCAAAAATATTAGGGATTTTGTGGTTTTCCAAAGATGATGTTTTTAGTTATTCGGTTAATAAAATAAATTATGATGTTTATAATAAAAGAACAATATTATCAATAATATCTCAAATTAGTCCGATCATTATAGTTTCAAAAATTTTGTTACAAAAATTATGGTTCTTAAAGGTAGACTGGGATGATACATTCTCCATAATAAATACATATGTAGTAGAATTAATAAAAAATATAATAAACATATTTAAAAGGGTATTCCATATGATTTCAAAAATTTACTTATACCTGAAGAAAATTTAGAGTTTCGTGGTAACTCATCTTTGCCAAATGAAATAAGGGAGCTTCCTCATCCATATAATTTCTTAAACTATTTCTTCCAGACATTATGATAAATAAAATTGTGAGCAGAACGATCTATTTTCAGTTCAAACAGATCCTTCCAAGCCAACAAATTTACAAACGAATGATATTCTCAAATATTTAGAAGTGTCTTTATCTATTTCTATTGTCCATTTACCAGATATTAAGAGTTGCTCTTCGAGTAAAATTGGATATGATAAAATGATGAATGTTATGAGCTTCAGAAAGCTTGATAAAATACGTGATCATCACCATTTCAACGGCAACTCCAAATTAATTCCTGCGACCAATTGTATAAAATCCGGCCACTTAGAGACAATGTGTGAAATCGATTTCAGACAGTACCATTTGAAAAATACCTTTCAGTTGATGAACAGTTGTATGCTACTAAAGTAAAACATTATCTACTGCAATATATTCCTTTGAAACCTCATAAAAGAAGTTTCACATGAACGTATGATTTCGAGATTTATACTGGTTCTGAAAATTATAGTTCAAGGAGATTACCAAATGAACTAGATTTAGGTGCAAGTGCAAATATTGAAATAACGCGATTACGAAATGTTCTTAGTGATGTAAATCATCATGTATATTTCGATAACTATTATTCCTCTCTACACCTCATCACTTATTTGAAAAGAAATGGAATTTAATTAAAGTTAGTTTACCCTATTATTTTGGAAAAACAAGATTTTTGCTTTGTTAATTATGCGGAGAACTGCATAAAACCAGCATTAAGTTATAGAATAAAAAATGCAAGTCCAAATGCGATTAAAGAATACAACCGCCACATGGGAGGAATAAACCTCACAAACAGTTTAATTGAAAGGTACAAAATAAGAATAAGGTCTAAAAAGTGGTACCTTAAAATTATTTATCATTTACTGGTAAATGCATAGTTATATAGACATGTAAAACAATGAAAGCAGTATTTAATCTTTTAGTGACTTTAGGGCAGATGTAGCAGAGAGTCTTTGCCAAATTATTCAGAAGACTCCCAGCAAAAAACTCGGAATATCTTCTATTAGATGTTTAGAAAAAGAGATTGTTGCCAAAATGAGAAAAAAGAGTGCTGTTGCACTACTCCCAGTACCAGTAAGGAAAGATATGATAGGACATGTGCCAATATTTTCGAAAAAAAAACAAAGATGTAAAGTACCCAAATGCAACTATTTTACATATTTTATGTCCGAAAAATGTGATGCACATATTTATAAGAAATATAGATTTTTTTAATATTTCATGAATTTAAGGGAGCTTATCATCCATTTTTTACAATTTTTTCGCGAATAAAAAAATTGCTGTAAAGTGCTAATATTAATGTTACTGACACAACTAAATTTACTATTAAAAAAAAAAATGTTTCTATTTTGAAGTTGCCAAGTGTAGACAATTGTTTTAGATATAAATGTCGAAGTTAAAAACCTTAAAGTTCCACGATATTCTATAATTCCTTAAATATTCTTATGTCAATTGTTTCTTGTTCTTTGATATCGTCAGATAAGATTTAAAAAAAAGAGCAAACATTTGACAATATCATAGATCATTGGTAAAACAATTGTCATAAGAATATTTAACAAAAATTATATTATGGAATTTTAACATAATGTATATTTAATTTTTTACATTTATAATGAATAGATTCCACAAAAAAAAGTACAGGTAGAAACAATAACTATAATTGTTTTAGAGTATTAGAAAATTTTTAACATTATAGGGATCACGCACTGAATTAATTTCTTTGGTGACATTTATTAACATTTACTTCAACAAATAATAGCGCTATTTTTCTTTAGGATTTTAGTTATAGTTAAATAGTTTGTAAATGGAAGTGATCTACAATTATGGCTTCTTGAAAACAAATAAAAACTTTGTTTTCATAAAAAAAATATTTTGTGTTTAAATAAAAGTTGCCGAAATAGATTGGTATTTATTTTGACTTAATAATAATCACCGGTGTTATAAATTGCCGATATGTTACAATATGCGCACACTGGATGAAATAATTAATGCGATAAGATTTTTTCAAAACTTCAATTATCATGAGGCTGTTCGGCTATTTAACGAGCGAGCACTTTCCTGATAATAATCCTCTTTGTAGAAATTATTTAAGGGAATTAGTAAATAAATTAACTAGGAGGGTTGGTTGTCATATTAATTATGCAGTTAGTTCTGGTATAAAACAGTAAATAGATTTTATCCAGTTTGTTATTTTTCGAAGTATTCTTTTGAATATACTTTTGAACCAACTCTGGAAGCAGTTATTCCAGTTCTTTTTTGATAAAGCCAAAATTGTGTATTTAAAAGCGTTGACTACTTCTTCTGGCGAGTGGAACTTGTGACCACACAATCCGTTCTTGATTTTTAGAAAGGTAAAAAATTCGTTGGGTCTTAGGTCGTTAGATTGTTATTACATGACTTCTTTCGAGAAAAATATTTTTTGGCACCAATTGACCTTAGCTTATTTCTGTTTTTTGGTCAACAAATGCGGTATCCAACAGGAAACTAATTTTTTAGGTACATTTAATTAAGATCTTTGAAAACCCCAAAGATGTCTCAATTCATGAAGGATTCATATAGATGTGATTAATGAAATTATCGTCAAGTATTTATATCCATAAAAACTTCAGAACGATCTTCATCTTATTTATATGCCTGTTTTTCTAATTATAATTTTGGGTCCTGCGGGATAATCTTCAAACCTAACCTAATCTAACGTAACCGAATATCATTTTTTAAGTATTTTGAAACAGATCTTACATCATTTGAAAAATTAAGACGATCTCGTCAGATGATACGCAATTAAAATTTGGCGAAACGCAACTAAACTAGATTTAAAAACATTGTAAATTTGGAAGTCAGGGAAACTGGGAACAGGCGAAACAGGAAACTACTGTATTTCCAAACCATTATATTATTAAATTAAATTTACAAAGTAAGGACCTGTGTTCACTTAACAATTGACTTCTCGGATGATATTTTGTTAGATATCAGAACTTATGTTGTGAATTTCTTTCATTATTGGCTGACAATTTCAAATATAAAATCGATCTGTTTCAGGAATTTATAATCACGCTGAAAATGAATATATTCCTTTAATATGGACCGCACTGTAGAATATTTACGTATATTTATTTCTACATTTCACAAAAAGTGCGTTTAAACATCAAATAACAGAATTAATAATCGTTAATATGAATATTTTAAAATAGAGAAAATTAATAGTTTCTAATACATACGTTTTAAGAGCGTTCTTGCAAAATTTTCGAGACATGCATAGCCACCAGGCCCCTCCTCAAAAAAGCGCATCTAATTAGACGACGTAAAGTTCGATTGCGTAATTATACATTTATCTGATCGGGTTTAACCGGTATTTATTCACTAATCAATCTGTTGCCATCAGCCGGTATTTATCAGAGAATAATAATTTGTGCCGGAGAAGTACATATTTTAGAAAAGGGTAAAATAAATGTGCATACTTGCTTGATTAGGTATGGTTTATGTTATTTCAGAGGCTTATCTATATATAATTTAGAAGAATCAAGTTGTTTTTATTTTTCAACATAATCTCCTTCTAGTTGAATGCACTTGGTCCATCAATGTTCCAAACTTGTTATCCCATCCCTGTAAGTAGATTCTGGCAACTCTTCAAAATAACTGTTTGTAGCTTCAATTACTTCCAAGAGTGAAGCATATATTTCTTTCCCGTATAAAATTTCTTCAAGTTGGGGAATAGGCCGACGGAGCCAAATCAGGGGAGTAGGGTGCGTGAGGTACCAGTTCAAAGCCCCGTCCATTAATTTTAGTCATCGCGATAACCGACTTGTGGCATGGTGCAAGATTTTCTTTTTGGCCAACCCGGGTGTTTTTTCTTGAATTTTTTTTGGTAGAGCTGTTCTAGTAGATTAGCATAGTATTCGCTGTTTATTGTTTTCCTTTTTCAAGGTAGTCAACCAAAATTCCCTTTGCATCCTAAAAAACCGTCGACATCACCTTTCCGGCCAAAAGAACTGTTTTCGCCTTTTTCGAAGCCGGTTCATTCTTTGCTGTCCATTGTTTGGATTGCTGGTTGGTCTCTGATGTATAATGGTGTATCCAAGTTTCATCCACTGTTATCAATCGGCGCACAAAATCTGTTGATTGCTTTGAAACAGCTCCAAACATAGCTCAGATGTGATTTTTCGGAAGGGCTTTTGTTCAGGAGTAAGGAGTCGTGGCATTCATCTAGCCGATAATTTTCTCATGCCCACAACTTCATGAGTGATATAATGTACCCGCTCTTTTGGAATTCCTCTAATCTCTGCTATCTCATCCAACTTTAATCAGCAGAAGTCGCGGTTTTTGGCTTTGGTGAACAAGGTGCATCTTTAATGCTTCTACGCCCACGTTTAAACTCCGCCATCCACTTTTTAACCATGCTGAACGATGGAGAAGATATTCACCTAACGTAGAATCTATTTCATTTTTAACCTCTGTAGGTGTGAAACCTTTAATATAAAAATATTTTATCACGGCTCGGATCTCAGTTTTCTTTGATAAGACACTAAACGAAAACTACTTGACACACTCGGACAAAATTTTAATGTCAAACTGTGGAGGATTTTATTAGATGCAAACATAAAAATTAAAAAGAAAACTCTGTGATGGAGAGATAGTTAAAGTAAATATTGAATTACATTATTATTTTCATTAATAAGCAGAGTGATTTTTGACATTTGTTAAAACCTTTTTTAGGATTTAGTTCTGTAATTTTTTTGTTAAAAATAAGATCCTGATGATGACTGTATAGTCGAAACTAATTGTCGAAATTCGCGAATTAAATAACTGCAAACGATTTTGAGTTTCATTTTATATAAAGATAATGATAATAATAATAATAATAATAATAATAATAATAATAATAATAATAATAATAATAATAATAATAATAATAATAATAATAATAATAATAATAATAATAATAATAATAATAATAATAATAATAATAATAATAATAATAATAATAATAATAATAATAATAATAATAATAATAATAATAATAATAATATGTAATATTAAATGTCTTTATTATTACCAAAAAATTACAATTTGTGCTGTGTAAGGGTAAGATTTAGCCAAAACTACTCTTACATCTAACCCTTTAACAAAAATGAAAATAAATAAGTAAGGTGAAAAAATTGGAAAGTTTACACAAAGATATAGTAATAAATATAAAATAACTTTAAAATAACACATCCAAAATCTTAACTAAGAATAAAAAAAAAGAAAAAGAATGATTTCTCACTGGTTGTTTAATAGAAATATTTTTATTTTAAATTTGAGATATACTCTTATTTATTAACTTCTCATTCTTCAATCCCGATGATCGGGCATTGACAAATTGACCGCATTAAAAGTGAAACTTATATTAAATTAAGCCATTTGGGGACAGGGAACTGATAATGTCTTAGTATGCTTTACACATTTAACCACTGTCTTGAAAAAGCCAATGAAATATGGCCATGTAAGATTATTGACAAACCTGTATTATGCATTATTTGTAAACGCCTCCGATTGACAATTGTTAGGCAGGAGTAATATACAGGGTTGGGATAAAGTATGGAACCAAGTAAATATCTTTAAAACGAAACGGACGATATTTATGAAATTTTTGCAAGTAAGTGCAATGGGGCAAAATGCAGCTGATGTACACTTTTTTGTGGTTTAACAGGAAATACCCTCAACTTTTTTAATTTAAATGGGATACTTTGTATATTTTTGCAGATTTTGAAAGAGCTTGTTATTTCTAGAATTTGTACATACTGGGTTTAGTGGAAATAATGTGTAAAAACGAGAAATAATTCACTTTCAGAATAAGTAGAATAAGTAAATTTATTTACTTTAGACTAATGAGAATAATAATTTAAACAAAATTAATTCAAATGTTCAAAATACTCTCCATCCACCTCCTGACAATATACCAGCCTATTAACAAATTCTTGAATCACTCTTTCCAAGACTTCTCCACGTATTAGTTCACATTCATCAATAATTCTTTGTCTCAATTCCTGCAAGCATGTTGGTCGTTTAACGTAAACACGTGATTTTGGATAACCCCAAAGAAGAAAATCTGATGGACTTAGATCCGGAGAATGAACAGCCCACTCTATGAATCGATCACCATAACCGATGATCATTAATATTTCAATACGATCTTTTTCACTTAAATGAACCATTCTTAATCGTACAATTTATTTGCGTAAATTACAAATTTGGCAACAGTTATCTACTAGATAGTACTCGTTTATTTCTTATTATTAATACAAACAATATCAATTTGTTTATCTAAATGGTATTTTACTGTAATGTATAAAAACTAATATATATAATCTAAGAGCACTATAGCTTATCCTTAATAGATTAGTAACACGCTTGTGAAACCTTCAATTCTTCTCAAAAATGAGACCCAAATTCTTAGAACGAACTACAAAAAGAATAGATTCATTACATATTTCTAAAATTAAATGGTTTTGAATAAGTTCTATAAATAAATTATTACCAAAGGTAATATACATTTTAATTTTGAAGTAATAATATGAAGATTGTGAGTTTGGAATAATGAGTGATGCTATTTAAGTCACTATTAATTAGTTCAAACAAGTTCTGTATAAGAAACATAAAATATTTGAGTATCATCATCAAAAAACTGGGCTGTAGTGTTGTGAATATAAATGCTCATATCAGAGTATACAATAAAAACAATAAAGGACTAAGGACGGATCCTTGCAGTTCCCGGGACTTAACAAGAGAGGACAACAATTTGCGATCCTTCTTTCAGTTATGTTAAGTTAAAAGCAGGTGGATTAAGCCCATAATAAAAACATTTTGCGCCTCCTTTCTAACCCCCATTTGTATGACTGTTGAGGTTTCTACCAAATATTGTAATTTCTTTATATATCGTTTTACAAATAATAAATAAAAATCAGCATAAAACAAAAATGTTTGTCCTCTTGCTTGCCACTATTGAACGCCCTCGAACTTTGTCGTAGGCCCCAGGTAATCTAATGCTTGGAAACTAAGAGTGCATCCACAAATTTTGGGGAGTCCCTACTTACTGATACATTATTATCCACTTTCTTAGAATACCTCTAATTGGTTTAATATAAAATTCTCAATTTTTATTTTTTATATAAAATCTGGAAAATATTATTTTTAGTGTTATTGTGAAACCCGCATGTGAATCTGAGTTTTAATAACAAAGATAATAATAATAAGAACAATAAAAATAATAAATTTCTTTATTAGTACCAAAAGAGTACAATCTATGCTTTAACAAAAATGAAACACAAACAGAGAATAGTAAGTATAAATTAACTAAAATAATAGATCCAAAAGCTTAACTATCCATCCACTTTCTTAGATCTCTCACTCGTTTAATATAAAATTCTCAATTTTCATTTTCCTATATAAAGTACAGCAAATATTGCATGGTTGCAGGGAGTAAATGTAAATCGTTAAAATAAATTCTCTCCCAATTTCTTTCTATCTATAAAAAGAAACATGAAAAGAGCAAGGCGCTCCAAAATCGGTTATTTTTACAGTATTATGGTAAAACCCTTACGAGAATCTAAATTTTAATAACAAAGAGATAGATAAGTATGTTTCAGAGTTGGTACACAACGCTTTTAAAATTAATTTAAATTTTAAACACATACAAACGAAGCGAACTGTATAATACAGATTATTTTAATCATATAAATGAGATAAATTATCCGGCCATACTAATTTAAAAATGTATTGGTAAAACGTTTGTAATTCATGAAATTTTGTCCACGGGAAAATTTAGAACCATGTGCGCCATCTTACAGTAATTATCTGAAGTAATTTTATCAGTGCTAGCTGCGACTGTAGAGAACTGTAGAACGTGAAAATGGTCGCTTTGATGTTTTAGGAGACGCTGCAATGTTTCGAAATACACGTTTATAAATAACTGGAATGTTCCAATGATGGCGCTAAGCTCACCAAAGTACGTCCTTCAACTGAATTTGCCCGACGAACTGCTCGTGCTCGTCTCTGTTCAGTTTTTCAGTATTTCTTTCCTTGTCGAATCAGCTGCGGCGATAGCCTGCTTGAGTGATAATGGAAATTTAACGAAAAATAGCGAATTTTGTGAAAAGATTGTGAATTTTTAGTGAAAAGTGAATGCAAAAATGGATTACAAGAGCGTAGTCTACAATGCTGCCAGAGATGGCAACCTAAATAGGCTTAAGGTAGCGTAAAATTGATTATTTTTCTGTCAGTAAGGCATAGGGACAATGACTTGAAGTGCCCTGGGTATAGGTAGTATACCTTCCTATTTTTTTGTTATGATGACATAATTTCCGAATAAAATATATTTCGGATTCCTGGATGTTTCCAACCAGTTATCAAACCGAACCGATATATTTATGATAACGTTAATCATCTGTTATTCAGTTAATTCTGAATTAAACACCAAATGAACAAAGTTTTTTAATACAATGCGAAATCAAAATTCTCCTTCAATATTTTAGCTCTATTTAAATTTAAGTGCTATGTTTACTACCTATATAAAATTGTTTTGGTTATATCAATATATCCTTCTCAAAAGCCGACATCATAACCAACAGCTCTGGACGAAAATAGTAGTAAAAATAATAATAAGGGTCTCTAGATACCACCGCGAAATAAGATTTGTAAATAAAAAGGAAAAGTGGAAGTGGTAGAAAGAAAGTCGATCTATAATTTAGACACTATTTAAATATGCAAATCTATATTTTCTATTTCTTCATTTACATCCATTCATATTTCTTTATGAGAACTCATATCCGAGCGCTCTAGAAAAATTTAGTGCCTACTGAAAGACTGTGAATAAAAAAACGTCTGTATTAAATTAATTGTTTCAACTCTTACTTTATGGAAATTATTCATAATAAATACGGAAAGATAAATAATACTCATGAAAAAAAATGGTATTGTCAGATACCGGAATCTAGGTAGACTAGAATACATATTAAAACGCTTTGAAAGACTGTGGAAATTCAAGATAAGTATTATTTATCTCTCCCTATTTAAAACGTCTGTATGGCAATATACCTACAATAGAAAAATAAACAAATAAAAGGAAAAAATAAATGTAGAAAACGACGAAGATCATATGGAAAATCATGCATTTTATTAAAGAAACTAAAAGTTTTAACGGTTTGTGATGTTTTATCATAATAGTGTAATTACAAAGAAAAAACTTATAATTCCGAACTAACCATTCAACATTTATTTTAAAAAAACCGATTTATTACTCATTAAAAAATAAAGATTGAAAAAACTCAAGTTGGAGTTGTAGCAAAATGACATTAAATTAGTCAAAACGATTTGTATTCAAAAATGATTTTTAATAACGGGTGTCGCTCCCACCTCTCCAAATTATTGTAAGTATTCTCCTTGGCGTAACTAAAAGTAATTAGCCAATATCCTCTTGAGGAATACTTCCCATTTCACTAAAAGAGCTTGTTGCAACTGATTAAGATGAAAGGAACAGAAACACGATTTCGATTTGTTCGTCCAAGTATGTCCCAAACATGATCGATTGGTTCACACCTGGATTTACTCCTTTCCACTCTATAACAGGAATATTTACATCGTTTAAGAACTGTTGAGAGATAATCTTAGTGTGAGGTCTGACATGCGTTAAAAGAAAGTCAGTCCAATAAAATCGACATAATTGATAACAAAATAATGAAAGATTTCACCTATGAACCGAGCAACTGTTAAGGACCTCTTGGAATGATTCAGTGTGTGCTTCCAGAAAAATTCCAGCCCACACCATATTGATAACCTATTTTAGAAAGGACATTCTGTAAAACGCTGACTTGGCCTTTGCCATATTTTCTCTCAACCATCTGGAGACCGCCCTTCGTTTTCATTCCAGTGCTCGTGATTTTTAACAAACCTGGGCGTGTTGCAGTTCTGCGATTGCAAAAATAGCTTCTTATTTCTACAGCTGTAAAACAACGATTTCGCAGACTTTATAATACGATAAAGTCATCATCATGCGAGTTATTTCTTCGCTGGAAACCAGTTCAACCTGTTTCAGGTTTCTGGATATTTGATATTATAGGACAACAATTGCAGCAGTTATTTCGGAAATTATAGCCGTCATTTTTTAGATTAAACTAATGTACCACAACATTAAAATTTGTTCGAAATTAATTAATTATAAAAAAGAAATAATAGCCAACTTTAAACTCAGAAGTGATAAAATTTGTGCAGTTTTTTGTTTTTGTGGATTTTCGTATAAAGCAGTTTTTTTTGTTCAAATAAATGTTCAATTGTTATTAGAAGTTACTTAAAATATGTTGTTTTGTTTGTATTTAAGTTTTTTAAAAATAAAACATCACAATTCGTTCAAAATAATATTATTTAGATTTGCTTATCTCTATTTTTCATTTTGAATTACATCTATTCAAATTATGCCCTTCACATAAACTCGACATCATATCCTAGCGCTCCAAGTAAACATACTTACACAAAAACAATGAATAAAAAATCCAATAAACAATCTAAAATAATAGCTTTTCAAATTTTTTCATTGAAATAATAAATATTTACATGTACAGGGAGACGCATTAGTGTGGCAAAGCTCGATTAGTCCACTATTATTGAAGTTATGAAAAAAAGGTATCTACAAAAGTGTAGGAAGTCTTGAGATTCACATTTTAAAATTAGTCCCAAATATACAGTGTGTTTAGGAACACAGTGCCAGATCAAAATTATGTTTTTTACTCGTAAATTTACTGGGCATGGTGGTGATAAAAAGGCAACAAGAAGGTAGGCAATTGATATGAAAAATATTGGCGAGCTAATTTCAACGATATATAACACTTAATGTGTATTAATTTAATAATAAATAAATTTAATAAAGGATCTACAGCCACCTGAAAATCACATTCTTTTGAATTTAGATGTATGTAGCAGCCAAACCGTTGAAAATTAATAAAAATCAAATTTTTTATCACTCTGTATCAAATATTTTGTAATGCCGTAGCATAGAACTTGAAAAGTTAGGATAGGGTCATGAAAACCTGTTTTTATTTATTTTTAACGGTTTGGCTGCTACATACAATTAAATTCAATTCAGGTGGCTGTATATCCTTTATTAAACGTAATAACTTTGGTCTGGGACTACGTTACGGAACACCCTGTATAATTTTAAAATGTGAATCTCAAGACTGTCTACACTTTTTGTAAATGCTTTTTTTTCGTAACTTCAATAATAGCGAACTAATCGAGCTTTGCCATACTAATGCGTCACCCCGTGTATGAAACAAAAAATATTTAAAAAATTTTGTAGTACTTATACTATAATTATTTTTAATGAATTTGTAAAATAAAAAAAATGTATTTCAAATATACTATCTAATATTTTTTCAGGAAATAATTTGTTAAAAGGTTATTAAAAAAATAGAAGGAACTGCTAATAATTTTCGAGAAATGAATAAAAATGCAGTCTTACAACAAGCTGATTTTAATTTTATCCGTTAGCAAATATTCTAGTTTCATTATATCTAGATAATTTCGAAACATTTATAAATTCAAGTTTTTCAGCGTGTTAGTTCGTTTCGATTATGTAATAACTAGTTTGTTTTTGTAGATTCGATTACATAAAATTGATTGAAAAAAATGTCTAATTTTTTTTTTATTTTGTTTTATTATTTACACATATTCTACATAATTTGTGCCGTCAATTAAAAAAATCAGCTAAATTTATGCGATAAAAGTTTACGTTTTAGTTATTGATAATAAATAATTAGGAAAAACGTGTTAATAGTTACAATAACTGGGCTGTCCTGGAAATGCCCGGATTGTGTCAAAAGTTGCATCGTTATTAATTCCGATGGAATCCAAAATTTACTAGAATCTAAATTCGATGAAGCAGTATGTACTTTAAAAAACCAAGTTCTGTCAATGAAACCTGACTTCGGAGCTTCTAGTAATTTCTCCCCGTTGCGTCAACCTCTTAAATATGCTGATGTGCTCAAAGATCGATCGCAATCTGCTATTATTATTAGGCCGAAAAACAATAATCAATCGTTGACTCAAACGAAATCAGATATCTTGCGGCATCTCAATCCTACTACTGAAAATATTCAATTATCCAAGGTGAAGTCTGTTAAAGATGGCGGAATACTGATCGGATGTCTGAATCCAGAAGATAATGAAAAGTTAAGATATGTAGTGGAAGACAAAATGGCTGACTGTTATGAAGTTAAAGAAGTTACTGGGATTCATCCTCGCATTAGAATAGTAGGTATGACGGAGAATTTTTCAGCAGACGAGTTGCACAAATATCTTTTAGCTGCTAATTCCAACATATTCGCAAATGGTTCAGAGTGCAAGGTATTAAAAGTCTTTCCTACAAAAAAGAATCCAAACATTTGGCAGTCAATTGTGCAGGTAAATAAATTAGACTATAAGCGGGCCTTAAATTCTGGAAATGTATTTGTCGGTTATGATAGCTGCGCAGTATATGATGCAGTCGAGATTTATCGGTGTTTCACATGCAATGAGTTTAATCACTCTTCGCGAAACTGTAACAAAACTGTCTCTTGTCCAATATGCAGCGGAGCACATGAGGTTAAACAATGCAAGTCAAAAGATAAAAAATGTTCGAATTGTTTGAAATTATCAGATAAAAATGTTGATACAAACCATGCGGTCTGGGAAAAGGAGAAATGTGTTTCTTATACTGAATCTTGTAAAAGATTTAAAGAAAATCTATTTATATCCAAATAGCCATTACAGGTTAATTCTCATACTCCCCTCGTACGTGTGAGTGACTCCAGGTCAAGTATCGTTAAAAGTCCGAAAACATTATCTGTGTTTTATCAAAATACCAGAGGTTTAAAGACAAAAACTAGCCAGGTTTTTAATATGTTAATTCAATGTGAGTACGAGATTTTCGCACTGAGCGAAACTTGGCTTGATACATCGGTAAACAACTCGGAATTATTTCCAGATAACTTCAATATATACAGGGTGGACCGAGACTTTTTGACAACTTCACTTACTAAGGGGGGAGGTGTTCTAGTTGGCGTGCGCGATAATATTGCATCAATGCAAGTCGATTTGGCAAACTACTCTTTTCCAACTTTTAAACTAATTGATATTGTCGTAGTAAAAATAATAATATCATTTAAATGCATCTATCTCTTAAATCTATATATACCACCAAACACTCCTATAACTGAATTTGAACAACTTTTTGAAGCTTTAGAGTCACTGCACATATTATATGATGGCGTTGCTTTGGTGGTTGGTGATTTTAATATTACCACCTATGCAGGCAACCTAAATTCTGGAACAACAAGTAAAGAAACGTCCATCATCAATAACTTCTCAGGGTTTTTTGAATTGACACAAAGTAATTTTGTTTTTAACCATAAAAACAGACTTCTTGATCTTGTTTTCTTTAGAGGTAACTGCTTAGTCGAAAAGTCATTAGACCCCTTTGTTACAGAGGATAAATATCATCCTGCTCTTGAGATCACTTGCACATTAGAGTCCAAAATAAATCGTAAAAGCAACCTCGAATCTTCCTTCCAGAATAATTACAACTTTAGAAAGGCTAATTTTCCGCTAATGTATGAGTTGATGTCGAGTATTGACTGGACTTTTCTGGATGCATTTAAAGATGCAGATGACGCCTGCATATATTTCTATGGGAAACTATATAATGTGTTCGACCGCTGTTGCCCCAAATATTCATTAAAATCGAAAAATAAATATCCACCTTGGTTTGATAAGTCTATTATCAAACAATTGCGTGAAAAAACTAAATTCTGGCGTATATATAAACGTGAAAATGATGTGCATGCTTCTGAGGAGTTTAAACGGATTAGATCTAACGTAAAACATGATATCGATATCGCTTACAAAAAATTTGTTGAAAAATCAGAATCAGTAATCTCTAATAATCCAAATAAGTTTTGGGCTTTTATAAATACTAAAAAATGCAACTCTAAAACGCCGCAAGTAATGTCATATCAGAATAAAAATAAATAAAAACAACTTTGCTGATTACTTTAGCCAATCTTTCTCTGCTTCAACAGCATTCTGTTCTACTTCTCACAATGTTCTCACTTCCCACCTCAATATTAAGAGTTTTAGTGAAGTAGAAGTACACAGGGTCTTACACTCAGTTAAGCCAAAAATGGCCACGGGTCCTGATAGTATTCCGGCATTCGTACTAAAGGATTGTGCTGCAGTCCTTTCACGACCGCTTTCAGTATTAATTAATATCTGTTTGAAAACATCCACAATTCCATCCATGTGGAAATCCTCAAAAGTGTGTCCGATTTTTAAAAAAGGTGATAAGAAAGATATATCAAATTACCGGCCTATCTCTATTATCTGCAATCTTTGTAAAGTGTTTGAGATATTACTAGAGGAAGAAATATACCGTCATGTCAGTAGGAAAATTACACCAAATCAGCACGGATTTATGAGGGGACGCTCCACAGTCACCAATCTCATAACAGTTACTCAGTTCATAGCTGAATCAATCGACAACAAGGTTCAAACTGACGTAATCTATACAGACTTCTCTAAAGCCTTCGATAAGTTAGACCACGGAATACTTTTGGATAAACTTACCTCTTTTGGACTGTCTTCGGCTTTAATAAAACTTTTTGAATCATATGTACACGATAGGAAGCAATATGTTCAACTTAATGGCTTTAAGTCTGTTGAATACATAGTCACATCTGGCGTTCTCCAGGGATCCAATTTAGGACCTCTGTTATTTAACATGTTCATTAATGACATTGCCAGTGTTATTGACGTCAACTATCTATTGTATGCCGACGACTTGAAATTATACAGTTGTGTAAAAAACATTGGTGACTGTGAAAATCTCTTCAAGAATCTGGAGCGTGTTGTTGAATGGTGTAAACGTAATAACCTTTTATTAAATCCGGCCAAATGTAATATTATGTCTTTTGGTCTAAAAACCAATTTCTTAACTTTCAACTACATGATTGATCATATTTCCCTTCAACGACCTAAAACTTTCACTGATCTAGGCATTATTTTCGATGCAGCACTATCTTTCACCCACCACATTGACAACATTGTAGAATCATCCTATCGAACGTACGGATTTATTGCGCGTTGCAGCCGCGATTTTAAAAATGTGTCTATCCTAAAAAGCCTTTACTATGCATTTATACGGTCCAAGTTGGAGTACGCTGCAGTTGTGTGGAATCCGATGTACCAATATCACATTGATCGCATTGAAGCCGTTCAAAGACGTCTCCTAAAATTATTGAGCTATAAATGTGATGGTATATATCCGCAGATTGGCATATGCCACGCAGAATTGTTACAAAGACATAATATGTTCAGCCTTGAAATACGGCGCAACTATCATTCCGTAGTCGTCACATTTAAAATACTAAACAATATGATTGACTGTACTGACTTACTGGGGATGTTTAATATCTCTGTTCCAAGGATCACATCTAGAAGAACACAGACTTTTTATGCAAGTGTACCTCGTACCAATATTCTGAAAAATTCTCCGATTCATACAATGTCTAGTATAACTAACTTAATTAGCTCTGATATAGATATATTTGCTTGTAAATTAGGGGATATTAAAAAGTATTTTTTTTCTAAATCTTAGATTTTTTTGTATGTAAACAAATTTTCTTTTATCTTATATGTTCTGTATTGTTAATTGTTCTGATTTTTCCTACTCTGTAATTGGGTACCTGTTACCTGTAGAGCAGTGTAAATAAATAAATAAATAAATAAATAAATAAATAACAAACATGGACGATTTTTTAAAGCAAAAGCTCAATTTATAGGCTAAATGTCAAGTTTCAAAAATAGAAAAACAATTTTTAGAATTCTTCAAATCAATAATGATTTTATAGAGTGATTTAATAGATCTATAGAAATAGTCAATTGAAACAAAATATGTATATGAATAAATCTATAGCTTAAAAATTTAAATTTACCCAAATTTTTACGGTTTTTGCTTTTTTTATATAGGGAAGGGGCAGTTTTTCATTAATATTAATCGCTATTATGGTGGCTAAGTGGGAGAGTATTGGACCAAAAAAAATAAATTACACTTAGAAATTAATTTTCATATCATAGGTGTTATTTATAATTCGATCATTCACTGTTAGATCTAATTAATTAAATTCTAAAGTGATGCATATTTGCACGCATGCATTTACTTTTTTTTGATTTGCATGGTTTGTTACTGGATTCGATAGAATAGAAATTTTCGTTTTATCGGATATTTCTGGAGGGGATGAAAATACTAATCAATGATTCTTCTATTTTTTTAAATATTAAAAGTTATTTTGTGATGGGTCACGTTTATTTACGATAGAAACTATACATTTTTAAAAATATTTATTTTTATATTACTATGATAAAACATATTTTATTGACATTGTTTTTATTGCAATATTTTACGACCTAGCATCTATTTTCATAAAAAATCAAGATCGCAACCTTCAGGTATGTTGCAATGTGGACAGTTAAATATTGAAATTGCGTATTTTCGGGTGCATGCGAAGTGTTGATTTACTGGATTTTTGACAATTATTTCGACATCACTCTCATTTATTATGCGCATTCGATGCTGATGAACTTGACCGACTTTTAGTTTTTTTTTTTTCGAGAGAGATGATTAACATTGGATGTCACGAAAATGTTTTAAAGGTAAATGATAGCAACAAATTCTGGAAAGGGAACCACACTATCAAATATTGGAATAGGTAATTAGATGACACTTTTAATAATCAATTTTATTTAAGAATCGATCGAACGGGTGATTTCATTTCATAAATGAAAAAACAACTCTATAATATTTAATAAATAATAAGTTTAATACAATTTTTTTGCAATTCAAGTTAACAAGAAACGGATTTTCTTATTCAAAGGTCAATTCTCAGATCTAAAAAATATACTATTAGAGTGTAACAATTTTCTACAAAATAAAATACGACATTCGAGGAATTTGAGTAAATTAATCACTGTATAAGTATTTTGGTTTTGCGAAAATTAAGCCGAGCATTTGTCCGGTATGTATGTTTGAGTATATTTATGATTTAAAATACATAAATGAATAAATACATAACATTATGGAAAACTTCGTTGTATACATAATTACATAAGGCAACAATATGCAAATCTATATACAAAATTACATGTATTTACAAGATAATTGTATTTTGACGTTCAACGTAGTTTTTATTAAAAATATACAGGGTGGTCCTTAAGTAATTGTACATAGAAGTACAGTAGAATCCTCACTTTAAAATATTACGATTTGAGCTAACTTGCTTTAATAAAATCTTGATAATAAGAGAGATATAGGGTATTAAAAGTGAAATTTTAATTTTGTTTTTCACAGTAACTTTAACGTTTTTTGACATGTATGCATAAATATTTGGTTGTGGTAAATGTGCGGCAAACTTTTTTGCTGTTTAAGTTAAGTTTAAGCGCTTCTTTTGTAAAAGAATATTAAAGCCATATGGTTTTAACAAAAAAAAGTATACTTATTAATAACTCCAAAACTTAATGTATTTTAGTGATCAGCTGCATGATTCTTATTTAATTATTAATTTCGAAAAATGTAGTGTATTCGATAATATTTTTTTTATAGTAATATGATGAATATTATTAGAGTATATTAGGAGTTAACATAAAAAATGTGTTTAGCACTTTAAATTGAAGTACTAATTAGGAATGCAATAAATTTTAATTATTAAACAAATTAAGAAAAAACTAAGCTAAATAACATTATAACTTTAATCGTAATTAAAGCAAATGTTCGATATGTCCACCATCTTCTTCGATGCATTTATCTATATGTTCCATAAAAGATGGTCTCATATTAAATAATATCATCGGGTCAAAAGAAACTGCTGCTCTATTTATTTCTTCCCAAAGTTGGTCGCGGGTATTTATAATATCCTAATAAGCAAGTTGTTTTATTGTTCCCCATACACCGAAATTGAGAGGATGAAAGTCTGGGTTACGTGGCGGACAAAGGAAAGGGCTACGGCGACCAATCCAGTGTTCAGAAAAATTACTATTTAAATGGGTTCTGATTTCTCTCGTATAATCTGGCGGTGCACCATCTTGCTTAATCAACATATTTTACATTAAATTCAGTGGCAATTCTTCCAACAAATCATTGAAGTAATTTTGCAAAAAATGTAAATAATTATCACCATTCAAATTATAGGGTAACTGGTATGGCCCTAATAAATAGTTACCAATGATCCCACACAACATTTATTTTAAATTCATGTTGGAAATGCCTTTCTCTTTTAACATGGGTATTTTCAATTGCCCAGACATGATTGTTTCTTAAATTAAAAATACAACGTCGTGTAAAGATAGTTTCGTCTGTAAATAATATTCTATCAACGAAAGTCTGGTTAAGATTTTGTCTATTTCGGATATTACTTGCAAATTGGTATCTTAATAGTAGTAATCTGCTTACAATAAATTTTGCACCAGAGTAAAATGGTATGGGTGATACTTCTCAAGGTCTTTTTAAACTTGAAGTTTTACTGATTCCTAAATCATAAGATAAACGTCGTGTACTAACCTGAGGATCATCCTCAACGCCAACCATTATTTCACTTTCTAAATCAGTCGTAATTATTCTCGGTCGGCCTTAGTTATAATGTTTACGATGAAATGAACCACTTTTGCCTCAATTCCTAAATAAATTTTTAAACGATTGATGGTTAGGTTGCTGCCTGTTTTGATATCTTCTCAAATATTCACGTTTCGCAGCACGCCCGTTGAAATTTTGCTGACAGTAAATTGTAATCGTGCCTGTCATATCTTTATTAGAATAATTATTATGTCTCGGCATTTTCCTTTATTCTTAGTTCACCAAAATAAATACAAAGAATGTTCAAACAATAATATTCTGTCAAAATCATTCGTGACGTCCATCTACTACGTTAATATTTCTCGGACGCACGTGTATTTTTCGAAATTAATAATTAAATAAGAATCATGCAGCTGATCACTTAAATGAGATTATTTCTAAAACCGTTAAGTTTTGGGGTTATTAACAAGTATACTTTTTTTTTGTTAAAAGGATGTGGTTTTCATATTATTTTACAAAAGGAGCGCTAACTTAAACAGTAAAAAAGTTTGGCGCACATTTATGCTAGAGGTATGGTCTATGTGGCGCCCTCTACAAAATACCTTGAAATAAGTACAAAATTATGATTTCTCATACCCAAAAACCCCTACTACCAAATATTTGTGTTTACATGTCCAAAAACGTTAAAGTTATTATATTATTATAAACAAAAATTAAAATTTCACTTTTGACACCCTGTAGCTCTCTTATTATCAACATTTTATTAAACCAAGTGAGTTCAAATCGTAATATTTTAAAGTGAGGATTCTACTTTACTTCTATGTACAATTACTTAAGGACCACCCTGTATAAAAGGTTGAAGACTGTATCTAGAATGTCAGACAAGAATGCTTCTGAGTGATCTAAAGATGACTGGTCATGGATAAAATATGATTAAGCTGTCCAAAGTTGTGGGAACACTATAATCATTTCATGAAAGGTACAGTTGGTTTTTTACAATTTTACCAATACGTCACTGATAGTATTCATACCAAATAGATTATAATGTAATCGAAATACTTTATTTCCATGTTTCCGTACAATGATAATGACATCTATGATATAAATATGCTCTTTTCTATTCATTTTCGCCAATTGTAGTAATTCTTGTCATGTTAATTTATCATCAGAAATTGTTATTTTAATCTTTACTTACTTACATTTAAATTATAATTATAGACAGATCCTGTTGATCAGCTGAGGGAAATATGTTAACAATTTGTAATTATAAAAAGTTTTTTAAACATGTATTTAGTGTAAAATTAGTTTAACAAACTTTTTTTAGGATGGGACTTATAAATAAATGATGACCTGTATTGGATCCAATTTATCGAACATAAAAGAGGTGTTACTGCTTGTATTTTAGTATTTTTTCAGTGTTTTAATTTGTAATTAGGGATCGTAACAACGTAGTTCTTTGATTAAAAAAGTATTATGTACTTATGAAGATGTTTCTACTGTTGATAGAAAAATATATCGCTATAAAGATACCTGTTTCACCGCTTCAAATGTGAGTGACGTATATGTAAAATTGTAAAAATTTTTATTACATTTGCAAATTTATTCGAAATTACTTTCGCCTGATTCCTTGACGTAAAACAGTTCAAAATGTTAATGTAAACAAAAATTTGGAATGATAAAAACCTAAAATCAGAAAGATATAAAAATATTGTGGGTTAGTTAAATAATAAAGAATAAGGTATTCAAGAAATAAATAAAAATTTAATTATTTAAAATCAACGTCGTTGAAGACTAAATGTTTATACCTTTTCAACATAAAAGATTGTTTCTTAATGTATTTTTTAACGATTTTAGTGTCAGTTCTAAAATAATTAAAACAAAATAAGTTGAAATTTCTTTATTTACTTGTCTTGCTAAATGTATATCTAGCAAATTTAATATCAACAAATAATATTCCAATATTATGAAATAAAATTAAATATTGACAACATATTTTTATTCCGGAGTTATTTCGGTCTTATCTCGATATTAGTTTATTGCTAAATTGTGATTAACGTATTTTTTTAATGATGTAACAAATAATAAATTTCATTCGACTATTCGTCAAAGTTCAGAAAGTTAGCTTTAGATTTTTTTAGGTGAAATTCAACTCGGAATTTCTTCGAAAAATACGTTTTATTTTGTAACATGTAAAATGACAACAAATTTAATGAAGAATTTTTTGGAGTTATACAAAAAAATCCATTTTGTTTATTACTTTAAGAAACCTCGATAATCTCAGTATTAGTCCTCTTAGCATATTTTCCTTAGAAATTCCGGACACTAAAGGCCATTCTTTCCATTATAGGCACACACAAAAACAATGTTGTTGAATTGAATGTATTACCCGAGATACTTAGTTACTAAACATAAACATTGTGCTAAAATTCCTGAGAGCTAAAATCATTAATAACGTTATAAATAGAATGATCACAACGACATAAAATGACCCCAGCTGGGTATTTAGTATTTTTAGAATAAAGTACAAGTTGTGGTATGGAAAATAAAGCAATAAGGCGTCTAAACTCAAAATTTAAGAATTGTACTAATCGCCAGGTTCGTTCCGCAGTTTTTAATGTATCAGGTAAATTGAGATCTGAGCCAACCATTCGACTATAGGATTTAACAAATACAAGGTTGGCCTTGTCCGTAAATACACTTTTTAAAATAAAAATTTTGAAAGTTGATTCGGCCAACAGCTCGGACAAGTTAGCTGGAAAATTCTATGGCAGAAAATACGAGAAATGTAATTTTTTTAAATCTCATTATAATTTTAAAATTGTATTTAAGAATATGGGATCCAAAATGTACAGTTTACAACAGATTTTTTTATTGTCGTATAATCTAAATTAGTTGCAAGGTTTCATATTTTTGTTTTCGCTTATTGATAGCCTAATACATTACTTCAGTTTAGGAATAAAAAATAAAAGGTAAAATTAATTAATCAACAAAAATATTACTATGTGTTAGACATGAGTGGTTTGGTGCAATATGTCAATTAATTTATAGTGAAAAGAACCAGAAAAAAGGAACGTAAAACACAAAGCACCACCATCACGTGACTTTTTCCAACTAAAAACATTTTAACTATAAACACAACTCCTTTTTTCCGATTTGATTACATTAAACAAAGAGATAAACGAATACAATTTCAACAAAACTGCTTTGGCAACATAGCTTTTTCACTAGAATACTGCACACGCCCGGTTTTAACAGAAAATAGATTTCATTTTTTTGACGCACATACGAATGAATGGGATCTAAAATATGTTTGCGATGAATTTATGGAGAAGTGGTGCACTGAAAATGAAAAAAATATTTGTTCTTTACAAAACTTTTCCTTTAAAGTTTCTCCTAAAACGTAACCATATATTTCAATTTCAACATTTTTTATTGATGCCTTTTTGTAAGAACTTATTTAAGGACAACAAATGAAAATTGAATTTATCAAAATAAAAATTTCGATAATATACTGCAACCTAAAAATATATATACTTAACAAATTCAAATTGGCACTAGACATAACCAAATGAGATACAAAAGGTTCTCCATGTTACCCCTACGTGGTAAAGTGGAATAATCCAATGAAACTCGAAATCATACCACAACAAAAGTTATTTATTACATTCCAATTTTAAAAAAAGTAAAACTGACAACTAGTTTCGACTTCTAAAAATTCATCATCAGATCTAATAAAAGGAAATGAAAGGAAAAATTTACCATAGTTTGTTTGGGACTAGTGAAAGGCCACGGGATTCAGTAATTTTTAGGTCGCAAGTCATGACTCTTTACGTAGTAGGAATATTGAAAGCTGTAACGCTCGTAACTCAATGTTTTCTGTTAATTGAAACTGTTAGAAATCCTAATGTTTCGAAGTTGACTATTTGTTAATCGAATACGTTTCGTTTCATTTCATTGCAATTTATAACTCTGTTGGAAGCCGTAATGCTTCATAATTCAGTTTCTGCTTATGAAAATCGGGTTTACAAACCACTAAGCTTAATGGATCAATCAATAAATATAGACAGATTTAATATTAAAATTTCAGTTGATTTATAATTTTGACTATTTTTTTATTTTCCTCAAATTCCAATTTTGCACTTTACGTTTTCTTGTAATTGATACAGATTTTTTAACTGTCTTATCTACTAATTTGACAAGCTGATTTCGGATCTGGAAACTGTTCCTCAATTGCTTTTTCCTTTTTCAAAGAACATAAAAGTCTTCGAATTTACAAACTTCCCTTTGATTTCCTCCGGAGGATCAAATATTCTCAGGCATTTCAGAAAACCTAAGTGAAAAAGGAAAAACAATTTTATTGAGAACTTAAATATATTTTCTCTTTCCAACTTTTTATAAATTCAAGATAAATAGGAAAATACAGAGTCGGACTCTGTACTTCTAATGAGTAAATTGAATTTAAATGTTATTTTGATCTTCATTAAACTTAGGGAAAGCATCAGAAATATGAATCAGTAATTATTTATATTTTTAATTGTGTATTTTCTAAAACTAAACTAATGTATATAGGATTACTATATGGAAAATATGAGCTTCTAATTTATTGTTTTTACTGGAAAATGAAAATGTTAACACGCTTATTAAAGATTGTTTCAATTGTTTTTGCTTTGTCAATATTCTGTATTTGGGGAGGTTTATATGAATATTGAACCCAATCTAATAGAATAAAGCCTTTGTTTTAACTGACCCTTCCAATACATATACACAATGTAATCTTAACGCAAAATCTAACTACCGCATATTTCTATAGTTATAATTGATCAAGGTCAATACATGTTGACTGATTTCCATAAGGTCGTGTCCGCAATACTCATATCTAATAAAAATTAATAAAACTCTATACGGATTTTTTATTTTGTAAGAATGTCATATAAAGTCATGTAGTTAGATAATAAAAAACAATTTTAATTCATGAAAAAAAGGACTAAATCAGTCCAAGAGACAAGCACTGATATGTAAATCTCATTGTATTCGAAAGAAAAAATTTAATTCAACTGTTTATTTACTTTTTGTTTAACCTACCTATCAAATTTAGGAGTATATAGTGAACGGCTAAATTATGGAATAAGATGATTATTTCGAAAACCGTTGAATTGAACAGGTCGATTTTTGTTGTAAAATACCCATGTTATAATTTACATAGAATAGCGATGACATCACCTGCGTTGTTGTAGTGATCTAATCGTTAATTTTTTTAAATAGAAATCGATGTCCTGTGATACCTCATTTGAAAGGGATTTTAATTCTCTATTTAACGATATTACATTTTTAACAAAATTATTTTGTATAGGGTGGGAAACATTTTTATTTTATTTAAATTCAACCGAATACCAATATTTTTTGGCTAGTTGAAATTATTTAACTTTGACCGGTTTGAAGCGAAAACACTGTAAACTTGGCAGTAATTGGCAGCGTGGACATTTTTGTATATGTAAGGTAGGCAATTTAATTTTATTTGGCAAAATTGGAAAATGGTAAGAACAGGAAGAAAATGCATATTTGTAAAAGAAAACACGTAGGTGAATAAGTGTATTGTCAACGCTTGAGTCATCAAAAAAATGGTTAAAATCGAAAATCTAATAATCTTATAACCTCCAAAACATAATGCATTTTATGGCACATACAGCGTTTCCGTTTCACCAATTAATTAATGGTGAAAACTGTAAGTCATTGACATTTAATTAATTTTTAATACATAAGGTGCTTTCTAAAGCCCTTCTGTTGAGTGTGAAAAAATCGTTATTTAAAGAATAATATACTGAAATTGGGTTTTTTTTATGGTTATTATTTCGTGCGTTCAAGAAAAAAACGTTCTTAACAATAAGCTTCCTAATCGTCGCAATTTTGGCACAGAAAATTTTTAAAACATTAAGATTGATCTAAAAAAAGGTATTTTTTCACATTGCCAATACTTTCGCTTAGTAATCCAATCTTCTTAAATCGATCATTTTGCATTAATAATCAATAAACCCAGTAAATTCATGTCCAGTTAAATGTGCAATAAGTTAATAAAACAATAAGTAAACCCAAAGTTATTGTTATTTTTTTCTTCCATAGGTACGAAACTCATTTCATATTACTTTTATTTATTTTTTGATTCCACTTTTCTCGACTGAGTGAAATACCTCTAAATTAATCTGATGTCGAGATAAAAGATAATACATTATTCAAACAACACCAAATCGTGATACCTCAACATTTGCTTCAGACTGTCAAAAAAATATATTTAGAGTATGGTTTTGAAGGCCGAAACAAACCAAGAAAGTCCAGTAAATATATTTCTGTATAAGATAACCTAAACTATCAATTAGAACATTGTAATTTTTGGTAATCTTAAAATTAAAAAAGTTCGGTTAGCGGTTCGGTAAGCAAATTTAGGGGAGACGAATTTTATTTAAATTAATATTAACATAAACGTGCTTCTTATAAAATCATGGATAAAACAGTAATTTTCTGGTTTATTTTTTAAACCAGCTGTTTTTTTCACTTTTCGCCTTGTTAACTTACACCTGTTCAGAGAATATGATTAATGTAAATAATGACATAATTAATTTGAAAAAATTGGAACTGCTACTATTAATTCAGAAATAGAAATTAGTCAAATTTCCACGAAAAATTCTATTTTTAAATTCTTCAAAATAAAGTTGTTTGTAGCGAAATTACAACGTAAGCGTGCTTTAATTCCTTTGACCTGAAAATTTAAATTAATTTTATTTCTGATTGCTGATTGACGTTCAAATTGTATATTAGGAATATTTATAACAAACATATTTACTTAGTTCGTGCAGATATAACATAAGCAGCAAGAATTATTCAAATATATTTAGTTAATTTAAATAATTCCAAAACAATCCTATTTAAATATAAAATTGTACCACATTATTTAAAAAATGACTCCTTAAAGAGCAATTTATCATGAATTTTGTATCTTTAATTTAAGTTAAATATTTCCCTATTTGTTCTATGATTACAGCCCAGAGGTCTCTTGAAACTACTGTTCAGATATTTCTTCCAATGAATAAATAAATTATATAGGATGTAGTCTATATACTGTATGTACAAAACTGTAAATGAAAACAGTTGGGCTTTAGGGGGTGTAAAGAAGTTGAAGTCCTTACTAATGAAAAAAAAAATTTTAAAGGTGGCACAACTTTCGTTTACAAAATTTTTGGTATCATTAACAAAAGGGAGTTTTTGAAATTCATCGTAAGATTGGTACATCCTGCATATGCATATAAAATAATAAGCAAGAATTAAAACATATGCGAGATGTTTAATTTACAAAATGACGAGCACTGAGCAGGTTTTAAAAAAATAAATGTTGCTTGAATACATTAAATTAAATTAAATTAAAAATCAAGTTCTGTCAAGGTTAGTAATAAAAAACACATGCTACTTTATTCATTTTTTTGAATACAAGTTTGTAATAAATAAATAATTATGTTTAATTGAAAATAGTAGGAGAAGCTATTAGCAATTTTAGAAATCATAGACCTTCTTCATTCTTTAACAATATGATGGTTTAACCATGACGCTTTAAAAAAATACGAAAATTAAATCAATACTGTATTGTGGTGTTCCAACAACTTGAAATTTATATTGCACACGATTTTTTGCCCATCTCCTGTGCCAAAACGAAACTGCCACTCTCGGTATAGTAATAAAGATTACGTATGACACGTACTCACTGTAGGGTACATTAACTTTCCAGATACAAAATGAACCGTTATGTAACGAAAATTGAACCAGACCGACCAAAAGCTATCTCAACTGGTTACATGGGTAATTCCTCAAAGTAAAAGAAGGAAGTGAAATCGCCCAAAAACCATTTCGTCTAAGACTATACAGTTGGTTATCGTCGCTCGGGCATGAGTGAAACTTGATCTAACGGTTAAATAAGTGACGTTTACAAGTGTTTAGTGTCTTTATTTTAGTGTTAATTTTGATAGTTTATATGTTGAAACATTTTTGTAAGCGGTACTCATACTTAAGAAAGCTATTTTTCAAAATATTTAAGGTTAGTAAGTCGGTGGTTATTAATATTACAAAGTCCAAATGGTGCTAATACTCGCAAATGGCTTAGTTCCTATTTGTAAGTGATTACTGATTAGGTATTATTTAACACTTTCTAATAAAAATGTACAGATTGTAGCTATAAAAGAATATAATATTGTTATTTTTATTAGAGACAATATTGGTATGTAAATGGTATTTCCAATTTATTTAATTAAATGTGGAGAATAAATAACAAAATTAAATTGAAGGACGTGATGCAGTAATCTCTAACAGATATTTTGTTAAATAAAATTTATATTACAAACTCTACTTTAAAAGAAGCTCTATGATAAGATTAAGCAAAAATGATTTAAACTAAGCGATCTTAGAGCATTTGGGAATCAACATCTTAAACCATGAATTTTAAATACTCCAGTTTTTTTTAATTATCTTAAAAATGTATTAGAAATGATGATAACATCGTTCACTTGTTCTTGTGAGAGGTCGATAAAGATTTCCCCATTTTACAGAGTTATTTTTAAATTATTTTTTTTAGAACTATCTAAGTTGTTGTCTAAGGAGAAACGCTAAAAGCTGGTAGATAAGCACAAAACAACTTAGCACCAATTAAAACTCTACGATGGTCTACTATGGAAATTCTTTTTATTTGTAGCAAAGGTATTTTGTAATACCAATCATTAAATTTTTATTTTTTGATGAAAACCATTATTTAGGACATTTAAATTGATTTTATCCATTTACTTTTTGATAATCTGCGAAAATAAAATAATATAAATATATATATATGAGCTGTTTGTAAACCATTTGGGTCCATAGCTTTTTTAAGGTTTTCTTCCTCCTTCCGATTCTTTACTTTTTCCTCTCGTCTCGCACTACTTTCTCTTCTAAATTATTCTTTCTTTCTTCTGCCGCTTCCCCCCATCTTCATGGCCTGTTTTCCTTTTACCTTCAAAAACTATCAATGATATTGATTTTACAATTCAATATTCTTTCATCCTTTGTAAGGGTCTTAGTCATTGCATTCTTTTCCATTTCAAAAAGTTACCTATAGGCATCTCTAAACATTTCGTATATTTTAGTGTCTGTTCTCCTTTTCCATGGTTGCTCTGTTTGTTTTCCTCCGAATATTCTTCTAAGAATCTTCTTCCCCCATGTTTCTAGCCTTTGTTTTGTTTGGTTTGCCATTATCCATATCTTACAAGAATAAATTCTTACTTTATACTTGTCCAAATACTTTCTTAAAAGTCTTCTTAGGCTTCCTCGCAGTTATTACTTTTTGCAATCCTCACCTCGACATCATTTTCCTTTCGGCATTTATTGTTTAATGGAGCCCCTAGATACATAAAGTTTTTCACTTCTTCAAACTCTACTATCCTTGCACTTGGATGTTATTATTATTTCTGTTCTCACATTTAGTTTTTAATTACATGTATTGTGTTTTTCTTGTATCTATTTCTAAACCTAATTTATTTGATGTTTCCATTAGCCTGTTTCAACTTTGTTGAACTTTGAGATTCTCACTAGCTTTCTTATAAATTTACGAAGAGAAGATATGTTGATATGTTATATTCGTATCGTCAGTGTTTCTTTTAGGGTACAAATTTGGTTCGTTGTACCACTGTCTTACCTAAATCCCCTTGGTACTCTTCTAAATCTATTTCTTCATATGGTTCTAATCTTCTTTTAATTTTTGATGCTAATATTTTGTATGTGTCGTCCAGCAGTACATATTTTATATTTTCTTTTATAATTCCGTTCAACCCCAGGTTTTTGTTTTATTTCAATACATTTATTATTTCTTTTACATGTTCCTTAATTGGTACTTCAATATTTGTTATTCTTTCTTCGTTATATTTTCTCATTTTTCTTCGTTATTACTTTATTCAGAGTTGTGTTTTGAGAGTTTGCCTTTATATGTTTTATGTCGTAAAAATTCTTCCTTTTTCCTTTTTTATTCGACAAATATGTTTAAATTTCGTCGTTGAATATTATATTTTCTTATGTTTTCTTCACTGTATAACATTTTCAACCAAAGTACTTCTTTTGTTTTACTTTTTCTTCACATTCCCCGTTTATCTATTTTTTCTTATCTTTATGCTTTTTTCTGTTTATGTGATTTTCCATTGCCTCAGTTAATGACTGTTCTATTCTTTCCCATCTGTTTTCAATATTTTCTGCGTGAGAACGTTTGTCATTTTCTATGTCTTTCTGGTAATTTCTTTATTTTGTCAATCTGTTATGTTGTACATTATTTTATATACTTTTTTATGTTTTCCTTGCATATTTTTCGTATAGTAAAATATGATCTTTTCTGTCCGGCATTATCTATGTGCCTTTATGAATATCCTTTCTTACTCATTATTTTCAGTTTTCTTTCTACAGTTCATCCCATTAATCTTTTTCCATCGCTGTTTGATTCTCTATGTTTACTTTGTTCTCCATTTATCTTTTTATGTGTATATTTCTTTCCTTCCAATTTTTGCATTTCCTTCTCTTACATCTTTATTTGGAATATTATCTATTACTTTTCCTAGTTCTTCGTGGAATATATCATTAGTTTCGCCTCTCCCTTTATGTCCTCTGAAGCTATATAATCTATTGCCCATAAACTTGTACAATGTCATATTTTAATGGGCACTTGAAATTGAAGTCATCGAAAGCAGTCATTACTTAATTTCAAATAAAAATACTCATCCTTTTTGGCTTAATATAAATACGTATATCTTAAAATTTATTTTATTTTAATTTGTTTTAATTTTTAAAGAATATGGATTTATTTTTACAGAATCTTTTTAAACCACCAAATAAATAATAAATTTTACTTAATTGGATTAATCATTTTTACGGTCGACGTAAACAGTACTAGATTAAAAAATACGCAACTTCCTCCAACTAAATGGTTTTTATAAAACTATTGTGAAGCAATTATTTTCTGTAATAAGGTGACATTTTTGGCGCTATGAATGAATAATAAGACCACCAGTTTATTCTAGCGACCTGTAAGAAACAATGAAACTTTTTAATTGTCTTTTGTTATTTAAAAAAATCGTTTTAAAGTGGAAATGATCCACACAATGTATAATACAGGAAGTCCCGTAGACTTTGATGGTTTCCTCTTATTTTGTCTTATATTATGAAAGGCAAAAAAAAACAAATTATAAGAGAGAAACCTACTTTAAAATCATATTTTGCTCCGCAAATTATTTTCGTTGCGAAATGGTAAAATAGAAAACCAGGTACGAAATTTATATACCAACACTCAGAAAACGATATTTTTTTATTGTATTGTTTTAATGAAATATCAAAATAGCAATATTAAAACTTCGAGTGATATGAAACGGTTCCCTAGCAATAAATTAAACACATATCAATATTGGCTAATAAATTCTTCGTAAACAAGATAAAAGATGGAAAGATAGAAAACAACGAAAAGTTAAAGCATTACTTTCTTACATTTCCATTGTATTAGTTTTTGTTGACTGGTCAATAAATTTTTCCATTAATTTTTTTGTAATAAATATAATAAATACAATGATTTATGAAGAGCAATTCAATGTGATCCACGCACTCTCCCAAAAATATGCAATTGTTAGGATACTATGCTGGAGAGAAAAAATGAATTTAAAGTTTGGTGAAACTGGTGTCTGAGGTAAAACCAATAAAATCCTGCCAGAATTCGCATTCGTTACAATACGGCATTATTTAGGATTATGCTTGTTATTTGGAGTAATTTCGTACTTATAGTTTTTTTTAAGCGTGTTATGTTCCTTCGGTAATTTTCTGATTAAAATGTTTTATAAGATCTTTTTTTTTTAAATTCATGTTGACACGAGTAGTAATGTTGATAAATAAAAATTTTACCTCCATTAAAATTTTGATTATTTCCTGAATTTATTAAAGTGTTTCATTACGGTTCTGGATAAATTTATCCGTAATAGTTAATCGAATTTCAAATGTCTTGTGTAACTGTGAGTATGAATAGATGTTATAAAATTAATTTTCGAAGGTCTAATTTTAATTGCCTTTAATTTAAATTTTGTTAATACCAACAAGCTATTTCCATATATTACATGATTGGAATTAGACTATTATTCCGACAAAATAATCTTATATGATTTTGTTCTACAAAAAAAGGTGGGTTTAAAAACCTGTATTTTTCTTCTAAGAAAAGAATTGAATGTTTATGTTTCTATAAAAGTTGTATAAATGTTGTTCATATCGACGTGATACGCATTGTTTATTCTAAGAACTTTTATTTGCTTTTCAACAGAATTATCACAAACACAAACTTCAAGGTGATCAATAAACCACTCAGTTTTTTAGATATATTTTTCCGCATAAATTATATATTACAAATCCTCTCAATCTCCAACTATAAATACGTTAAAAAATCTTGTGACTGGATTTATCGAAGATTTGTGCGGATTTTTCTGAAGGTTACAGAGTTCAGTAATATTTTTGAAAATACATATAATGGAAAATTATGTTGAACTCTGTTTAATTTATTTTAATCACCGCCATTAACCTCCGAATGGATAAGATTCCATCTATTAACTACATTGATAAGGGATTTTCTTCAGAAATTATTAATTATTGATGCATGAATTAAGAACTCCACTTGTAGGCTTATTATTACATCACATTTTTTTCAGCTTCATTTTAAAATAATTTATTTTATAAAGATTATCCATTTTCTCAAATGTGGTATACAAACAATGTAAGTCTCCTTCATTGTTTGTATTGAGCTATAACAATTTTCATTGTAATTTTAGACCTGAAGATGGCTTTATAAACCGAAACTAGTCATCATTTAACCTTGTGAAATTAAAAACAATTTTGTGGTAAAGATATTGAAGTTTTGCTTGTTTCTAATTATTTATTTATTTCTGTTTTATTACTATTCAATTCCCTTATAAGCTATCAAGTCCTAATACGGGAATGACCTTTCTCTTCAATGTTACTATTAAACTATTTTCTACAGAGGTAGCTAAGAACAAGAACACCCAATACTGGGTTCTAGTGTCTGGAAAAACTTTGTTAAGATCCAAACAAGTGTGTTATACATTTTGTAATATTACTCACAGTTTTGTAAGTAATTTTCTTTGTTAGGTGATTGAGAGGCAGGATCTTTTACCTCCTTGGTAGGAATTAGTTGGGTTTTTTAGAGTGGTTTGGACAATCTGTTTTCTTCCTGTTTTCGGATTCCCTAATGGCAAAAACTAGTCAAGGAAAGTATTTAGAGAGAAATCCAAAGTGTAACGGATAAATGTTTTATAGGTTTTCCAATGGTGCTAAAGTACATCAATATATTTACTGACTGAGAAATCTATTTAATTTTCTTTCGATTTACATTGTTGTATGTTAGACAGAGATGAATAGATGGATGTTACTATCTTATTTAATCTCTCCTTCTCAACATTTTTAAAAAATTTGCTTTTTCTTCTTCTCATGATCGTTTTTCGATTTGTGTATCATTCTTTTTTTAAAAATACTGTGAAAGCAAAATGGAAAAAAGCAGATAGATTCCAAAGAGCACGTGTTACGCTTTATTTTTCTTTACTAAAAGAAATATGATAGCTACTAGGAATATGGTTGATATTTTATTTTATTTTTTTAATGTAATTCTAAAAAGCTTTAACATCAGTTTTTAGGTTGATTTCAATATTCTGAATATAGTTTTTTTTTTATATTTTTTCGCAAACACCTAAATTCAGTCAATGAAACGTTATCCTCCGATTTCTTTAATTTTTTAAAAAATATCGCCTTTTTTCTTATATTTCTTATCGTATCTTGAGTATACCAAGGTGGATATGTTCTTCGTATGTTTCGAGTATTTGGCACAAAGAAATCAAATATTTCATATAAAGTATCGTAAAAACTTTTGCAAGCCGATTCAATTTCGTAAATACGTAATAAAAAATCCCACTTTAGATTCAAAAATGCATTATAAAGGGACATGAAATTAGCTTTTTTTAAATTCATAGAAAGTTTGCCAGGATTCATCGATGCTTTCATTGGATAGCACTAAATCTAATAATTTTCCAGATTCATTAGTAATGAAATTATTTTGGGTTAAATTAAAAAATGTTTTAAAATATACTAGAGCAAATTTTTTCGCACTGTTCTCATTTTCTACATACTCTGTCACTAATGATTAAAATAAGAATGTGAAAAAGAAAATTAAAAGTTTCGATTGTCTCAAATAATAAGTCATATGATTGCGATTGTAAACAAGGGGGAATGAAAGATACCAAAGATAAATACATTGTGAGATTCAGATATTTTCAATTTAACACAAACAATATCAATATTTGGTAATGCTTGTGTTACAGGATCTATTTTAACCCTTGAGCATTCAAAGATTTTATTCGTTGCTATGAGGTCACCCCCGCCTCGATTTTTCCTAATCATATCATATTTTCTGTCAGATCTAAACACAATATAATTATCTGGGAACAGTTCAAAATTTTGTACCGAATCATTTATCCAAGTTTCTGTGAGCACCAAGACATCGTAACTGCTGCTACCAAGCCATTATACAATTCGTATGTCTTGGTGTTCAATCTCCTTACATTTTGATAATAAACAGCTAAATTTGGAACATTTTTGTCTTTTAGAACAGTGTTTTTCAACTTGTCATTATTAATATATATATATATATATATATATATATATATATTTAAAAGGTATATATTTTGTTATATTCGTTATATGTATAATTAATTATATAAACTTGATACCAAGTGTGACACATAACAAAAATATTTTTTTGTATGTACTTAAAAACACTTTTTAGACCAATTAAGATATTACAACTTCTTAGTCACCAATGTAATATTTCTTAATCGCGAACCTTTGTTGAAGAAGGCAAATAAAATAAATCTAATTCCTATTTCGCAACTATTAGTTGTAATTAGCGTAATTTAATGCCACTTTACTGTTATGGGAATACAGGAAGAAGAACTATGGCTATATGTGGAACATTGGAGAATTGGTTATACAAGTAATAAGTAATGCACAAACTCGAACACGTAACTAGGAAATAATCTTTATTTTCTTATTTTATAAGAACAACTAGGTTATGATTATATAGTATTAAGAAATAATTGCAGTGGCGGCCGTAGTTTACTTTAGATGTAACTCGCAGATAATTTTTGGATCACATAAGTGATCAATAACATAAATTTATTTTTCAAACATGGATGCTTTTGTATCAAAATATTTTCTTGATTTCATCGTAGTTTTCCTGTATTATATTTACTAGTAATCGTAAAACTACAAACATGATTTGCTAAAATTGCAGCTATTTACTAACAACATGTTTTTTTTATTCTTCGCCCATTATAATCTCCTTACAAGATATAAGATGTGTCAATTATGAAATATGTAACCTTACTTTTTAAAGTGCTATTTCCTACTACGGCTTTCAAAGCGAATCAGCATCTTAAGCTGATCTGTCTAAAATATATTCAAAACAGAGAGGCAGCAGCGTAAACAAATGGACAATAAATGTCCGCCACGTGAAAGGCGGTTGAAGGAAAACTTCAGACCCGTTGGTAAATCAGTGCTCACTTCTTTATATTTTGGGGTAAAGTATGACTTTTGGTTGTGAATACAGTATAGATCCAATACACGAACCAGCTTGATTGTCCTTTCAACTATCTCTTAAAAAGATTTTTACTATTTTTACTATTTGTTTCGGAAAAATGATCAAAACGGTCGAGCTGTCACTATTTAGTTTGGTTATCGTTAATTAGACTATTTCGGCAAATTTTAAAACAAAGACGTTGCAAATAAACCTGTTGGGAGAACATGCACTGCATATGGTTTTGAAACAATACGGAGGTTTTTCATTATTACGTTAAAAGAAAAATTCTATAATACGGATTCTCACATGTCTGAGTGCTTATTAGAAAAGAATCAGAGTGTGTTCACATCCGGAATTATCTGTTTACATTACTTATTGAGAAGTTTCTTTCAACTTTCTGAAATTCATTTGTAACTACGGAGGAAAATTTATTATATAAATTCTTTCTTTTTAAGAAAATACATATAAATAAATAAAATGAAAAATTAAAATTAATCATCCTTTAATGTACCCATCTATTATATCAATACTCAATACATAAAATTTATCAAATAACGTTTTGTAATCCTCGAGTAATTATCTTGTTTTCGACGAAATCTATAAATAATCGTAACTTTTGTTCATGTTCAAAACGTTTTCAACTACCTATCTTAAGTAGATATCGCCTCTAAAAAATGCTTCGTTTGAGGAAACATAAAATTCATAATCTTATCGATTGTAGATTATTTTCTTGGAAGAAAAAAAAGATAAGTTTAGTTCAGCACAACGAACAAAAATTTAGGTGATTTTATTTCCATAATCCGAAGCAATCGGGCGACTTACTAAATCATAATATGAGTTACAAGACAATCCCTTTAGTTACCAGATTTGGCCCCTTCGGACTACTCAGTATATATAGTATAACAATGTTTCAATTTTTAATAAAACAACTTTTTTTTTCGTTTTATTTTACTTTACTTCTATTAGAGCCTTTTTTGTATATGTACTCTTTACTTATTAATTCATTTCCGTTTGGTTTTTTATTTTTCTGTTCGTTTTCTAGATTATCAAACGCCAACTGCACAAATTAATTGAAAAATCCGAATTAATCGCGGTTTAATGACTAGTCAGATTTTTTTGGTAACACAGTTCAATATCGAGGTCAGCCAGTGTCGTGTTTACATGTTTACAAATTTTAAATCCCAATATTGCATCATTTTCTTTTTGATGATCACATTTGTGTCATTGCGAAATAAGTTGCCAAAAATAACTGCAAAAATCAAATTATCCACTCGTAATTTTTAATTTCAATTTAACACTTTTAATTTTAAAAGGTTGCTGTTAAATGTCCTTTGATTAAAAGGGTTAAAATAAAAATATTTTGATACAATTTAGCGTTAAACAATACATTTTTAAGCAGTGCTGCAGTTATTGAAGATAAAGAAAATGTATTTACATGTGCATGCCTTCAACTTTAATTTTTTGGATTATATGGCTTGGAGACACATTAAAATAGTAGTATATTTATTTATAATAATTTTTTTTGTGTCATTCATATTTAGAAAGGTTTCCACTCACAACCGAATTAATATTTATGGGAGTGGAAACTAGAACTTAAGATCCACAACAATAATTTCTAAAAATTTCTATAATCGCGCATGGGCTACTTAAAAATGTTCAACTCTCTAAATTATTGGATACCAATAAAATAGATGGAGATAACTAAATTTGAATAAACGTAAAATGTCTCAAAAAAATGATAGTAAATCGTCCCATTTCTCAGAGAAAACTACCACTTTCACTGTTTATTATAAACAAATTAATTTTTTTGTCTAATTTACATTCATGACATTGCTATAACCAACAATCAAACAAAGAACTAATTCGTAATATAACAGTCGTCAAATAATTGCCAAGAAAGTATATCTCATAATTTTCAGACACTGTGTAGAAAAAGATATTATTACAGTAGTGCAATTAATATTTTTCATTAGGTAATTAAACTTTTGCCATGACACCGTTGTTTCCTTATAACTAATACATGTCTATATTATTTCTTTGCACAACACTAAACATCATTAATAATTATAGCATAATTAAAACAACAACCGCGTGATTGGAATAAAAGAAATTTACATGAGCTTTAATTGAATTAAAATTACATTTGAAATAAAATATTTGGATATTTTTTCTTTACTTTTGCTTAAATAACAATGATGATGATTCAAATTAATTGTTTAATATATTTTAAAATTATATTGATTGCGTCGATATATATTTGAATTTGAAATTTTTAATATATTTCAGTTTGTTTTTTAAGTAGTTTATATGCAAATGAAGATTTTACTTAACCGCAATACAATTTTTAAACTAATTATTGATGTTTATCTTAATAATTTTAATTTTAAATGGGTTGGTTGATTAGTTGATTCACAGTTTTGTAATTTTTACATCTATTAATTGCAGTATTTTTGTTTATTTCAGGTAAGAGATAAACAAACTCAAACCAGGTTATATCAATCCACATAATTAAATATAAACCAGTAAGTAATTACAACAAAGTATCGTTATTGGTTTTCCAAAAGGTTTACCAATATATTTACATGAAACAAAAAGCTTATTTACTGTGCATTTGGTTATTTAAATATCCGAAATATTTTTATAAATTTACCAGTAAATAAGTAAAAATAAAAAAGCATATTTAGATACTTTTTTCTTCTCTACTCTTATTAGGTAAAAATAAATTAGCGCTACGGTTTTCTGTAATAATTATTAGAATTTTATAATTCTAATACTTCAATTGAAATACCGGGGATCACGTATGATTATAGTGAAAAAGTTTCGTATAATTCAAATTAATTATATTTTTTACTTCTAAGTTTTCAAAAAGGTCATAATATTATAACTCAAAAAATCCATAATTCTTAATTTTAAATAGTTATTATTTTTTTTAATTATCCATAAACTTTAAATTAAATTTTATTTCAGTAATTCACCTTTTCTCCTACTTAAGTGTTTAATTGACCGTATATTTATTACATTGATTTACCTATGTCCTTAGGGTAATTTGATTTTATCTCCTACTGGTATAGAATCTAAATTTAAAAGTAATTTAATTTAGAGATAAAAAAAAGTAGTTCATTTAGCCAAACAGTTCGAACAAAATCAATATAATAAAACGTGTAAAATAAATAGGTTTGGCTCTTTTAGTTAGTTTAGCTACGATTCAAATAAACTCAACAAGCAACCATGAAATAATTGTGATGCTATTCTCTTGTAAATTATTATAATGTCCTGCAAATATAATTAATAATTTTGCAATTCGCGAACTAAAAAAATCGATAGTGCAATTTATGACTTTTCATAAAATGGTTATAAAATATTAATTATTTTTGTATACATGACATGCATTTAGCTGCCAGACCCATCATCAGGACTGAGAAAAATAAAATAATTGTTAACACGATTAAATTTAAAAGTAGAAGTAAAGAATTAATCATAAATTAAAATTTAACAATTTAGGCTTATACCAGAGTTATTTCCTTAGGGGTTTATAAATGTTCATTGTAGAGGAATACTAAGTTTTAATTGGTCACTGAAGCTGGAGAAATGAACACTTTTAAATAGCATAACTGTGTTTTCAGTATTCCTTCCATCAATTTGCCGTCTGCCCTTTGTTTGAAGGGATATCCTTTCTTTTCCCTTTTCTTCTATCTATTTTATTTTGAGTAGATCCCTCTTGGTCTTTTGATGCATTTTCGCGTTCTTCTGCATCTTGTCCTTAATAAAATATTATTTTTGTTCCTGTCCAAATTGACATTAAACTAATATAGGAGGATACCTCAATAGAAATCGTTTAAATGCTTTAATTAATGTTTATTCTACGAATTTAAAAGAAGTCTTCATTAAAATTGAGGTATGAGTCTCACTACTGGACTAATATAGATTCCTATAAGAAATATATATAAAAAAATACTTTTTCTTATCTAATTTAATATTAATAGGTACTTGCAGGATTTTATCTACTTTTGCTAAAGAATCTGCGATTTGATTTATCTTGATTCCTATGTGCGCTGTTACCCACCCTAATTCTACTTTTATTTCATTTTATTTTGGCTAGCATTTGTTCCTTTTAGCCGTTAATGATAGATGATCTTTATGAGTGGAATAATTTGGGTTTGATATTCTTTGGAGAGCTCCTTTCGAATCAGATAAAAACTATTTGATCCCCGTTCTATTTTATAGCTATGGCTTTATTGGTAACCAGTACATATCTGGGTGAAAACTGGTAGTCTTTCGATAAATGTAAATTCTACCATCGAGTATAATCCAATACTCACCTTAACATATCCAACTGTATATACACTGTGTTTATTTAAAATCGATCCACCCTCACAATCTTAAAAATGCATTCCAATAAACAAAAAAGCCGAGACACATCAATTTCTAAATTGAGGGAGATATTTTTCTAACATTTCTAAGACGACGCTAATATCAAGTGTAAAGCAAAGAACAATCGTATTGCTGAATTACTCCTAAAATTATCTTTTCAATGATGTTATCATATTTAGTACTTTCGTAATTTAAATTGTATTGGTTAACGTGGGGGAAAATGTTCCCCTCAATTTAGAAATTCACGTGTCTGGGTTTTTCTGTTCATTGTAATGCATTTTTAAGATTTTGATGGTGAATCGGTTCTAAATGAACATGAATTATCTTTTCATGGGACTATTGTAAGGGTTATTCAAAGACTTTTGGATTTACATCAGTTTTTGTACAGCTAATATGTAAAACCTTTAGCAGAGTTATTTATTCCAAACTGTACATATAAGATGTTTGAAGTCTGTATATTCTGAAAACCATTTAGGTTATTTTATCTTCTTCTATTTATAATTTAAACTACTTTATACTATTACTTAAAGATTAGAATTAACTTAAGAAAAAGGTTTTGATGTGTAGTAAAACACTATGCTAAATTTTCAAAATAGAATGAATCTATCGGTGCTTCAGACTGGTGCTTGTAATTGTCCCAGAACCGTTTTTTTTTGTGAAAAAACCATAATAATAAACTATGTTATTGACTTTTCAAAAAATCTTTCTTTGGACCAAAAGGGCATTTAAAGGTTACTGTTATTCCGTAATAGCTGATTGTTCGAGAAAGAAATAATTAACAAATGGAACAATGTTAAAGGAAAACCTTCATATCGAACAATTCACTTATTTTGACATTCGGTTACCTCCCAAGACCTAATTTATGTGAGTGTAACTCACATAGAATAATAATTTTTGGATTTGAGCGTTATATTTTCTTCCTAAAAAAAAAAATCTCGAAAAAACCATTTCTATAACTAGCTGTATTTAAATAATTACAATATACCCCTTATTTTTAATAGTTTCTCACATAGGAACTGATTTTGTATTCTTTTGTTACTTTTTTTAAACAATCACCTTGCATTGTATTTAAAAAAGTGATGTGTAGCTGAAAAACACAAATCATTGACCTATACGTTTTATGTTTAATGAAATAGTATACTACTTAGTAGGTAATTATGCAGAATGGTGTCAGATTAAATGTGTCTGGGCTTTATTGTATGAATAAAAAATAGTTTGTTTCAGACTGTTCAGTATCGTTTAATGATTAAAGTGTAAAATTGTGAATAGTGTTAATAACAGAAATAACGAAAAATATGTGATAATTAATAACAATGTGTGCTGTGGCGGTTTTTGTTCTGACTGTATTTTCTTTCATATACCTTGGGATCAAAGTGAGTAATTGTGTTCTCAAATTAAAAATCAGGAATTACTACTAAATAAATTATTTGTTCTGACTGTATTTTCTTTCATATACCTTGGGATCAAAGTGAGTAATTGTGTTCTCAAATTAAAAATCAGGAATTACTACTAAATAAATTATTTGTTCTGACTGTATTTTCTTTCATATACCTTGGGATCAAAGTGAGTAATTGTGTTCTCAAATTAAAAATCAGGAATTACTACTAAATAAATTATACTCTTTTAGCTTAATAATATTAATTTCGTACTTTCCAAGTTTTTTTTTTCAAAATCAAATTATTAAAATCGTGAGGTTATAACATTTACCAAACAATTCACTGAATAAGTTTTTATTCTACTCTATCTGATTGGTTCACCGAATAGGTCATTAGGTCAACGTAAACTTCTAAAGCTTACAATCTAATTTTATTGCAATAAGCACTGAACGTTACAATATTTGGAACATAATATTAGGTGACTGTTGTGCCACAGCGTGATTGGAAAGATAACCTACAAGTGTCCTTGGTAACGTAAATGTAACTCGTGATAAAAGTTCATTATTAAGAATTTTATTATCTTGAAATAGCCAGAGAGCTGAAATATAATAGCGTATTATAATATAATAGAATACAATCTTGTTAAATTGAAGAGAAATACACCGCTCAATTCCGAAAAATTCTATCCCTCACCAAATCTGATATAACTAAAGTTTCTTATCTAATTTTTCACAAAAAATATAAAATATAGTATTTAGTGTGGCAAAGCTGGATTAGTCCTCTATTACTGAGGTTACGAAAACAAATTATTTACAAAAAGTGTAGGTAGTCTTGAGATTCACATTTTAAAATTAGTCCCAAATATACAGTACAGTTAGTTCCAAACCAAAGTTATGTTTTTTAAATGGAATACCCCGTATGTTATTACATTTTTATAAACCTCTTGAGGAGCTGATTTCAACGATTTCATGTCTATTATGTTTAATAAAAGATCTACAGCCACCTGAAAATCAGATTTTTTTGAATTCAGATGTCTGTAGCAGTAAAACCGTTGTAAATAAATAATAAGGGCTTACGTGTCCCTATCCTCACTTTTTAAGTTCTATGCTATGACATTAAAAAATATTTAATAGATAGTGATCAAAAATCAGATGGGATTTCAAATTTGTTTTTATATTTTTGTATGTTCTAAACGAAGCCATAGTTTTTCATAATATGTTGAAAAAAAATACTAAGGTCCTTGTAGATTCTGAATAAAGGGAATATTTTGTCACGCATGAGTAACAATTATAAAAAAAATATAGTTTAGTTACTTTTTTAAAGCGTTGTTTTCATTTTATTTACAAACAAAATAACATTTTCATTAGAAATGCAATATAAACGGTGCTTCTCATATAATATCTAAAATTTTAACATTTTTTGCCTCATATTTTTCAATAATGTAAGGCTTAGGTTGTATCCCTATATTCAAGATTCTACGAAATATTGTTATATCATGAAATATTTGAAATGTATTTTCCCTATTACATTATAGCCATTGGGTGTCACTGTTACAATTAGTTTGAGTAGCAAGTCTTTTACTTTTTTGCAGTATGATTGACATAATATTTAAAAAATAGCTATTTTTGACTATATGTAGTATGTCTTCTTAGTGTAGCATTTTGTTGTGTAACATCTTTACTATCAGAAACGGGGATCCGAAATATTTTCTGTAGTTCATTATCTTTTATTAAATATGGTTAGTTTACAAAACGCAGCCCTGGAATTGAATAATCATGGAAAAACGTCCTATATCTAAATAAATCCTATACAAAGTATTAAGAACTCCTGTATGCAGATTAGTTATCTTTGAGAAAAAATGTTTATCACATATCTATTCAATTATAAAAACATTCTACTCTAGTTACTTCTTTAAAACTTGTATCGTTATTTTCAGTTTATGGAAAAAATAAAATTTTCCTTAAAAAGGTAATTACTTTTTCATTTAATATCTAAAATTTTATTATTTGTTCCGTTTTTCAGCTCTTCTTTCTTATTATATTGATATATATAAAAAAGAAAATAATTTAAAAGATAAAAAATACTCTCAACCCAAAAAACCAATTTTTGGGGAAAAGTTCAGTGAGCGGAAGTGTTTACCGCAGAAGCGAACAGAGTGTTTTTTCAGGGTAACTGTGGTGAAGCAAGAGCAGTTTTTTAACTGTTAGATGCCAAGCCACAGTCCTAAAGAACATCGATACTAAAATAGACGTTTGAGAATAATACCACTGCCGGAAAAAGAGGTCGTAGAAGAGACACTAGAGAAAACATGCAAGGTAGAAAAAATGACAGAATTTAAATTCAAATCATTCGATGGTGATGGAGAAAGACCAATGGAAGGAGTAGTAACCAACACTCCAAGAGTAAGTATATTTTTGGACGCAAAATAGTTGCAACTACTAGAAATACACCAGGTGTAAATCAATTCATGACCATACCAAAAGATAGGGAACATGTTAGCACCCCACAAATTAGAAATAATGTGTTCATGACAAAACCAAAAGATTTGGAACCTATAACCATTCCACGCATTAATAAAATATTGATGAAAATGAAGATGAAAATTCTGACAGAGGGAGAATGGTTGAAACCAGGCCCCAGTAAGAAGGCGAAAAAACCAAAAACCAAAGTGATGACTTAGGTGGAAACCAAAAATAATTTTAATTTATTAATTTATATATAAATACATTGGAAAAATTTAAGAAGGCTGGCGAAATAGCAGGTATGGTAGCATAAAAAGTCCAAGAGGATAAACAAGAACCCGAAAAGAAAACACCGCCAGTAGTCGTTGAGGACAAGATATTGAACCACAATGGACTTATCAAACAGGCAAAAGAAATTATTAATTCTGAAAACAAGGCTTCCAAAAAGTTACTAAACAAGAATGTTTTTATAATTGATACTCATGTGACAAAGTATTTTTCTCTAAGTTGATTAACCTGAATCCAGAAACCTTAGTATTTTTTTTCACCTATTATGAAAAAAGATGGCTTCGTTTATAACATACAAGAATATAGTATATATATTTATAAAAAAATTAATTCATCACCCTTTAAACAATTAAAATATATTTTTGCAACAATGAGTATCACATGTTCAAGAAAATGCTATTAGATATTGACAATTGCAAAAACCTTGGTCTTCTTAAATCGGGCACTATACGAGAGGATTAAAATTGATTTAGTCCAATATCAAAAAATTCGTATTCAACACCCTATATTATCTAAACGGTCGATGATAGAAAGTCGCGGCGATAGTAACTTTTGATCAGGAGGTCGACATCTACAACATATCTGAATTTCATAAGAATTCAACGCAAAATATTTTCTCATAAGATTAGTGCGGGGTCCTTTACCATATTCTCTGCCATTTGGACAGACCCTATTTTTTTTAGCTCTTTTACATATTTTTAGTGTATTTTGAAGTTGTTACTTTTCTAACAATCAAACAAAATTAAGGTTTGAACGGAAATATAGTAAACAATGTGCAGTGTGCAGAACCATTTGGGTAATTCCATAAGACATAACATTAATTAATAATCTTTGTGTGTTGTTTAAAGAACAATAACAGTAAATGCCATTTATAGAGTATAAAAGCACACTACTCTTGCAGTTATATAGATCATAATGAATTTTTCAATTTTTATCAAAACTTTATATTTCATTAGACTGGGACTTCGGGTTATTTACTTCTTCCATCTATACTAATTACCGAACACCAGTATGATATATTTTTGGAATCGTCTTGAAATTTGCAATCTAAAAAATATACAGGGTGTGCCATGTAAAAAAATTATCGATGACATCGTTACTAACAAATGGTTTACCCTGTATATTAAATTAAAATCAAAAACCGACCTATCTCAGGATTTTTCCTCAAAATTGTTTGTTTAGCTTTTAAATGAATTTAGTCCATACTTTATGTACACACTGTATAGTAAGTATATTATATGTATATATATATGAAAAACTTATTGTCTGAAATATTAAAATTTGTGTGGATATTATTTAAACGTATATTAAAAAACAAATAATTTTCCTTGTAATTAGACAAGAGACTCCATGAAAACCTTTATGAATTTATATATTTATATGTTGTGAAATGAAATAAGTAAAAATGATCTGGAATTCTTTTATGTTCAATTTAGAGTAAATTTTTCACATCATTTAATAGATTAAAGAAAATTTTTAGCTATTTTGAAAAGTGTCAGACATGATATGAGAGAGTTAGTTTAATAGAGATAAATGTTTAAAATGAATAGAAAATAAGGCACGACTACATGAAAATTATCTGCTAATAGTTATTATAAATTACTTAAATTGTATGTATTACAAGAATATTTCTCATAAATTTTGTATAAAACTAAAAAATTGTATAGGTTCTAAAGCAGGTTCAAAATAAGTATAAAATATCATTGTAACACATTTACAAATGAAAGCAAAAATGAATCAGACATCATTATAATAGAATATTTTATTTTCAAACATGATAATTTCTAGAAAATTTTGACATTTTGAACGTCATTTTCACGAAATTTTGCTAATTTCGAATGCCATGAATCGAAAGAGTATAAGTAGACCTTCAAAATTTGGGGAAAAAAACAGTTGAATTGGAGATGCCAAGGGTGCATGTTGCTCTAGCAAAAACATTTTTATGAGTGTCTAGAAAAGAAATGAATTTAGTATCAAAAGTGATTAGATTAAATGAAAAATGTGTCTATCTTACCTTTTCAAAAATAGGACAAACAATAAAAATTTGTTTAATTTTAAAAATTATAATCAATTTAACCTTTTACCAGTATTTTTCCCAGATTGGACATAACTTATAAAATGTGATAAACAGTTAGTGTCTTATGGTACTTTTAAAACTTTATAAAACATAGTGTCACGTTAATACTTACCAGGGAATTGAAACTTCATCTACAAGTGTTTGAATGGGACTGTTTATGGAATGGTTTACTACTTTGGAACTTTTTTGGAGTGTGCTAAGACTAACCAATTGACATTTAGGATTTTGAGATTAAACGGTTTGTGTTTAAAAAACTAATTCTTACCTATTAACAAAACAATTAAATTTTTTTTTAATTTTCATTTATCAATTTTTTTTGTATAGCATCAATGAGACAGCTGGGATTATATAATTTAATAATACATATTTAGTATGAATTTGGCGCTCAACCACATAGATACATTTTTATTTGAACTCGACTCAAAGTAAAAAATTGTTACAATATATTATAATATATAACACATTAAAAACTGCCATTTGTTATTAAAAATTTAATCTCAATTTTACCTACTTTTCAGTGTTTTTTTGCATATTTAGTGATATGGAAATAAAATGGAGAAATAATATTGAAATTGTTCTTGAACACAACGGCCTCGAGAGGGTTTAATCATCATTTAGTTTTGGGATGTTTTGATGGAAACAAGAAATAAAAAATAATCACATTAGAAATGTTTGTCGTAACAACGAAGTAACAGACAACCGCTGACATCTTTTATAATTTAACAGTTTTACGGGGTTTGTTTTTTTCTTTCTTGGGGCTGATATTATACAATTAAATACTTATTTCTGTTTGTGTTGTAAATCTATATATACTGTTTTATATGGATTTTGTCAAAGAAAGTGTTAATTCGATTATCGGTTTTAGCTCTTTTCTGATTAGAACATCTTTAAATGAAAAAAAGTCCAAAATTTTTTTATAAGATTGTGGGTATCTATTATAACTTAAAACAAAATCATTTACCCTAATCAATGTTGTTTATAATAGGAATTTTCTTAAATATTTCTCCCCAGAAAATGAAAAGAATATTAAAACTACTTCTTAATAATCTTAACGATATTCTACTATAAGTCTGATTTTACACTGTATGTGAGAAATAACTCGGCGCGCCTGTTTTGGTACAAATTAAAATTTGCGTCGTAATAAACGTTTTTTATACGCAATTCCACTAAATGATTTAGATAAAGAACAAATATGTCTTATATACAAATATTATTAAAATGTAGATACTAGGTGCACACTACTGTTTTATTTTTTACAGTACTCAAAAAAATGGTTGTAGACAAGACTAGAGAGGAAAACTTCAAGGTTCAACAACATGACATGCAAATTAGATTTAGTCAACACATTAATATATGTTAGAATATATAAGGTAGATAATAAAATATTTTGATTTTTTATACGTGAAAACCAGGAAAAACAATTAAACATTATTTATTACGTTTGTAGAAAACAAAGTATTTCCTATAGTATTGTACTGTTATCTACTTAACTAAATATTTACTACGAACTAAAAATAACAGCCAGATTGTTTAATTTATTTAACAACTATAAAAAATATGTATAAAAATACATCAACTTAAAAATTAAAGTTATATGTTCAAATCTACTATTTTTAATTACTGAAACGTCACGTCCATAATAAAATGTATTTGAAATTAGGAAGCTGCGTATTTAGTTAAGCTACGCAATGTACGACTTTCTTCTTTGTCCTATTTTAAAATACATTCCAAAACTTAACTGCAAAGTCAACACATAAATAACATTAGAATTTTCCGTAGTGTGAGTCACCTAAATTCTTATTTTAGAAGAATGGTACTTAATAACTGACATTAAATAATTTATCATGTTTTCCGGCAGGCTACACTTTTAAAATTTGCAAAACTACATACAAAGATAATTTTTTGAGATTTCATATTGGGTTGAAGAACCTTCAAGGTCTGATTTTTGATTATTATTCATTGTTAAAAGTTGTTTTAGCTTGGTTTCTCCTTTTTAGTACAGCTGATAAATCTTATTTCATTCAATTAGTTCCTGAATTTAATGCAAGCATCACTGAGGTCTTTGTTTAAATTGCGTAGGTTTGTAATTGAAAAACTACACAAAACATCGATTAAAAAACATTGATGTTTACATCAAAAAATACACATAATGTTAATGTCATCTTTTTGTTTTTGATGTCCCATAAACAAAATTTTGTGTATCATTAGTCATCGGGATATACTATCCTTTTTTTGAGATTCTTATTAGCTCCCTTTTCTGTTTTTCTTGTCAATAATTCTCTCACCAGATTTTCCGCAATCTTCTCTGATTTATTCTATCTTTTGAGTTCGAGTTGAAGGTTTTCTAATATATTTTATATAGGGTTGTTTTTAGCTCATATCATTCATAAAGAAAAGGAGAGGTTCCACCTTCTCACATTTTTTATCTGGAAGAGAACTGAAGTAATTGATATTTGGCAATAATTTGCTCTATTAAAATAAGTGTAAATTTGCAACCTTTTATTATTAAAAAAAAATATGGCTACACGTTTTTCTGGAATAGCAATTTTGAAATTTTAATAATTGCATAAATAATAGATGTAATAAATCATTCGACGTAACTTTGGCATTAATCTGTTAACAATTTGATATTCTAATTAATGATTTAAATACTTAATAACTGACAAAGCCGAAGCTTATAGAATATTTTTCCTGTTTTCTGTCAAATGCAATACAGTCAACATATTGCATTTATGTTATAGGACGCAACTAGGAATATTTTTCACAAGAAATAAACACGTGTATCTGTTTATTTTTTATTTATTATTTATTTAAATTATTAGTTATAAATTGAGAGTTATACCATGAAAACGCGACATACAATACAACTTTTAATTATAGCTTATAACCACAATAGATTTTTTTTCACCGCCATAATAATTTAAACAGTGGTTCAAACATTATTTGTAAAATATAACTGGAACCGTCCGATATTTTCATTTTTATTATATCAATCATTTATTATTTCATAACCCTGCATTTTAAAAGGTTAGGTAACAATAATTAAAAATCTAATTTCCTGGAAGTATTTTTATTTTTTATTAAGATAAAAGAATAAATACATGAGTTGAATCAGACCACTTAAATAATATTTTTATAGTAAATAGAGTGCCAGAAATAAAGAGAGAATTTTTGGCAATGTTTCAGTTCCATGTAACACGTCCATTGCAGTTTTTCGTGTTAGATAACTTACAAATATTGTTGAAAAGATCTGTTGAACGAACTTAAACTACACAAATAAATTATAAATCAACTTACCTTATTGGTAGGAATTTTTATAACCGACGTCTCATTGAAAACAATGACATTTATTTTGACTTAAAATGATGCAAATGTCAAAATAATAAATATAAGAGTTATACTTCGGATTATTGGATGGACTAAATTTTTTTTGGTTCTTTTTGAAATGTTTTGGTTTATTTTCAATGACCTTTTTAAGAAATTTGCTAATTGTAAATATATTTTTTACCACCATGCCAGCTGAAAAAAATTGGGAAAATATTCTTCTCCCAGGGGAATAATAAGTGGAAATTTTTCTGTGAAAATATTTGCTCATAATATGTATGTTTTTTTTATACCTACTTCCATAAGAGTGAAACAAGCCAATATATATTTAAAAATGTATTGGATTCCAAAAAAACCTCTGGAAATAGATCACCGCCGAAATATGTACTTTATTCATATGAGTAAACATTTAAATTCCAATCTGACGATTGAAATTTTGATAACAAATAATATATACAGGATATTTTACCGGAAATTTCATGTATCTGTAATTTTGTGTTCTTAGAAAATTTATAGTACCGGTAAAAACAATTTCTCTTTTCAAATTTGTTTTTAAAACTTTTAAAAAGTTAAAATAATAATGCACACTAGACGTTTTTAAAAACAATGGTATAATTATGCAATAATGATAATTTTAATTTTACAGAGAATTGGTTGTTGCGCTCTCAGTGGCAAATTTCTGAAATTTTTTCTCCAAAACATTAATGTCATAAAAAAATATACTTTTTTTTATTTTTTAGCGACTTCTTTTTATTGTACATCATGTTAATTTGTACGAAAAAAAGAGCTCTTTTAGCAAGCAACCGTCGAAACATACATGACAATAAAAAAGCTGACCAAACCAGAAAATTTTATATATAAAATAAAAATTTTATGCATTTCTATCGTAAATTTTTATTGGAATCAATCAAGTTCTGCTACCGCATCACAGCTTTATGTATTACATTTACATAATATTGGATCTATTGTTAAATATTTGTAAATAAAATAATTTAAATAACATCGAGCATAAAGTCTAATTATATATCCTACGATCTTTCAAATGCCAAGAAGAAAGAGCACTAATAAAAATACATTCTCGCCCCTTTAATCACCACACTTATTTGACGCACTCTGTATACTACAAAATATTTTCTGATATGCAGATACACATTGTTAAATTGAAAAAAATGAACCTGCAACACCTTGTATATTCTGTGCAATATCTCATCTGTGTAGAAACACACATACATTCTGGCTTATCTAAGCATTCATACATAAAATTCGCACAATGCATTCTTGATTAAGGAATAAATCATTTTTTCCTTATTGAGTAAGTGCCCGAAGGTTCTTAGAATAGAATTAATCGAATTAAAATTTATTTGTTATTTGTTTGTTGGCAAGACAAGTGCGGAAATATACAGTCACATTTCATCATTGCAAAATTTTAAAGAAGTTTCACTTGTTTTTTAAAGACGTGATAACCAAAATATTTGTATATAAATATTTTATTAATAATATTTGGATTTAAATTGAATATATTTTCTTTATTTTTTTTTAATTAAATCTTGGTCCGCTTTAATAATTTCAATCACCCTATATTTTTTTTACTTGGAGTGCAAGATATAACCTTATAGCAATAAAAATGTGAAAAGAAAGCAGTTAAATTATATTGAGCATGATTTGTATATTTTATGCGAAAAAAAATATTAACCTGGAATCATACCACGAGTCCAAAGTTCAATATACCAGTCTAATGAAATCAAATTAACTTATAGAGTGTGTAACTACTAGACCTAGAAAAATAGATTTTTTTATCATTTTCAATTTGCATTGCATAAATCTATATAAAATAATTAATTTTTTAATCGATTAATATAGTAACCTTTGTACTATTGTTTTAATATTTCCCACTGATAAATTAGATTATATTTCATACATTTTTGGATAAATGTCAAAATTAAAGGAAATAGAGCTAATAAAAGTAATGTATTATTTATTATTATTTTATTTAGTTTAGTTTAATTTTACTCCGCAAAAATTGAATAGCTATGTTTTCGATATTTGAAAGTTTCTCTTAATTAAAATAGAAAACATTTATTAACATGACTGCAAAGCGAATTACTAACTTAATTTGTGATTTTTTCCGGTTTCCGGTTTCCTATCTGCAATATATCCTAATTATAGTTACTGGGCAAGATTATAAGGAAATTAAACAAAATTGTTTGTTTATACTCTAATATTGGTTTATGCACGAGCAATTTTTCTGCCATCTATTTGCTTAATAATATGCGATTATTAAGACCATTTACGCGAATTAGTAATTAGAGTAATCGATAGTTATCAAATAATTTTTTTTTTTTTTTTTTTTTTTTTTTTTTTTTTTTTTATTATTTCCCAAGAGTTTGTACAATCTATCCTATATAGAGAACATAGAGAAGTCACTATCCATTGATAACACTTCTGAAACGTTCTATTACTATTTTTACATAAATGTTTTGTACGTTACAAACTACAATGTTGGAACTATATACACTTTAACTCATAATTAGCACTAACACACATTATTGTCTTTGGGGGAGGTCCAGAGGGTCACACCTCTTCAGCCTTTTTTTGGGTTGGGCAATCAAGAGATCTGTTGCCAGTTCGTTTGGGTGGACGCTCAATCTGGTATGGTATTTGTCGGAGATTTTGGAACATTCTTCGGCGACCGTCTGTACTTGTAGGTCTTTATGTAATGCTGCGTTCGTAATATACCATGGTGCGTTTGCTGCTGCTCTTAGGACTTTCGATTGGAACCGTTGGATTTTTTGGATATTAGAATTACTAGCAGAACCCCACAGTTGTATGCCATAAGTCCATACTGATCGAATGATAGTTTTGTAAATTATTACTTTGTTAGCTAGACAGTTTTGAGCGACGACCAATCAGCCAATAATATTGTCTATATAACTGGCCAAGTTGGAGTCTTTTTTTGCAGATGTGTTTGGCCCATGTTAAACGCTTATCAAGATAGATCCCTAGGTATTTAACTTCATCCTTTTGAGGTAGTTCAATTTTGTTGAGTCTTACAGGTGGGCAATTGAGTTTATTAAGGGTGAATGTGATTACCAAATAAATTAAGCAATATATTTTCGTTCGTTTAAATTCATTTTATAGGCGAAGAAAATGAACTTTTTTATAATAAAACACTTCAACAAATTCACAATTTCAAACTCGACACATGCATGGAACTTTCGGCTTTATTTCCATTCGCAAGTAAAATTCTGTTTACACCTCAAGTAATACACAGAGAGGCACTAAACTCAAACAAATATGAAATAGTTTTACAACTGCCTTCAGCTGTAAATAATATGTCCTAATAGATTGACAATCAGAGAGTGAATTTGTGAATTTGTAGGAGCAAATAGAAAAATTGTTAATTGAAATACCATAGGAAAGTAGCAGTTGGTAAATTGAGTTTTGGGGCGCCCTATACTTATTACCTTACAAGGTCAAAAAGGGATATTTTTTAAGACGAGCAGCAAATGGTCATTAGGATAAAACGAAAAAAACGAATTTTTATTTTTAATTATAGCTAGTGCGGAAATGTTGCCTTTTGGTCTAATAGAGATAATAAAAAAATATGAAAAATATTGGAGCATGTTTTGACGGACGATACATTTTACTTAAATGTGTAATTAGGTGGATTTTTTTTAAGGAGTAAATATTTTTTTATTTTGAAAACACATGCCTTTTGGTCTAGAAAAGCCAAAAAAATATTAAAAATAAATTTGTAACATACCTGAAGGTGTCTTCTGCAGGTCGAAAACATTTTTGAAATTCGCAGTTTTCGCCACATTTTAATGATTTTTGAAAGATTGGGAAAATAGAGGTATGTTTTTTGACAGAAGAAAAGACGAAACAATTGTTCAAATAAAAAAGTTTTACAAAAGTGGTTACGAAAGAGCACGTTTCACTTATAAAAGACTAAATTCTAAGTTTTTAGGCCCCATTACCCCAAAATCTGAGTTCTAAGGTGATATAGGTCAGAAGATAGAAAAATACCTGCCCTTGTTTAAGAATATAAATGATTTAAGTACTAATCACAAGTATTTAATGGATACATGTACTGACACTGTATCAAGAGGAAAGCACAATAGATTTTTCTTTAAGAAACCCTGTAAAACTTTGCAGATAGTTTACCTTAGCAAACCATTTACGTAAGTACCAGATGAAAGTCCAACTAACAAGTATAAGATTCTGGTCGAATAAGTTAAAACTTTCATCAAACTGTATTTCCAAACACCTGTTCAAGTTTATTTCATACTCGGGCTACCTCCCGGGATGAATACAAAAAAATTATAGACCCAGCGTAAAAGTATAAGAGTTTGGTTTATGACGGGTTCTAAAAGCAAGAATAGAACGTTCTGGTGCGTCAGGAAGTTTAGAGTTCCAAATATAAACTTTGGCACAAAGGACAAAGTCTAAAAGAGTTTATACGCAAAATATCTCAAGTCCAACCAAATGGTGGACAGGACCCTTTAATCGATTTTCCTCGACCTTCATGACATACGCAAGTTATGGAAAAAGCTGTAAAACTTGTAACAGAATCTGCTCAAAGTATCTGTGGATTATTTGCAAGAGAAGAGGTTAAATTAAAGCCGAGGTAGAGTCACGGGAGATTATGCCAAAGTTTGATACAAAAATAATTTAATATTCCTACGAAGTAAAAATAAACATTTTGAAGATATAACAATTGTAATGTGTGAAGGTTTTTTGAAAATAGCTGAAAAAGATCTTTTCTATGTGATGTGTATTCTATTGTTTATTATATGTATATATTATATATTATATTACACATTTTTTGAATTTAAATATATGTAGCACCCAAACCGTTGAAAATCAAGAAAAACGGTTTACATGTTCCTATCCTAACTTTTCAAGTTCTATACTGTGGCATAAAAATATTTGATACAGAGTGATCAAAAATCAGATGGGGTTTCAAATTTTGTATATTACGAAATAATTTTAAAATGTGAAGTTTGACTCTATCTACATCTTTTATTTAAAATTTACTTTCCTATTTCTCAAGATAACGGAGATATCAAACTTCGAAATATAAGTTGTACATAAAAGATCGTTTTAACAGTTTTTTTACTAAATTTGAGGCTCTTCGCGCAAACTCATGACATGCACCAATATTTTTCATATTTTTTTATTATTTTTTCTAGACTAAAAGGCAACTTTTCCACTCTAGCCATAATAAAAAAATATATTTTATAATATCAGAAAATTATGTTTAGGAAGGTACATCTTCAATATTAAGTAAAACAAATAAATATAAGCGGATTTCCGGAAGTAATTGTTTTAAAATAAAAGTTATTTGCATTTTTACTCTTATAGTTGACGTTTAATAAAAACATAGCCATCCTAAATATTTCACGAATCTCAAACATCTGGAGAATATCTACAACAAAAGCCTTTGTGACGTACGGCGTTGGCTTGTTGGTTATCCTCGAACTTTAATAGTTCAGGGTATCCAGCTTATTCAAAAGATACGGTAATTCTCGCGATTTGTTTATTTTTTTCGTGAAAATTCGTAAAAATATGTTTAAATTCGAAATAAATAATTGCAATTTTTTTCTAGAAACTAAAGAGTTATTTGGAGAATAAATCTCATATTAATTAACCGTTTCACCCTGGCCCCGTTCACGTGAAATTCATCAAATCAATACGATTTTATTCAGTCAATGAACTGCAACTATCAAAAATTAAGTAACACGTCCATGAAAAATAATAAATTACTGGTTTAAATCGGAACTGTTTTGTACTTTCTAGGTTTACTGCACCTAGATTATTATTATCATTATTATTTTGAAATCGTTTCAATTATTTACATTTTGTAAGTAATTTAATTTCGTGCTCAACGAGTACTAGATATTGGGAAGACGTAGGTCACATATAATAATAAATTCATGTTTAAATTATCGATAATTCTGTTAGGGATATTGCTCATATACCATTATTACATTTTTGCATATTTTGCATCAGTTTGCTGTAATTTGGTAACATTCTGTAAAGGATATGGTATCATTAGTTATTTTTCAATTATTTTCTTCAATAACACTCACTTTATACAGTGCGGTCCATATGTATGAAATAAACTCATTTTTAACGTTATTATGAACTTTTGGGGAAAACCTCAAACAAATCGATTTTTATTCTTAATTTTACAAGTCATAAAAATATCACCCCCTCTGAATTATGACAGCCCCTTCAAAATGAGAAAAGGGGTTGTGTAATACCTCTTTTGAAGTGGATTTTAATTCTCTTTTCAGCAATATACAGGTTTTTAAATTTGGTGCATTAATAACTGAGAAAATTTTAAAATTTTGATAAAAATCTCCACTTCAAAAATTTGCATGAATGAAGCATAGTATCTCACATAATTTAGAATGTATTTTATGTATATTGCTGAATTCAATGAAAGAATTCAAATCTCTTTCAAAAGAGGTATAACACGATCCCTTTTTCATTAAATAATTTCGGAGGGGATGTCATAATTCAGAGGGGGTAATTAGTGAAATTAGGAATAAAATCGACCTGTCTCAGGTTTTTTCCCAAAAGTTCACAATAATGTTAAAAATTAATTTATTCCATACATATGGACCTCACTGTATAATAAAACGTTAAGATCAAAAGAAATGTATGGAAGTTAATTAAAAAATTTACATTCTTTAATATTTACCTTGACACAAACATTTATATTATACCATTTCTAATTAATTTTTTATACATCTATTGCCTAAGTCAGTGTTTCTTAACCTGTGGTCCGCGGACCCCCGGGGGTCCGCGAACATATGGATGGGGGTCCGCAGTCTTATCTATAGACCATTTAACAATCATAAATAAATACCACCAAAAGTCTTGTAATCGCTACGCACGCCATGCTACTAAGTAACACGGCGAACGTGAGCCAACAGGCCCTTAACGAGCTGAACTTGGGACTACAAGGGAGAGATAACAACATCTTTCAAGTTGAAGAAAAAATAGAAACGATGCTTAAAAAGCTTGACCTTTGGACTAATCGTACAATTCAAAAAAACCATAATAACTTTCCTACACTGGCAGCGTTTTTGGAATCCTCTGGTGGAGCAACGTTGCCAACACAAGTAAAAGGCGAAATGATTAAACACCTCCGCGCTTTGATGTCTTCGTTTCGGGATTTTCCAGTACCTGATAAAAATAAAAATTGGATAGCAGACCCTTTCAACACTGATGTGACTGATGTCAGTGGCTTAACAACGGTACACGAAAATCAATTAATAGAAATATCCTGTGACTCAGCTTTGAAGCGTAATTTCAAAGAATCCTCTTTATCAAATTTTTGGGTGAATGTAAAAAAGATTATAAGGAAATATCAGAAGAAGCACTCAAACATTTACTGCTTTTCTCAACCACATACCTCTGTGAAAAGGCATTCTCTGCTCTTGTGTATACTAAAAACAAATACAGAAACAGATTACAAGTCGAATCCGATTTGAGACTACAACTCAGTAGTAACATCAACCCAAATATCATTAATTTAGTTGCAAAAAGTAGCACCAGCCTTCACATTAACCTATTTTATATGAAAAAGTATATTTTTTTATAATTTGTAGTACTAAAATGAATGGTCCGAAATTTATTGCTGCTTTTTTTATTAAGGGGGTCCTTATGTGCTTGATTTCCTAAGGAAGGGGTCCGTGGACAAAAAAGGTTAAGAAACGCTGGCCTAAGTAATCATTTCGATTTTTTATTTAAATCAGGTTTTCATAAATCACCAAATCTACCAACAGGAAGTTCATAATATAAATAATTTAATTTGCTACACAAAAGTAATATCCGATGCAATTGCGCGATACAAAATTATCGCAAGTCGAGATGCAACATAATGATATGCTAGTTACTTTACTTTCGTTGTGTAATAAAAAAGCAGTAAAATCTTATTTATAAATTATTAGAATTTTTTACTGTATATGCTTTTTTTAATGAATTGTTTTAATGCAATTATTTTAATAAGAAAATAAAAATTTTAATGAATAGGTTTATTACATTTTATTAATTGTATGTTTATAGACAGTCATATTGAAAATCCTTTTGAATGAATAATCAAACAGATGAGTAATATGTTTCCTAATATTTAGATTGTTAATTTTATTATGAATAAAGATAGTTGATAAAATTTTTCTCTTAATATATTATTGTAAGCAAATTAAAAACTATATACTCATTTTAAACATTATGAGTTTTTGTAAAGGAATTTTTCGGAGAAGCTAATAATTATAGCAGACAAATTAAGTTATTGAATCATGAAATGAATAAACAGCCATTTTTCTGAGTAACAAACAAATAACAAACCGACCCACCCAATAAAGTTTTCCAAAAAGGGAAATTCCTTTGATAAATAAAACAAACAAAAAGTGATGAAAAAAGTAATTGCCCCTGCCTTTTTATAAATATGGACCAGTTGACAATATCAAATTGTTTGTTTGCCAAAATCGTTTAAAAAAAATTAAATTACAACACCTAAAAGTACAATTGTTTCACGAGAATCATCAATGCTTTTTTTATTGGAGATGTTTATAGTACACCCTTCGTATTATATATTGAGCATATTTTTAAGAAAAAAAATAGCACTATTAAAACATTTATAATCGTTGCAACACTTTGTAATTATTTTTTTAATTTGTATTGATTCTTTTGAACAGCATTCAAAATTTTACAATAGTACTTTGTTCCCAAGTGGCATTCCTGATAATCTGCCAAGTAGCCAGTACATTATTTTCATGTTGAGGTGTATTTGTTTTTGCTTTTTGCTTATGTGTTCTCTACAGTTGAGTTTAGTATCAAAATGATTTCCCAAGTACTGTACACAGGATGTTGATGGAATATCTGTATCATAAATGTGAATCGGAGAACAATGTTCTTTCATTAAACTGAATATTATATGTTGGGATTTGCCTTCAATAATATTTTTCTTCAGTCTTTTGGTACATCCTTTAATGCATCTTCATGGACAGCTAAAATAACAGTGTCATCTTTAAATGATGAATTTTGTAGTGAAGTCCGGTGTATATATAAGATACAAGATTGGTCCTAAGACTCTGCCCTGTGGAACTCCAGACTTAATGGATTGGTACTGAGTTTCATCGTTAACTTTTGTTTTAAAGTATCTGTCTTCTAAGAAAGATTTAAATAGGTAGTAGAAGGTGTATGGGAATATGTGCAGCATTGTTTCTATTCAAAGGCTGTGGTAAGACCTAGTTTTCATCATTTATGAATTTATTAATAATTTATTGTAATCTAATTTAATTATTAATTGTGGAAACATTTAATTATTAATTTATATATAACACAACACTGCAGATCTTGAAAGCTTGCTTCTTTTATTGTTTTTATTATTTAAAATTTGGAAATACTTAACATTAAACCTTTTGCAAATAAATGCTTATATTCTGCTTAGATGAAATTTTTATTTGAAATTACCATCAATATTTTATTATTATAAGTTTTCCCACACTCTAACGAAATGTCAGACTTTTATATTTTTAATCAACAAAAATGTTGCTATGTAAAAACCTTTGAAACACTATTTTTTTGCTTAATAACGAAGTTATCGATTACGTTACAAAATTTGGGACCTCTATTGGAGTTTCCCCTCGATTCATCCATCTTTGATAAAGAATTCAAGTGTCATGATAACCGATAACTGCGCAATTAAATATTTGATTTACTTAAATTCTTAACATTATAAATGACAGAAAACTTTTTGAGGAAAAAATACTAATCACGATTCTGTTAGACTTTAAAAATTAATTTGCGCCAATACACAGAATGCACCAGGGACATTCTACAGTTTGTTCGAGTGAAAGCTGCAAATATTTCACAACCAATGCCATTTTGATGTCGGTGTATTCAATTACAAAATTGATCTAAATGTTCACGTTTAAGTATTGTAACCTTTACGGAGTTTATTATTAACAAAATCGTATGAAAAAGTCCAAGCAATTATTAATTGTTTTATTTACAATGATTTCTAATATTAGGCTTATTACACAAGCATATAAACATTAAGTTTAATAGGTAAGAAATTAATAAATATATACTAGGGGTTGTTGATTTTTTAGCGTATTAATAATATTAATTAAAGAAAAAAAATATCAGAAGTTTACTAATTATCATTTAGTATTTTAAGAAATTAAAATTTTATATTCACATTTTATTTATTTGTATTGATTTGGGGACCTTATTTGACATAATTAATTTGAAATCTGATTATTTCCTAATTAATTAAGGGAACTTATTTTCTGATGATTATGTTTTGATAAAATTCCTATTGTATGGTAATCAAAAAAATTCTGGTTCATATTTCACGTTTATGTTCTAGTATTATCAGCCTATTTCTTATAAACTACTAAAAAAATACATCTTATCCGTTTTGTCTATATATTTATGATTTATGAACGAACTTTCATTTTTTTGTCTCAAATTATCTACCTAAGATAACCTAATCCTAGTTTACATCTAGAGTGACTCAAAACTAGCGGAATATCTTGAAAACTTTCTATGCGGAATCAACTATATTTTATTATAAATTTGCCGAATCTTATTTTTCTACTTGCATTGTTACCAATTTTCCCGCATTCGGATGATATAAATTTATAGATGAAATTTCTCCAAACTTTTAAAAAATTTGTAAAATCTGTTACTGGAGAAATTCCAATGGAAATAAAAACTTCAACAGTTCTATACACAAAAATAAGCAACGGTAACATTAGTAATTATTTTCCAAAATTACTTCTTATATACTTAATAATATGGGAAAACTACCTCCAAATGCATTTTTAGACCATTAAAAAAATTACAAAATAAAATTTCCAAATCTATGTACAACTTTCCATTTCAATTTTTAGTATTAACTAAAAGTTAATATTAATCTAATATTTAATTAAATTTGTACTTATTACATACATTTAAAATTTTCTCATTCGTACTTAGAACTAAAAATAAAATGGGTAAGTGTCAAACATTTGGAGGAGCAGACTACGATTTTTACCTCACCTCTGGGTTTCGACATTTGAGTACATTTTATATTCTATTTATAATAAATAAAAGTGATGTTGCAGCTGCAAACTCTAGATGTTGTTGAGAGTCCATTTTAAATTGATCTGGAACAGTTTTTCACTCAACTAAACTGTAGTCACATGTACAAATTTAAGTATTCTTATTTTTTAGATTTTTAATTAGAGAAATAATGACTATTATCCCGTTTTAATTATAGGGCCATGTTTAAATCAGATATTTTTTATGAATTACTTTTTTAACAAACCTTTTATCTGTACCGTTCTGCTATACCTTATTTACCTTGAAGTTTTCACAATATAGTTTCTATTTTGTAATATGTATATAAAAATACTTCACGAAAGTGCACAATGCGGTTTTTTTGATCCATATGATTTATCGGCAAAAACAACGAAACCATGAAGCTTTCAAATGCATTAGAAACGTTCCCGTACAACAATTGTTTATTGTGTTTTAATTATGCCAGACTTACATTTATATACTTAAATCATAAGTATGTCACTTATTTATTATTTCATTAAATATATTTAAAAATGATGAATTTTACTTATCTACACGTTGTGACAAGAATCTGATGATTACAGTTTACTAAAAATTAATATTCGTGCAGGAAACTACAAAGTGGTTAAATATTTATAACTACGAGAGGGTCTGAAGATGAATCTGTGAAAGTTGGAAGGTTAAAGGCTGAAAAATAGCCACACTTAAACGTAATTTGTTAATTCCTATGGTAATTACAAGATAAAAATCCACGTTAAAGAAACTTTTTTTCGTTATTCATTATTTAAACAATCGAAACAATTAACGTTCTCAGATAAAATCGACAATGAGGACAAAGAATATTGTTACCTAGTATGTTGTCAGTTTTACAGCTTTGTTTATATTTCTTTTCCTTGACTCAGTCGTTTAGTGGTCTTCATTGTGAATAAACATTTTATCATACTGCCAATGTAAGAATTTTTTATGTAAACTTTATAATACTCAATGTAAAAATATTAAGTAATCGTTGAATAAGAAATAATTAATAAAAATAACTCGAATCTGAATATTATTTATCAAATAATCCTTAAAGCAATACGAAACGAAACTAAAATGAATAGAAAACTTTAATTACACATATTAATATATATATATATATATATCTTGTTAATGTTTAATTAAGTAGAAATGTTCATATTTCATCTATTTCTATCATAAACGTGTTGATAGTTTATTGATATTAAGATTGCATACCTTAATTAAATTCTATTTGCATATCACAGGTGATTACTGATACTTTACTGTGTGGACGGTCCGTGTAAAATAAGTTCATATTTCTATGGTTATTCTATGGTATATTAAGAACCTTGGTAATATGAGGTACAATATGTATTTATTTCAAAAATAATTTACCGTATATTATTTAAAAACTGTTGATAAAATATTTAATTCACATATACATTCCAAACGAGATTTAGTTATATTATTTTCTGTTTGGAAATAAAATATAGTTCGTTTAATTAGTTAAGGACACACCACGATGTTTGACTTCAAATCAGTAGCGTAACGATTTTAAGTTTCCCTATTCACCAATAAGATTTTTAGGAGGCATGATTTTAAATTAAATAAAACAGACCACACTTATAAACAAACTAACGTCTTAAAATGCTCAAAAATAGCAAATAGTCATCGAATAAACGATTGCAAATACACAATCTCAAAAGTTAAACGTAAATAAATAAAAAGATGGTTTTCAGTACAAATCTTCGATCTACGTCAGTAGCGTAGGGCGATCATTACTAAACGACAAAGATAAACAAGACACAACTTGGTTTCTGTGCATATAACGGTTGCAACTTCATGGAATGCCCTTTGAAAACTCGACCCTCTTTAACTTACAAAATTTCTGAACATACATCATTGATACTATTTGCTAGAGCATATTGCATGTTGTGTTTTGTGTCATTTGCTATGAAAATGACAGCTACCATTGCCTTGAAATGATTTTAAAAGTATTAAAAATACTACAAAAAATCACAAAAGGCCTAAATCTTTGTGGTTCCTTATATTTACAATTCTGAAGTTTTTATTTTTGTACTGAGGCTTGTTTTGTTACAGATATACTTACACTGCAACAAGGGCAAAGACGAGGTGTCCATGCTGGTGGCGGCGAAAACTTCGGGTGCTACCCCCTTGGTTATTGCTTGCCGAAATGGACACTACGACGTCGCCGAGTACCTCATTGAAAGATGCCACGCAGATTTAGAGCAACCTGGATCCGGTAAGTACCAAAATAACTTCATCTATCATTTTCTGACTTTATGTTGTTGTTCGGAAGCATTAATACTAATTTTTTATTGACCTCTTTTCTCGATCTTCATCTTCGTTTTTTTTAGAACCACAGAAGGAATTTTTCATTATTATAATGTTGTTACAGTAATGTTCGACGGTGAAACAATAGAAGGGGCTCCTCCGCTCTGGTGTGCAGCGGCAGCCGGTCATCTTGACATCGTGAAGCTGTTGATCAGTCACGGTGCAAAGGTTAATACCACCACTCGTACAAATTCAACACCTCTTCGAGCGGCTTGTTTCGATGGTCATCTTGATATTGTGAAGTATCTGGTACAACATGGAGCGGACATTGAAGTAGCCAACAGGTGAAATCCTAATCCAAAGTTATATTTAAATGACCCTATTAAAATATAATGAATTTTATTAACAGTTTTTTCTTTTCGCAGGCATGGTCATACGTGTCTAATGATCGCCTGCTACAAAGGTCACATCAGTATAGCAAAATATTTACTAAGTTTTAAGGCCAGTGTTAATAGGAAAAGCGTTAAAGGAAATACGGCTTTGCATGATTGCGCAGAATCCGGAAGTCTAGAAATTTTGAAATTGTTGCTCGAGCATGGCGCCAAAATGGACGTAGATTCTTATGGTAAGTAATTTCCTAATATCCGGTACATATTTTGCATTAGTTTGGAACAATTTTTTGATATTATTTTTTTAGGAATGACCCCGTTGATGGCCGCTGCGGTGACAGGACATAATCACATAGTAGAGTATTTAATTAAAATTCCAAATTTCGTATCTAGGAAAGAAAGAATTGATGCTATAGAATTATTAGGTGCGACTTGTGTAGATAAAAAACGTGATATGATAGGTGCTTTAGAATTATGGAAACTAGCTTTATTGGAAAGGTAAATCATATTTAAATAGTATATAAAAATTTTGTTATATGAGTAATTATTCAAATTATTATTATAACCGTCGGAAAATAAATAATCTTGAAATGCTTATGACTTGTTCGCACTATCCGTTTTTAAATAAAATTATATGGTAATATGAGGAATTTCCTGTTTTTATATGTGATTATATTTCGATGTAAGCTGTTAAAAATTCCAACAATTAATAAAGTAAATTATTTCTCATCACTCGCTTTAATTGTGGTAATTTATCTGAAATAAGTCGTTATTATATTACTACAGGAGTAATTATACTTATCAACATCGATGTTTTTGTAAAAATAAGGTTTCTTCTGGTTTTTTGTAATAATTAGTCGTGAGATATCGGGAGCACATAATACTACTAACGCTGATACACATTCTTATCTTTTGTTTTGTGACGCATATTTTCACTCTAAGCTTTCTATTATATTTTTTGGTTATAAATTCCCAAAATAATCTTAGCTTTGCTAAGCCCTTGAACATCTCTTTAGCATGAAGCCAGTAACCCCACCAAAGGATGATTGCCATCTTATAGCGTTTTGATTGCCATTTTATAGCGTTTTTATCTGTTTTTTTCCCCTAAATTGGACTAAACAAATTTCCCAATAGCGTTAATTTGTGCCTGGAATTTACTTAGAAAAGCTTTCAGATAATTTTCTTCAATTAATCCCATCTCAGCTAATAAACTACTTCAAAACCATTTTCATTTTCTGGTATTATCCTGTGTGGGGTTTCCGATTTGTTCTGTTCTTGGAAACAAACTCGCATACTTTGCGTCTGACCACTCAATGCAGATCATTCTGTAGATTATTCTCTTCGCCTACGTGTGGAGATATGAAATTTTAATTGTTCGCTATATTTATGAAGATGCATCTTATTCAGTGTCAACACAAAGAGTAATGGAGAAAAAATAGGTCCTTTAGTTTCACAGTCTGACTTTCCTTTTTTTTTTTGTATTTATCATAGACTGCGAGACTAAAGGATCTATTTTTTCTCAACAACATTCACTCATTTGTTTCAATATCGTATTGCGGTATTGGATCTTCCAAATAAGTAACTTTCTCTTCACTTTGCTCAAATTTGAATTGTAGTTTTACTATTATTTCTATAACTTGAGTTAGGATTATTTTGATTAGTTTTTTGAGTTATCATTTATATCTTCTTTGTTTTCTCTTTAGGTATTACTATGAAGGTGGTACTTCTATTCCTAAACCCACCTCCCAAAAAATCGCTGCTTACGACAACGTAGTTGAAGTGAATGATTTAGAAAGTTTAGACGACCTCCTGGCTGATCCTGATCAAATGAGGATGCAAGCTTTGGTGATGAGGGAACGGATACTCGGCCCAGCACATCCTGATACTAGTTATTATATTCGATATAGGTAAGATTGTTTTAAAAATAGACTTTAGAGTGACAGGCCCTGAAACATAATTTTCATTTTTCAGGGGAGCTGTATACGCTGACGCTGGAAAATTCAACCGTTGCATAGAACTGTGGAACTACGCCTTGGACATGCAACAAGCTATGTTAGAAAGGCTAAATCCAATGACACAAAGCAGTCTCTTCAGTTTCACAGAGCTTTTTTCGTTTATGATGTGCGAGGAAGGAAAGCACCGTGGAACGAGGGGCCGAGTTGTGCCCTCTGTGGACGTAGCAGAGGTTTTGAGAGTTTTCAATAAGGCTGTTAGAGAAGTAGAACTTGGTAAGAACATTACTATCAAATATATTGTTGTGATACTGATACTTTGATTTATTTATTTTTTTTATTTATTTTACATTACACTGTCCAATAGGATAAACCCAATTACAGGACAGGGAAAATGACATATTATTGATACAGCGTACTTATTAAATTGAAGCTTGAAAACTAGTTGTCTTTCACAAACTAATTTAATCTTGTATAACATAACAACTGAAAAGTACATTCGTCTCACGTCGAGACTTGAAAAACTGTGTCTAGCTAGCAAATCGTTATGCCTATTGGCGGATATACCAGGTCTTATTTAAAGCTTAAGTATTTGAGAAATTGCTTCTGAATGCCTTCTAGTCCAGAATAACATCTTTAATAGTAGCTACTACTACTTTTCTTCCGGAATGGAAACATTAGTCATATTATTAAAAAATATATGATTTTTTAAGGACGATTTGTGAAATATACTTGCATAATTTATCGATAATCTGTTGCAACATTTGGCATCGTTTTGACGACTTTAATTATGTAGTTGCAGTTCTCTTGTTTTCAATATTTCTTTTTCCATTTTTCAGGAAATATAATGCTAGAAAGAATGACGAACAGCAAAGGTGATCTAAACTACTTGACTAGAGTTATGGTCATAACTCTTCACCTTGCGTGTCTTCTCACAAGACTTCTCGACCATCACATGAGCAGCTACGAGGTCACCAAAGAGATTCACCAAGCGATCTATAACCTGGTGAAACTTAAAGTGAGAGCTAAGAGTGGACGGACGATGTTGCATTTGGCGTGTTGCAGAGACGTCGCTGTGTTGGGGAGGTATCCCGCTTGCCAGTTTCCATCACCACACTTGGCAGAAGTAAGTTCATTAAGATTTTCCTATATCTTCAGTATTCAACCAAAAGGTGTTCTGATCACCACATCCTTTTATTTCAAAAGTTGTACTCATTCAAATTTAATTTAATTTAATGTATAATTCAAATTTGTTAATAATCAGTTTTGTTAAACAGCAAGCATCAAAATACACAAGGGTAGTCAGGTTGACTTATGGTTCTAAATAGCCACAAGATAATTTAATGCGCTGGATAATTTAGGGAACTTGAGACTCGCAACAGAATAATTCTCTTGTTAGTACGAAGTCATAAAGTTATCGCCAGCAATGAAAAAGGTGACAAGTTAGCAAAACTTGCATAATTAGCTCCCGATCTGGCTCTACTCTAGACTTATCTAAAATCGCTTTCAGAAATTGTTTGAAAAACTGGGTCAATAAAAAACATACTGAAATAAAGTTTTAGAATAAAACAATGAGAAGGAATAATAATAAAGCTATTGGAAAGTGTAGCCTACCAATGGGCAGAAACCAGCTACATACAACTAACTACTTCCTCACAATACACTTACCAGTGAAGGTGCCACAACATTATAGGACTGTACCTATTAGACCTACTGTGTCGTCACTGCAACAAGGAAACTAGTGCTGATCTGCTTTTTTTATGCGACTCTAAGGTCCTGGATCATAAGAGGCAGATGATCTGTGGATTAAGTAGAATCCATTTAGAAAACTACTACATCTACCATTTCTAAGATGTATCAGTTTTGAACTATAGTCTTTCCATACTTTTCCATCATTCTTTTTTGTTTGTTTTTTCTAGTCATTGGAGATTATATGTAGTTTTATTCTTTGTTTTAACTATAGTGCTAATGGTTTGGCAAGTATTGTTAATAGAGTTCATTTTTTCTACTTTTAGGTGTTACTAAAGGTAGGAGCAGACCCAAACTTGAAAGATGACGATGGAAATACGCCGCTTCACCTTACCGCAATGACCAAACCCTGCCCTTCCAACGTAGTTCAAGTTCTTCTTGCTAATGGCGCTCACATCGACACTGTCAACAACGCGGGCGATTCCTTTGCCGACCTGTTGAAAGGTCAACCCGTTCATGAACTTGTCAACACAGTGAAGTACACAAGACTGAGTTGCGCAGCTGCGCGTGTTATTAGACAGTTCAAAATTCCCTATAGAGGAATCGTACCATCTGCGCTCGAATCGTTTATTGCGTGCCACTGAAAATTTTTTTGTGATTTTTTTATAGTAAATGTCGGTCGAAATGGAAATGGTCATGTTCCAGTTTAAATTTAATTGCTATAAATTTATCAATTTCCATTTTACTGCTAAATAAGGTGGTAATTTCAATTAAGAGTTCTGAGATTTGATGTTTGACAATTTTTGTGGTTTTCTTACAGCTTCATGACTTTCTGCTTTTTAGAAAGTAATATATCTTCACAATATCTTGGTAAATATTTTTGTTCTTGACATATGTAAGAAATTCAAACAAAGCGTTTTATTTTTTAACAGTTTTTAGTCCAGGACGATTGTAGCCTATATAATCCCATTATTTCAAAATATATCTTTTGATAAAAAGTAATACCCATGAGTCTGGTGTACAAATGGAAAATATCTTATTTTTGTTAATTGATTTGAACTGGTATCCGACTATATTCATTAAAAAATACTAATTGAGAAAAAGTGCATAATATTGTTAACTACGTGCAGGTTTCCGAAGGTTTTGGTCCAGAGTTCAAATATATAATTGATATAGCTAGTAATAATAATATCTGCTACATAAATATCTGTTTTAGAAATTTTCAAAAAAATAGGTTAACAAATTTAATAATTATTGTAACCTAATGGCAAATACAATTATCTAACTGCCCCTAATTACTTACTTTATACATCACCCGAGATTTTAATAGTGTTGATTAATTTTTTTACTGCAATCATTTATTTGTAAAAAAGCGATTTAATAGTCACTTTTTGCTTATAATTTTTTCATCGACTGATAATTTGCTAATCTTTTTATTAGATAATAAAATTTTGCCCTATAGAAACTGCTGAAGCATTTTTGAAACGAAAGAATATGTGATATAATTGTACTATTTAAAAAATGCGCAGATAACGGCAAATATTTTTGACTGTCTCTATCTGTTGATATTCTTATAAGTAAATTATTTAAAAATATCGTACAAAAATACTGAATGTTTTAAAAACTAGATTAACTATTGGTACTTTAATTTTATTATAGAGTCCAATTATATCTTAGAGAGTTTTTTAAACCGTCCCGAATATGATTTGGAGCAAAAAAAATTCGAAAATAGTCTTTAACATAAAAAATAAATCGTTTTAAAAAATTACTAACAGATTTTACTACTTTACTGGATATTATATATTCACTAATTTATGATAGAAATGGCATTAACTTATTTTTTAGAATTAGTGTTCTCTTTTTTCATTTATTATTAAGTTATATTAGTTATAAATGGAAACATTTGTTTATTACATAATGCCATTAAAGATTATTTTCGGAATTCTATACCTAAGGCTTAGACCTATTAAACGTGCAAATAAGTGGGACTAATATTTTAGGAGAATGCATAGTATGTTAGTATTTTTCTGAAGTAGAGATTTGGTTCAAATTTCTCTCTTTAATTTCTAAATTAATGAGATCAGTATCTGTAGTGTGTTCTAGTTAATTCTATAGAATCGACATTATATTTGGAAGTTAGTTTAAATTTAGGTAAATAAATGTTTGGATGTTATCACAACGGAAATATCGTTTATTCCTCGTTTTTCTCATAGTTGTATTTTTCAGCAGGAAGAAACAATGTTTTTGTATCGATAGTATTTACATTAAAAAAGTGTGATTTAATGAGTGCTGAGTATTTACAACTATATTAGCTATATGAATTTTGTTATATATTAAATAAAAAATTTAAAAAGCAATTTTATTTTATTTAGTTATCATTCTACTAGTTTCAGTTATTGATTCGGCTGATTGAAATTGTACATAAAACACAGAGAATTCGAAGTCAGCCTAGGGGTGCACTAAGGTTCTCCTATTTACTGTGCTTTTCAGATTCGACTTCAGCACTGTTAATTTATCTACTGTGGTTTACTTGATATCCAATCATCTTAATCAAATAGCATCGTCACAGAAGATCGATTTTATGAGATATAAAATACTTAGTATCGTCAGAACCTTGCAAAATTGAAACAGTATGTATACACATTTGGCCTAAATATATAAGGACACACACGAATCTATGCGAGTGATAAAAAACGCGTTATGAAAAAGCGAATTTATTATTAATATCTTGAAGTAGGGATATATCGAGGTGAGTACACTAGTCAATTCGATAGTAACGTTGGTCGTACCTCTAGTTCGGTCGAGAGGGGACACATCGCTGCCCGCTGCTTGAAATTTATTTAGCCTTTGATCATTTAGATACTTTCTGAAACTGTATATCACAATAAATACCTAATGAATAAGCGTCTGATAATTTGCTTGTGAGCCGCTAAAAAATCAAGTAAGAAACGGATTTCAATAGGTAGTAGGATCGTTACAGTATATGCGGTATTCAAAAATGGTTTTCTACCCTATGCCTGTATTATTTGAAATTCAATACAAAATGTATAAAATTGATCAGCTGTTTACTCAAATTTACAAATTTTAAGGTTGTCCCCATGTCACCCTGAATTAAATCCTATCGAAAGTTTTTAAACTGCACTAAAAGATTATAGAGTTGAAATATATATCGGTACTGTAACAGATTTTTTGAGACAATTTTAAAGCTTAGGGTTAACATCTTAAAAAAGTTGAAAAGGATTTGGTGAAAAATAAACCAATATTAGACCATTTTTGACATTGTAAATTTAGATAAAGTCAAGCACAAAAAAGATTACTTTTGTTGGGATATCAAAAGGTGGCTTATAAAAATTAGTAGTTAAAAACAATTACTTAACAGTAGACAATCCTTCTTTAAAAACATGTTTTTATTTATTTATATTGTTCCTACAAATGGCGGTCGATATCATAGTGTTGCTCTAAGAGCTATGTCAAAATTAACGTGTTATAGCGGTGTGTATGTTACAGTGTATCAGTTGCATGAAATGAAGGATGCCAAATTTTTCATAGTCCTCACTGGTTTCTTTGTTAGAGCCATTAACAGAGGCCAATACGTTTTGTATTTGACAGCCCAAATAATTAAAAACATTGCAAATTACAATTTTATTTCATAAGTGACATAAAAAGTTGAACAGTACATCACCAGACTTGGAAAGTATTGTGCTAAACATCATTTACTGAAAATGTGACTAGAATTGAAGTTATACACTTTGGTCTTAAAAGCAATGAAAAAATCTTGAGTTAGTTTAACGTAACATAAAAATCTTAAAATTTTGTCAAATAAAAGTTAAATGTACACATCTGATAAAAGTAAGTTGGTTCATTACAAAATCTAAAATAGTCTGACATATATAGGAGAATTCATCAAAGTTAATTTAGGTCAAAAGTTCATCAATTATAGGTAAAGGGGAGAACTATCTAAAATCTTATAAAATATTTTATTCCATCTAAAAACGTTTTTAGTTACAAAGAACAATTATGATAAAAATAAATAACTGCCCTTACCTATCAATTGGGTAACTTTTAATTTAACAAGTTTACAAGAAAATAATCGAGGCAAAAATAGAGAAGTACAAAAAAAATCTGTGGATTACTTATAGTATAAATTACAAAAACACTGAAACTTTTATTCACAAATTTTATATCAAATTATTTGCAGATAATTGGTTTTTGATCGTTATATAAATTTCCCAACTTTTAACTACACAAAGCAAATTGGCAGTGTTAGATCCAAAACATAAATTTTATGAATAAGGGTTTTTCCAACAAAAAACCTTAAATCTAGCTGTACTTTGAGGTCGCAATTAGCGGCCGATTACAATTAGAATTTAGATTAGATAAAATGTAATCTGAGGATGGATCTTTAGTTTATAACATGAATGGAGAGTAATGAATTAATAGTGGAGTTAATAAACATATTAAAAATTCACTCACTGTATGATGTACTAGTATGGAATAAAGATATATTAATTTATTGAAAAATCTCATGACCATAATTAAAAACTATATACCATGAGCTACTACTTGAAATGCCGATATTATAGTGGCCCATGATCTTTTGTGGGTTCACTTTCCACCAACCAGTTGAATATACACAAAAAAACGCTCTTAACACACCAATAAGCTAACCAGAACAACCATAACTATGCAGAAAAATATCACTGCTAAATTTCCTAAGAAAAAAAATTAGAAAGTTTTGTTAAGGAGGCTATATCACCAAATGAAAACCACAATATCATAATTTAGAAAGATATTAATTAACAAACAGCTGTTGCAATTGTGGATAAGGGAGAAGCATATGACATGGTTTGGCTAAAAAGCTTTACAGCCAAAATGAAAAAGTATCAGGCATCCATATATTAAAAATAAACATAACGAAATATTTGTAAAACTGAACCTTTCTGGTGGAGAAAGATGAATTGAAAACCGAAAATACCATATAAACGACACACTGTTAATATGTTTGAAGGCCTGTTTTTAAGCTTAATTGTATTTTATTCATTGTTATTAAAGTATTTTATTTAGATGTTTTTTTGGGTACTTATTATTAAAATCATTATTATATTCCATACATAACAACTCAGCTTGTTTTTTCCAAAAAGTATTTTTGACTAAGACAGTGTAATTTAAAATATTATATTGATCTTAAAAGGAGAAATTTACTAACCCCACTTCAAACCACATAAACTTTTAATGAAGAAATTCCTCTTACAGTGTACATTTTAAAAATTCGTTTTCTAGTTGCTAACAAATAGATAAGTATCAAAAAGCAAACTATAAGATACATATTCTAACAATAATATTTCTACTAGATATATTTTTCCGATATTAAATTAAAAATGGCACAAAAGGAGTCTTTAAAAATAAATATTTGGGAGTAACAGTGATTGAGGACTTTTTTGTAGGTAATTGACATTTTAAAAAGAGCTTGTTAAATGACTGATTCTTTAGTGTTACCACAAAAATGCTTAAAATCACATATATTAAATAGAAAGGACTAGTTGTACAAACAAATGTGATGCCTATTGAAAAGATATTTGTGCAACCAGTACATGAGTTAATACTTAAACTACTATTATATAAGTTTAGCTCCATAACTATAATACTAAGTGTATGCTAACAAAAATTCTTAATATTGGTTTAAAATTTCTGTCCTTTTTTAAATTATAAACCTTTAAACTTATAGTAGTTTATATATTAAAACCTAAAACATATATTAAAAGGTATTTTAACATAAAATAAATAAAATCATAAAAGTAACATATATAATTCCATTGGTTTAAAATCAGTACTCTTGTAATCTACATACTAAAAACTTTTTTACTTTTGAAATAGCTACCAAAGTAAACAATACTGATTAAAGTAAATATCAGTAACATTTTTTAGATTTGAGATTCATTGTTTGAGTATTGCCGAAAATGAGTTTGAAATTTTAAGAAAACTGCTTTTTCGTTGTAGATTATTAGAAAGATAAGAAATTGTTTTATACTTATTAATTCGATTGTTTGTCATGGGTGTAAAAATTTGTTTAAAAAATATTTGTAAATTGTAAAAATTGTCATAAGTTGAGTAATGAGTAGTTCATTTTTATTTTATAAACTACTGGTAAAAAAATGTGGTGTTAGTTAAAAAAAAAAAGTTAAAACGACACAAACTAATAATTGGTATTTTTATCACAAATGTTATTACAAAGATAATTAATAAAAATTTATTGTGAAACAAAAATTAGAAAACTTACATGCCCAGACTGCTCTGAAATATATAACTAATTTTCTTTGTAGAAACATTTGAATTTACTTATTGTAACTTCAACAAACCTCTAATAATATTGTGATTAGGACCCTTCATTCAGAGATTTTCACAAAAGATTATCTTATTTATAATAATATTCACAATATCAATTTCCAGTCTTTTGAAATTACAGTTAAAAATAACACATCTAAAAAATATACCAAACTGAAACATAATTAATAAACTAAATTGTATAACTTAGAAGTTTCGTCATATTTGGAGATACAACTCAAAGGTTACATAACTAAACATTTACGTTGACGTCTTTTTTGAGGTTCAGGTCGCAGGACAGCCCTAACTGCTTCGTCAAAGACCTGTTTTAGGCCTCGCTGAGTTAAAGCTGAACATTCCATGTATTTGACAGCACGAATTTTATTGGCGAGTTTTTGACCTTGTTCTCTTTTAATTGGACTTAAGCCTTGATCGGCTAAAGCATTAAGGGTTTCTCTATCATCTCTTAAATCTATTTTCGTACCTTAAAGATATTTTCAAAATGATAGTCTTGTTCATATTTTATTTTGATTTAATGATTTGACTGAATACAGACCATTATGTTAAATCACTTTTTCATTACGTACTTATATTAAACAATGATAACTCATTTGAAAGTACTTACCAACTAATATCATAGGTGCATCTGGACAGTGATGTTTTATTTCAGGATACCATTTAGAAGTGACATTTTCAAAAGATGATGGGGATCCTACACTAAAACATATCAAAAATACGTCTGTTTGGGGATAGGATAATGGTCTTAATCTATCATAATCCTCTTGTCCTGCTGTGTCCCAAAGTCCCAGACTTACTGAAATTCCATCTACTACCATTGGGGCGGAATAATTGTCAAAACTGAAATTAATATACCTGTATTCATTTCAAATATTGCGGTACTTCTAATTAAATGAAAATTGTTAATCTATAAAAATACAATTCTCTGTACCTATTGTGATTTTATCGAAAGACATTACTAGTACTTACACAGTTGGTACATATTCTCCCGGAAAACTATCAGTTGTATAAGAAATGAGCATGCAGGTTTTCCCGACTGTTCCATCTCCGACGACAACACATTTTATGGGCCGGCCAGATGACATATTTATTGTACTTTCCTAAAATGACAATGATCCCTTTCTAACCTAAAACTTTCTAATATAAGTAAATAACTTACCTATTACACGTTTTATATGTGAAAAAATAATATTGTTTTTTATTAAAATATAAATTTCAGGTTTATTATATAAATATTAGTTTAACATACAGTTTGAGCCTTTTCTTTTTATAAGAAAATATACTGTCTCTTTGCTTCTATTGCACTTGTCAATTGTCATATAGTCATTTGTCAATAAATCCATAGAAAATTAACATTTTAACCAAAGTAGAGTTTGCCAAATGTGGAAAACTAACATGACAACAAATTTTTCCACTTGCGAACAGAATTGTGGTGTTTTCTCAAAAATGTACTCCATCTGCAATCAGTTACTTTTAAATTTATTTATTTATTTCGTAAAATTATTTTGGGACCTAAGAAGCCCTACCTAGATAAGTTTATGGAAATGGTCATAATTTTTGACTTCCTATCAAATATAAAGAAATACCAAATATAATAATATTAATAATAATGAATTAGTTGCATTTAAAATAAATGAACTCAACTGGAAGTGGGGTAGCTGACGTTTAATGCTACCAACAAACGAATAAAACTCACTTTGAGAAGTAATGTTTGCTATAAAGTTGGCAACCATGAGGTCATTAGCTTGGCGTTGGCTTCGTCTTTATTTCGTCCATTTTGTAACAAATAGTAGCGTGAATTTCCTGGTTCAATTATTTTTTCGACTGGTTTAACTGGGATCATCGCTCTGAATGTTTTTCAAAAAGTAAGTAGATATATATATATATATTTATAATTATAAGCCATTTAATTTTACTTTCTATTAGCTTTGTTGGCGCCGAAATATTTGATTATCGGCATTCCATTCCTTCAAAAATATGATTTTTATTTGAAGGATGTGTTCTACTTATTTATGTTACATATGAATCTCTAAAGTTTTTTATTGAAAAGTGAAAATTGAGCAATGTTACCATGTTAACGCATGTACCGGTTGCAAATCTGATAAGTATCTGAATAAATATCTGTAAGCTGATAAACCTTCCTAAGTATGGTAATGGCACATCCAGTGGGGTGTTCATTTTTAGTTCAGATAGTTCAGAGAAGGGGCAATAATTAAGAAAACTATGCAATAAAGTCGATATCGAATGCAAATTTTTCAAACTACATACTTCGATATGCAAATAATTCAGCGTTAATATCACATAGCTCTTTAACCACCACTATATCCTTCAACATGAAATAGCGGCTGAACATTGGTTCAATAAGTGGAGTCTCATCATGATCACTAATTTAGCAAAATTTCAATAATAAATTATCTTCTATCACACCATTTTTGAAAATTAACCATTCAAAACATTTCAATTCCCTCTTGTGAAATAATTTTGTAGAGTAGACAGTAAACCTAATTTTTAATGGCATTTCGGTTGTAGTTATTTTTCTAATTGTGACTAATAATTTTGTATTACTATTATTATTAAAAGTGTAATAAAAACATTTTTTCTGTTGGAAAATTTTGAAATAGTTTTAGTCTTTGGTGTGTGACCAAAATGTCAAATCTGCAACAGTTTTTCAAAATTTATCGCAAAAAATTGCTAATAAACGGTAAGGTGGTAGGAAATAATTTAAAACTGGAAATTTTAATATTTTTTCGAATATTTATGTTTTATTATACTATTAGTTAATTATTTTAATTATTGATTTATAAGATACCTGGGAACCAGCTTACAATTAATAAACAAAAAGGTTATTATTACTCAGTTATGTTTACTAAATTTAGTCATCTAATTATAAATTGTAACTGATAGGCATAGAGACATGTGTTACCATGTCTGCTGACTGTTTGGAATTAGGCTAGCTTCTCACCAGTTCAATAAATATTAATTATTATCTACCAAAGTATTAACTACTTATGCATTGATTTAAAAATAGTAGCATATTAATAATACCATTTACAGAGAAATGGACGATTCGCCCAAAGAGCGCCGAGGCCGTGAAAGAGATCGTTCTCGAAGAGACAGGGGCGGAGGCCGCATGGAAAACAGTCGAGATAGAAGCAATGACAGAGGTGGTGGTGCAAGAGAGCCTCGTAGCATGAGATCATCTCAAAACAGAGTGTAAGTATTTAAATAGTTGCAAATTGACTAACTAAAAATATTTCTCTAAAGGAGTGAGTTGATCAATTTTGTTCAATTTATTTATTTCTAATAAATTTATTTTTTCCAAAACCTACTATAGATTTTGTATTGTTGAAAATAATTTGGCATTTAAAATATGCTTTAGAATAAAAAACTAAACTTAATGTTCAGTTATAGTATAAGACACTAAATTTAAATTTGAAATTTACTTCTATTAATATTAAAAAGAAAAATTTACCCGCCAAATCTTAAAAACACCTTAAAAAATTTATTTTCTTAGATTGTTTTTCGCTTATGAGAACTTTGATTGGTAAAACTTGAATATTGACCATAGAGGCATTCCATACAAAGCTATTACTAGCTTAGGAATACTAAAAATTCTAAGGAATATGCATTTAAAATGGATATATGTGTGTTAGCCAAGATATGTTCCAGGTTGTATAAGTATTGGAAGTTTACTTCATATCTTGATGGTGATTTTAGGTTACTCACTTTGATAAAAAATCAACATGAATACTTATATTCGGTTTTGTTTACTGATTTTTTAAAATTTGTTTCTTAGGTTTGTATCAAATATTCCCTATGAGTATCGTTGGCAAGACATCAAGGATTTATTTAGGAGTAAAGTAGGCGACGTTGCTTTTGTTGAACTCTTTCTTGATGATAATGAAAAGCCAAAGGGTAGTGGTATTGTTGAATTTTCTGATTCAGATGCAGTAAAGAAGTGTTTGGAGGTTATTATCTTTTTATTTATTTTTTGTAATAAACTTAGCATTGCTGTAGTTTACTGGAGACTCTCTTTCAGCGTTTTTATTTTAAATTTAAAATATACATGTATAAAAGAAGCACCATCTCTTGAAAATTTTGTCAATTTTGGTTTATATGAAATATTACTTTCTCTTAGGAAAATGTTTAGAGATTGTTCAAATCTTATAAATTGCACCTAACATTGAACAATTTTTCAGACTTAAATATCTATGAGTACTGCACAGTAATATCCAAGGTACATGTTTGCAGTACTGTCCTTTGGATACAAAGTTATTAGTGATAATTATTGTCTGCAAAATGGTTTTCTAGACACTAAAATCTGACCGAATATGGAGTTAATTATGGACAGTAAGATAAGAGGGCTATTCTGAAATTTTTTAGATACAATGTTATTGTTTGAACAGTTAATACAATTATTTTTTATTTTTCTCCCTTAGAGTAGATACGTTTTCTTTCTTTTCAATGGCAACTACCCAATCTTTTTTTCTTAATTTGATTGTACACGCCCACAGCGTCATTACTATGGAAAACGAGACCCCTGGTAACTTTTTCTTTGGTTAAAGCAAACCAAAATATATTAAGGGGCCAAATTGCGATGTTTTTTTTTTGTTTTCAGGTCCTGTATTATAAACATGTCAGACACAAGCAACTATTTTCTTACTAGCATTTAGAGACGTTCTCACTTTTTGATTGGAAGTTCATTTTGAAAATAACATGGTAGATTGCTGATTTGTTTTAGATGGGGTTATAATTAAAATTCAAACTTTTTAAACCATATTTGATTTTAAAGCATCTTTAAAAAATCAGGTGGTCCTCCTAGTGTAGTTATTACGTTTGGTCTTTTTACGTATAGACATTTTGAGTTCCAAAAAAAAATTGATATTCTTTTAAAATTATGTGTATGTGATTTTTAATGCCTGTCTGGTATTTTTCGTTTTCTTTTAATCGTTAATTATCGGATTTTAATTCATTTGGAAATTATTCTGTAGATCTTGTAAATAATTAACTGTTGAATCCAAAAAATTTTCAAGTGATTGTGCTAATTAATAGGATGAAAACTCATTGAAATAATCCTAATTTTCAAAAGGTAATGCAACGCCATGAGGTAAAAGGTCGCAAGCTGGTTGTAAAGGATGACGGAGGTGTAACTCGCGACAAATATGGAGCAATATTGGGCAGTGGGGCCAATAGAAGAAACAGGGACAACGATAGGTATAGAGACGATCACCGCGGTGATTTGGGTAACTTGTCTCTAAGGAATGACGAATCGAAATGGGGCAACACATATGGCTTGAGTCCACAGTTCCTTGAATCTTTAAAAATAGAGCCCCCACTAAATAATAAAGTGTTTGTAGCTAATGTAAGTATTATGGTGTTATTAAATGGTGGATTGTACTTTTCATTGGAATTCTATTTGAAGGCCTCTGTATTTCAAACGGAACTAGACCAAATAATTTGCAGCGAAAATATCGGATGAACACATCTTGTCAATTTTTTTTATTGGTAGCTTTTAAACCAACTCTGGGAATTTAAACAGATTCGTTTATGGATGTTTATCAGAATATTGATTCCAACATTCTGTGACGTACCTAGTTCTTTATTTTCGTATGCATAAAATTTTGATTTTAAAAAGAATCTTGTTTAACTACAAATTTTACGGCAGTTTTTGTTGCTTCTGCTAAGAACTCGAATATAGGGTCCATTTTTGATCTGATTTACTAATGTCATTTAGTTTGGGGTCATCATTTTTAATTTATTTCGATTTATATTTTTTTTTGTTCAAATTAGTTCTTTATCGCCTTGTGATTAAATTTCGTGTTATTACAGAAATTGCCACAATGGCTTTAATTTTTTAAACGTGGAATAAAAATAGGAGGATAGTTATAAATTTACCTAATCTCACAACACCATCATCTTTGAGGTTCTTCTATAGAAAATTTGGTCGAATTCTTGATAAAATGATAAAATATAGGGGTGAAAACAATAACCTTAGTTTTGTTTTGTCCTTGCTTTTTTAGTTGGACTACAACATCGACGTGAAAAAATTGAAAGAAGTGTTTCGTCTAGCGGGTCGCGTAATTAGCGTTGATCTCCCCCTAGATAAAGACGACAAAGTTCGCGGCTTTGCTGTTATTGAATACGACCATCCCGTAGAAGCTGTCCAAGCAATTTCCATGCTTCAAGGTCAAGTTTTGTATGACAGAACTTTGGCAGTTCGCATGGATAGGGTGAATGAGTCTTTGAAGTTACCAGAGGGTTTAAGATCTATTGGCATGGGGTTAGGCCCCAATGGGGAACCTTTGAAGAATGTGGCTTATAATTTACCTTCTTTGAGTAATAATACTAATGTCAGTAATTCAGGAAGTGTGGGCAGTGGAATTTTGGGGGCGGTTCCTAATAATTCTTTACAGTTGGCAAGTGCATTGTCAGGTAGGTCATTGACTTATAAATATTAATTTTTTGTAGCTTATATTGCATTTTCAAGGACCAACAGATTAGTAATATAAGAAAGCTGTTTACTTCAATGCAGTCTTTCTATATTTTCTTTATTCAAATACGTTTTGAACTTTTGTTTTGTAGAGAAATACTAATTTTACGTATAACATTGCCAGAATCTACTTTAAAAACTTTATGAGTAAGGACAACATAAATCCTTAAACTCATGAAATGTCTTCTTAATTATGATTATTTTTTATTCAAATAAGATATTTGATTAGTTGCTTTAGATTGAATTTGTACACGTGATTAAGATGGAAAAAATTACCGTTATTTTGACAAGGTGCAAAAACTTGTGATTTTTCGTTTACTGTCTAAAAGTCCTTAGTTTTATTATATTCTGATTTGGTTTCCTTTTTATTCAATTTTTCGCAAGAATTGATATAAAGGAACTTTATTTAACGAGCTGCCTTACAATTGTCGGAACAGATTCTGGTGGACATAAAAAGTTGTTTTGTTTGTTGGTAAAGTAGGCAACGTAAAAATAAATTGATTTTGTTCAGTATTAACATGTAACAGTATATTTTCCCTGTAGTGATTTTGTCTTCATTATTTAGCGTTTCTCTTTAACTTCTAGGAAATTGATATTGTTTCGTTATGGGCAAAAAAATAAATAATGCGTAAACCCGTTAAAATGTTATTAAACTCCTTTCAAAATTTTAATTCCTACAGCGAATGTTTATATAAATAAAACAATTTTTAGGTCTTAGCGGTGTCGGCAACCTAGCCAACCTTAATTCGCAAGTTTTACAATCGTCAAATTTTTCTGGCCTCGCTAATACTTTGTTGGGAAACGGATTGGGGGGTACTGATCTATCGTCGCTGGTTCAGAATCCCCTTGCAGCACAAAACTCAGCGACACAGCAGCAGTTTGCCGCCTTAGCCGCGCAAAATACTGGATCAAATGCTATGGGAAATTACAATAGAGGAGGCGGTAAGCAAAGCGGTTTATTATATAAATATAAAACATTGTTTTTTTGAATAGATCGATATTTTTTATCATAATAGAACATAAAAATTCAAGTATAAATTATATAGTATAATTTATTTGCTTTACGACATGAAATATGATTGATAGTAAAACGATAAAATATTTTACTTCAAAGTGAAGGTTATGAAATGTTATATATTTAAAATGAAATTCCCCTATGTAAACGAATTAAGTGTTTTCTTCTTTTGAAAGATTGTAATAATAATCGTGTAAATCATATACCTTTCATTTTATAGCTCGTCCTTTGTTGAGAAGTTGCTTAAACTCTTGTTAGAGGCCTTGTGTAATTATTGTTTTCACATTCAATTTTAAGTATTTATCTATTTCTATTGTATACTTTTTAAGTGAGCATGTAGGGGCTCGTTAGGTCTTTGTTCTGATCTTATAAAGAATATAAGTATCAATTTTTTTGGCTCAATATGTGCCGCAACCAACAAGTCCTGTTCATGCAACATATATCTTTTTAACAAACTTTATCATCAATATATTTTATTTTACTATTTATTATTATGGTTTCTTTAAATCATATTTAAAAAATACGTTATAGGTAAAATTTTTTATAATTTCCAGGTGACAATTCTTATTCAAATATGTCATCTCAAAATGCAAATCAAAACACATTTTCCAACAATAGGAGTAACTTCCAAAGCGGAGTAAGTGGCAATTATGGAAACAGTTTTAATAGTAATGGAGCTGGATATAATCGTTCTGTCCTGGGCCAAGATAATAGTGGAGGAAAAAGTTTTTCCAAGAAAGTCTTCATTTCTAATGTAGGTATAGAGGTGTAACTAATTATAACTAACTTTAAAAAAGAAGACACTAGCGGATTAGTTATAAGGTGCTTCCAGTTAAGCATTATTGTTCTACTTAATAAATGTTAATAGTTAAGGACTAAGGTATTCTACAGTAGTTACGTTCTTGAAAGCATTTTTAAAATACTCTAGGTATTTTGTACAACTTATCATGGTACTATAAAAAGATCCATAGGGATTTGATGCTATCAGATCAAGCACTTTTGAAATTGTATAATTAGTGAACTCATCATGTAATTTGTGGTTGCGTGACAATACATGTACGTTGTACATTTTGCAGCTCCCTCCAAGTGCTACTTACAAACTTTTGAATGAAAAGTTCTCAGAATTCGGAGACATACACGGATTTGAAGAAAAAGGTCACGGGAATGTCCTCGTAACCTATGGATCTGATTGGCAAGCAGAAAGAGCTATCAAAAATTTGGACAAGGCCAGAATAGACGGCAGAATGATTGACGCTAGATTGTATTATTAATTTCTTAAGGTATTTTAACTCCATTGGCAAGTAGATAAGACAGGGGAATATCAATTTTTAACATAATATGCTATCCTATATATATGAAAGGGTTAGCACAGATTTTTTTACCTCACTTTATGACACTTAATGTTTGTAAATGTTGTAATTTTGTTTAATAAATAAGGCAGATAGTGCCCTAAAATGTATTTTTACTTTCACGAGATTGTGTCAGGTTAGATGTGGAATAAATAATACACCAATAAATTTATTAGTTTTATTTGCAACTAATTGAGTAAAAAGCTCTGACCGATTATTCCAATGGAAACTATTGTGTCTAGAAACGATATTAAAAGAGGTAGTTTAATTAGGCTTTTTTAAATAACAAACCAATTGGATAAATAAAATTTGACGAAATCTTTGCATTCTGTACTAAATCAAATCTTAGAGGTAACAAACTTTTATTAGGCATACAGAGTTTAGCGAATATTAGAAACCAGACAAATTTTAAGAAATTGTTTTAAAAATTTATTTAAAGAACTATTTGTATGAGTCCTGATCTAAAGAATTCGATTTTTAGAAGATTCGTTTAGTACAAACCCACTATATAGGTTCGACTTCTACCAGTCTTGAAAAAATTTAGGTTATTGCAAGGGGCACTTTAAATGTAAAATGTCATTTAAAACGTGCCGCTTCCTTTACATTTTTAACATATTCTAAAGATATCCAAACAAACATTTTAGTTTTTTAAGCAAATCGTTTATAAATTACATGCAAAATAATCACCCTCAATGAGAGTAATTTCCAATTAATAACCTTATTTCTCCACGATCATTTGTGGAATGTGCTAATTTCAAAATCATTTTTATAAGTATAATGTAAACATTCTCACTCTTGAGAAAGAATATTTATTCCGAGACACTTGCTTATTATGTATTTTGATTCCATAACAAATGATGGAATGAATATTCCGTAATTGTTCTAAACAATATAGACCGCCATGGATGTCAAACTGTCAATGTCAGAAGTAAATTGCGACGCCGTAATAAATTTTAATTAAAATAAAAGAGTAAAAATCGAGTGAATTTGTGGTCGTGGAAAAAATATAGTCTGTTATTCTAACCTCGTTACAGAATCTACTATTTTCTTATTTTTAGTGAAAGATATAAATATAATAAATATACAGAATAAAATAAAAGTAATTTATTTTGTTTGAGATAATTATTGCACAATGTATTAGAGGACAGAATTCTCGACATTTTTCATCAATGTTAAAACTATTTGCTGAAGTACAAAATTACTCAAAATTGCACCAAAACTAATTTTAAAGGCATATTTCCAAATTTTAGAGTTACGCAGCGCTACTAAAGTGCACTATTATAATTATAAAGAAGAGGGTTCCAAAAGTCTTTACTTATTTTTAATTAGATGAATTATTTTTGTTATTAAAATGATTTTCAGTACCTTGATGTGAACTTAAATGCCTATTCAAGTGGTATTTTCTTTTAAAAGATTTTTTACATACATAACAATGATATTCTTGTTGGTTGTTGTGAGTTAACATGTGCTTTTCAAAATGATAACGTGTATGAAGCATTTTTAAACATAGTTCACACCTAAAAATTGCATTTTCTTTTTCTTTACTGTGCACCGTATTTAAATGCCTCTTAAGATTTGTTGCTCTTGAGAAGATTTTAAAACACAATTTGCATTTTCTGTTCATTTTTTGATCACAACTTTTAGTTAAGTGTGTCGTGAAATGTTGAGATAGTTCGTTTCTGTTTGTAAAAGTTTTACCACAAAATGGACACATTGTTAATTTCGGTTGATGTTTTTTTAAATGTATGCCCAGATGTTTTCTTCTTCTAAACTTGTTAGAAAAACCTAAAAAAAATATGTTAAGAGAATTTCGTATTTTTATAGGATAATTTTTCTGCTGAAAAATTGTGGAAATTGGTAATAGTGAAATGCAAAAAAAATATTTGGAGTTAAGATAAAATGCTCAAATTTAGAAATATATTCAATATTTTTCACAACTGGTGTCTAGAGTGAAAATAAAATTCAAGCTCTTTAATTGCAACAATTTGTGATAAAATTAAAGCAGAATTATTTCAAGAGCGCCGTCAAAAAACACTTGTCAGGAAATAATTATGTAAGAAACAAAATATTTTCGTGAATAAAACACTCGTTTTACTGTATGATTGTTACTTGGATATTTTTTATTTCCTTGACTACTCTCCAAATGTAAAAAATTAGCAATATTTGCAATTTTTTTTATATAAATAATTATTATATAGTCTAGAAAAACGTTTTTTTCACCCTTTCCTAGGTGAGTATAAATAATAACTAAATTAAATTAAATATTTTTATACATAAGATTTTTTTCGAAACTTAAATGAATTGTGTGTCCAGTCCAGAATGAACGTCATTTTTCCTATACATCTAAAAATAAAAATATTGTTATTTCAAATCTAGGCTTTGAGTAGACCATTGGTACTTGTCCTGTTCCCGTCAAGCTGTTTTTAAAAATACTGTGAAATGTCAAAAAAGCTGTTAAAATGTTGTCTTGCTTTAAAATTAACTCCCTTATATGAACATGAATTTTATTTTTATATTTTTCCAGAAAACAATAATTTGACATTCTTTCAAGAGAATTAAATGTTTTGGATAGAGTAATCACATTTTTTCTAAAGTATAATATAAATTATAAAGCAAAAGACAATATTTTATGGGTGGATGAGTTCTCAGTAAGTGTAATCGATTCATGAAAATATTTTGTATATTTTATACCTCTTGGGAAAAATTAAAAACTGTTTCTTGAGGGTTCTCTTTAAGGCAGCAAAGGGCCAATGAAAATTTATTTTAAAAAATATATAATAAAACAACTTTGCCAAAAACAAAGACTCATGTGATAAATAATGCTTGATTATTTTCTTTTTCACCTGTAATCAGTGATGAAAGAGGAATTATACAAGTCTGCTATTTTTTGCAGGTATTGCGATTTAAGTTGAAGACTTTGTTAAATAAGAATAATCATCAACCACGCCTATAAGTAGTATAACTATATATTTTTTATTACTTATTATTATATAAGTTTATTTAGTTATAGGTCCATATTATGTATTTCTTTTATGAAATATTTAACCATAAAACATTGTTTCTCTGAAAAAACAAGTAAAATAAAAATCAGAATATAACACATTGGTTAAAATTAAATAAGTTAGACTGTTGTTTGTCCCACTCTTTCTTTTTTAAATAGAAGAGAAATATCAACTTTTTCTATTCCTAACATTATATTTAATTAGGGTTTAAGGATAACTATTAAAAAATTATATATTATTGAAAAGATATTCCTCAATTTACAACTGAAGAAGTAATTCATCTGATTTTAGCAATACAGTTTTTACAACTGACTGAGTTTTTTAAATCTAATTTTAAAAGCTTTTGGATTGTTTTGCATTTTAATTTATTAATAATCTAGTAGCTAAAGTCCTGCAGAATCCAGGGAGATTAAAACCTCAAAATCTAAAATTTTTGTATCTGGATGAATCATTTAAGTATACAATTTTTGCATCAACAAAATTATTTTAAAATTTGTCTTACTTTTATAGCAAATATAACATGGGTATCTTCTAGCATCTATTTCATATTTTTTTAATATTTCTTCATTCTCTTCAGAATCAAAAATTATTTCTATATTAGTCAAGTTGCCTCCTTGTATGAAACTATCCAATATACTCTTTTCAGTTTCTTTAAAATGAGAAATATTTTTATGTATTTTATCTGCATTTTCCAAATTAATAGTTCCATTTAAAACGGTATTACTAACACATTTACTATTCCTCTTTTCCTGGGTCATCAAAATGTTTGTTTTTTGAGATGGAATTTCATTTTCAGTGACACCCAACTCTTTTGTAATAAACTCATAACAATCTATTCCAGTTCCAAATTCGTACTCTGGTTTAAAACCTAAATTTATACTAGCCAAGAACTCTTTCTTGGATTCAACTTCAAGATCTGGTCTACTGCTCATTTTTACATGCCCTTTATCCCAGATAAGCGTAGTATTCAAGCTAAAAAGGAAAATCAAAACATTTTCGGTTTACATGGTATCTACTTACCTTACCATAGTAATAAGATGTTTATTTTACGAACTTACATAAAAGATATTTCACTTAAAATTTTGTACAACTCATAATCTACGAACTTCAAATAACCTAACTATTTCAATTGATTATGTTGAAAAAGGCCTCGTAGAAGTAAAGAAGACGAACAAAAAGTGTCGCAATGACGTCGTTTTCACAGAAACATGGCATTTTCATCATTCAATTGTGCTGCCACCGTGAGCAATTATCAGTACTAACCGGACGGATCCAAACGACGTCTCTGAAATGGAGTATTTTAACACGTTTGCCACGGCAATGTAAATTTTTGAATCTAATAGGGAGTATGAATTATTAACATTTTTTTAAATTTCGTGAATTTTGTTCAACGTTTAATGGAAAATTTTTTTTTGATATATACAATCTACTGCCAGTAAAATATCATTCAATTGAACAGAATTTATATATTCTTTATAATAGTGACAAAAATCCATAAATTAATTATACATTTATTGTTGATATATAACAAAAAATCCAACTTTAGAAAAAAAAATCTCAGTAAGCCCGTGTAAAAAAAATAGGCACACAGAAAAACTAAAATAAAATTTCCTCTAGAAAAAACGTATTAACAATTAAAAAAAATTAAATTGAATGAACGTTATTAAAATAATTAAGAGAAAAGTCTGGACTACCATCACAATCTGCACAAATAGTGTGTACATTTTTTTTGGATTTTGTCAGCTTGACGATCACTCATAGTTTTTCGTAATGTTTCATAAACCCTTTCACATTTTTTCCTTTTTTTATTATCAGGTCCAAACTTCAACTAATGTATGTATTCGTCTAGGAGTGCATGGTCAAGGGATTGGTATGCTATATAAATGCTCGAAAATTTAAGATTCAAATTTTTGCCCTGAAAACATTTTATTATATAAAAGCTAGCGGATACAAACAAAATTTCTATTGTTGTGTTAAACCAACAAACAACTGAAATTTTATATGACGAGTACAAGTAAACATGTTTAGAGGTAGAAACTTGAATTGAAGCGGTTATTTTGAAAAGGGGATATCCAAGTTTTTTTAGGAAAAACAAAAAACTAGTTATCTTCCAAGCATTTTTATTTAGAGTTACTTTGTATTTTATTTAAAAGACAAGAGTACTAGGAAGAGGATAGTAAAAGCTCAGTATACCTATTTAAGAGTTGTTCCTACTTCACGTTTGTCTTGATAGGAATTAAAAGAACAGGTATTTCTTTTTTGGCCTTCTTCAAAGTAGCAATGGAAATTAATGTTTGCACTTGAGCGAAGTGAACCCGTTGTCAAAAGTGGCCTATTGAAACCAAATAGTGGTTTTGTAAATCGTAAATTGATTGAATCTCTTTTCGTGGTCTGATAGTCCATTTCCATAATAATGTTTAACGGTTATTCATCCAAAGATGATTAGTTCTGGCACCAGGGCAAGGCATAATCTTTATCTAATATTTTTTTAAGATTTGTCCTTTTTAGAATTGTCGCAAATAATATTATTGAACCAGAATTTTCACTAAAAAGGGGACGACTAAACCAGGTAACTGGAAAACTACGTTATGCTATGTTATGCTGTGGTCTTGCTCTTTTATTTGAAGAAAAAAAAATTGGGTTAATTTGAATTCGATTTTTTTAAAGTAAAAATTGGCTTATCCTTTATTTCCGTTCTCTACCCTATCAACTCTTACGCTCTGGCTCTTTTCACCACTTTCATCCATTTTCTCATTACCTGTAACAATACATATGCAGTTATTTGATTATTTGAAAATATTTGTTACTTTCAAATTAGGAGTTTGAGCCATAATAGGTCTGGTCACATTTTCACATAGCACTATTATTGCTACCAATATATCATTATACCAGTTTAAAAGAGCATACTCATAATTTGGGTCACTAAACCTCATTCATTTTGAGTTAGTGAGTTTTTAATCCAGTGTACAAAAATATAGAAACATTAACAATAAGACTGTCTACAAGACCGCTTGGAAATATTGATATAATTTCTCCACACTAGTGCAGAAAGGTAATCTTTCTAAAATAATTGTGTTTACCAGTAGTAGAAACATTTCTTAGATAGAAGTAAACACTTTAGTCACGTAAAATATTTTATTAGCATTTTTAGCAAACTAACAGTATGTATCATGCAACAATGACTTAACCATGATAAACAGCTTTTTGTATAAGGAATTGTCACAATTATAAAAAATTAAATAAACTTTAAACTTTATACAAACGTCCAGCTTTTATATTTTAAAATAGTTTTTATAAGATAAATTTAACAACATTTTCTAACATAAAGTCATGAGTTGTTTTAATTTTGAGTATCTTTTCTAAAATGTAAATATAACTAATAGAAAGCACAAAAATTTATTCATTTTTCATTCCATTTGGAATTCAATATATTTCAATTTAAACAAAAAAAAAAAGGTGTTTTTTTATGCTACAGCCAAGGGTTAATTACTGATTTCTTATATTTTTTTCTTTCTTTCAAAATTAAAACAACAATTGACCATAATCATTTTATAAACATTTAATCAAAAACTTATAATTTTTTTATACGCCAAATTTGCTGTTTCTAATTTAACTAATGTTATACCTCAAACGGGTATTTCGGTACACAATGTTATTTTTTAACTTTCGTCAACTTTTCTTCCTCATTGTTTAAACAATATGAAAACTTCCCCCCTAATAATTAAATATTGAATACCAAATTACCCCTAAAGTAAACCTTACAATCCTTCTATTGCAATATATTTCTAATATGTAAAACCTATGATGAATAGTACAGAAAACATATAAGATAAAACTTTTAGAACAAGATGCCTTTTCATAAAAATAATTGAATTGATATTATGGTGAAATTTAAACAAGTATTATTAGAAAATACCATTGAATATTTATTTTAAAATATCAAGAAAATTAAAAAAAAAACACTTTCGGCATCATCACAACCCTCTTATATAGGACATTAAATTTTTGTTTGAAGATCTCATGCAAGTATTTTTCTTAAAGCATAAGCGTTATGAGTAGCGGCGACATCGCCAAAAAGTACAAATATATGATGCAATTCATACAAAGCTAGGATTTCTACGAAAATACTTAAGTAAATATATCAGTTGATAATCTTAGGGGATGCAGCAGCCATTTAAAAAAAAAACAAGAAAAAATCATGCATTTTTTCATGATAACAAATATATTACAAATATTTGATTTCCTTACTTTATCAATATTGATAGCACTCACGCCTTACATTATCAACTGATATTTTCAAATTATAAACTTCGTATAAGTAGTATTTCTAGATAGGGATTGGTGAACGCACCGCTGCTCTAAACTCTTAAAATAACAGCTTTACAATATTTATAAAAATTATATGGATCGGAGTTTCTCTTCCACCCTGTATATATTTAAACGTTTTATTTTTTAAATTTCGACAATTCCGTTAAACTAATCTCTCAATCATGTTTTTACACGCCTTTGACAGGGAACTGAGTTTTTTCTATTTATCTAAAAAGTAATTTATATTCACATGATATGAGAGTGTTTAGACTAGAAATAGATTTTTTACATGTCACGTTTCTCTAATAAACACAACAAATATACTTTTGGGAGGCGTGTCAAATATAAATAATATGGCACTGGTTTAAAGATACAATTCAATATACAGGGTCTGTAAAACTCTGTCGAATTTCTGTTAGTCCTAATATTTAAGATAAAATTTTCTAAATGTTTTTCCAATCAGATGTACACAGTATATCTGACATAGTTATTAACAGGAAAATAACATTAAGAGGAATTGGAATATTTTTCACAATTGCACATTTTGAACTATCTGTGGTAATTTAATCTGAATAAACAAAATGAGTGTTTTGGGAGTATTATTTAAAATGAAGTTGGGAAATAGGTAGCGTAGAATTTTGACACTTAAACCACTTTTCAGCGGAAAATTCTAAATGAGGAAATTCATGTTGAGTAGTATTTGGCTATGTGACCATCTTCATTATGTTTTTCATTTATTTGTTCTTAGTTTTTGGACTAAATACACTTTAAATATGAAAAAGATAAATTATATTTATCTGATTCCATAGTATTCAAAGTTTTTTTAGTTATATTAAAACCACCAAGATTTCGCTATTCACATATAACATTTTCAAGTTTTAATAGAAGATTGACTGGTCGTTAAAAACTTAAATGTGGGTTACTGCTTAAAGAAGACCCAGATCGAAAGGCCTTTGACACTTTTTATGTATCATATGTAATCTGATTAAAAAAATAACATTCAATCCTGGTTTATTTGTGTAAACTAGCAGATTTATGCCTTAGAAATAAATATATTTTGTTGTGTTTATTAAATTTGAATCAAAAATTACCTTGGAGGATGATAATTATTTTGTGCGCGTTAGTTCCTCACGAAATATTTAAAAAACATCAATTGAAATATTCAGACACATAGCTCTATATTTGTAGCTTGTCAGTTCATGTCTAAACATATTAAAGTTTGTTCATAAAAATTAATTTTAAATTCCCATAGCAATCTATCAAGGAACAAAAATAAAGCAAACTCTAATGTATAATGCAAGGTATTTTGAAATTTTTATTTGACTTGATAGATCACATGAGATTTTTATTTAATATGCTATATGTCTGTTAAACAGCAATTATCAATAAATATTATGATTAGTTTCTGAAAAATTATAAAACGGAACAATCTTGAAGAATGTTGTATTTTTTAGGTTCTATAAATGATTCTTCAGGACAATTCCATTCAAATAATAATACTGATACGTTAAAGAAGATCACTGGTAGATGCTTATTAAGAATATTTTTATTCACAATATCTTAAAATGAATTTATTAATTGTAAACAATACCTGAAAAATAAAAACATTTAAGTAATATGTTTGAAACAAATTTCCTTTTCTGAGTATTTTATTCAAACCAGTAATCGTCTTTTCCTTGAAATCTACACAATATAAAACTCATTGCAATATAAAGATAAAAAACGCAAAAACTATTAGACTAAGCGAGGATATCTAAAAAAATATCTCTAAACGATTTTAACTTTATTCTGGATTTATAAGTAGCTCCGCTGAAAACACATGTATAATCTTTTTAATAAAAAAAATGCTTCAATTAATTACATCATTTTTCAGCAAATTTAATGTGGAAGCTTTTCCTCTTGCGGTGAAGAATGTACTTATTTCATTCTAATTGACCATGTTTTTCCAGTTGACGGTAGTGGTGACTTTTATTAATTAGTCTTAACGAATTTCCAAAAAATACAAAAAAAAAAAGATTAGGACTGGCTACAAATATCTCCAGATCTAAGAGAAAATCTTTTCTCGCTAAGTCTTGTCTCATTACAGTCGCCTTCTCTTACAATCACAAAGTTTCCCCTTGCTCAAAATTTAATCACATCATCACATTGCCCTATAGGGTCCCTGCATCTTTAAATACTGTATAACCAAAGAAGGGCCGCCTGCAACTATTTCTGTCGGTATCTGAGAAAGGGGACAGTTTTCGATGCTCATAATACCCAAATTGGAGCAGAGTGCAAGCTCAAAGGGCAGATTGTGTAAAGTAGGGTTGTCATTAATATAAAGAGACTCTAGATTTTCAAGTGTTCCTATTTCTTCAGGAAGGAATGCCAAGTTATTTTCACCTGCACTCAAAAATACAAGATTAGTAAGATGGCCAATAGCTCTAGGTAAGGAAGTTAACTGATTAGACTGAACGATAAGCCTTTGAAGCTCTTTTAGGTAGCCAACTTCTTGTGGCAGCTGCTCTAAACGGTTTTCTTCTAAATCTAGGACACGCAGTTTACGTAAATTACCAATACTTGGCGGAATTCTACGTAGCAAATTATTTGATAGAACGAGTACCTAAAAATTTAATAACAAATGAATGTCTCAATTGTATAGTGGATCATTAATTGTTTACTACATTATTATTATTATAAATTATCTACCTCTAAACTTTGTAGGCACTGGATATCATCTGGCAACTTGCTTAATTGATTTGTTCCTAAATTTAGTTCTACCATATTTGTCCAGGTGCCAACGTCTAATGGTAGTGATGTGAGTTGATTTTCCTTCATATTGAGTTTAGTCAAGTGTTTAGCTCTTGAAAATATTCCATAAGGAATTTTATCTATCTGGTTATGTTCCAAGTTAACAGAGTCAACATTGACAAACTGTGATGGGCCTAAAAAAAGAACAAAATATACAGAGTTTAATTTCACAGAAAACATTTAATTTTTTAAATTTCATTGAAATACAGAGTGGACCACTCAAAATCGAGTATTTAAAATAAAGCAAATTTTATTTGAAATGGAAAGTTGCATTTTCATTTAACCCATATTTCCATACTGTATATTAAAGCAGAAATATTACATTGTTTCAATAAGGAAAATTTGATTCTAAAGGTAGAATTATTTGTACAACTTGTTCAAATAGATAAAACGAACAAGAATCAAGAAAGGAAAATGTTTAAGTAAAGTCCCTTTCATAAATGTACGTGACCAGACTACTCAAATTCTCCAAAGTTTCTAGCCTCCAGTTTCCTTTAGTATGCAAAACAATCCTTTAAAATAAAAATGACTTATTAGAGATTTTTAAAATTGGTTTAAAACGTCCAAATATTTGGAATATGAGAATTATTTGCAAAATCCTAATTCATATAGTCAATAATTTGCAATTTTCAGATAATATGTATAAGTATAAGTAAGACTTTTACCTCCTGATGGATATGCTGAAAAATTATTTCTCGACAACGTGATACTAGTTAGCTCACTTAAACTTGACAGAAGTCCTTCTGGTAGTTGAGAGATAGCATTGCCTTCAACATTGAATTCATCCATATGTTTACAGTTACTAAGAGATGTGGGTATTTGTGTAAGTCTGTTGTACCTATTGTAATAGTTATTTATGTTAGAAACATGTAAAGTTGCAATTTATACTCAATATGACACACAGAAGAATGTACGCCAATAGTGAAAAAAGTCAGTTTAATCATGAACTGAATACAATATTTTTACTACTATTACTACTACTATTTCTAACTTAAAATAGTTGAAAACTTTATTTTTGTGAAAGAAAATAAAAGTAAAATTCTCGTTTACTCTAAATCAAATACAAATGTCAAAATTTTAACAGATGGTATTTACTAGTTGATAGACCATGAAAGAAAAAAATTCCTGCCAAATTACATAACTTAACAGTACATTGCTTTAGTTATCTCACCCACATAGACAAATTTTAATAAACATTTTAATCAGCGTCACGATCTTGAGATAGGATAGTTGTGTTTTTTTGTTATATTATTATAAATATTGAATATATATTTTCGACTCTAAATTGATGACTGAAAATTCAATTTTGGAATTGTTGAACAATATAAAGACTGATTTCAAAGTAATAGGCGAATAGAAATCTATACATAAGAAAGATTTTCGATAGTTTAACATCTTTTAGATAAGCAGATTTATGTGTCCAAAACATCAGATGAACATAGTTATGTTAAAATTTCGCTTAAAAATAACATAGGGAATGTCTGGATATTTGACTGATAAGGTTTGAAAGCTGATGGCTCCTCTAAATTAATATAAGAACATAAAGCCAATAAGTCCTTGTTTTTAAAATACATGGTCTGTTACAGTTTTTCCTTTTAAGTCAAAAACTAAACAATATTTTTTCTTCAAAGTTGGTAGATGACTATTCCTTTTTAAAAAACTGCAAGTTTTGTTAAAAAAATATTTTAATCATTTTTTCCTCCAGGGTGTTGCTTGGGTTAGAGCAATTTTAACTCCCTTATTTGTGAAATCCTTGGTTCAATGTCAATAATTTTAAAATAATTTGATTCATTCCTCAATCTCCTTCAAGTAATAAACCTATAGCAAAGAACAGCTTTCCAGTTATCTTGCAAAAAGTAATTATTGTAATTATGGTTACTAAAACAACTAATACAATTAGGTATTTCCAAGGAATAGTGGCTTAATATATTATTTTTAAATAAAAAATGTATCTATGAAATGAATACATATGTAAAATGAGAGTGTTTGGTTTTTATAATTACCAAAATAATGTAAAATTGCCGCATGCTCCTACTGTTTGTGACATTTTAAATAGTTAAAAGTTATTCATTATTTGAACAAAATTGAATAAGAATTTATGTTAAAATTATTGATACTAGGCCAGTGGCGTCAAAAATATGGGCCTAAAGTAATTCTGACCTCTTGCAGCACGCCAATGGAAAAGTTACTACAGTGTTTTTTCTATCAGAATTTGATGTTTTTAGACAAATAATCTTCGATTTTGGAAGTAATCTAGCCAAAAAAAATGTTTTCTCGATAATTAAGCACTGAAGGTTTTTAGATCCCCACCTAATTTTTCATTTACAGATCTAGTACCTATCATGCATTGTATCCCGACAATCTGTAGAAGAAATCATAAACAATTAAACAACATTCAAAATATATTTTTTTAAATTGTATAAGGAATGTTAATCAAAATATGTAGTAATAAAATTTACAAACTCTATAAAATGCATAATATAATCCTGATAGTAAAATAAATATATAGAATATGGACAGAAATTTAAAATCAAGGTTCAATAAGACAATAAGCAAATAAAATGAGACAAGCGTTGAAATCTTACCTTAATCCTAACCTAGTCAACTGCTGTAGTTGTCCTATAGATTCGGGAATATCTAATAATTCATTATGTTGCAGATCTAATGTAGATAAGTCAACGCATTGGCCAATTTCAACAGGCAAATGTTCTAAATGATTGTGAGAAACATCAAAAGTCAACAAATGTATCAAGTATCCAATACCAGGGGGCAATTCTTTAATTTTGTTCTCTCTTAAGCTTAACATGGTTAAAGAAGTCAAATTTCTTATTTCATCCCCTACATATCTTATTCTGTTAAATCGCAAAAAGAGAGTAGTCAAGGTAGTTAGTTTGTAGACAACATCTGGTATATCATTTAGTTTATTGTGTCTCAAGTCTAATACTTTTAATGACCTCAAGTTTTCTAAAGAATCAGGTAAGCTGGTTAAAGAATTTTCACTTAAAGCTAGAGTTTGAAGGCTTGTTAAACATCCAATTTCATTTGGCAAACATACTAACTTATTACCATAGAGGTATAGTTCAGACAAATGATGTAAATCCCTTACAGTTGGTGGAAGTAGGGTTATATTAGATTTACTAAGATCTAGTCTTTTTAAACCCTCTTCCCTACATCTTATAAATTCTTTAGATACATCTAAATCTGCTTGAATAGGTTGTTTATTCTTTTTCGCAGTTGGTTTTAATTTATTTGATTCAGGGTGTTTGACAGTTACTACTTTGGGACGCGTAACATCTCCTGAAAGAGAGCCAGAAGAAAATTTCTTCTTATTGGCATGTTCCAGAGATCCTGAGGATTCGGCTTCAGGCATATTTTCAGAGGATAGCAAAAAATCAGCACTAGCTTGTGACATTTTTTGCTGGAACTACACCGTAAACATGACTGTTTGTTTACAAGAATTGCAAGTCCGCAATAATGTCATTTAAATACATTTTTAGCACTTCACTGTGATGAAATTGTAGTTTTACGAATAATAACAATTTATAAGTGCAACAGACTCTATTGAAGGACAAATATGCCTCCGCCCATATAAACACTAGATAGATTATGGAACTTGGAACATTGTTGCCGATAGTAAATACACAAATCAACTCTGTGGTCACAAATAATATATGATGCAATAATTAAAACGTTTCCAATATAAAAATGTAGAAAAAATCCTAACGGTTTCCTTAAAAAGTTTCACAAGATTGCGCAAACCGTGATTTCATTCAAAATAAATATTTTTTAATAGGAAAATATGTTGTACTATTTCTGAATTTTACATGTTTATTGATTAGTGGCACCGCAGCACCGACGTTGTCATCGATTTTGACAGCTGTCCTTGATTTACAGGTTGGTCAACTTGGTTTATGATCCTATAGTCCTACCCTCTAAGCAATGCAATGTTATTTGTTTGATATCTGTTTTAAAACCGATTACTTCTTCAATAAATATTTTATTCAGAGAATAGGGCGTGAAATAATATTGAAATAATTAACAAACCATAGACACACAGCGATTTAGTGAGTTTTAAGGTTCCTTAGAGAACAGTTGGCAACGGTGGTTTATGGTCTATGTGCCATGCTATAGACTAGGGTTTTTTCTTTTATCAGTGCTGCGGGAGTGGTGTTTCATGCTTTCGTGATTGCCGTGTTGTGAATGAAGTAGTTTACAGCGATGTTCGGTAAAGTTAATAAAAATTCGTGTTTTATCGAAAAAGTGTACATAAAGTAAATCAAAAGTGTTTTTCAGTGAATGTTAGTTTGAAAATAATGTGCGGTAAGTTATAATAGACATGTTTCGGTGTATACCTATTTTTAAAGGCTGCAATAGACAAGTTGAAACGGTAGATAAGAGACATTGTTCTTTAGTAAATGTTCCTGAAGATATTTTAAGGTACTCGAGAAGTTTAGAAGAACTGCTATTGGACGCTAATAGGATACAAGTTTTGCCAAAGGTAACTAGATCCTCTTAGTGCCCCTGTTATGTTCTTAACTGTTGCTTTAATATTTTTTAGAACTTTTTTCGGCTGCACAGACTGAGGAAACTTGGTTTAAGTGACAATGAAATTAATAACTTGCCATCGGATATTCAAAATTTCGAACATCTCGTCGAGCTTGATGTTTCCAGAAATGGTAAGTAAAGTAAAATGAGGTTGCTGAACCAGTAAGAAAACCAGTTTTCCTATAATCACTTTTATATACCTACAGATATGTTTATGTTTTATTTTTCTAAATAACTTGATATATTTACTCTTTTATTATTATTTTTTATAAGTAGAAAAAAAAGTTTATAAATAAATATCTTCTTCTGAGTTAACTGTTTTGCAGAATTTTGTTTAAATAAATTTGCTAATAGGAAGTGGCTAAACACACAAATATGCGGCATTTTTAATTTTACTGATGATTAAAGTAGATATATATATATATATATATATCAGCTATTTATTCGGATTTCTTAAAAACCATACCGCCTTTATACATATTTAATGCTGCAATTTTTTGAACAGAAATACTTTAAATTGTATCCATTGGAGTACTAGCCACATCTATAAATATAAATAATATATGCAACCTACTTAATACATTAAAATAATGTAATAGTTATGTTATTACCATGAGAACATGGCAGTAATAAAAAGCAAAATTATATTTTTCTACCTGCAAAAATTCGGACTATTATGCAGTTATTTTGTATCTGTAGATTCTTTCATACTGTATCTTTCAAGTATTGTGTAAATAAAAAGTCATCAGATTGGAATGTAGTGTGCAACGCCTACTTTTATATTACATTTGATTTATTGTTTATTATAAGTGACATCAGTATCATTATTATGAGAATGAGGTTATAATGTTACAAAAATATGATTTATCTGTTAAAATCTTTTGATTCCATATTTAAATCGGAGAATAAGATAATTTTACTGCTATTGGGATATTTAAGTGGATCATGTGTCAAGTTATTTTAAAAATAAAAAACGATTTATCTAAGTATCCTTAAGATATCAATTATAGCTATTATATTTTTATTTAATACTACCGCCACTGTTAATCGGATTTTATATGATTTTTTTTTGTTATTCTCTTGCTTATTTTTAATTCCAACCTGTCCTTATCTTAGCATTTAGCTAGATATACAGGAAAGTGGTTTTTAAAAAATACACTTTGTGATAGGAAAAACCATATAATACTTTCTATTATTTAAGAAACACTATATTGTTCTGTCACGGATAAAGTCAGATTAACCCCTTGAAAGACCCTAAACAATTTTTGGTGCCCTTTTTTTCTATTATGATGCGTTGAAGAATTACATCTCGTATAAGCACATATTACTTTTTTATTTTTTTAGAAATAAGAAAAAACTGTTTAGTTTGCTCATGCGTTAATCCAACCTAGGTCTCAAGTTGATGTTTATCCATTAATTAATGTTTTAAGTTTGACATTTTTTTTATAATACGTTTCTTTCATCTACCAAAATCAAAATTTGAGGATGCATTACATTATAAATGAAACAACTTTATACGGTATAAAAAAAAATGAATAAAAATATTTGAATTAATAGAGGACACTAATAAAAATTCTGTTTTTTTGAATATCTGTTACAGTTGTGTTAAACTATCAATTCATCCAACTTAGATAATACCAATTTCTATTAAACCGTCAGTTTTGTACCTATATGCTTTGGTTAAATAAGCAGCGAATAAATGCCGAAAATAAACGCTATTTACGTAGATTAGTGGATTTAGGAGGATCATCTGTGAAATATTTTAAAATAATAAATTTATTATTTACGATTACACTTGATATTATTATTAGAAGATAAATTTCTTATATAATATGTTCTATATTGCTTGAATTTTATGTATTTTTTTTTTGGTAATATTCCGATGGGTCAATGTTGTTCCTTTTTATTACCTGTAGAAGTTCCTTATCTTCGATATTAGGTTGTTTAAATGATACACTTTTTAAAGGAAAATAATATAATACTAGCTATAATATAAGAACCAGTGTCTTCTATTACAAGTTGATGTGAATCTAGTAATTCAAGTTTGTTTTTAAAATTTGTTGTTTTCATATACTGAATTCAAAATTTGAAGCCGCAGTGAATCATAAATAAAACATTTTCATGAAAACACTAAAAACTGTTTATATTATATAAAAGGGAAAATCAATAATAAGATTTAATTTGATAAATGAGTTAACACCAAAAAAAAGCATGTTATATTCGAATATCGGTTACAATTTTGTCAAACTATCAGCTTATCCAAATTAGTTGGTAATTTGCATACCAATTTCTGGTCGAATCCTCAGTTCTGTATTATGTGCTCTAGTTAAATAGGCTTGCCGAGAATAAGCCCGATTTACGCAGATTGGGGGAATTAGGAAGTTTATCCGTAAAATATTTCAAAATCAAAAATTCATTATTTACGTTTACTCTGGATATTTTATTATTTAAAATTTCCTCTCTTAAATGAATTTTATATGTTCTTTTGCTAATATTCCATCCAGTTGGGGAATGTTGTCCATTGTTATTGTCTGTAGAAACATTTTAATTTTGACTGACTTAATAAAGCGATAAAACTGATTTAAAATGAAGCCCGCATATATTTTTGTAATTGGTAATGTTAATACTTCTGTCAGTGTCCCAGCTATTAGACCCGCATTGAAATATTTTTTATAGCAAGTATTTTTTTTTCAAAAAGTGAGCCATTTTTTAAAAATATTCATTTTTTTTTTAGTTTTTCTGGAAATAAATAAATAACAAGCCTTGAGCCACTGTATGTAAATTCTGATTAAAAGTTTGAATACCGCACTTGAAAACCTTTATCTGTCATCGGTCAATTTGACACAAACATATTGCAATTTATTTAAAATTGACTTCTTTTGAATTTGAAATCCTATATATTTTTACATATTGAGGATTTAAAAGGTCAACATGGTACAAATATGAATGTGGTTATGAATTTCTGATTAAGTTAATTAACAGCTTTTTACAACTGCTTTTAATTTCAAATGAAATATTGGTATTTATATAATCTATTTATTTAATTAACAATCACTTATGGATAACATACAATCTATTATTATATAGATTCGCTTTTTTATTATTTAAATTCATTAAAATATTGGATAGTTAAGCCACACTATATAATTATACCGAAATGTACAGAGTGTAATGGATATAATCATTCTATAGTTTAGATTTGAACCTACCTGTTGGGTTATCCGGTATAACTTCTTACGATATATGATAGACCAAAAATTAATAATACATTTATTGGTAAATATTTGAAGGATTGTGTCTTTGAAACTCAGGACTCAATTAACTTTCCTCTTTTTACATTTATAAACCGTCGCTATTAAGGACTCGAAAAATTATTGCCTGTTGAATCTGATGACTTCTTTAAAGTATGGACCAATACAATTTAGGTTAAGTTGGGTGAAGTTTCATTTCAATAAAACAATTCAAAGATACTACAACAGTGTTTTTTAAAGAACTTATACAAATATACTAAATGAGTTAATTTTAAATTGTCTAATATACCATAGCAAACCAGTCACCAATGCGAATTCTATTCAGGTAAAAAAAATACTGTCTCCTCAGATGAGAAGTTTTCTATCAGCAAAACCGTAACAATCCCCAGTTGCGGAGAGATCTCAAGGATTGGTGATTTGATATAAGACTTGTTTTCATTTGGCTCAAAAATTCGTTTTTAATTAAAATAAGTGACTGTATAAGTAATGATGCCTTTCTGCATTCCTGAAAAATATTTAGTACTTGTAGAAACGGTGCTATATCTGTGATTATTATAAGAAATTAAGGATTATTTTTCGCTGATATAAATGATACTTTTTATCCAGACGTAATTTCCTATCACACGGCTTTTTCACTCTAATTGTTCTTTCTTTCTTTCTTTCTTAATGACTACTTTCCCACGAATGAATACGCTATTTTCAGTTCAATGCATAGTTACATTCCAGAGACTACACGCCAGGGTATTACAAACTTATGGCCTTCTCTAACCTACTTCATCCATTTGAGTTTTAATTGCCATTATTTTTTGCTTTTTTGAAATCTGTAATGTATCTATTTTAGTACTTCGGATTATTTTTTTCACAGACAGTGTTTTCAATTGTGAAATGAAACTACTTACCTAAAGTAAATTAAAATTTATTTGTCAGTCGTGTGGACATTAATAATTATTTGATAAATTTTTTTTTTTAATATTCATAAAACAAAGATAAAGCACGATGGAAAACTACGTTCATTTTTACCATTACCTTATGTCGTACTTATCCCAATATCTTTGGTCATTTTAACCTCAACACCTGAAGTCTAGCACCCTCCGTTATAATTGCTCTAGCAGTTTTGATCGTTCTTATCCCGGACCATAATAAAATGAAAAACTGCATCAGAATTTGTTTCGCAAGTTTTTTGAGAATCTGAAAATACCAAATAAAGGTATTATGCTTATTATTACTATTATATTCAAGAAGAAACATACCACAAAAAATTCTAATATTGTTGTTGTATATCAAGTAATGTTTTTTTAATTTTTAGTGCTATTTTAAAGGTCAGTAGGTATGGAATACTTGGGCTAGTTGTTACAAAAAACCCATACATTTTTTACATCTGGTTCTTTTTCTAATGTTACGAATAAGTATGATGAGTCATAATAAAAATACTCATTGATAAAATAGTAATACACCTTTTGAAAAAAAATATTTTGTGTTAATGCTTGCAAAGTGTGACAGCATTTTGTCACATGAAACGGGGCAAGTCTCCTAGTACTATGCTCAAATCACCACCGATGTTATGGAGTATTCTCAAGTTTTGATGTACTGGACACTCGAGTAAAAAATGTTTAACCGATAACCTCATGTTACATATTTCACATCTTGGTTGAGGGGTTCTTGAGATTACGTAACCATGTGTGATGAAAGTATGGCCTAGTCTTAATCTAGATAGCATCACTTGTTGATATCGGTTTGTGGGGTTGAACTTCCAAGGTTGGACCGATTTTTTTACCTCAGCTAGATATGAGGTAGAAGTGCTCCATTCGGTTTGCCAGTGGGATATTACTCTGTTTTTGTAAAAAAGTTTCAGATCCGATAAAGGTGTTCTGTACTCAGTTAAAGTGGTTGGTGTTGATATTGCATCTTTTGCCAGTTTGTCTACTTTTTCGTTATTCACGATGCCTATATGTGATGGTATCCAAAGGAATTTGATGTTGCTATGATGGTTATTTGAGGCAGTGAACAATTCATTTTTTATTTTAGTAATAAGTGGGTGTGAATGTTGATACTGTTTGTAGTTTGTTAAGTTCATTTCAAGATATTTCGTTGACTTACCATCTGCTTGGAGAGTACTATCAGTTAATCTTGTAAATTCTTCATTTTAAAGTAAAGAACAACAGGATCGTACTTGAATGTCTGCCAAGAATTTAGTGACTAGTTATGCTCAAGCGCTGATATTTAATTTTTCAAAAAATTTTTGCAAAATAAAACATAATAAATACAAAATGAATTACTTTCACAATAAAATGTTGCAATAAACTAAAATTCAGTTTCAAAATAATCCTCCAGTAACCCCAAGTTTAAATACCATCCTGTACTAATTTGCTTGGATTAATGACCACCTACCGAGGGATTTACTAATAGTTCTCTGAATGCAAGTGGCTCGAAATTAATGCGAAATATTTCCTTCTCTTTTTCAGATGAAGGTACTGTCTCAGCTTTATTCACCCGTTTTTCTTTTATTAAAGATAACCCGTTTTTCTGAAAACATTTTTTGTCGTTTTTCTTATTTACCTTTTGACAATTGTGACGCTCCCAGTTCATCTTTTACAGAAGTGTCTGGTATTTCGGCCTTTGCAATTTTTTGGATTTTCTCTATCCAGGTTTTGGTAGGTATTAACTAGTTCTGAAGAAATCAACTATTTAAACTTATTGAATTTCCCGAAGAAGACGGCAATATTAGTTTTGTTGAAGCTGGTGGCCTCGGATAAATTTACTGATTATATCGTTCATATTGATAATCTTGAATGTCTTTTTAGAAATCCGGTAATCCATTTGGGACCTGGCCATTAGCGAATCTCACCAACTTTGAGGCTTTTCCATAGTCACAGGCAAGATTTTCAGTTCTCTGGGACTTACTTTTTTTAAGTAATTTATCTAGTTTTTTTATACCTCACTCCACCCTAGTGGAAATATAATTGATTTGTAATTTCTAGCAGTATGTTAGTAAACTTCTGTAATAGATATTGAAATTGCTAACAGCTTCCCTGATTGAAACGGGACGTTCATTATTCTTAACTACCCTCTAAGCTCTAAGCAGAACTTCAGAAGGTGGAGCAGTTCTGGTTGTTTCTAACTTATGGTTGCAGACCATCTAAAATTAAATTATGGAGACATTATGTTGCCTGCGGCAGCAACAATAACTTTTTTAAGAATGTGGTAGTACTAGGGCTCAAAAAGCAATTTTTTTAAATGATGCTACAATTTAAACGACGATGCATCTTCTGAGCAATCGTATAATTCTCAAAAGATGTGGTTTACGTACCCTATTAGTTTTTATTATACATGTCACAATACAACAAAACCCAGATGAGGGCTTTTAAACTAACAGCAACCACAATGTTATCTATACCATTTGATACGCAATGTTTTACACTAAAAGCAATAACTCCATAAAAGTACAATATTTCGAGACACTAAAACTAATTTCCACAAAGATTCTCTCAGCAATTGACAGCTTATACTTAAACCCACGCTCTATAAATTTTATTTTGTGGCGGGAGTTCTTAGAGACTTGAAGAACTATTGGGTACTTGCTAGTCAAAAATATTCTGATATTTTTCTTAATTCGCGTTGTGACAACTTACCCATGTGGCAATTAGCCCCGTTCATCCCTAAATCTGAAATGACTACTTAGTGCGATTCCGGAGAACTAAAAGTGTAACGTTTAGAATTTTGAAAATTATCTAGAATTTTAACGCCTGATAGTAACTTTCAAAAGAAGAAACGTATTTTTCGTTGCAATATTGCAAATTTGCTAATCTATTATACTGTTCATTTTTAATGAACCAAGTCTCAAATTATTAACGAAACACAACTCTATATTTTTATTCTCATGTTAATGGACTCAATCTCTCCGCTTTGTGAAGGCAAAGTACACTGATTTTCTCCTGACCTAATTAAATGATCAAAGAGCTTTGTGCGAATGTTCAAATACCAGCACCAGTAAGACGATGAGAAGGAATTTGAAAACAACGAAACGATTACATTTCTGAAACCACGGTATTAGTTACTCTAAAGTTTGCAAATAATACCTCTCTCTACATTTTAAATAAGCTTATTTTTGTAACAAATTCTTAATTTTGACAATTAGTATTTTATATAAACTTGTTCAAAACCAATTCCATATTACTTTTCGTGTTCTGGCACGAATGGAGTTTTAATTATTGTAATGCAATGACCTCAAAATGCAGTTTTGAAATATTTTTTTAATAGTAAACACGAAGGTTATTGATTTATAACACATTTCTTGTAAAAATATTAAGTGTTCACTTTAAAAGCAACTGATAATGAACAGATAATATTTTATTATCTAATCTGAAACAGACTATTATTTAGTAAGATCATAATTAGCGTTTCGCGCATATAAGACCATTTTAAAATAGATTCACACTTTAACAAATTATTAATTAGGGTAAAACACTTCTTATTGGCTATATTTAAATGAACCAACTCAGCACCTGAAAATGTGAAAAAAGATACTTAGTGCGTGCTAAACTCGAATATCAATAAAATATTTCAATGATTTCACGTCTAATGTACATTCCATTCCATTGTGCTGGTAATGAAATTATTAATGGGGGCACTGTGTTCCTAATTTTGAAGATTAAGAACCGCAGGCAGGGACAAGTTTATGCGACTGTCTCACAGAAATGCATTTCCCAGATATTAGTAGATTGAAATCAGTGTTTGTGGGAATTTGAAATAAACCTACGTTATTTTCTGTCACACGTATTTTTCAGTCTAATTGTCCTTATTTTCCTAATTGATACTTTCCCAGGATTGTATACCCATTTTCAAAGACTATACGCCGGGGTATTATAAACTTACAGCCTTCTTTAACCTACTTCAGCCAATGCATTTGTGTCTTGATGGCCAACCTATTCATTACTTTGGACTATTTTTCGCTGACAAAGTTTACAATTTTGAAATGTAATTACTTATCTAAAATAAATTTAAATGTATATATTAACTGCGTGTACATTAATTAGATCATCAATTGTTTTTCTGATATTCATAAAACAAAGATAAAGCAAAATGAAAAACTACGTTCTATTTAATACCTCGTTCCTAAGACATTCTTTTACCATTTATCTTAGGTCGTACTTATCCCAACATCTTAGGCCATTTTAGCCTCAACACCTGAAGTCATTTGAACATCCTACTTTATAATTGCTCTAGCAGTTTTGATCGTTCTTATTTCGGTCTACAACAAAAAGAAAAATTGCGTCAGATTTTTGTTTAGCAAGTTTTTTGAGAATCTGAAAATACCAAACAATGAATTATTAAAAAATAATTTTCGATCAGGCACATTAAAAAATACATAAAAACACTAGATTATTGTCAATGAAATGTTTTGATATAATTTATGTTTTTTGTCGAAATGAACTGCAATTCAATTCTTTATTAAAGGATGACGACATATCCATAATTAATTTTTAATATTGTGACTAGTCTCCTTGTATAATTTGTATTTGTCGCAATGGACAATAAATATTGGGTATTATACTTTTTATTACTATTATATTCAAAAAGAAACATACCACAAAAAATTCTAGTATTATTGTTCTCATTGTCTATCAAGTAATGTTTTTTTAATTTTCAGTGCTATTTTAAAGGTCAGTAAGATGAGAGATTGGGACTAGAATACCACATCCCATTATTTTACCAGTATTTTAGGTGGTACTTGCTTCAGCACTGTAGGTCATTCTAACCTAGCACCCTATATTAAACTTGCCCTAATAAAAGGAAAAACTGTTTCAGAATTTTGAAAATCAATGAAATATTAAATTACGAATTGGAAATATAAAACACAAGATTTTGTGTTCCTAATACCGTATTTGAGAAAATGGATAATGTAGTTCAAATTACGAATTATTTAAAAAATATATATAAAAAACTTTGTTAATTAAATACTAAATGCGAAATATACGCCAAAAATGGTATTCATTATGAGATATATTTAAATGAACTAACTCAGTACCTGAAAATATGAAAAAGAGGTACTTAATGCGTGATAAACTCAAACCTCAAGAAAATATTTCGATAATTCCATGTCTAATGTCCTTAGTCAGTTCGGATTCCATTGTGCCGGTAATGAAATCGTTAATGGGAGCATTGTGCTCCTAATTTTAAGACCGGAGGCAGTGACAAGGTCGCTTAAAGGAACTTTAAGGCCAGCAGCAATTTAAAGATTATGAGACGGTCTCACAGAAATCACAGAAATGCATTTTACAAATCAGGTATAATTTCCCAGATACGAGGACTGCTGCTTTAATTTCGGGATAGATGCAAACAAAAATATTTAGAATTTAAAAAGTACTTTTATTATTTTTCAAAATATTTCCCTTCACACTATAGGCATTTTTTGGGTTGAAAAACGTTGCCACACAATTGATTTTTGATATTAGGAAATGAATGAAAGTCATTGGTTGATTATTCCCATTTCAGAGAAAACTTCTGGTAAATCCCATTTCAGAGAATAATCTCCATCATATTAATCCTTAAACAATACTGAATTTCCAAATGTGTCACATGACGATCTACTATTATCATTTCTCTTGCTGCATCAATGTTTTCTGTCTGTTTTGATCTTATTGGTTGACCTCCACGAAATTCGTCACTTAAGACTGCTCCGACCAAATTTAAATTGATACCATTGAAAACCAGTTGTTCTTGATTGTGCCTTGTCGCCAAAAGCAGTTTTTAAATCATTCAAACACTGTTTTTCACTTTTCTTCAATCGAAAATAAAACAAAATCATTGTTCGAAAATGCTCGCGATTTAAATCCATAGTTTCTTTTCGATTCGTTACTTTATAATTAAATTGTATTCGAACAGCTCCATATATTCAACTTCTGTCACTTTTGCTTATCACAACAAATGTCAAATTTTACAAATTCTCTTTCGTCAAACATCGTATAACTGTAGTGGAGCCGCATCCCGAAATTAAAGCAGAAACCTTGTATTGGTAAATTGCAATCAATGCTGATAGACATTTTTGCGATTTATTGTTTATATTGATGCGGATTTGAAAGATGTTTAGAAGCCTCATAATTCATATTTAGAACGTTTTATTTTACATCGTAATAAATGCTAAAGATAAACGGTCTTAAAATCCTAACTTTACGTTAGAGCCTTTGCGATTTTTCTATAAACATTAACACCTCATTGAAAAATGTGGACATTAGATTTCACTGACCTCAGAGGCCTTTTAAACTCAAATAAGCATGTACTATTTTAGTGCACGTGTATATTTTCACAGTATATAGTTAACAGTGGTCTTAACGCATGAGTGCACTAGAGCAATGGTGGGCATATGTTGTTTAAAAAAAAATACTCTCCCTATAATACTATATGGTTGGAGTAGGAAGGAATAGGTAACCTTGAGACTAAAAATTGATATCCAGCATAACCGTAGCGGTGTTACTAACATTCTGACACTCTCGAAACGCTAAACAAATATTACTTTATTAGTTTTTTGAGGTTGTATTTTAAATTCGATCGGTGGGTGGGCGGATTTTGATGATTTTTCGAACGTCGGTATTTTTTAATACCATGAAATAATATACGGATTTGCTCGTAGCAATTTTAAATGATATACTTGCATTTTGCAATAAATTTTTGAATTTTATGATCATTGGTTTATACAGGAATTCTTACGAATATACTAGAAAATCCGTTTTTATAAATTTTGCTAGAGGTGGATTAGCTATGTAAATTAGAGTAATTTTTATATTGAATTTATATATTTTTATTTTATAATCAATAATTATATCATAAAATAAATCATTTATACGTGATTCAGGTAAAATTTAGATAATTTGATGTTATTGCAAAATTGTAAACATAACTAAGACCCACAATGTTTGAATTATAATTCATATCAAAAAAATTTTGCGCTGAGAAAAATAGATTTATTATAACAAAGACGGTAAACCCATCATCAGTAATTTAAAAAACATTACAATAACCTTTTTTGAATAAAATTTTAATTAACGTTGTATTTTGCAAAAAAAAATATGGATGTCATTATTAGATTTTCGGAGAAATTCCTTTAAAAATGGACTTATTCAATGTTTTTAATGGATGAAAATATTTATTCTTGAATGTAAAACTAATGAATAGGAAAAATAAAATAAATATTCATTTAACCCCACTTATTGTTCAAATGGCTTTACATAGGACTGTTTTAATTTTCCGAGAAATATCAATCTTTTAAAATTAAGATAAGAAGTTAATAACGGAATGAAATTTATAAATGTGAATCACTTTTTTACTGTTTTTTATTTTTCAGGAGTGTGCTCTTGTTGAAATGAAATTTAATATTAAATCTAAGATTAGTTTTATCGATGATACAAAAGGATATCGTCTCATAAACCTAATTTATGAATTATGAAAGAGGAAGAGAGTGAATATTTACTTTCCAAGAACGTCTCGCTACTGGCATGCCAAATTAAAGAAATAAAAAAGCCGCGTTGCATTATTTATATTGAAAAATGTAGCGGTCATATAAGCTTCCTAGAAATGTGATGTCTGTATGGTATGAAATGACTAGTACATATCTAGCATAATAATTTAATTAGAAAAATAAACAATGTGAGAGATTTGAGATTAAACTGTTGTTGATTTCGTAAGGTCTATCAGATTATTTATTGCTATTTTTATATTATGAAAAACGTAATTTATCTTAAACTCTAGTTTTTAAATGAAATCATTAAAATAGGAACTATTTTTGAAAATACAATTTTTTGGAATACTTCCCTTGTTATGGTGGTCCCATAAGTTTGTGCCAGTTGAAATAAATTAAAAGATTGTCTGATATAAATCGCTGAATGCACAGTAGCATTTTAGTATTTAGTACCAGGTAAGGGAGTCTTATAGATGCCATAAAAAAATAGAAACAGTTTACTAAATAATTGTGTGACATATTTTTTTGTTTCAAACGATTCGAACTATACTGGGTGGCCAAACGAAAACGAAACAGAGCCAGGAACTACGCCAATGTTTTAAAAAAACGCAGAGACCCTTCGATTTTTGATTAAAGGGGGACACTTTTTTCCGGTATTTTAGACTTCGCTGCTTACACCTTCAAGCGAGGGTAACAATCATCCCAAAATATTTAAATGGCAGTCTTTAAATTTTAAAATTCGGCCTGATCCTTTTTAAAAAATTTCATTTTAAAATTTAAATTATGTACTTGTTTAGTTTTTAATAAGAGTTTTTAAAATTGGAATTTTTTTCATTTTTGTCAAAATAATGAAAATGACACTTTGGTCGTTGAGTACGCCAATGGTTTAAATTTTGATTTTTTTGCTTTGCATTGTTTTTGTAATTTTTTTATCACATTTGTAAAAGACAAATAGATACGATACGGACACACAAAGAACGTGAAATTAGTGGATTCGTATATCGAAGCGAAGGTTTGTTTAATTGTGTTTTTGAAAATCAAATACCATGGTTTATTCCATTGCGGAAAGGGTAGATATCATTTCGCAAATGCAAATGTAACGGCTCAGTTATTTAATGAAAAATATCAAAATAAACAGGACAGTAGGAAGTACGTTCTAGAGTTAGTGAAAAAATTTCAAGAGACTGGAAATGTAACTAATAAAAAACGAGAAAATAGACTGCCTTTAGTTAATACAGCTAGTGAAGGTGCAATTTTTGGGACATGTTCATCTAGATCCTACGTTAAGTACAAAGCAATTAGCATCTGTGTCTGGGATCGATCGAACTAGCATTCAAACCATTTTGAAGAAGAACAACTTCCATCCGTATAAAATACATTTAGTGCAGGAACTTAATGAGGATGATTATGACCGCCGTTTGCAATTTTGCGAAATAATGAGTGAGCGAGTAGCGAACGATCCAAAATTTCTTTTTAATATCCGTTTCTCCGATGAATGCAGCTTTTTTATGAATGGTATCGTAAATCGTCATAATTTAGTTTGCTTTTGCGTTAATTTGAGTCTGATATTTGGATTGTGATTAGTATAAAGAAAAAGTAACGGGTTATGTAATATACAAAAAAAGTACAAGTTTTCGGAAAATTAATATGGAAATAACCCGTGCTGCAATCATTTTACGAGCTCCAGGAATTAAAGCATTTATCTAAGCGATTTTTGCGTAACATTTCCACTTACCTATACAGCTGCTGTTTATACATCTTTTGTTATGTGCTATATTGAAATTGTCTAGTTATTGAATCAATTATTTAGGAGCGCCACGTTGAAAAAGAAATATTTCGATTCCATCTAATTCTTTTTATTTGACAAAATTCCTTATCTTTTAATTTGCCTCTTTTTTTAAATCCTACTCAAATAAAATATTCTCGCGATAAAAAATTACCTAAAAGTTTTTATTCCGACAGCCATCTGTTTTGCTTTAAATCTACTTTATCCTTTTTATCTCTTGTAGTGTGTGGCTTCTGGTTAACCCGCTTGATAAAATTTAATATTCTTCCCGTTTCATTTTAATTATTCATAGATGATTGGATATGTCTTTTTATATCATGTTTCCGCAAGAAAACCTTCAAAGACACCCAATGGCGTCTCAACGTGGTCAAGGAATAAAACATAAAACATATTTGTTAAGTAAAGACGTTGTATTAAAAAAGGATTCAAATGTATGAGGATGTATCAGAAAATAACGAAACTAGTGCTGTAACTTCTTCCGAATTAGAATTTTATGACACAAAAAAATGTGATACGAAAGCTTTATCTTTAAGGTACTTTTCCTCAAGTAGGTTTTGATTTAACTTTTGACGTTTATTACAAATTAATTATTGAACTGAAACTTTTGAAATGATTAAAAGTGCATGTAGAGTGGCATAAGAAGTTTAAAGACGGTTGTTAATCAGTTGAAGATGAACCTTGTCCTGGTCGGCCACAAACTGCGCGAACTGACACAAAAATTACAGAAATTAACGACTTGATACAAACTGATCGGCGGATTGGCATAAAACGACTTTCTGACATTGTTAATTTGTCTTACGGTTCAACTCAAAAAATGATTCATGAAGATTTAGGGTATCGCAGCAAGATGGATTCCAAAAGTGATGACCGATGAACAAAAACCGAATCGAGTGACAATTTGTCAGCAGTGGAAAAGGCAACGGCAACGTAATCCACTGTTTTTAAATAATGTGGTTACATGTGACGATCCTGAATTGAAGTCTCAAGTATGCAATGGAAGCATAAAGGCAGCCCAAGACCGCAGAAGGCAAAAACTGTTAAAAGCGCTGGTAAAGTGATGCACTTGATTTTTTTTATAAATGTGGCGTTATTTACGATTACATTGTACCTAGAGGAAATACAGTAACTGGGGAGTTCTATTCTAATGTACTTCGAGGAGCCTTAAAGGAAAAATTAAAGAAAAAACGACCGCTTCATTAAGACTTTGGTTGGACGCTGCATCACGACAATGCTCCGGCTCACAGTTCAGCGATTTGTCAACGAACAATTGAAGAATTAGGGGTAGAAATTACGGTCCCCCCCCCCCTACTCTCCCGACCTTGTTTCATGTGACTTCCAAATGTTTCTAAGATTTGATTCGGATTTAGAGCTCAACAACGCTGTGATGGATATACTAAACAGACTATCAAAAAATGGTTTCTCAGAAGTTTTTGACAAGTGGATAAAGCGATGAGATAAGTGTATTGAACAGAATGGAGAGTACTTTGAAGGATAGTTGTTGAAGTTTTTTAAATAAATGTTTCATTGTTATACTATAGCACTAGTCTCGTTATTTTCTGATACATCCTCGTATGTAGTTGTATTATAGTTATGAATAATTCAGTAAAAATAATCTGTTAAACAGCTTATTAATGGTAGTAATTCAAGTTTGTTTCGAAATTTTTCTATTATTTTCATTATTCTAATGGATATTTGGCGTTTCTCTCACAATGAAGACAAAAATCTAAATGTGGTAAATAGGGAGCATAATGCAATTGTATATTTTTTTTGGAAGTTACAACGTAACAAAACTTAATTCGTGCATTTGCTTTAGATGATTGGGATGTGAGCAAATGGTAGGAAGTTGGAAAATGGAATTCTTATTACTCTATATCTCCTAAACTATTCCTGTTAATCCTTTGAATATCATTATCATCTGTTATACGACCTTATGAATGTGAGGAATCTCTCATCTGTCGAAGGTTGAATTAAGCTCAATTATTAGAGAGAGCCTATTCGCAAACCCGGAAGCTATTCGATATAGAATAGAGAAATTGTGTATTGGGAATTGCCACGATGGTTATCTTATTTCCTGATTCCGGAAATGGATCATCTGCCATTTTTATTCACAGCACATTGCCTACTTGAACAATAATTAAGAGGATCGTATATTATTTTCAGAATGACATCCTCAAAGATAAATGGATTTTGTACACCATTCAAAAATTTCCCCTTTTTTTTTTAAAGGATGTGTAGAAAAGTGTACTTATCAAGTTCCAGTTGGAGACAGTATCGATTTAGCAACCCACAAAAGGTAAAAGATATAAACTTGGTTAAACGGAAAAAATTGCGGGGTTTTAGAAATCAAGAAAAATATACCTACAAGGTGAATAATCCATTTTTGTAACTAAACTAATAGATGTGAGTGAAAATATTTTAATTCACAGTATGTCACACGTATTGAAACTTATACATAGTTCTGTATTCACATAAACATGAATAAAACCTAAAGGCGGCTAGTTTCAATCGTCGATTAGAAATACATTACTTCAAAGAGAAAATCGTAGATTTTGCGAAAATTTGGTAAATAGAATTTTATAAAAACTAAAAAATATTATCATATTTTGTACACAAACAACTTTTTTTTCGTATCTTTGCTTCCAGATTTATGTTAAAATTCAACTAAAAATTTTTTATGATAATAATTATATGAATTATGGAGTCGTCAATAACTGAAATTGTTTCTAAAACTTTTGAATGTGTGGATATTTTTTTTGGGTCAGGTTCAATTTAAATAAAAACAACAACAATATCTTGTTTCTTACAACATATTTCGGATGTATTGTACCTGACAAGATATTTGAGATAAAAAAATCTCTTGTAGGCGTGAGCAAATAAAAAAGGGCCAGCTTTAAAATATGTACTTATGGGCATGTAATCAATCCTAGTTTTAATTAAAAATAATATTATGAATTAGAATGAGGTATGCAATTTTATTGTAAAATAATTTTTTAGGCAAATGATTTAATCTATTTTTCCCAGTGAATTATTATTATGAGAGCAACACAGTGCGCCAATTGTAGTTGACAAATGGCTCAAGTTGTCAAATTAGCTTTAAAAATATCGAATAGATACTTGATTACTTCATTGCTATGATTGTGAACTACGCTAAGTGTAGCGCGTTGCTGTATTTTATCATTTAAACGATAATCTGCAAAATTTGAGGAGAAGGTGTTTGCAATAAGAAAATATACCTAAAACCGTTAGAACAATAAATTGTACCAAAAACTACAACTAAATAGTTAGAAAACACCTACAACACTAATTGTGCCAACAGTTTTACCTAGAGCCTACCCTGAATAAATGTATGCTCTCCAAATGATCATAATCCTTTTACCACTGTTATTAGAAGGTCTTTAAGTTGTCTCAAATATCTTGACGGATATACAGAGTGACTATTGGTAATAGGTACTATCGCTATGTTGTGAATGCTACTTCTTAGTAAATTCGCTGACATACAGAAAAAAAGGGAGTGGCACACAGGATGAACTGAATAGACGCATGGTATGAATGCGAAAATAATTGAGTAAAACAATAAGAATAAATAGGGAGTCTGACGGTTTGGGGGTTCGATGACTAACCCTATAGAGAGAGTGTTGGCCTCACGCGTTCAGAAGAAAACTAAGATATATCTGGCCTCTCTATACAAGAAAGGGGAGGGTATTATTATAGGTATTATATTAGGGTGAGACAAGTGCTGGGATCAAAAGAGATAGGGTTGGGGATTTAATGAATACATATAGATATGTTAATAATTCATATTAGAAAGTCACCAAATCATGAGTAATATACAGAGTGATTCGTCTAGGAACCGACATAGAGCAGGGGTATGTAGGGGAACCTGAAATATCGTGATTTAATGCAACTTATCTCTAACTTAAGTTGCACCCCTGAGAAGTTATAGGGCTTGAAAGTAGGGTTTCAAATTTCGAAAAAAAAAACAATATCTCAGTTTTACTTGAACTTAGAAAAACCAAATTTGTTACACGTTGTGAGAGTACCAAGAACATTAATAATCAGTAAGTAGAGTTCAATTCTAGTATTTGATTCTAAAACATCTTGTTATTTTTCTAAAAACTTTGTTGTAACTTTGATGTTATGTAAATTTGTAATATCCCTACGGCTAAAATAAGCCTCATCAGTAAAGAGAATTTTCTTATTAATGTCTAGATGCAAAATAAACTGACAGAAATTCACTCGTTTAACCAAATTTTCCGGTAACAATTCTGGCCTTTATGGATATGATATGGGTGCAGTAGATTATGTTTAATAATTCGGTACATAAATGTTTGTGACATACCAGTTTGTCGAGATAGAATTGTACATATTACTAATATGTGGGTCATCCTCAGTTGTATCCAAAATAACTTGTTCGTTTTGTGCCCTGATTGCAATAACATGTTCTCGAGTGTTACTGAAAAACTTGCCTGTTTCTCGATCCCGACTTTCAACATTGGAAAATGTTTTCTATGGTGGATCACACAATTACGAAATCTTCTCCGATATTCTTCAACACTTCTTCTGCAATTTCCTTCACCGAAATCTAACACGAATAGCACATCAACTTGTTCGTTTTATTAAAACTTGCCGACCATTTTCAAAACACTCAGCAAGTAATTACTAAAATCAAATGGCTTTTTTTTCTGATTGTTAAGTTTCACGTTTAATTTCATAACCAACTTGTAAGTGTTCCTTGTCGAAATTTATTGCACCATTCAACCACTCCCGTATAAGATAAGATGTAAGTATACGGAGTTTTCATTCTCTTATGAAGTTCCATTGGTTAACGCTTTTCAGCGATTTAAAACTAAACAAACTGAATAGTCGTTGGACGGATATTCTATGGAATATGCAGTTTTTTAATTCAATCACATCAGAGACATCATTTAGAATAGAGTAAAATGCAAATAATTTTGACAGGTATCTCAGTATTACTTCCACAAACAATATAAAGAAATTGATCATATATATGTATATATATATATGTTTATGTATATATATATATATATGTTTATGTATATATATATATATAATAATTATTATCATTATGAAATTATATTAATAGAGAATAAAAATAAAGCAAAGTTCAACGCACAATCGTATATTCTAAAATAGATAGCCTACAATGCGATATCAATAAACAGTTAGACACTCAGGCATCCCGTTCCGTCCATACTTCAACTTCAAGACAGTACAAGACAAAAATAACCAACCGACTCTATAAATAATAAGAGAGGAAATGCTGACAATGAAATAACAGCGTTAGGTTAAAAGCAAAGAAGTTATCCGGCCTTAGAACGTACTTTTTCGTTTTCTAACAACACCAGCGGCGCACTATATTTCTCCAAGGCGGCTCAGCTCATATCAATAAAATATGTGACTTATTTACTTAGTTATTCATTTTGACAGGTGCATTTCGTAACAGTTTCCATATTTTTGTAGGTATTTTGTTACTATTTTTTTAAGTTGTCAATTTTAACACGATAAAACTTTTTCTACCATGATTTTAGTGCATAGAAAGGCTTCTGGTTACTTTGGGAATAAAGCGTCAGAGAAAAACTGGATAATGCAGAACCAATATAAACTCCTGTTCAAAATTAACGCTCCACTTATATTTTCTGACTTATTTGTATTATTTAAAAAGATATCGCCCAAATATTAGCGATTACGGTTAGGAATCTTAGTTGGCTTATGTCAAGTAGTTGTTTGTTATTAGTTTTGTACTGTTTTTATAACTGTATGTCATTTAATTAAGTTAAAAAAGTTAAGTACTTCGTTCACGTTATTTTTTTCAGTTTGATAAGTTTATTATTTAAAGTTGCTGTTTGAGTGTCGGTTATTCTTTTGTATGGATTAGTTCGCTAGATCAACATTTAACAATTTCGTTATAAAAAGATGAATCGATAAACGTCATTTAAGCAATGATGAATGCCCAAGAGCTTCAACTTTCCTAGAAGAGGGAAGAAGTATGCGTTATGTGGCCAATTTACTAGGTGTTAATCATTCAACAATTAGTCGAATGGTTAGAAGATTTAGGGAAACCGGAACACACCATAGAAAACGTGGTCAGTGCAAAAAAAGGGCTACAAGTCAAATTGATCAGCGCTTTCTCCGACAACAAGTATTACAAAACATAAAGTGCACTGATGGAGAGCTAAGTAATCAACTCGAAACTGTTAGAAATGTCATGATTTCTGCCTTAACCGTCAGGAGAAGATTAAAAGAATCCGGATTGGTTAGTAGAAGGGCTGCTACTGCAACGCTACTTTCTGCAGATTACAGATCACGCAGATTAAGATTCGCTAGAGATCATGCACACTGAACTGTCAATGACTGGAAGAGAGTTTTGTTCACAGATGAAACTGGAGTGAGCCTAAAATCTCCAGATGGTCGTGATAGAGTATGGCGCGGACCTGGAGAAAGCTTTTATGATTGAAGTATCTCTCCAAAGGAGCCATTTGGTGGCGGTTCAAAAATGTTCTGGAGGGGGGAATATGTTCTGAGGCACGCACAGAGCTGGTTCCTATTCGTCCGCGCTCTATGAATGCAGAATTCTATCTGGAAAACATTATTCAAGATCACGTGATGCTGTTTACGGATTTATAGGGGATACCTTCATTTTCATGCAAGATAATGCAAGGCCTCACATTGCAAGGACTGTTTTGGATTACTTAAATGAAATTAACATCCAGATCTTGGAGTGGCCACCGCGCATCCCGGACTTAAATCCAATAGAGCACCTTTGGGATGTTCTAAAAAGATTAGTTCGGCGTCATGTACCTGCCCCAATGAGCCTGCAAGAGTTAGAGCATGTTGTTCTCTTGGAATGGGTAAACATTTCTCAAGCAACCATCCAAAATTAATACCCCGACGAATGCAAGCGGTTATAAGAGCTCGAGGAGGTACTATGCGTTATTGAAGTTCAATTTTTTTTGTAAATTGAAATTTTCTTTTTGTTTGTAAAGTTAAGTAGATTTTTATAATGTTTAAGTTTTTATACCTGATCGCCAAATTTTATATAATTCTTCGAACTTTAATTGAAAATAAAGGTTTTCTGGTGCAATATTGTTTAATTATCTTTATTTATATTATACTAACGTTAAATTAAATAAAGAGTGTCAAAAACAAAGACATAATTACAAAATTTATTGTGGTGTGTTAATTTTGAACAGGAGTTTATTTATGTTAGTACTATTTTGTGCTTTATTTTATCATTTTCAGAAATACTTGGTTCGGTTTATAAATAACTAAATATTGTTTATTACTTTTAAATAAATATGGAACATGTGGGTGTTTACACAAAGACATTGTCGAATATGAGATATATTAAATTGTAGACTACACTTCCATCGAAAATCTAGAAAGAGTCGAATGATTCAGCATGAATTATATTATAATACTTTAGGCGCTCTGCCGTCAATGTCTGGCGGTTACAGGTGACTTCGCATGTACATTGAATTTTCCGACAAAATATTCTTATACACAATCCTTCGCATTGATTGATGATAAAAAATAATAACCTAAAACCTACTGTGGTACAAACATAATGGTACCGGATACCAAGAGAATATTGGATTCTCCGAAAATTTCTCTGAAATCTGAAGAAAAATATATTTTAAAGATATCAAAATCAACTTTCAGTTTAAATTTATTGGACCAAACAAAATAAGCGTGAAATCAAAAATATTACTATTCTTCATGAACTTGGTGCATAAATAATCTAATAAGATGATTGGTTTTTGACTAGAATAAAAATGTATAGAAGTTTATAAAATTTTACGAAAGTTTGGTAAATCTACCCAAAAATATCCAGTAGATAAATATTACAAACTTTTTAAATCTTATCTTCTTTCATAACTTTTACAAACATTTATAGTGCAAATACGTATTTGTTTCAATTACAGCAATATGGAAATATTAAAAGTAAAAAAATATAAAGAAAGTATTGAATTTCATGTGTTGAAAAACATTTCTGTTTCAGTAATAAGCCTGATCCTCAGAATCTTCACTGTCATTTTCAGGATCCGTTGTTTCTGCATCAGAATTAGGCTCTTCCTCGTATTCTAAAACATAAATAAAAACCAAATTTGTAAAATATATATTGATTGCTCTTTTTATTTGTTGCACCAGTTCGGGATAAGAAGAAGGAAAAACTGTAGCTTCCAATTTATTAAATACTCCTTGATGTATTGACGAATTCTTTAAAAGTTTGAAGGGCCTTTCTACAAAAGGATAAATTGTATTCACATCCTGTGGCTGGAAAGATTTTCTCCGAAGACTTCGAAAGTAGCAAAAATATCCAGGTTTTTGGTGTTCTTGCATGTTCCAAGCAAATTTTTCTGAAAATTATAAACTTATAGTAATTTGGAATTGATGCCGTATACATTTTGTCAAATAATCTTGCAATTTACGGGTCTGAGGTAGAGTGCTGCGTCCGGGGTTTTTCACCACTGTAAAACTAGCAAATCTGTGGCATTGTTAAATAATGACTATGAAAGTATAAAAATCGAATTGTTCAAACGCCATACAGTGTTAAATCACCAATATATTTCATGGAAACTTTCGGAAAACAAAAAATTTCCTGGCGTCCGGTACCATTATGTTTATGCGGCAGTAGTTCCTAGGTGATTATTTTTTACGATCTATCAAAGTGAGGAATGCCTTACAGGAATATTTTGTTGGTAAAGGGCATCTGCAGATGGAAAATTCAATTTACTTGTGAAGTCAGCTGTACCGCCCAAAATTGACGGCATAGTGCTTAAAGTTATCGTTTCACATAGCAGCATTTTTCTGATTATAACATCATGCTGGGTAACTTGACTATTATTGAAGACATTTTATTACAATTAATTTCTCTTCGAAAAATAATGACGTCAGTCATGTTAGTTAAACAGAATATTTGTATTCCTTTGTAGTTCAATTCATTAGAGCATGGACATTTTCTAACTGCGCCTTCTAGATTCCTAACAACTGCAAGAATCTCGCTGTCACCTGCGCAGTATTTCCACTCACATGTAAATTAATTGTTATTTATAGGTCTTGTTACGATAATGTACTATTTCCTTACTTGAATTCTCAATCCGTGTACACACAGTTGGTAGCAGTTTCTGTTAGTTTTTATTTTCTTTATTGATATGTTATCTTTATATCTGCTCTTCGTTACTGGTATATTCATATTATGGACCGAAACTAGCTAAGTATATAGTTAGGTATGCACTTAGACGGTTACTTCTAGCTACAAAATGACTATTGGCTCACTGTTATAAAATTGGTTGCATCATTATAATAATTTGCCATTCTTCAACGTCCACGTTTGCGTTGATGTAAATCAGCATCCTGTATAATCTGTACTTTCCAATTTCACAACTAATTGAAATTATCCGTTAATATTCCGGAAAAGATATATCATCTTTATAGATGCTATATTCTTTTGAAAATTAAGTACGTATTTAAATTGCTTTGGCTCTTTTATTTTTTTTTACTTCTATGAGGCTTATAGAAAAACCTTCAAGTTACAGTAACGATTAGTTTCTGTCGATTATTCCTGAATAATTATTGAAATATTTGAGACATAGAGAACATTTTTTTTATTAATTGACTAACATATTAGAATAATAATTTGTGACACCTTACTTGTCATATTATAGGGCGTTACTAAACGGTTCCATCACGTAATCCCATGAAAGTTTAATATTTATTTACAAAATAATCGATTTCACTGTATAAAAATTTAATCAAGGAATATTTCTATTTTTTTTAATGTAAGTGGGACAGTCAAATGAAATTGAACATATGCGAAAAATTGACAATGGAATGTATTTTATTCAAAAGTAATTGCGATAAGTTTTAATACATTTATACCGGTAGAAGACGAGACAATCAGTTCCATTCTCGTAGAATGGTTTTGGTCACTGACGGGTTAACAACCTCATCCATTATTTCAATTGCTCATCTGAATGAAATCGAATGTCTTTCTTCAGGTAGCTAAAAATTAAAAATGTGGAAATCGCAAGGGGAAAGATTTCGAGTGTACGGAGGATGTTGAAGTGCTACCCAACCAAATCTCTGAAGCGTATGTCTCACCATATTGGCAATATGGAGACGGACATTACCATGAAAAAGGTTTTGACTTTATGGCGCATCTCAGTTTTTGCAAAATATCTTCATAGCGCATCACTTTATTGTGGTTTCACTTTCGAGAAAGTCGACAAGCAGAGGAGCTCTGCAATCAAAGAAGAAGATCATCATTACTTTACCGGAATCATCTTGCAGTGATGTGTGTCCTTCTTGAAATCTGTTATTCCACTCGTGAACTTTTGTCAGTGACATGCAGTATTCGCCGAGCACATCAGACATGCAACGATGAATTTCGCGTGTCCCAGCACCCTCAGCCACCAAAAAACGAACCACACCTCTCTGCTTTTTTTTTCACCTAATTCTAATACTGTAGGAATACACTTTTCACTACGCTCACATACACAGAAATAAACAACTGTGTGTACCTTTGAGTTGCCACTATGCATTTCTCCTATCACAGAGATCGATAAATAACAACAGTGTTGCTAATTTTTGCGAGGAATGTGTTTTATGGAAGGTTTTGGTTTTTCATGTTTCATAAATAAAAACTTTAGTGCTATAGTCACAGAATCATAAAAGATCATTAATAATGATAATAAGTTGTAAAAAATAGTTGTAATTTGCTTTAGCAATTTGTGCATGTTTATACAATTCATTTGTATGTTTACCTATTTCACCCTGTAAATAATAAATTCAACATCAGATCCATCTAGAGTCGCCATAGGCGTATCGTTCAGTTTTAAATTTTAACATCAATGATAAATACGTAGTAGTAATTTTTATTCAAATAACTAAATTTAAAAAATAATTATTTCATTTATTAACTTATACTAGAATTTAACAATTTTTACAATATTTTATTGTACCTTTTGCTTATTTTTTAAAATAATTTATCCGTTGTTATTAAAATAAACCAATAAAACTAAATTTGGCCCTATAAAATGTAATTTCTTCAAATTAATTTCAATTAAATATTAATTACTTTAGTCTTTTCTTTTCCAGACTTCTAAATGTTTCGAATCCTTATCCTAAAAAATATTGTAAATTCTATTTTTATTATATGTATACATCATTATTTTAGGAACGATTTGATTTATTTCTTGGAACTCTAAATATATATCTCTATTCATTCACACCGAAAATTTTCCTTTAATAATATCCCAATGTTACAAATTCAAATAAGTTTTAATATTGCCAAAATAGCTCGCCGTCCATCAGAGTTTGATTTTGGTCTGGCTACTCATTCATTAAGCGTACTTTTCAACTATATGTTTAATAATGAAATAATAATTGACAAAAGAAGTAAAAGTATAGAAATTGTTTTAGTCTGTTTCTTAGTAATTTGATAAGAAAATTGTAATTACAAATTTTTGGAATATATTCATATTAAATAGTAATTTTTGCCATAAAAATTGATATAGCAAGTGTTATAACTTATAACCTTGTTTTATTTCATTTTTAGGAGTTCGTCTCCCCAATATTTTATCTACAAGTTGTTTTCCATGTGACAAATGATTCGTGTTTTCACATGTTTTGTTTTGATTTCGAGCATGTAATACAAGAATATTTAATAAATAGATTTGTTAATGTTATTGAAACAGAACACATGAATTTCTATCGTATAATGAATACACGTGTTAATGAAAAATTCAATTTCCAGTAATTACGGCCTTCGTGCTAATAGTCATTTCCAAATAAAGCTCGTAAAATCTCCTAATTTATTGGTCAAAATAGATCTATATTTTTAATTCTGCTTGTAGTTTTGACTTTAATGAAGGTGCGCTTAAGCCCGAAAGCAAAATAAATAGGATTTATTATACATTCACGAAAGTTCCGGAAAAATATTTTATTTGGTGCTTGGTAGATCCACCCGATCATTTGTACACATGATGATTGGTGATGTAATAATAAAAACGACAGATTATATGAATTATTAACCATAAAACGGAAATATAGAGCTTATTATATGCATAAAATAAATTGTAAAACACAGGGTAATTTTTGTCGACATATGTTTTGTTGAATAAAGATCTGGGAATATCCCATGTCACAAAACAAATAAATCTAATTACTAAGATTACTAAATGAAGTTGTATGATTTCATCTTAGCAACAGCAAAGTAGTTGTTCCTTTTGACTACACTAATTAAAAATATTTTAAAATTATAAACAATTTCCGGTGTTCCTTTATTATAAATAAATATTTTATGTGGGTGCGACTACAAAACGTATATCTTTCAATATCAAGTGAAGCTCAGTGAAAAACAAACCGTGAGGAGTATAATAATCGAGCAAAATTACTGTGTAATTATGTCTTTAATTCTAGATCTCGACCACGCTGTCGGGTGAAAACTATGTCAATAATTTACTATGTAAATATTTAATTATAGTTATAGACCTAACGGATATGTAGGCACTCATTAAAGTCGAATAAAAAATTTTCACGAGACTTTATTAAGTCAAACTTTTTGTGGTAGTGTCTAGAATTTATCGTGTGAGACATTTTAGATACGATTATAGCGCCTGATAGATCATACAAAGGACAGTGTTTATGTTATTAAATAAGAAATGTTGTTTCCTAACATAGTTAAATTGATGACAAATGGTTTATTAAATAATTAATGCATTCATTCGATATCACATCACTCAGCGGATAGTGAAATAATTAGCGCCGACAAAATATAATAATCGTTTTATAAAAATGATAAAAATATTAATTATTGTGTTTATTTTTTTTTTAGTAGCCTGGACATGTAATTGGAATCGTTGCATTTTGTTTGCATAGTTAGGTAACATTCCATCATGCAAATTTACATTTAGCTAATGTATTTCATTTACAGAAATTAAATAAATTTAGATACAAATAATTACAATTGTCACTTGTCGCATATTTTTGTATCTTTGAAAACGGTTTAGGTGATTATTTAGTCACATTTATTCACTAAGAGTCTAAAGTGTAGCAACTTATTTGAAAATTTCATTTTTTTTATATTTTATATGAATTAATCTCTTATTTTTTAACACAATTTATGAAGTTCTACTCTTTAATTTTAACGGGCGTAGTGCAAAAAAATACTGGAGTGGTTTCCAAGTTTAGGATTGTTGTAGGATTTTTATCTATAAAATCCACGAAAAGACTAGAAGACAAAGTTAAAGATTATTCACGGAGTACAATAAAAAAGTACGGTTCGAAACCATTTGTTTCTTGCAAATATTTTCTTCAAAATTAAACATTTTTTTTAATTTTAAGTCAGTCATCAGTACTCTACAACAAAAATGTAAATGTATCTAAATATGACACTATTTAATGTCATGTCATAATGTTAACATTATTAAAAAAAATTAAAAAAAACATTACAGGATTTTCAACTTTCAAAGAAATAGTCCGACGTCGAGGAAATTTTAACATTCTTTCGACGTCGGATAAGTGCTTGAAAGTTTTGTAGATAAAATTCCGTATGTTTTTCGAATATTCAATATTCAATCAATAAGAACATTTTCAAATGATCGCATTGTCTATGTCGAATTCATTATTTGAAATGACTGACTACAAAAAATGTGGTCCTGGTTTTTTAAAATTAATTAAACATCAGATAATACTTCTTTATTTAAATACATTTTTAAATAAAACAGTAATAGTTATAAAAAACAAATTATACATATTCATTAACTATCCGACTTCTTTGAAATGCTTTTATACTTTTCTCAGATTTATTCCTAAATAATTCTGTCAAAACAAGTCATTTGATGTCTGTGTGTTCCAAATAATTTTATCGATAAAGCTGGTATTCCTTTTCATCTCATTTTGATCCAGTCAGGTAGTAATTTATTTAGAAATAAGTCATTTATAAGAATATAATATATGCCGGAATGATCCGTTAAAAATAATTCGGAAATTTTGTCATTTCCAGGGCGCATAGTAGTGGAAACATTTATTTAAAAATGAATTTGAACTATAACTTACTAGAAGAACATTAATGCAAAGTCAATATTTTACAGTTTTCTTGATTTCATTGGAGATTCAAAATATGTCGTATACGAAATGAAATCGCTTGATTTGATAATAGGACCCTTGTTTTCTTGATTTCATTCGAGATTCAAAATATTTCGTATACGAAATAAAATCGCTTGATCTGAGAATAGAACCCCTGAACCTTTTCCATACGAGGATTAAACTTCAACTTATTTCAAAAATGCTCTTTTTTGAATCTTTCTAATTTTGGCCCATAATCATCTACATGCCGGACTCAACACTCTTATTGACTAGCAACATTAGTACGTCTCGCCTTAGATTTATTAGACAGATTCGGTTTTTTTTTATTTTATTTCAATATAAAGACAAAAAGAAAGTAATTATTATTATTTTTTGTTGCCTTAATCTGAAAAGATTAATTGAAATTCAATTAACATTTTTGTAAAAAATAAATTATTTTAAATGATTGCATTAGGAACCATATTTGTGTATGTACATATATTAGCACACAAATCGATCTGTATAAATAAGAAGGATTTAAAGGGATAAAAAAGAAAGAAGTTTTATTTTTGCATTTACATACTTAATTTTAGGTATGGTTTTATTTATTGATATTTAACTTTAGTCTTATAGATACCGGCATTTTGTTTATACATTGATAGTAGCCAGAAACAGTTGGCACTATTTTAGTTCTTGACCTACATCATGGTGCCGAAATCATTGAACTGATAGATCCAAAGTTACAGACCAACAGAAGTCTTTTTCAACTCATAAATTCGAATAATAGTCGTCTATAAAATTTAATGGAGTAGTTATAGCTTGTTAGATACGTGAAATAAAGAAATCGTGACGGAATGATTATTTTATAAATGGAAGTGTTAAAAGAATTTATTAAACAATACACCGTACCCAAGTAAATTGATAAATCAGTTAGTTCCCCTAATAAGTATGTATCTAAATACAGTGCGATTCGGATTAAAATATCCACGATAAGTAACTTTTAAGAGACAACGATCCGCATGAAATCGTAAATGCCAAATATTTTGAAAACTGATTGAAATAATGAGATGATTGAAAAATCGAAGAAAATGACAAAAAACTATCAAAAAAAGGAATACGTGCCCCCTTCATGCACATTTTTTAAATTTTAAGGTTTAATGCAACTTTTTTTTAACTTCAACCGCATAGGAGTAAAACGAAATTTCAAATACTGGAAAAGAAATAGTCAGTAGATTACGTCTATACACTAGAAATATACACATCTATAATCTGGAAGCAGTGTTTAATACATTTTGACAAATTATGCTTTCACGTCTGACGTTGACTGCGGCCAAGTACAGGTTTTTGAGAAAATTTGAATTACTATTTACACAGTTCCGTTTGCGGAAATTGTAAAACACTTGAGTTGTTAGACTTAATATTGTAGGCCTTCTAGTCTTTCTAACATAATATACTATTTTTTTTATATATATATATTTTAGTGTATATTTTTTTAATGCCCTATACTCAATTATTCAAAATTTGTCTAATAAATAACAATATATTAGCGAATTTAAAAACTTACTATGATTAAACTTTGTTTTCATGAACATTTTTTCAGATGAAACACTCATCCCTTTGTGCTCGTGATTTTGTCACAAAAATTAGTTCATGCATTTTTACTTTTCATTGTTAATTGAAATTTGACTGGATAAAAGCCGACAAATATTTGATGTATGGTTTAATTTTTTATTATCATTAACGTTGTCATTATTGATCAATTTTTGGAAACTTTTTCATTAAATCATTTTCAGAGCACCACTTCTTCATAAATTTAACCCACTGCAAAGATATTTTGTACCCCATACATTTGTATGTGTTCCAAGAAAAAGTCAAACATATTTTCTATTACAACCGGGCCTGTACAGTATTCTAATTCAAAGCTATGTTGCCAAAGCAGTTTTGTTGAAATTGTATTCGTTTCTCTTTTTGTTTCATGAAATCAAATCGGAAGAAAGGAGTCGTGTTATAGTCGGAATAATAATTCAAGAGGGTAATCAAGTGCAAAACTTATCGGCATAGAGTAATTGAGTAAAATCAGTTGTTTTTATATAGAAAATGTTGCTTAACTTTTCATCAAGTTTTTTCCGAAACGACTCTATTTACTTGTACATACGATAACATTATAGTTTTATTTTTCTTTTATTTTTAACAGAAATTTCTATTGCAGTAATAAAGTCTGTACGTCCCAATTTTCTTTAACTTTAAAAATTACTATTTTTGAAGGTTGCTTGAATTAAAATTAAAAAAGAAAACTGATCTAAATATCGCCATTTAGTTAAAAATCAACAGCTTACGCATATCGAAACCACGTTTGTACAGGTTTTTTGCATTTGCATAAACTCAATTTTCTGAGAAATAGAATTTCTCTTAATAAAACTGCTCCTAAATAATAAATCAATTAGAGCATTAAAGTAATCAAACAAGCTTAATTATAAAACTATTTCATCTGTATGTAGGAATAACCCAAAATTGTGAAAAAATAATTATACCTACTTAATCTTCTTAGTACCATTAGTTTAGTATCGGCTGTTATTTGATTCTAATAGGGTTTAATTCGTTGTGCGCACCCCTGGTGTAATGTACTTAGTGTTTAAATTGAAATACAGTTTAGAATATTAATCTTCTAACAGACGATATTAGTATTTTTATTATTTTTAAACCCTTGCTCCTAAAATAACTTAATAATATTAATAAATTATTTAACAAAATCGTACACTATTGATATAACCTAAGGAACGTTCTTTATATGAAATTTCAGTAAACCAGTAAAGTATTCATAATGTAACGTATAATAACTTAGTCTAGTATTGTTGGTTTGTTGTATTTGATGCTTCTGGCATACCTGGGCAAACTTTTAAAGCTACGATTAGTGACCTGTATAGTTTAACATTGGTAAAATATTCATTTAGTCGTTATCTTGTATAATTCATATTTTATTGCAGTTTGTTCACGCGGATTTATTACCCTCTTCAATATTTCTTCCGAGTATAGTGTATTGTAGGTCTACTGAACTATATGGTCTATAAGAAGACAAATGTTTTTAATTGCAAAGAGTCACGTGATGAAGTTGGCTCTAATGGTACATTTAAAAAAAATATGATAAAAAGTTTTCTTTTAGAAATTCGTACTATCAAATTTTTACAAAAATAATTACATTTTTGTACAAAAAAAGTACTGCCCTATAAAGGGTTAAAGGACTGATTTTTACAAAAAAATATTTTTGACGCAGGTTCATCCTGTCATTGTCAAGTTTTGCGATATAAATCGAATAGAATTATAGAAGTGTAATAACGTCGTTGTTTTCTTCTGATTATCGGTAACTATATGAAAATAGGTTAGTACACAAAGAGCAATAAAAAGATGAATAAATTCTAAAATTTAAAATGTAAATAGTACACTTCAGATATAAAATTCCCGATATGGCGTCACTCGCAAAAGATTCTGAATTTCTCTCAAAATTCTATTTCTATTTGTTCCTATTTTAAATTCGAAGTTTTATTAAAGGCAGAGTCAATAAGTGTCAACAGAAGACTCAAAAGAGGGACAGAACAAATCCTTCAGTGAGCCATCCATCCGTCCATCCGCAGCGAACTCAGAAACTATTCACCCGTCGAGCTTGATTTTATATGCACTCGGTCCAGGATGAATCGGTTTAAATGAAAAAGCGGCAGAGGCCGAGCAACGACTCAATGAACACAGAATTTCTGTCACTGTCATCTAGACTGCGTTCCGACGGATACAAAATTAGTATTTTCACATCGATCCGTAGTCGCCGACGGCGGATTAATGTCACGAAAAAGCTTTCTTTAGCCTTCTAGTTCGGATGATTTCGGTTACTGACTCGCTTCCAGAATTTGTAGACAGAAAAATAGTTCTTTGTTTCATTAGCAAAAAACGGCTGTTTTTAGAACCATTTCACTTGGATTTTTACAACTTTAGCCATAGGTCAAAGATTGCGTTCATATGAAATAAGTTACAATAATTCAATTAATTGTTTCAACTCTTACTTTATGGAAATTATTCATAATAAATATGGAAAGATAAATAATACTTATGTTGAATTTTCGCAGTATTCCAAAGCGTTTTAATATGTATTAAGGACATTATTGTCAGATACCGAAACCTAAGTAGACCTTAATACATATTAAAACTTTTTGGAAGACGGTGGAAATTCAAGATAAGTATTATTTATCTTTCCATATTTATTACAATAATTCAGTTAACACGTTATCGTATTTCTATTCTAAATTGCCAAACCTATAAAAAATGCTCATAAAAATCCAAGAAACAAAGAAGATCGTGGGTATAGGTGCATAAGTATCTACATAAATTTCATATTCATGTAAATAATAAAAGAAATATTCTATACATACTGTATAATTATAATCCGCTTTTAGTTTTATTAGTGAATAGAATTTTGTATTTTTCAGATTATTTTTTTTCTAAGTTGAAAAAGTTTCAACATTAATTACATAACATTCGTATTGTAAAGGTTACATACAAAAAAACTAGTTCTTTGGTTATTTAAATATTTTTTTAAATGGAAGGATAAGCGGATAAGCATGCTCTAAATGCCAAACATACTTCTAAAAATGTTATCACTAAAACAGAGAAATATAAAAGGCCGAAGCCAAAATTAATATTAGATTATAACCGTTCCAAGGCATATATTGAATTGTCCGATCAGATGAATTCTTATATCATTCTCCTGAGAAAAAGCATGAAATGGTACCGCAAGTCTTTATAAGGGAGTTCAGGAAAAAAATTGAGAAAGAAAAATATCCATCCAGTAGACAGTTCTCTGCGAAAATCCTAGAAATAATGAACTCAAACTTATTTTAGGAACCAGACGTTAATGCATTATATGCTACAATAAACTTTCTATGTAATCCGCAACGACAATATCTAGGAATAAAACAACATGATGTATTTTACTACAATAGTTGTAATACTGGCTCAAATGGACATTTTATCGGAGTAGGCTAGTGTATCAGCATTTGTGTTACCTGGCGGTTAAGGTGTTAAATCATCAGATCAATCGAATATAAGTTTGCGAAGTTACGAAGAACTATTTCCAATAATTATTATTACCGGTTCAATTTCTATGTCACAAATACATTTTTTACGGTCGTACCTTTTTTTTATTAGATATCTAGCCGTGCCTAACATATTTTGCCCCTAGTTCAGCATCACAATTTGCTTCATTTTACATACTTACCTATATTTATTTCACTGTTGTATGCTATTCTACCAAAACATTTATTTTAATATGTCTTAGGTAGGTTGGTAATCGCAATATTTAATGTCCATTAAACCCTACAAATTCGTCTACGACATAAATATGTTTTTTTCTGTTAATTTTCGCCAATTGTAGTAATTAATTCTTGTCGTGTTCATTTTTCATCAAAATTGATATTATTTACTTGCTATTTATATTTAAATAAAAAGTACAATTATAAACAGAACCTATTTATCAACTTAGGTAAATAGGTTAACAATTTGTAATAATCAAGAGTTACCTAAACATGTATCTACAATTAAAATAATATTATAGCGTACAATTAGTTTCAAAAAAATCAGGTAAATTTTAAATGAATATACGATGATAGTTATAAGTTAAAATGTTATCATTTTCGAATAATTAATTTTATGAGAAAATAAAATACTCTATAAGATAAAATCTCTTACAATAAATAAATAAATAAATAATACTTCATGTTCTTTATCTCTACTGATTTAATATTCACCGTAAGCATATATGTTCGTGATAAATATACCAAAGTGTCTTGTTATAAGTTATAACCGTTTATTTAGGTACTCATTAGGTTTGCAACTGCCTTAAATTACAAATAGCTTTTAAATGCAATAAGAGGTAATGTGTTTTTTTCGCGAAAATACTATATTTAACAGTGTTTTATAAACAAACTATCTTTAAATAATTTAGATAAAGAATTTATAACTGCAAGAAGATAATAAATAATTATACTGGGTGATTCATAACTATTGGGACATGTGGTAAAATATAGAGCATTAAAGTTGAAATCTTTTTTTTTCGCTTTTTTTTCTGATTATGACACAGTATATTTATCAATTGTTATCGAAATCGGCACAGAGGCATGAAAAAGCTTTTAATGCAATAATAGACTATAATCTCATAGCAAACATAATTCACTGACAGCACATTTTTCATAAATGAAATAATATTTGAAATCCTCTTCTATTACTCTGAACTATTCAATTGCGTTTTTCTCGAAAACAGGTGACATTATCTTATTTAAACAAAAGTACCAATATTACCTAGAAATGATATTTACATCATATTTTCCAATAAAAAATAACTAAACTTTCGTCACAAAAAGCTACCATTTACTATCATCATCAGGAATCACGTGGCGCCCCCTGTAACATAGATAATACTGTGTCAAATATCAGAAAAAAAAAACGAAAAAAACTTTAACGTCCTATATCTTATTCCACAGGAATATTTTATTAAGGTATATTTGGTCCTATCGCCATATTTTGGTCCAAATAACCTGCCCTTAGCCTATGTCCCAATAATTATGAATGACCCTGTATAGCGGAAAATTGTTATTGAAAATTCTTAATTTATCATTTTTTTATTTATATTTCTACTTTAGTTTACATTATTTTAAACATTTGAAACGAGAGAACTCAATTACGACCCTTTATTGTTTTTTTCTGAAGCGTTGTTTCTGTACCTATTACCACATTTTCAAAGCATCTTGCTTTAATATTCAAGTCTTTTTGAACTCCTCAAAGTTAAAATTATGAACTCCACTCTCAAGAACGTTGAGTGCTCGAGATGACACGTGAGTAGTAAAGAAAATTTCGTTTGGACGACATGAAAACCAATTAAGTCGGCTTAAAGGATATTTATTGTAAACATTTATTGGCATTTAATTGATTACATGTAAACACTAATATAACAAGACAGAATCTAATAAAAACACATAAAATCAATTGTTTATAAACTACGTACAAATTAGTTTATTCTTGGTTGAATCACGTAATAAACTAACTGAACTGTTCTAGTTAGACGAAATAGTAAAAACATTATTTTACGGGATACACACAACTGGATATCAAATATGTATACATATTGAAACTTTGGGTAAATATATACGTACAGGGTGAGGTATTAGTGTGGCAAAGCTCGATTAGTCCGCTATTATTGAAGTTACGAAAAAAAAGTTTTTACAAAAAGTGTAGGATGTCTTGAGATTCACATTTTAAAATTTGACCCGAATATACAAGATATTCAGGAACGCAGTGCCAGATAAAATTTTGTTTTTTTAATGGAACGCCCCGTATATTTTTACATTTTTATAAACCTTTTGCCGAGCTACTGAGTGATAAAAAATTTGAAATCCTATCTGATTTTTAATTCAACTTCAATAATAGCGGACTAATCCAGCTTTGCCACACTAATACCTCATCCTATATATAGATGGCCAGAAGTTTAGGGGGGAAAAGTATAATTTTTCCATGCCGAATTGGATAAAGCTTTTTGAAGTAAGTGTACAAGGAGCATTCAAAAAAATATAGTCGGAACATGAAAATATTCTACGCAAGTCGGGAAACAAGAATCATTATAAATGGCGCTCCTACATACGAGTACATCGCAGAATCAGAGATCTATGAACTCAGACCGACCAGTACAATTATATCAACATCTATTGCGAAATATGACAACTAATTCTTTCAACAGTTGGACCATAAATCTTCTTTACGGCTTTTTCAACATTTTTCAGTATTCAGTGATGTGCTTATTAATTAAATTATTCTGAAGAAACGATCGATTAATAAATTCATATGTTAAAAATACTGAAATTATAGGACATGACTTTAGATAATTATACAAAAAATGTTCATTGAAAAGCAATAATATATTAATAGACCTATAACATGTTGCCAACGCCACTACAAAATTAATTAAATATGCATTAAACTGTAATTAAAACCCATAAGAATAATAAATAATAACAATAAATACCTTTGTATTACTTTAATGCCGAGAAGACAAAAATGTTACATTTGAGATGTCTAAGTCGAAGCGGCGACTATCTAGCGAAGTACAGGGTGGAGCAGAGCAACCAACTTTTTAGATTGGGTACAGCGCTGCCATTAGAAAAGGGAAGAGATTCAATATCAATCGAAATTACTCCGGCGGAATTCAGCCTTTACTGCAATCACCGACTTCGCTACTCCCAACAAAGCAATCATACGCAAATATGTTTTACTCTAATCTCCATTGTCGTAGCTGAAAGTAAAATGCTTTGAATCAAGGAACGGATTGTAACATGCCGCACAAACCTCCCTTTTTTAATGGCAGGGCAGTACCCAATCTAAAAACACTATGTTCCTATGCCGCACCAGGTATCTGGAAGGTGTAGCTAAATGTTGCAAATAAAACATTTTTGATTTTCACTCTGTTTAAAGTTCGCTACCGACTGGATCTTGAAAAAAATAACCCTCTTAATTTAGAAAATAATGCTACTCCAATGGATAACAACGCAGATAAAAGAAACTAACACCACGTTTCGGTGTGTTTTATCTAATTCAGTATGGAAAAATTGCACCTTTACAGAGTGATTCGTATAAGAACCAACACAAAGCAGGGAATGTAGGGAAACCTAAAATATGGTGATTTAACGCAATTTACCTATATAAAGTTTCACCCCTTAGAAGTTATAGACCGGGGTTTCAAATTTAGAAAAAAATCAATATCTCAGTTAAACTTAAACTTGGAGAGAGAAAAATGGTACACGTTATGAGTGTATCAAGAGCATTAATAGACAGTAAGTAAACGATTAATAAGGGATGATGTACCATTAAAATTTGACCGAATTTTTTAAACCGTTGGCGGACCTAAAAAGGTGTTTTTTTATTTTATGAGGAATTTCAAACCCCACTTTCAAGGGTGCTACTTAATATACCAGATACACACATCACGAAATAAATATGAAAAATGTTTATAGAAATTTCCCATGAAATGAATATTTGTAGAAATTCGTGTAATTTTACTTTTAACTTCTTTTTTTTGTTTTAGATATACCGGACATCCCCGAAAGCATTGGTCAGCTGCGACTACTTCGAGTGGCCGACTTCAGTTCGAATCCGATCCCCCGTCTTCCGCCCGCGTTTAGCCAACTTAAGTCGCTTACCGTCTTGGGCCTCAATGATATGTCGCTCACATCGCTGCCACACGACTTCGGCCAACTCACTTCGCTCACGTCGCTGGAACTTCGCGAGAATCTGCTCAAAGAACTCCCCGCCTCGTTGGCGAAGCTATCTAACCTTGAGCGACTGGATTTGGGCGATAACGAAATCGAAGAATTGGTAAGTAAATAATTAGAAGCTTTTCCTTTCGGTTAGTATCCGCGTGAGCTCAAAGTACTTATAACGGACTTAGTTGGTAGTTGTAAGTGCTTTAAAGCGAGCATATTACTCAATGGACAATCAATCGAGGAAGCCTACGAAAATAAAGACTAATGATATAAATGTTTGTAGCTATTATCATCTTATTACATAAATCAATGCTTATTAGGTTTATTTTTTTTTAGCCTTCACACATAGGGAACCTTCCAGCTCTTCAAGAACTCTGGCTTGACCACAACCAGCTTCAAAGCCTTCCGCCTGAAATTGGCCAACTCAGCAATCTAACATGCCTAGATTTATCAGAGAATCGTTTAGAATATCTGCCAGAAGATGTCGCTGGCTTGGAGAGCCTTACGGACCTCCATTTATCGCAAAATGTATTAGAGACACTGCCTAACGGTATAGGAAAATTAGAGAAATTGACCATTTTAAAAGTAGATCAAAATAGGTTAACGTCATTAAATAGCAACGTGGGATATTGTCATAATTTGCAAGAGTTGATATTGACGGAAAATTTTTTAAGCGAATTACCCGTGGAAGTCGGTAAGCTAGTAAAACTAACCAACTTAAATATCGACAGAAACAGTTTAACATCTATACCCGAAGAAATTGGCAATCTTCAAGAACTAGGCGTCCTAAGTTTGAGGGATAACAGACTTACAATGCTGCCGGATACGCTCGGCAATTGCATCCGGCTTCACGTGCTTGACGTTTCCGGAAATAGGCTTCCTTATCTTCCCTATACTTTACTGACATTAAGCCTTAAAGCCGTTTGGTTGAGTGACAACCAGGCGCAGCCCTTATTGACGTTCCAGACTGATACCGACCCTGAGACGGGCAAAACGGTGCTGACATGTTTTTTGTTGCCTCAGCAAGAATATCAACCAACTATCGGTGAGTTTTTTATTTATTTTATAATTGATAGAGTTTTGTAGATGGTTCTTTGGAAAACGTTGTATATAGTGTCCGGAGTTACAATTAAGTTATGAATAAACATAACATTAATTGATGAAATAGCTTTACGCACCTTCAAAATTTATAAAACCAGAGGACAGACACTCTATTTAATGTAAAATATTAAGAATATTATAAAACTAATAAGTGTTGTATTCTGTAGTTGTCGATTTTCCATGTAGATTTAAGTGTGCTTTTTATAAATTATTTCACATGCTTTGCTTTAATTGTCGCTGATAAGTACTTTTAATTAACTTTTAATTTATATATCCGATAAAAATAACATAAGTCACATAATTAATTTTTACGTAACAGCAAAATGTTACGTCTTATAATCAACTGATGTTTATTTATCTCAAATTCCATTCAGTTTTTTATTACTAAATATGTTTTTGCGAACTTGTTTTGGTTAATCCGCCATTTTTTAGCAAATCAATCTATAACTTTCGTATTTTATAAAGTATTTAATTAATAATAGGCCATTGATTAACTGAAAAATATTTTGCCTAAGTATTTAAATGAAAGCATAAATAAATTTTTTCGTCTTACCGAGTGACAAACAGGCGTTTTATTTAAAAATGTAAAAATCGTTTTAGATTGTATATCTATTTTTATAGTAATTAGCCACGTGAGCTGTGCAGGCTTTGTTACTTTAAGAACAGCACTCCTAATTGGATCTCAGTAGTGAACGATTCAAAGGGTAGTCAAATTCTAGAATGTTTTTAAATACCGCATTAATATTTACTGTTGAAGCTCTACTAGGATTACTGAAGAGATGGATTAATCACGTGAAAAACATGTTCTATCTTGCCCGTCGTAAAATGCATAGATCCGAGGTATCATAATCGCTTTCTAATTTAATGACGATAACAATTTCCATAAACCTATCTGTTTTATACATTTTCTCGTCTTCTTTCCGTTCATGTCCTATGGCATTTTATCAATTTTTGGGTGTGACATTTCCATCTGCTTCTTCAAATAATTTTAATATCAGTCATTATAATAATAATAATTTGGGTCCATATACATTGTAATAAAGTGGAACCTTAAAACTGTCCTTTTATAACTTAACGCCACCTAATTAACTATATATTTATCAGCTGATTTATTTTCTAGAAATAACATTAATAATTCCGCTTTAACCATACCTTCGTCACTTACAATATTAACTTTCCTTAGTCGCTCTTTAATTTTCTCTCTCCGAATGGCCGTGGTTATAGCTTTATTATATTGTATAAAGCTTTATTAAGAACAATTACTACATTTTCCTTCCAATGTGGTAAAATCTTTAAAACCATTCCTCAAGAACTTTTGATATCAGACCGACGATTTCTAGTTATTTTCGATTCGAATCCGTTTTCCACAAATCCATCTTCACAACCAATGGAAGCACTATAAGTCGTGAGCCCTTACAACAAGGGTTTTTTAATCTTGTCCATAAACCTTCAATAAATTCTTGTCTTGCATATGTGAAATTCTTATCTATCCAAATTTTATTTACTGTATAACTTATATTTACCCAAGTTTCATCCAGTTAATACATTTTTCGACCTTCTACTTGGATTCCTTAAATACATTCTGCTCCAAGTAATAATTTCATCTTTTTCTTCCCGTCGTTGGCTTTTTTGAAAGCAATAATATACCATTATTATTATTGTAATTATATCGACTAATATTATATATAAACTTAACGGAAGCTCAGCTCCTTTAATAACCTAAGCAATGTTGATTTCTTGAAATTTGGCAGACTTTCATCATCATTGTTTTTATTCAAAATTTTATCAAAAGTGCGGGATTTTTTTTCGTTTATTCATAAATTCTAATTCTAAAATTTGACAATAATACACGGATACACGCACAAATTTCTAAACTAAACGTACACAGCTACAACATAAATTGAAATGTACCTAAAATTAGTTGAAATTTTATATTATTACTCCATTTGTTCGGCAAACCTAAATAATCAAATAGAACATATTTCTAAAAGCATAAAACTATGCACTTATATACTTAGTCTATCCAATGATTTTTTAAGTTGGCACTAAATTAATAAGCTTCTCTTCGTTTTAAAAACTACTTACTTCACTTCCTTACCAACTTGAAACTTGCCCTCCTGAGTCTACTTTGCAAATTGTGGTTAGTCGTATGGTATTGATATTTACATGTACAATATAATAATTCATGTTTTTTTGCAAACACTTTCATCTCTTCACTGACTGTTACCAGCTTCTTTTGTACTTTCTTATGCAAAATCTATTAAATATTAAAGTGATTTTGTTTGGAACATCACCAAAGTAGAATGACATAAGCCCAAGGATATTTAATATTCGATTATAAATGGGCATTTTATGTTGTATCGATATTTGTATGTTTTACCCGAGGGCTAGTACAATTTTCTATATTGAAGACTGAGTAAGCTCTATTTTTGATTTTTAACAATGTACTTTAATATTGGGTTTTATGCCTTAATATTTAGTACTATTAATAAATGGAACAGACACAATAAACCTAAGATGTGAAAATTAATTTCTAATTGTAAAAATTTGAAGGTGATTTTTTCTTTTGGTGAGACTCCAACTTCAAAATTTCGGTTATGACTCTCTATTTGAGTTTATTGACAAAAATCTCGTGTTTTCTAATTAATAAAGTATTACGAAAGATATTTGGCAAGGTGGTTAAAAGACTTTTAATAATGTTAATACATGCCGTAAAATATTTTTTAAATAAATCACCTGTAATTTCAGTAATAAGTTAGGTATTTTTTATCTAAATATTTTAATTAGCTTATTTATATTTTTGAGCGAAATATTGTCTAGTCATTCTATGGTCTATTATTAATGAAAGACCCTCTATCAATATTAAGACATACTTTATAAATCTGTTCATTAATTCTTTCATTTTCACATGACTAACTTAGTAGTATAGCAAATATTAATATTATTTTTTATAATTGTAATTTTTATCGACATATTTCGTTGGTTTACTTATTTATTTTAAACAAAAATGATGCAATTTTTAATTATTGAGTCACTTGTTTTTTTATTTATCAATATAATCTTACTTTATTTGCTATAATGAGCTGTGACAAAAATTGTTTCTTTGTTTTATTTATTAAATAAAAATATTTTTCTTCTTGTAATGTATTTCTCTGTTTTATGTTAGTAATAAGTAAGTATTTATTAAAATTAATACTTAAAATGATACCCTAAATATCTGGGTACAGAATTACTATTAACTATTTTATAACAATATACATTTTCAAGTATTTATTACCTATTTTTTAACAAACATAAATATTTACTTGTTAGTTTCTCCTTTAAAGCACTAAAATTACTAGTTCCTAGCGAGTTTCTCAGATAATTTTAAACGACGTTTGAAGGAGACGTATGTGTACAATTTCTAATACCTTTGATAAACATGAAATATAAAACCCTACAACAATAATATACTTATCTGAGAAAGACGCTCGCAATTGCCTCGGAAATATCAAAGACTCAGAAGTTGTAATTTTCTTCTAGTCTACCATTTAGATGCACGTTTCTATTCAATTGAAAGTTTTATATATACCAATGGATTTTAAACATATGCTTTTCTTTATTTCATTTTTATCCACATTTATTTGTTTGCAATATAAATTTGTATAATTTTTGCTTTGTAAATGTGTCCGGTAATAATAAGAGACGCTACTCTGTGAATTTACAATTTTAACGGAAACTGATGCTTATTTGGTTTGACAATTGGATCTGGTACCCTTCCACTCAATTTTTTTGTTTGTATTTAGTTCTTTTTTGCTCTTATTTTAGTGTTATTTTACGTTTTCCTAGTTGTAATAGATTTGCCCTGTCTAGTGTAACCATGACACCAAATCCAATGTGATTTTTTTTAATTTTCTCTCTAATCTTTTTCGAATGAATATATTATCATTTACTTTTCTTTCCCGTTTTCCCTTTGATTTATTTTCCATAAATTTCTGTAAACACTCCTCTAATATATAAAATTATTATACTTGAATAAAATAGAAATAAGAATAAAAAAAAACCTTTGCTTTTAAAATCCTATTGAATTGCACATTTCAGTGTGTCAACTTCAAAAGCGTTTTACTCGTCAAAAGGATTTTTCCTTTGCCTTCTTTAATGGTCAGAGTTTGAGCTTCAATGTCGGCTCTTTGATTTTTTGTATACTCCAAATGGTTACCATGAAAACTGTCAAATTCATAGAGTAGTGTATACACTGCTCGATTAGTATATTTTGTTTTAAACTGCTTATTATGCTTTGCAAGATATAAGATCTGGACTTCTTGGAATCTGGCGTAAGCCTGGTATAAGCAGAGTCGGAATTAGAAAAGTGAGAAATAGGAAACTACCTACAAAGAGTTTAAAAAGTATAATGTTACATTTTAATTATTTATTATAAGGGAAAATATTCATTAACCTAAGCTACGTCTTGAAAATGAATTAAAATATTTATCTTCGATAGTCCTTACATGTTTTCTTGCATTTTTCCAGTTCTCCTCAGTAATTCTGTTACGACATTCTCGAATTAACGTTAAAATATTACTATTACAAATTCCAAAATACCATGCTACCGTTTCTTTTAATGGTACAAACCAGTATCGATCTCGACCTTACGGGTATTGGGTTTTTCCGGATCGTATATTTTGCAACGCATAATAACTCTTGGTTACATAAAAAGAAACACCATTTCAAAATAAAACTGCCTGCCTTCTGAATTTTTTAAATTGCAATTCTATTTTGTTTAATATCTATCGTTTATTTTGAATTTCTGTTTTATTCTTACACTTTATAGCTTAATACCGTGCATCTAAATTCACGCTTACTATTTATTTTATGTTTTCTTTTTTATGTCTGTTGTAACGCACCACTTTTTTGTTCTGTGTGCCTTCCTATGTGCACCTGTTAGCTTGCGATGGCCGTTTTTATCCCCGTGACGTAACGCCAGGCTTTTGTTCTAATGGTAGTACCTTATCCCGTACAGATGGTGCTGCGACTGAAGACGAAGACGACGACGATTGGCGCGAACAAGAGGCCAGTCGAACGCATTCTGTCAAGTTCACGGATCCTCAAGAAAAGGACAACAGAGAGGTGAGGAACAGTATATCTTCTACGTTATGGTACGCGGTAAGGGTTTTCGTTAGCGGTAAGGATTGGGTGGTGAAACGGTGCTGTGCCGGTAGATCGAGGAATTTGAGCAGAAGTAATAGCTATTATATGCTGAATACAATGCGGGAGTTAGATCAGATTTATAATGGGAGAATTGAATACGCAAACGACTGATTTTGGTTCGATATTTAGGAATTGCTTTTAGATTCAAATTTGATATTGAACAGAATGTCATAAGGCGAGCGAACGATTGAAATTTCTCATTAAAACATTTTCAAGCTTTATTTAGGTAAGGGATTTAACAAGAAAGGTTAAATTTTATATTTGACCCTTATTTTACTTAAAATAGTGAAATATATCCACCATTATTTAGTGTTACTTATAGATCAATAGATAGAGAAGTCATGAATCCTTTTTGGATTTACTGCGTTAAAATGTATACAGATATGGTAAAAATTGTACTCAAATCGATATTCGCCACGACGTTGTAGTGGTACTGTTTCGAATGGGGTCACAAGCTGTACTGATTAGCCTAATACAGCTGTTCTTCACTGTGGAACATGATGGGCCACATTAATGGTCGGTATGACTGTCACCATCAACAAGCTTTGCGATCCATCCATACACTGATCCCGTCTTGATAATTAAAAGAGCGTATAATCCGGGGAGGAAAACCACTTCCAAAGCTATCCTTTGCTATCATCATTTCCATCCTCCACTACAAGTGAATCCCTCTCTACGCAATGGTGATGGTTTGCAGTCGTCCATACATTGTTCCTTTGCAAAGAAATGGTATATGGCCATTTTTTACCTTTCCTTGATACCCCTAACTCTGATATAAAAGTTTCGTACAGAATCTAAAGTATTAAATTAATTAATTCATTTCATTAAAAAAATATATAAGGTAAGTATCGGTTCCATATTCTACAGATGATGCAATATGCCTTTAATTTAATGATTCGGTCCATAATAATGTTAGGCTTTATTTGCTTCTAAGGAATTGTAGCTATTTTATTGTTCAGCAGTTACCATAAATGTAGCCTTGAGCTTCCAATAATAGATAGATGACCAATAAATACACTGTAGATCAAGGTCTATTAGAATTATTGAACTGTGTACGCGTTCTTTTTTCATCCTATTTATTTTTCGAATAATGAGGATGGTTCCACTGTTGCTCTGTATTTTAAGTGAAAACTTTGTGGATGCCTTTTACTATTTCAAAATAAACTCGTGGTTAAATTGAAAGAAAACACCTTTAGTGAAAATATAAGTTAAGAAGTCGTACTAGAAGCTCTTTTAAACACTTTTAGTAATTCTAGGGCGTTAATGATATTTTTCACATAACCCTCTTTTTTTTATAAAATATGGTTATATTTTTTTTGTCACCATGATCAATGAATTTGCCTTTAACGGTTTTTCGAATGGATGTCAACATTAGGCCAATTTTAATCAAAGGCTATCTATATTCGCCCCTGTTTTTATTAAGTATTTTTATAGCTAAATTAAATATGTGTTGGTAAGAGTATTCTATATCAAATTTTGTGTCATTTAAATTTGGTATAAGATACCAACGAATATCAGTATTATTTATAAGGGACTTAATGAAATTGATTTAGTTGTGAATACAAGTACAAAACATACGTATTTTTTAGGTAAAATATTTATAGGTTCATTAATATTAAAATATTAAAATCGTTCAAAAATGCCTTATCGACATTCTGTATACACATACACATCGTATTATAGATACGATATAGAAAAAAACTGTTTTTATATAAATCTGCATAATTCTGTGATATGAGAGTTACCAAAATAAACTTTAAAAGTCGTTGTAGCACAATTTGTTACATTAAAATCTCTAACAATTTCGAATTTTCTTATATTTTCCCAATTCATTTTTTGTTTTACTTTGGTTTAAATTTTCAATATGATTTCATTCTAAAATTCAACTATTTGTTGATTATTACAAAGACCTATTTTGTTAGTGTTAGTTACCAAAATCATACAGAAAATAAAGATACTGGTTTGGTCTTTATTATATGTAATTTTTCTTATGTATACATTGGTTAAAAACTTATGGAACAACATTTCAAATATATACATATATTAGAAAAGTTAGGTCTTACATGTATTAAGCTTCCAAATCCAAACTACATTAGTTCAAGTAAAAATGTTCAAATAATTACAAATTAGAGCAAGATTATTTTCTATTGGTACAGGTATTGTTAGGTCTAAAATGAAAAAATAATCTTAGCTTTTCAAAAATTAGTACTGCATTACTAATAAATATTTCAAATATAATATTCGGGTTTTAATTCTAATATCAAATAGTTTTAGGCCTGATGATGAACTGTACATGTCGAAACTAGGCTCCTTTCACTCATATGTGTAATATCTGAAATACTAGAACCAAAATCAATTTTTAATGCGTGTTTTTCCAACGATCAAAAATTTTGGTTTATTTTATAAAATTAAAGTGAATCTTGATTGTATAAATTTTCGGAACGCTTATCTCATTTGACCAATTTTTCGCTTTTTTGTAATAATGGGCATTGCAATACAGAATGCTTGTAACATACGGTAATAAATAAGTTTTACAATTTCCGCACAAATTGAAATTCCACCGAATTTATGTTCAAAAGTTGTCGTAATATCCTTTTGTAGATCGTAACATTTTGAATGTAAACAGAACACATGATTTTTATAAAGCAATATTACGTCCCTACTAATTTTTAAATTTAAAGCTGGTTTAAAAATAAACAAAGTAAAACTTTTTATAAATAGTAAAAAAGTGCAGAAGCACTGTGAGGTATAAAAGACTGCATTTTAGAATACTTTCTTTAAACAAAAAGTACTGATCTCTTTTCATAAACAGTTATAATATTATCTATTTAATATTGATTTAAATAAAGAATTGATAAAAGTTTTGCCTTAAAAGCTTCAATGCTATTTCGATTAGTGCCTTCCAATCCGTCTACCCGATTTCATTATTGCTATCTAATGGCTACATTCAAGTAAATCAAGTTTCTGCAGGAAAACATTAAAGTTCGTCAAGTCAAGTTTAAATGCCAATTTAATCAATTCATTGACGTTTCGAAGTTTTATTGACTTCTTACTCGGGACGACAAAATTTAATAATTTCTACATAAAATACATTAAAACGGTAAATATAACTCTAACCAATCGAATTGTAAATATCTAAATTAAACAACCTTTTTAACTAAATAAAGACGTGTTTAGAAATATTTCAATGATATATATATATTTCTTGATGGTTAAAATTCAATAAAATTCCAAAACTAAGAGGTAATTAAAAGGGATATTTTGTAAAATTCTTCCACGTAAAATTTTCCCTTCCGTAAAGAAGACATTTTAATTTCTAATGAGGAACCCAAATTTCAATTTTTTGTACATTATTAATGGGCATCTTGTAGATTCAGCGAAATATATTTTAATTAAAGAAATAAACTAATTTAGGGTTTCAGTTTTTCATAAAGATTTTTTGATACATAATTTATGTATATTCCTTCGATTAAAATTTTTCTTGAATATTTTAGAAAAATTAGATTTTTAAAATATTATGAAATAATGTATAGAAATTCAATATTTTTTTACATTTTCGAATGTAAAGGCTAGTCAAACCTTAAGTAGATTATAGATTTTATTGATTTTTTAGGTAAGGTACTAAATTCAGATCTGAAATGCTGAATTGTTGGAAATGTAAACAATTATTTGTATTAAAGAAAAAGCATTTGTTATTTATTTTTAATTGAAAATTTGCATGAATTAAAACAAGAATGATTGTGTACAAAGTCATTCTTTAAAAGACTAACCCATATTTTGTTAATATTTATAGCGTTTGCATGTTTTCTATTCTACAGGTTGTGGTAGTAATGCATTTTTGTTATACTAATTTTTTTATTGTAGATTACATTTTCTTAAATAAAACAAATCGCAATCCAATTTTTTTCCATTTTGGCAAAAACATCTTCAAAATCATAAAAACAAAGACATTTTGAAAATTTGCAAATGTTTTCTAATTAAAATATTATCCAGTGAAAGAAAAATATTATTAGTCAAATTTGTGATTTTACTTCAATTTTATACATGGTGTTGTGTAAGGAATACTGGAATACCCTTAAGATTAAAAAAACTAAAGACCTCCAAATTTAACGATGAATGATGCTACAGGGTGATGCTTTATATTAGGTTATAGCTTTTATTTGTTAGAAGGTCACTTTTGGAACGTATATAATGTATTTGCTTGCTTTTTTCTAGAGTTATTCATATTACGATTACATAATTCATTTTTTTGTATCAGCGTTTCTAATATTGGTTATATTTCTTTTCAAACTATTCAATATTCTTGTCAAAATGGTTAAATGTGTTGCTATTTTGTGTTATTTTATATGTCAACTTCAAGCGATTTTTGGTAAAGTCTCAAAAATAATAACATTTCTAGCAAGGAATTCTATATAATTATATCTATTTATCTTTACCAAAAATTTCGAAAAAGAACATGCACAATACGTTCTGAAATTATTATTGTCGCTAGATTACCGTTGTGTTTTAGACGAATTAAACATTTATTTATTATTTTCTATTTATAATGGTAGATTAATAACCGAACTTTTTGAAGCTAGTCTTTTTTTAGTTGTTTTTAAGTGTTCACATTTTAAACCAAAAAACCAGGAATAAATAACTTGTCACATCTTGTACCTAATAATTTAGATAATAATAGAATTTAGACTCCAAAATTTCCTTCGCTTCAATACGGTTTTTTCATTAAAACACAATACCATTCTTTCGAATTATTTGATAAAATATTTTTTTATGGTACCAAAAACCACATAAGCATCCACTTATAATTCACTAAACTAGTTTGCATCTTAATCATAATTTTACTTATTTTTCAAAACGAATTTATCAAATATTTTTCCAAAATTTATTAGTAATCCATTTTTGGAATAATTCTAACAACACACCTTCGCAATTCTGGAATATTTGTATGTTTCAATTTTAATGATACGGTGTATGAATCGATGATCCCATATATTTGTTAAAAATGTTTCAGGATATAAAATGTTAGAAAGTAAGAACAACAAAATCGCTTAAAAAACTTTGTCTCAAATTGTATTTTTTACCATTTTCAGAACTACCCAATTTCTTGAAAAAATTACAAAATAGTGCAAAAAATTATTCATTAATTGGCACTCCTGTATATCAAAATTTTAATGAAAAAGCCGTATAATATGTAAGCACAATAGATAGATGTAAATATTCAAGTAGCATAAATTGTCAAAATTGAATGTTTTTATTTGTATGCATTTTTGTAATAAATTTTGTTTCGTATTGCATGGATGTTTAATTTTTCCGTTTCAAATAGAAAACCGTTCCAAAAAGCCTGATGTTTAATAGAACATATTTTTTAACTAGAGAATATTAAAAAAATGCTTCCTGGGGCGGTTTAATTACCTTCTTTTTTAATTTTTTGGTGTCAGTTTCAAGCTGGTGGTGGCACTAGTATATGGTTTACATTTCCAACAGTAAGTCACTTTAGAGTAGTTTTATATAAAAACAGGAATCCTAAAAACAAAGTTTCGTATGCTACATATACATACGATTGTACATATTTAAATGAATTATAAAAAATAATATTTTTATAATGCGTATTTTTTTAAACTTTGTTTTTAGTATTTGTTTATTAATTTACCTTCAAGAATATCTAGATGCAATAAATGAAGGTAAGTATCCTTTTGTTATACTAAAAATATGTTTAAACTTAGTCTACTATTTTAAATATTATTCATTTCGATAGGTAAACAGCTTTTTATTATTCATTTGTAAGTCATAAATATTACTGAAATTGAGCGATACAGGGTGATTTATCGATTTTATCTGAATTTTAATTAGGCTAAAACTTAAAAATTGTTCATAATAAAAATTTCAAAGAACAAAAAACAAATTCGATAACAAGCTTAGTTAATCCATTTGTTTTTACCACAAAATCATCATCCTGTATACAAACTTTTTCTAATCTAATCTTTCAAAAATGCGGAAAACATAATTTAGACAAGCGTTTTTTTAATTTGCGAATATTATTTTAGAGACCCTAACTTTTTGTAAAAAAATATTTCGGACTTTTCTAGTAAAATACATGTTTCACTAGAGGATGGATGCCGCTTTTATATGTTTTCTCTTAATGCAGTATTCAGATAACAATTTCTGAAGGTCCCGGTATGGTGAGTGAGGTTTTTTTCACGTAATAAGACAAATGGCACCATCAAAATTCTATAAATCGCCTGGGGACGCCATTCCACAGAATAATAGTAATAATAATAATAATAAAATCCATCTTTTTCTGCAAAAACTTTGCAGTGCTTTAGGATTTCAGTTCTGAGAAATGAATTATAAGGGTTGAATTATTATTTTATGTCCGTTAAATATAGGAATGATTTGTTATTTTAAAGAAATTCGAAGGCTATGTTTTTGAAGGTCTAATCGGTAGCGAAAATATCCCCTTGTATTTGCGGCTGTTTAGTACAAGTTTTAGGCTAGAACAAGGTTTTGAAACTATATATATATATATATATATATATATATACTTCGTTTCTTTAAATTGTTAGTTTTAGAAAATATTAATTACTTTTGTTCAGTCATTGAAAATAAATTCAAAATATTTGAATATACATGATATTCAAAAATCACAAAAATGTTAACATAAAACTCATCCAAAGTCCTACTAATGCATACATTTCTACGTCTTTTTTTCGCATGTAGGTGGTATGCCGATTATTCTCATTATGCATTCACATTTTCCATTCATAAAAAAAACACGTAAATAATTATTACTTAATGAGCGAACATATTATAAAGTATTTTTTATTGGTGTATTCCTAATTTTATTTAATAGAGCTCAAATTGTAGGCACTCCTTTTTTAATCTACATTCACTCTTTAATCAACGAATTATAATGATATTACTACCTCTTAACTAATGATAGTAATCTGTTACCGTAACAACCCAATAATAAAGAGATTTAAAGCGAAACGATGAATGAAGACTGTATGTACGTGTTCATTTAGGTGTGTTCTTTTGGACTAACATAAAAAACACAAGATAGAAATAATTACATTTGGTACTTCGAGCGTTAACTATCTACATGTGCTACGCGAGTTGTAATTATTATTATAGGGTGATTCGATTCACTTTATATAGTTAATTAGTAAAACCAATAAAATTTTTTGTTAATTTATGAATCATTTGGCATAGAAAAAGTTCATTAAAAAGATAAATACTTTTTTACAGTTTTAATTTTCTATATCTTATTTGGTGAAATCAAAAACTTTAAGGATTTACTTATAAGCGTTTAATATGGTTGCAGAAAAAATGGGTGTTTTTCACAATTTTCTGTGATACGGTAGACTTTTTCCTCTCGCTAATTTTTAAGATTTTTGCTGGAAAGGATGTAATCAATTAAATCCACAACGTTCAATTAATACATTTGAGGTTTATTAACAATTAAAAGCTCAAAAGTGTTCACAGTTCGAAGTAAAAAATTTTCATAAAATTGGTGATTCAATAATCTATAAAACTACAGTTTAATGTAAGGCCATCATGTAAATTTCGTACAATGGATTTGGATGAGGAAAAATACATTTATAGTTCTATTTTTCAGTTATTTTCACTTTAAAACTTTCAAATTTACAAAGTTTGTTCTTAATATTGTTGCTGTTTTAAACTATTTGGAACAAAGATTCTTAATGTATTTCGGTTTAAGAGAATTATATTTTTACCATATGTTTTTCGGTCAATTAATTATTGAATGCATATCTCGATGTTAATGCATACGTGACTTTTTTAAGCTTCTTCATGACTGATTGGGTATTCTAACGATATTATGAAGAGTGAACTCGGTGGTGTTTTTTAAGAATATGGTTTAATATAAAAGTGAAATAGATATATTTTGTTTTATTTTTAGCTGTACAGTGGAACTTTCTGTTGAAAGTGGCGCTGTTGTTAATGCAATAAATTAAAAACCTTGTAATTAGGACTAGTGATGTTACCAAGACTTTCAGTAAATAAGAAGTACAAGGAAATTTTATCGACTAATACTATTTTCATTTGAATTTTGACCAAAGTTGATAATAAAATATTTTAGGTATACGATCTTGTTTCTCGGTTTGGTTGTTTTTTGCCCCTTCAGGCAATAGCTCTCTATGTTTGAATAAGTCTTATGATGCTTCTATAGTTTCATATAACAATTTTGGCAGAAGAGAGAAGAGGTCTCCCGGATTTGATCTCTCTTTTCTAAAAGATAATTCCATGTTAACTTTCTATCAAAATTTACTACATTTTATTTTCAGGATTTTAGAGGTTTTCAATTTTTTCATCGTCCTTTCCTTTGTGAAGAGGACGATTATTACTTGAGCAGTTTATAGATAAATAAAAACTTAAATAGATGAATAATCCTGTATATGTGTGAGCGTAGTTCCGCCTTTTGTACATAAAAAATCATTTTAATCGTTTGTCTCTTGGTGGCTTTATTATTTCTCTATACATCCGGTTTTAAAAAATGGGGCGCTCATTATTTTCCTCTTTATATTAAAATTGTATGAAAAAGTTACTAGAGAAAAGAGGTTTTAAAATATTTTTCTTCCACTTAATTGAATAATATTCTTCATCACTAGTGCAAAAGCCCCTGTTGAAAAATATACTGATTTATTCTGTTACTAACATTCTGTCTATATATAATCTAGGAAGTAAATTTGATTACTGAACAATGCATTATGGATTTTGTGAAATTTTATTACAATTTCAACATTCCAAATAGTAAAGCCTAAATTATTTTAACAATTATGTAAATACTACTAATTTATGGCTTATTTTTCATTTTTTTTAGGATATGTACGCTCTTCAGTATTGCTCAATATTTATACCGTGTAGTTAACTTTCGTTATCTGAACGAAAGAATGTTGTTTTGTTTGTATACGTATTAGTCATATAATGTTCTACAAACCGAAAATTACAATCATAAAACATGTGTACCTGATACGCCACTAATACGTACGTGAAATTGAGGTAAAGTTTGCCATAGATGTTTAATTTTGTATTGCGTTGTCTAATTTTAATCTCAATGCGGATATATATATACATATATATACACTTTAATTAAATGAACAAAAATCTCTGTTTACTAAGGGTTTAATAAAATGTTATTTGTTGTTGGATTTGTATTGAAAAACATTTAGAATTTAAAAAGTGTTTATGTTGTTGTTAAAAATATTCACCTTGAGTATCTGTGTTTTTTTTGATGCGAATTAACCAGTTGTCATACATTTTTTTCCAATCTGAAGAGGCACGTTCGTCATAGCATTTTTAAAAGCTCTAACTGCATCTTCTGAGCTTGAAAAACTTTGATCATGCAATTGATTTTTGTAAATATATGAAAGTCGCTTAGACTTAGATCAAAGCTACATGGAGGATGGGCCAATAATTCCACTTTTTATGTAGTTATAGTTTTTTTTAATCGAAAATAAAACAAAATCGTTGGTTACTATAAAATTAAATTGTACCCGAATGGCTCACTATATTCAACTCTGTCATTGTTGCTTATCAGAAAATATGTAAAACGTTACAAATGCTCTCATATTAGAGCAAATACATGAGTTCCCTTAATGTTATTCAATTTTTGTAAGGTCTATAAACTATAAAAGTTTAAAGACCTGTTACCACTATTAAAAGTTTGTTTGAATTAATTAACACGTATGCAATTTAAGAGAATAAATAAAAGTAAAACACTTATTATATTATTAATAAAAAAAATATCACTCTAAAAATACACAGTACCTATTCATCCACCATTACTTTGCATAAATTGCGATAATTACTCACTTTTTAGTTGCAATTCTAATAGTGTGGAAATCAATTATTTGACTGAATTTATCTGTACTATTTTTAAACTTAAAACCTACTGCAGACTATTACAGCAAACGTAAAAATATACTCATTGCAATTATCGTGTAGGAGTTAATGTGTGGAATAATTATATAGAAGGTATTTCATTAGAACTAATTAGTGTTTCTAAATAGTTGAGTACTTTCGTGATGTAACTTTAGAAATAGCAAGATATACCTATATACTTATTAAGATACGATTTTGCTATTTAATGATCAATTAGACTTTAACAAAAAATAAAAATACGTTTTCAAGAGACGGTATCCTAAGAATTATGGTTTGAAAAATAGCTCGCAGAATTCAATTTCACCCATCTAAAAGTTAATCACTTTTGTAATTGGGCATTTTTAAATTGTTTCAAAATAGTATTTCATATATCTATTCGTGTATACATTTCCATAAAAATATTTCAGTTGAACTGTTGTTTATCAAAGAGATAACTTTTTGTTTTAAACATTTTCACAATTGTCACCTCCAGCTATTGCATAAGAAAATAAATCTGTAAGATTTCAATAGAAATATGATCCAATCATAATACCAAACCAGATATACCACAAACTGAAATTTCTTCTTATCTGCTAAACGCTTCTACTGCATCTTCTGTGTCTGAAAACGTTGACTACGCAATTGATTGACTTAGATCTGGAATGTATAAAGGATGTGTCATTAATTCCATCTTTTATATGGTCAAATAATCAATTATTGGTTGCGCTGTGTAGCGTTGTCCTGGGGAAATTAAAACAACAGCCCTCGTTTTATGTCTTGAAGTTTTTTGAACGATGCATTTTAAAAAAATAGAAAAATCAGTGCCTATATAGAACGTTTTTCCTCACTTCTGATTCTGAAAAATAGCGTATGCATCCGCTTAGTGGAGAAAATAAAGGAAAAACTATAAAAAAATACAAAAATAGCATCGGTATTTCGATTTACCCAAGAGGCATTCGATATCATCTTTGGCCGCCAAGTGTGAGTTAAAAAAATACACAATAAAGTAGTGATCCAAATTTTTCGCTTGAACGCTAAAAGAGCAATTTTGCGTCTTTACATTCAATAACTTAGTTTAATTAAATACATGGACTTTTTCAGGAAATTGTACTTTTGTTTTGAACGGAAGTTACATTTTTAATAAATTTCCTCTGTCTAATCAAAGTCGAGGGTATTTGAATAACTTTTGTATAAAATAATAAAAAATAAAGTGGCAAACTTAATATAAATATGAATCATATTCCCATCGATTCAGAAAGGTCATGTGGTCAAATGAGATGAGCACAGAGAATACGAATATTGTTACGAGATGAGAAGTTAGGGGTATTTTGGTAACTGCATAGTTAAACTGTCTAATTTGAGTAGGTACGAATAGAACTAAAATAAAAATGGAAAGCTAATAAACAAGAAAAGCCTCTAATAAATCTCTTACAATTTTTTAAACGGATTATTATTTTTCTCAGACTCCTTTTGTTCGCCACAATACACCACATCCTAGAGAACTGAAGGCTAAGGCCCACAAATTATTTGGAAAAGGTCAGAATTCTCTTGAAGAAAGCGACCAGCATTCCAATGATACCAGCACCGGGCCAGTCGAAGCTGTAAACCAAAATATTAGACAGTTCAGCGAGCCACCACAGGTAATTCTCAATTAATATGACATAACGTCAATAATATTTTAAAACTAAGCAATTCCAACTCTTTCTATGGATAATATTCGCTGTTAGTTTCATAATAACTGCTATTACAACACTTATAACATAAATGAGTATATTGTGTTAACGCCGGTTGCTGAATTCAGAATCATATTATGCTTTTAGTAACGTATGTGATGTTATCAATTTATCATTAACAAATATTTATTTAAGTACATTTTCACTGTAGAGGAGCCTTTGTTGCCAAGCGTTTGATTTTCCGCGAATACGTATTATATTATTTCCACCTCAATTTGCTTTTTTAGATTGTAGAACCAGTGCCGGTCTCAACCATAGGAAATGGACGAATGGAAGAAAACAGCGAACCCAGTCAAGATGACGAAGATACGGATGAGGTGAGTTTTCATAAAATGAAATATCGTTTGCATGCTATTCTTTAAAAAATTTAACCTAACGTCTCTAATTATATTTTTTATTATTTACTGTTTGTATTATTTTTTATTGTGAATTATAAAGTCGCTACGGATTAAAAATATTGTCATTACAAAAAATGTTAAAAATTAATAATTTTATGTAAAATGTGGTTAACCTCTACATTATACAAAATGTTTCATTCATAAATGCATATACGTTAACTTTTAATGGAGACTACCCACAGGTATCCATAGCCATAAACTGTCTATATTCAGCAAACTATCTCTGTTTGAAATCGCTTAGTGTTAAGCCATATTAAAATGGTCGAGTTTTCTAATAGAATATTTTATCAAGCTATTTAGAGGAAGAAAATATTGCCTACAAAGTTTGTAACAAATTTCTTTAATGAGAACTTTGTATTATAGACGGTTGATGAGGATTTTAGTTAATTATGGCTACCAAAGTTAACTTATATAAACTTTAAAAGCAAAATATACCCACTATGTTCACCAACAAAAGAATTTTTAGCTAGAATTATTCATGTCTGTGAAAATGCCAGGAATACTCTTATCTTTAGAAGAGCAGTTAGGGAGTAAGAAAATATTTTCAACAGGGCGGTTCTATTTCAAACAAGTCGTATCGATTATTTTTAGTCATGACATAAAAGATATATTCTTACGCTGATTTTAGATTTATATTAGGTAGTAGTAGTAGTTACTTCGTTTGTAAATAAAAATAATTGATTTTGTTTGTTGTTGATGTTTATTTAGATATTTACTTCTTTCAATACTTCTGTCGATAAATTCTCCATTTTTTGTGGGATATCCCTTCCTAGGGCCACCAAAGTCAGAAATTTGTTCTGAAAGACTCGTAACTTTAAGAAAATCACAATAATATCTGGAACTGTTATATCTGGCAATCTTGCAGGTCAGTGTAAATCGACAAAACAAGAGATTAAGTAGCCTAGTAATGCTTACTTAAAATTTCTAACACCATTCGAAGGATTACACCCTACTGCTGGTACCATCTATTCTCCAAGCCCAATTCAACAATTGATGGGAATAATAAGCCTCTTATCATGGTTCTGTAGGGCTGAACTGTCACAGTAACGGTGTTATTGAAACCATCTTCGAAAAAATATGGACCAATCACTTTTTTCATAAACGCCGCACAAAACACTAATTTTGAGAGGTTGTATTCCGCCTTCTCGAAGAGTATATCTATCGATGATATCTATGATTTGTCTACGTGTATTATATTTCTGATTACTATACAAATGTCAAAGACTTCATATTAGAAAAAGCTATTTGAATAAATTAGAGCATCTTCAAATAAGGTACCACCTAGTGTTTAACTTGTAATGTAATGTAATGTAATCTTCTAACGTTTGCAAATCTATTGTGATCTTCGGTATTTAGAACTCGGTATCTAACTTTAGCCGTCTGGTGAGATTTCCTAGTCTTGATAGTGGTTCCTTTACTGCCGAACCTTCACTAGACTTTCGTACTCGCAAAATACATAAACTCAAATTTATTTTCCTACTGGCGGAACATACAAAAGCTCTCTTATGCCAGACCAATTTTGTTTATGTGTTTCTTTACTTTACTAATCGCTGTTGCCCTTGTCGTTTTCCGACTTTGGCTTAGTAATTCTGTTGTCAGTTTGATAAACTTTTCAGGAATAATTTAGCTTGGCTTGTCCCAAAATTTATTTATGTCATTTATTATTTACATTTGAAAAATAATGTGCGAGTTGCATGATTTTCTTGTTTCAACAACAAAATTATCTTTTATTATTAACTATTCTACAAATTTTAATTTGTCTCCAATATCTAGCTGTGCAAACCAGATTTTTTTCACAAAAGAAGATTTAATATACAGATGGTTAGTTTTGCGATTAAACAGATTTAATAATTTTAGTGAAGCCGAACCTGTATTTCATTTTGTTTGGGGTTATCCACATACGTAAAAAGATTTGTCAAATATTTAAATAAATTATTCATGATTTGTAAATTATTGTACTGAAAATACTCCTCAAAATTGATACAATACCAGTATATTTCGTTATCAAGTAAGTTCCTGGTATCTTGTGGCTGCGGTTTACGTTCCCTACTCCATTTTGGAGTCGACGGTTAATGTTCGCACACTTCTATTAAAACACTGTATATATTTATAACGTCATTCTTTCCGTTGAACTGAAATTATGCATAATACCAGAGCAGAAATAAATGTCAACAATCTGAGGACAAAACTGTTTGATTAGCTATTTACGTTTACGATCGTGCCAGTACTGTTTTAAGTGTGGGTGAAGTACATGACCGGACGGGACCGTCTTTGTATTATGGTTTATCGTAACTTTCTTTAGCAGTTTTCCTTGGGATGAAGACGCTTTTTCATTTAGACTTAGTTTTAATTGCATTATAGTTATATCTATTTTTATTATTTAGTCGTTTACACATGGTGACTCAGATCAATGCAACAATCAAAAAACAGGTTCTAGGCAACCGTTTTTTTTTTACTTTGAGGATTTGTTTAGAGCTGATTAAAAATCTCTTTATTTCCGAGATGAGCTAACTTTAGGATTACCGAAGGTAATGGATAATACGGCTTTTTTTACTTTGTTATAAATATTTCGGGTAATAGTTGGTCGTAGACTAAAGGTAGTTATAAAAATAAATAACACTAACAAAAGGAAGGTATTTTTTGCTAACTGTTATGCTTTTCTATGAAATAATAATTGCAACTTCTGGACCTGTCCCTTTAGTTAAAAAGTACTCATAAGCGATGTTGTAACATCAAATTATCATCGACATAATATATTATTTAAAATATTTTAAATTTTATAAGGCTATAAGTAGTTTTCCGGTATGGTGTAAGCAGCGAAGTCGAAAATACCGGAAAAAAGTATCCCCCTTTGATCAAAAATTGACGGCTCCCTGCGTTTTTTTAATACGTTGACGCAGTTCCTGGTAATGGCTCTGTTTCGTTTTCGTTTGGCCACCCTGTAGTAAGTACTCAATAAAACCTCTCTCATCCTCCAACTACTTATAGCCTTATAACTGCCCCCAAAGTTCACTTAAACTGTGTTTAACTAACTCATTGCCTGATGCATGCTTTGTCCATTCTAAAACCTTACTTGCTAAAAGGTGATTTTACTCTCGGTATATTATTGCCTTCCAAAAAAATAATTTTACTTTTCTGTCGTTTCATCCGCACTTGAAGGAATGATGGATTTCACGCTAAAATATTTTGAATAGGTAAGATGTTCTTAAATGAGATTCTGAAGGAGGTGCGCTCACTTCACCGTAGTCACTCAAATAGTTTTTAATTAGAGCTGGCCATGTGGTTTGTAAACATTTTATCAATAAAGTTACTAAGAATAATAATTTATAATTATCATTTGTGAAAAATAAAATTTAAGAACTACCAAGTAAACCTTATAATGAAAAAATGGGTGACATTCTAATAATACAAGAATACAAAAATTTAAAATCCAATTTATTGTAGGCACTGCGCAAAAGATGCCATTTCCTCCTGAAATGTCGCAGTAAACTCTACTTATAAGAGACGAAGGAATACGAAAAAAGAGATATTTTTTGCATTATCTTAAGGTTAGCTCACCTCAAAGATTCGGGGTTTTTATTATAATATTATTCATCTCCAAATATATTCTCAAAGTAAAAAAAAATTAAACAAAAGTCGCTCCATAAGCCCTTCGTTGACTAAAGATTTCGAACATTTTGGCTTCTGTATTTTATTGAAGAGTAATAATTGTCATATAAAAAAGATTAATTATACAGGTAATACAAATGAACTTAATTCATATAAAGGATATTTTATAAATCCAATCAGACTATTTGGCGGTCTCACGGTGTTGCTAGATTTTTATGGAAGTGTTATTAGCACTATTGCCATAATTTAAGGTAACATAATTAATACACATTACTATATATACAGTTAAGTTTTACGTTACGTTAAGGATGTTTCTATATGCCAGAAGCATTTGGGTGGAAGTCCAATTATTGCATGAAAATCTTGAAACTTGTAACTAGGCATAATTTTTAGATACAGTTTAATACAGTATGTTACAGCTATCAGTTTTTTTGCTCTTAGACTCAATATTTCCTATTTTGAATATTCGTACGTTCTTAAGTTAAGTTACGTTACGGTGGCTTCAATTTACCCTTAAAAGTTTTTTTAAATTTACTACAGCACATTAAGTTTTACGAAACGAATAATTATAAATGCACATCGAATATTTCCTAATTGTGAATACTCTTACATTATAGCGGTTAGAAATTAGCCTTTAGGTTTTAGAGCTATCGTTGATATTTGAATCCGGTGACTCGATGTATGCGTGGTTTATTGAATATACAGGATGTTTTCATTAAAAAATTCTATAGGTTTTGCATAAGTGGGAACAATTCTAATTTTATTCCTAAATGTTATTGAAATTGTCCTAATGCTATCAGCCGTGGGTTAATTAATATTGAACTGGAATTATTGGAGTTAAGACATGTTGATGGGAAAAAACAATATTAGTATTTATTAAAATGTTTCGTTCTTATCTTTATTACTATATTTTGTAATACAAAAATTAGAAGTACATTTACTCACTAGTATATGTTAGATATTCAGAATAAGGCTTCTTAGAAATTAAATAAAAATATATCAAATATTAAAATGTAGAAAAATAGATCGATATAATGAAAAAGTACTCAAATATTTTTCCTAATAAAAATAAAATATAAACATATGCATTGTAAAAAAATGGACTCACTCTAAAATTTAGAAAGCTGAACCTGAAAAACAGAAAATGGATCATTAATTTTCAACCTCCATAAACAAATTTATATAAATTTTGTACCAAATAGACAAACATTCCTTTATAACAGTCAAATGCATAATAGGAGGTTATCTTATAATTGCTACAATTTTTTAAAACAAGTTTAGATGAATAGTTAACAATATTTTGTAGTGTACATCGTGTTTAAAAAGTGGATTATACTGCCTAAGCAACACATTTGGTCTCAGGAGTAGATATTATAGAAACCGGAACTTTATAAAAGTAAATCCTTCAAACCTGTTACCTATTTTTTAACTTAAAAAGATTAATAACTTTATGGGACTGAAAAATTGTAGCAATTACTTATTTGCTACTTAAATTGACTACAACGAAGTTCCGCCACCTTGAAGACATTTTTAAATTTAATGGAACTACCCGGTTACTCTTCAAATAGCTTTTAAAAAGACTAGATCTTTGAAACGGCAAAGGTTTGAGGCAGTTACTAGATTGTGGAACTAAATTGTGACTTACAAGATGTGGTACTTTATAGTTCCAGATAGCGGTTCTAGCAACGTACCTGGAACAAGCAAGGGGACCTGAAAATAAAGAAACTGTAAGTAACATTCACAGAACCCGGCTACACCCAGTAGAAGACTGTGGTTTCTTGAAAGTAGCCGCTTCTTTCACATGCTACCATATACATATACAATGGCACGAGTATTCGATTAGTTGAACTTAGACTTTCGCACGAAATTATTAATTGGATGAAATTAGAGTTATGGACGATAACAACAGACGTCTTACTAGACATTTAACAGATGCCGAAGCACAAACGGCTGTTACTCTGTCAGCTGAGGGTTACAATCAAGTCCGAATAGCGCAAATTTTAAATGTTACCCAGTCGTCAGTAAGTAGAGTGTTAAGGCGGTATAGGGAGACTCAGGCATTTTCAAGACGTCCTGGCCAAGGCCGTAATAGGGTCACAACTGCAGCGCAGGATCGATTTTTGCTTTTGCAAACTTTAAGAAGCCGTTCAACTACAGCTAGGAACTTACAAAATGCCCTAAGAAGAACTTACCAGGTTAGGATCAGTGATCAAACGGTTAGAAACAGATTGAGAGAATCTGACTTAAGGCCAAGACGACCAGCAACGGGACCACGACTCACGAGGCAACACCGCGTACGCAGATTAGCCTTCGCCAGAGAACACCTGAACTGGAGAGCAGCTGATTGGCACACGGTCTTGTTCACCGACGAGTCCAGATTTACTCTCTCAACAAATGACCGTCGTGTAAGGGTGTATAGAAGGCCTGGAACCCGATTTGTACAGGGCAACATTCGTCAGTTGGATGCATACGGTGGAGGAGGCATTATGGTTTGGGGAGGAATAAACTTTCGTGGACGCACTGATCTCCATATTGTACAAAACGGTACTTTGAATGCTGAAAGGTACATTAATGATATCCTTCAAGAGTATGTGATTCCTTTTGCCCCATTTATAGGCGATAATTTCATATTAATGCATGATAATGCCCGTTCTCACACAGCACGCATTGTGACGAGGTTCTTGCAAGACACCGATATTAATATCATGGATTGGCCAGCAAGTTCACCTGACTTAAATCCAATTGAGCATATGTGGGATGCACTTGGAAGAGCCGTTAGAGGAAGATTAAATCCACCTGAAACTTTGGAACAATTGTCTGAAGCTCTTATAGAGGAATGGGATAGAATTCCCGAAGCTTATGTTCAAAATTTAATTTTAAGTATGGGGAGGCGTTGCAGGGCAGTTGTAAGAGCTAGAGGGGGTAATACTGAATATTAATTAATGTTTTGTAGTGTAAAATTCATTATGGTCGGACAGTAATGTTAATTTTGTTCTTTGGTTTTAATGCAAATAAAATACTAAAAAATTAAAAGTTGCCTTATTTCGTTACATTTTATGTAAATTTTGCAACACTTCGTAAAATCCCTTAAAACATGTCCTTATTCGATAAAAAATATATAAATCAATGTTATTTTTATTTGATGATTAAATATAGACATTTGAGAAAACATGCGATAATTGTTTTGAGTAGTGTATTTAGTAACATCAAATTAAACGAAATGGCTTCCAAATAAATTCGTCTTATAGATATTCATCTATTTTTTATAGAAAATTTAAAAAAACGACAAAGCGAAACTTGATTTAACTGTTAATTACACATAACAATCAGCCATCTAACAATTCTAATTTAACCTACACCTACATGTTAATTGTCAATAGATAAAATCGATTTTTCAAATATCGATACTTTTATTAGGTATCGGACAAAAATATTGGTTGCCGGGGCATCCGTAATTTTTCAGAAAGACAACAAACATGGAAAGTATCGGAAGTCAACGCTACTACATGGGAACTACCCTGGAATGTTCCTACAACGTAGCCGAGAGGTTCCACGAAGTTGTAGGGACTGTAGCCGGAAAGTAGCAAATACGACTTGTCTACGTGACATTGGTTCCTCACTTTGGTACCAGGATTGGATTTAATCCATTCCCATGACTTCAACTAAGGCAAACCACTATGGAGTGACATATTTAGTGGCTACCAGCAGGTTCTAAATGTGTTGTTTGGGTGGTTTTTCTATTGATTTTATTTTTGGTTGCATGTTAAATTTGGCGTAATTTTGATACAAACCGTAAAATGAGCTTCCTTTTGCAATCTTTGATTGGTGTTAAACCTTATTAGAGGTAATATGTTACTAATAATTATAGATTCTTTCTGTTTATACATATTTTACATTTTTATATTAATTTTGTGTATTTTTTAATTCCCTATGAATTGTCATTGTTACTTAACAATGTATATATTTTTTGTAGTTTTATAATTACACTAATAAGAACTCTTTGAACCTGAAATTTGTTATAATAGATGAACGAAACGTTTTCATAAGTTTGATTTTCGTTTCATGAAACTGGTCTAATCGCAATAATTATCGTTATATATCTAATATGTATTAAGTAATTTTTAGTTCCAAGTACGTACGTAGTTTTTGTTCTTTCTTTCATTATCTGTACAAATTACAATAATTCACATTCTGCTTAAAATTTGTATTTTTTAATTTTGGATGGATAAACTTACTAGCAAACTTTCTCTATCTAATTTAATACAAATTGAAATTTTGATTCTCTACCAACGAGTCCTGGTCGTTGGAGTTGACACAGTTTTTAAGCTGACCTTAACTTGGGTAATCTTTCACTCCTCGATCGCGGCTGAATATTTATTTTACACCCACAATCTGCTTGAAAATCATGTAAATTCAATTTATCATGAGCTTTTAATCAGATTCTAATTAATTTTTTTAATAATCTATTATCAGATCTCGTCGATACATTGTTTAGAAATATTTAAAATATTTTTATAGTTGTAATTGAAAAAATATTTTTTAGTTAGTTATTTGTTATTTCGTTAAAAAATACTAGTGCACTAGAGATTTTTATTTAATAATTAATTTACTACTGGCTGTATTATTTTCTTCCGGAACTCATATTACCGTAAAGAACCTGTGGTATCTACCTGAAGAACTCAACTTATAACTGTTCCGTTGGAATTTTTCAAAATCGAAACCTCTTAAGGCATTGTTATGAATTTGTTTTTTTGCATTTTGTGAATCGCGTATACATTAAGATCGGCGTCTGATAAACTTGGGAACAAAACAAAGAGCAATTTGATTATTTCTTCTCGTTTTGTATTCCACTATAAAAATATTGTGAAAGATGATGCTGAACAGCAAGTGCGGCATTAGAAAGATAACGATATGATTGTATCATATAAAAGATATCGCGATAAATATGAAATGGGATTGAACCTGAAACAGGCCACTCCGACTACCTGTTAACCAAATCAATTAACTAGATTAAAGGAGGGTTTCCGGTGCTATGCGGATGATCCGGTTATTATATCCAGAGGTGGACCTCCAGAAAATTTTAATCGTTACTTTCACCAAAAATTTCCATGCTCAGTCAACCAAGAATCTAAGGTGAGTGAATACCATTTGTAGAGAAAGTTATATACTTGGGAATAATCCCTGATAGAAAACTTGACGTAGAAGTCCCGCTTGAATAACACGATGAAAGAAGCCAGAATATTCTTGCGGATTCTCGGATTCTCAGCAAGGTGTGTGGTCAACATTTAAGTAGGTATCTCATAACATATGTACTGAATTTATCAAACCGTGATAAAACTAACGGTCACCTCTGAATCAGTTCGTGATAGGATAAATAGGTTCAACAGATGACCAGAGCCGACCGTTTAGTGGAGATCCTTTTAAATGTAACACCTCTTAACATTCTTCTGGAAACGAGAACAGAATGTTTCATACAGGCTCCAGTAGAGAAATAATAAAAAAATACCATATTCTTAGAATAACTTATGGCACCTGCGTCGCAATTCTCTACTTGGAAAAGTAATTTAACGTCCTATTTAAAGAAAGATAGAAGTTCTGTATCGATGTATAGAGTTGAAATATCATTCCTTTTCTACAACATTTTAGGGAGATTAAGAATTAACAAAATCGGATAGCTTGGTTGCTCTTAAAACCAACCGAATTAACTCTTAACTGGCCTCGAATTGCACACAAGCACTAAATCTTCTCAATTTTTTTTAATAGAGACGCTGGTATGGGTCCTAGGACACAGAGGAATAAAGGGTAGTGAAAACCTAAATTCACTTATGTTGTATATGTATAATCTGTAGAGAACTAGAAAATATAAAATATTTAATATAATAATAACTACACAAAAATCGCTCAGATTTTTTACATGTGAAAATATTATGCTTGGTCCTCTCTATTTTTTATAACCTCTGTATTATATAAATTGAATCTGCTTAGAAATACGTTGCCATTTCTTGAAGGTTTACACCCACAACCTTCATTTATGCGGCGACGATTTATGCTCTTTGCTGTCGTCCGTTCTATTTCTGTGACGCCCATCTCTGATCGTATATTTGTACTGTTACTCTCCTACTCGCTGAATTCTTCTTCATATTTATAAAAAAAATGTTAGTTTCCGTCATAATCTGATCAGTAACAATAATCACTGATGTATTATTCAATAGGTGTAACAACTAGTTTGAACAACCGAGTATATTATAGCTAAATTCTAGATAAGCAGCGAGTAGTTTTCGAAGATTGGACATTTAAGAAGATTTGGTTTATTTTATGTAAGGAGTACATAATGATCGAAATAAAGTAACACGAACGAATATTAATGGTACTTGATTTGCTGAATAATCACATGTGGCACATTATACATCGTATAGCAACCCCATGGAAACTTTACCCTTCGTAGTCTTTAATTTGCGAATGCACAATATGATCTTTGCTACGTTTAAGAGGATGAAAAAAAATTATTATTTTTGTGACGGGATTGAGGCTATAATCTCCTTCAAAATAGGCGCCTTACTCACCGTTCCTTTCACCGCTGAAAACACTTCTGGAAGGCTTCTTTCGGAACGGTGTTCAACAACCATCAGTCGCAAGGAACTATGTCTGAAGTGTAGGGAAGTTGGCTAACGACTGGAATCCATGTCTTGCCAAAAATGCTGTATCAGGTGTAATGAATGAAATGGACATGGTCGAGATGCAACTGTCGCTTTCCCACAATCCAGAGATCTGGTCTTTTGCGCAGCTTAGAATGACCAACATGCGTGTACTTTAGAATTAGAAGAATTTCGCGGTATTTTGCATAATGTAGTAAATAACTACGTAATTGCTGCTTATTAATCAGTAGACAATTTTTAATTAAATGGTATTTCGCTATTCCAAACAAACAAATAAATAACTTGAATCGAGTTCCTAAAATTGTTAACAGATAATTTGAAGAATTTTGTAAAAAAGCAAAAGCATATAAATGAAAGTTCTCCAAATTTTATGTTTTTAATGATCATTAGCAACATCGCTTAGTGGTGTTCCATCGAATCAACGTATGTGGACGTCCATTAGGTACGTATAACGAGAACAAGAAAGGATGTTAAAAAAAATTACATGTTCTTTCTTTCACTAATTTTTAGTTCAAAATAAGTCTATAAGATGTCAACGTACTTTTCGTCCAACTCTGTTACTTGAGTGAAATTTCGATCATGTATTTTGAAAACCTTCAGAAATTTACAAAATTACCATTAGAGAGAAGACAAATTTTATTGTAGATTTCGACATTCCCAATTAAAAGTGTGTATAAGGGACAAATTTATTATACGACTAATTAAGTACATGGTGAATTCCTATAGTTTTTAGTATTTGTCTAAAATTGGATTTTCTAATATTATTAAATTTTGAAAACTACAGTTTGACTGTCTTGTGATCACATCAATACCAAAATAAAATTTTTGAATTACTATTATACAGGGAGATTACTATTTAAAATAAAAGTCGATACGTTATATGTCTAAAAGCTCTTTTGAAAATGATAAATGGTAATAAAAATAATGGATGAAATATTTTTATATAATATGTATATTTAAGCCACTATAATATTATAAAAATACTCGTTTACATAAACATAATTTGGATGTTATAAGTAAATGTCTATACAGGTTGATTCGTATAATAACTGACACAGAGAAGGGCATGTATGGGAACCTAAAATATGGTGATTTAAGGCAACTTACCTGTATATTAAGTTGCACTACTGAGAAGTTCTAGGCCTTGAAAGTAGGGTTACAAATTTCGAAAAAAATCAATATCTAAGTTATACTTGTACTTAGAAAAACCAAATTTGGTAAACGTTGTGAATGTACCAAGAGTATTAATCAAATGTAAGTAGAGTGCAATTGTAGCATCCTAAATAGTTGATACGGGGTGATGCAGCGTTAAAATGTAACTCATTGCCGCACCTGAAAAGTTATGATTTTATTTTATGGGATATTTAATTCTATAATATGTCCTTCTCTTGTTATTTTTTATGCACACGATTTAGAAATAATAACGAGAAACTTAAAAGGTCTCCAAGAAACATATTTAATTACGAAGGAAACTGGCAATAAATGAGAAGAAAATTATGTATATGAAAGTAGACAGAAATATGTGCACCGAATTATTAGACGTAATCTACTACACCCATATCATATCCAAAAAGTGCAAGAATTGTTACCGGGGGATATGGTTAAACGTGTGAATTTCTGATAGTTTATGTTGCATCAAGACATTAATTTTCAAAAGAAAATTCTCTTTGCTATTGAAACTTGTTTCACCGGCAGAGATATTACAAATTTAGAAAACTATCGTGAGTATTCCGACGTAAATCCTCATTAATTAGTCCACGATATTTCCAACACGAGTTTAGAATAAATGTTTGGATCGGTGTTATTGATTGATATTTAGTTGGCCAAACTTATTTAGAATTTCTCCAAAACACTCTCCCGGATCTACTTGACGAGGTGCTACTACAACTCTGACTGGAACATTGGTTTATGCATGAAATAATTACCACAATTAGAAACAATCAGCGTTATTGGATAGAGGAAACTTCAATTTTCAACGAATAATCAATTTATGCTTGAGAGAAAATGCTGATCATTTTGAAAAAATTCTACAATAGTTTATTAGTGCAAATTGTATGTTATTTGTGTTGTTTAAGTTGTTTGTTTTACTATCAAATTATTATTATTTCATTTTTTCCTGATCGTCAAATTTGACGTTTAATTTCATAGCCAACTTTTAATTTTTTTATTTTTTTAAAAACAGTTGCAATACGTGTTTTTTTTTAGTTATTCGGGTTTTTGTTGAAAACGATAAAGTTTTTGAAAAATAACAAGAGTAAGAAATGTTTATGAATTGACGTCCCCATAAAATGAAGTCATAACTTTTTAGGTCCGCCAACGGGTTAAAAAATTGTGCCACTTTCTAATTCTGCATCATCCTTTATCAACCCTTCAGAATGCTACAATTGAACTCTACATACTGTCGATTAATGCTCTTGGTACTTTCACAACGTGTTCAAAATAACTGAGTATAACTGAGATATTAATATTTTTCGAAATTTGAAACTCTACTTTCAAGGCCTATTATTTATCAGGGGTGCAATTTAATATTGGGGTAAGTTGCGTTAAATCACCTTATTTTTTTGTTCCTGTATATGCCCCTGCTCTGTGTCGGTTCTTATACGAATAATCCTGCAGATAATAAAAATATTTGATTTTATGAAAGTGTGACTTTATTGAGATTTGCAAGTGTGCCTAACACCACTCACTCACTCACTCACTACTCTGCTTCAAACTGACATAATTTTCTGAGGTCGGTGTCTATTCACAGGATCACGTGACGCTCCGTCGCGTCGGATTCGTCAGCGGTGACATGTCTTCGGCTTTATCGGCCGACGAACGTGATTCGTCATCAAGGCCGAGCCGTCTGCACAGACGCGACACTCCCCACCACCTCAAGAACAAACGAATCACGACGGCGCCGATAGACAAAGACAAGGTGGCTTCGATCATTGCACAGGTCTCTATTTCTAATTTCTATTCTAACTATTTTTCTGCCTGTACTGCTGCTTATGTGTATGTTTGTGCTTAGATTTTGGCTTTAAGTTTTAGATTTTGAGTTAACACGATATATATATTTATATATATAATGTCAATGTTTTTTGCATGCTATTATTAGTAAATCATAATTTATGATTCAACAGGTATTATAAAAATAATGATTTTTAGTTTTTAAGGCAAAACTAATTAAATAGTTCACAAAACCTATAAAGTTGATGCAAGATATACTAAATTTACATTTCGGTAGTACCTGTATAACAATAAATATTTTGTAATGTACATCAAAGTTATATATTTTTCGTGAAATATTTTATGACTTTTTGAATTCTTTTCATTAATCTAATTTCGACATAAGACATACTAGTGGTTTAAAATAACGCACACAATTAAAACTACCTATATGTCCAGTTTTCAAATAATTTCCTTCATTACATGAAAATTTTTTAATTGGTGATCAAAATAAAATATGATGAGCATCCTCCAGTGGCCCAGTCCAACAAAGTTACTTGAAAATTTGAAAGAGGGATATGTAAATGAAAGGTAGATAATTCCAAAAATACATTTTACAAGTTATACGTATTGTTTTTAGGCAATTAAAAAAAATAACGATTACTAAATTTCTAAATTTTTTATATTAGTTTCACAGAGACGACTCTGTTAGAAACATTTACGACATTTATGTTGTGCACCCTATTAACATTTAGCATTATTAATGAGTTTTTATTTACCTGTTTAATTTCGAAATATAATTTACTCTTTGGATTTTTTGTTTCTATATGGCGTGGTGAAGGATTTGAGCGCACCCACCAATTTTCTAATTTAGTTAAATCAGTATTTTTACAATATAAAATAATAAATGATTATTTTATTACATAAACTAAAATTTTGAAATGTTTCGTTTGGTTCGTTTACGTAGACAAATTCTCTATAATAACGTTGTGACGTCGGTGAAATAATTGAGCGCGCGAGAAATTGATTGACAGGTGTCGTGTAAAATATTTATAATTGGAAAACAAAACAATTAGTTTTCCACTATCATTAATAGTACATTATTATTCAAAGCAGTAAAAACCGACTATGGTACAACTAAAATATTTTTTGGTATTAATTAAAATGATTCAATGGAAAAAGTAAATAATGGGAGTAATATAACATTTTAATCTAGGTAATTCGACCCAATCCATAGACTACACTAAATTTTTTTTTAATAAAAGCGTTTATCTTAATTTGTATTATTATTAAATTATAGCTTTCCTATTGAATTTGAGTAATTAAATGTATTATTATCATAAGGATACGCCAATGGCTACAATAGATGGACCTTATTTTAAATCGTCCTGCAGGAATTATTATTATTATTTATAGAGTGGGGTTGATAAGAAGTACAAATGAATTTAAGAACGTTAAATTTTTAACAGATTAGTTACAGAATCAATATATTGCTTACGAAAATAAACCATTTTGATAATGAAATACAGAAAAGGTTTTCTTGAATAATACATATTAATGCTCATCATTACTCAGAAATTTTATTGTAGGAGACACGTGCTTGTTATAGTGTACTAAATAGGGTTTTTGAATTATTTTATATTACACGTATCCCCATCCATTTATATGTGCTACAAAAAATTGAATATACTTTATATTAGAACCGGACCTGTACAGTGTTCTAGTCGATGAGTATATTAAAAAAACAATGTTGCCAAAGTAGTTTTGGTTGAGATTGTATCCGTTTCTCTTTTTGTTTCATGCAATCAAATCAGAAAAAAGAAAAAATGTCAAGTATTTTGATTCAGAAAAAGACACGTGATAATGTTGGCTCCTAATTTGTATAAAAAATAGTTTTGTATTTGAATATTTTGCTGGACATAATCCCATCAGTATTTTAAATAAATATTTTATATATATATTTATGGATTTTGGATATGATTAAAGGAGTTATCGAAAAATGTGTATATACGAGGGCTGCTACTTTAATTTTGGAATATGGCACCACTGTAGTTTTCTTTTCGATTAAAGAAAAGTAGAAAAGAAGGTTTGGATGATCTAAAAACTGATTTTGGCAACGAGGCATCACCAAGAACAACGTTTTTGATTCTATCAAAAATTTAAATGTGGTCGGAACAGTATTACTGACGAATTTCGTGAACAACCTCAAAACGGCAAAAAAAATAAATGCTGTTAGAGAAATGATAATAGTAGATCGTCATGTGACATATAGAGAAGGAAGTCTTGTTTAGCCATTGATATTAAATACATAAGAAAAACAGGAACGAGTCCACATCTTTAGTTGTGATGAAAGTTGGATATACTGTTGAAAACCGGAAACGAAACGACAATCCACTGTTTGGATGTTTCAAAATAAAGCAAAGCCAATAATGCTCAGTGATGCACAACTATTTGTTCACCAGAAATTTTCTCTAAAATGAGAAATACCAATAGAATAGTCGCATCATTCTACACTAGGACAATGCCCCCACACAGCCCAACGGACAGTTGATTATTTAACCATGCAAAAGATAGAATTAATGATTCATCCTTCATACACCCATGAGCTAAGTTCAAACGATTTTCATAAAATCAAAAATCAATTGCATGACAACCCTCGTATATAGCAGAAATTCCTGATGAAAACATCTTACTAATCAAATGCCAAAACTAAAATTCAAAGTGATTTAAGTAATGAAAGTTCTAAAAAGAATGGGAGCAACGTAGTGGATGGAGCCTAACTTTAACTCGAATTTATAACGATATTTGTGAACCTGAAATTTGTGAAAATAAAACTCCGGGTATCATTAGTAAATGAATCATTTTCTAATTTTTTCATTTCGTTAATTCTTATTTGGTAGGGAAGATTGTGGTAGATTATAAGAAATCTGTTAGGTAAAAGAGACACTCCCCATTGGAGGCACACAGACCAATTTTTTTATTCTAAGCGTATTCGGTTTTCTAAGACTAAGTAGCGTAAGCTTAAAATTTCTGGTTATCTCTTCGAATTGATCGTTTTCTAGAAATGGTTCATTGACTCGGAATTTTTCGCTTTATTTATGATTCTTCATCAACCCAAATACGTCAAAGATCAGTTCACTCCGAACATAAACTAATACTAATTTTCAATTGTTATAGAAACCGTCATGGTCGAATAACTTGAATTTCACGAAAATCAGAACTCGACCCGATTGAGATATCTTTTTCATCTTCCATTGTATTCAGCTGCTCAATCATAATTAAGAAAATATGTGGTGCAGTCTCCAATCCCATTTTAGTTCTAACTAATTTCAAATAACTAGATGTGGATACAGAGCGGTGGCTTCTTGTTTATTAATTTTTGAATAATGTTGGTCCAATGGCGTACATAAAAATTTTACGAGAATTGTGGCACATTCACAACGTTTTGTCCTGATGTGCGTTATGCAGTACTGTATAAAATGTTTATTTTAAATTTAAAACCACAGCTCATTTACTAACAAAATATATGAATTTTCCATATACGTAGCATTTATAAATGAAAACCAGGTACATTTTATCATTTTTATGATATTTTCTGTAGCAAAGGTTATTAATTCCGAGTATTCTTTTATAAGAGTTCCCTATTAGCGATAATAAAAAAATACTTTATTAATGTCACATAATATATTAATCACATTATTTAATTAGTTGGTCAATGTAATTATCGATTAATAAACTTTTCAAATACGTTTAATAAGGTTAATGACAAATGGCATTTTGGATAAAGCTTCGGTATCGGGACTGTAAGCTCCTTTACCCAAATAGATCAAAAGTTACCCTCAGTAATCGTAATCAGACGTAATACGAATATAGTCAGTGACTAGATACCAATCTGGGTTTCAGTTCTATTTAATTGGGTTAATATTGATCTCAGTTATAATAAAACTAAGCAGATCTGTTTGTTTTTTAGAGATTACTGAAAATTGTAACTTTCACAAATATTTTGATTATTAATAAAACTATACCAAACTATGCACAGAATAAGTCATTAGGAATATACTTTATACTTACATGTAAAATCCTAGATACCCATTCTAGGACGCGAATTTGACAAAATGTAATCACTTCCCCCTTAAATTTTTTGGTATCACATAAAAACCGGCAATTCTTTAGTCTGATGGTATATTTATTATTCCTCCCGCATTATTTCATCTTTAGTGAGCAGACCTATATTTGTACGTAGTTAACTGTTAATGTTATTAGTACTTCAGTTCTCTTGGTACTGGTAATCACTATAAGGGTCTTGATTAGTGATTTCTCTACTAATGACTATGTAGATTCTCCACCCATTATTGTATGTATCAGCGGATTGTGTCTTTGTTCCCGGAAGAGCAATTTCATCAGTTCTTTCAATTCCAGTACTCTGAAACCCATACCAATTTCAAGTTGGAATTCCTCCTGACCAACTTTAACGTTACTTGGCGATGCTTAGAATTGCAAGAGCTTTCTCCGGTTCTCCGGTACATCAATTATAAAGATTATTTTATCGTCTTTGAAAGTATTCGCTATTACATTTTACCCAGTTTTTTATACGTTCAAATCAATTATTAAAACACTTATTCCAAACAGAAGTTGGTATGCTCAGAATGGGGTTTTTGAATGCACGGCTACATCAGGGCAGGAAATACATTAACCACACAATTTATTTTTAAAAAAGTAACTTGGTACCAAATCAGGACTTTGGGACGGATTGGTTCTTAATTCGACGTTTATTCTTTTCATATAATCCATTGTTGCGCGTTCGCATTACTATTCGACGGCGTTCTAAAACAAGTGTAACTACGTGATCAGCTTTTCTTCGAAGTATTTTTTGAAAGCACAATTTTTGTTGGTAAAAGTTCATTTTGAAATATCTGAACTGTCGATTGTTGCTTAGTTTCTGGTTCGTAGGAGTTTCCTCACGGCTAAATGGAATGTATCGAGGTACGAGAAATGTGCAAAGATACCTGAACCTCATCGTATATCATGTGGTAGTTTTTTCTCAATAATGCTACATACAGCATCCATATTTTCATCAACAACTGATATTGAGTACAAATGGACAAAGATTTTAACAATCGGAAAATACTGACAGATTCTGTACCTACATTCACACAAGCAAGGTTGCCAGATTTCCTAATTTATCTATCTTTATTATTTACAACTTATCTAAATGTCTATCTGGTTTTTCCCCCTAAGATAAACCCTATGAGGCTTGTATAGGTAGTGGAAGACGGGACCTTATCTTTTAATGATCCTGAATCACTTAATATAAATCATAAATTATAAAATGACAAGAAAAGTTGCAATGTTGCATTCAATTTTTCTTCTTTTATATTTTTCAATGTTAATTCTCTTTCATTCGAATTGTTACTATATTTCAATTAATTTTTATACCGCAAAAAAATATTTAAGAGTACGCTCAAAGGTCTTAGTAGTAGCAGCAACCTCATAAGTATTTATTATACTTTCGGTACGTCTGCGGTTACATTATTAAAGTTTTTGTTGGATCTTTCTCGATTAATGAATGCTTTTTTTTTCAATGCGAATGATAGATATAACTGTTCATTATGACTGTCTGATTTATTATCTTTTAATGAACGGACCGTCGATATCGTTTCGATTCGACGGTACCGTCAGGAATATACTGTGATAATGGCAAATGGTATCTACGATGGTAGATGAGTGGCATTTAAAGGCATGACACAGAAGAAATTTGTGATGGTTTTATGCAGGACTGCAGGAAGTAAACTTTAATGGCGTTGGTATTTTTAAATTAGTTTCCTCATCGAGAAGTTAGATTTATAAATTGGCTAATAAATGCATTCCAAAAAAGGGATTGAGTTTTTAATGATGAGGATACAGATTTATGGTTGTTATAATTGTTTGTCTGTAATTTAAAGATATTGGAGTAACATTATTTTAAAAAGTATAAAAAATATATTTAGATTTGCACGATTTGTCTGGTAGGAACGTAACCTGTTCACGTAAAATGTACAAAACATTGGAACGTGATTGAAAGTTTAAATATCTTTTTTGGAAACGGAAAATATTGATTACGTTGATCAAGAAAACGACATAAAACCTGTGATATTTAATATCTTTATCTTTCGTTATAAAAATTAAGAAAGATTAGCTTGCAATTTTTATTACGTTTCTGCCATTAGCCATTTTCAAATATTTTAAGTCGACAATGGTAAAAAAATTAAAATAAAAAGATTTTTACTAGCTCCATAAATATTATAATAAGCTTTGTTCTACCAAGAACAATAAGTAAATAAAATCAAAGAAAACTCTAAAACGTTACCACATACACTTTAATAACATTGACAACTAGTTTCAATATTAATAGTCATCATCAGGTCACAAATTGTTTAAAAGCAGCAAAATTTCAAATTACAAATTAACATAAAAAATTACAGTATATTTTAGATTACACGTGAAATGAAATTAACAATAATAAGAACAAATAATTAGTAAACTTAATAAACGGTCATTCAATATTTAAAGTGAAAATCACCCCTATCAAAAAGGGAGAGATGTAACAAGGTCAAAGGAACATAACAAAAAAGGATAAAACGTCAGTCAACCAAAAGCCCTTCATATCTGACTTCCAATAATAATGGAAGAGACGTGTATGAAGGTAGAGACAAGGCTATTTAATGGGCTCAAGGCCCAAAACCATGAAGGACTATGGACAAACACCTTTCAAAAGGGAGGTGAAAAAAGGAAACCCACAAATAGTGGGAAGATTCTAGTAAACATATAATCAGAAGAAGGAATCTGGGCCAAATAAGGCAAAACTATAAAAATGAAAAAAAGCCACTAATGACATTTTGTTATCGAACTCAGTGAGGTCCTACCATTGTCGAAACTAGTTGTCAATGTTATTAAAGTGTATGTGGTAACGATTTAGAGTTTTCTTTGGTTTTATCCTACATACCACATATGAGGTTTACGGATAACCTTCTCCATAATAAGTAAATATGTAACTGTATAGTAAAGACAAGACATGTAGATAACTTTTCCAATGAAAGTGTTTTTTAATAACAATTCAATAAAGTAGTAAGGCAAATTATTAATATTAGATATTATATTTTAATTAATTTCATATTTTATAAAACGTTAATATACAAAAATATACAAAACTGGCGGTATTTGAAAAAAGACGGACAACAGTTTATTTTATATTATGTTTTATTACAGCCCGAATTGGTGTTCAAAGATTAAAGAAGATAAAATTTAATAAATACGTAACGTTAATATTAATATCAAATCTATAAGTTATACATATTAAAGATGTCTGAAATCTTTTGCTTTTTAAAAAATAACTTTTTATCCCCTTATTGAGCTCTAAAATAGAGCAATGTCCTCAAGGAATACTTTAATATTAATCAAAATTACACCTATTAGATGAATTTATTATCGATAAGCTATTAACTCTCTGCGATATTAAATTTTAGTACCTTTGCGTAAAATTGAATGTTCACAGTTGGTTGGTATTATGATTGTAAAATTGTTTATGGTTAAATAAAAATGTGCGCATTAATGTTATCATATCCCGTTATCTACAGTATTGAATTTTATATAGGATCATGAGTCCTCTCTTTACCGATAAGTAGGAATATCACAATTTTATGCAAAAAGCTTTTTAATAGGAAGATAGTACACAGTGGAGTCTCACTGTTATATCGTTATTTTTTTTAATAAAACATTTATTTTAAATAATCTTTTCATCGAATCTTTATTTAGTCATATTCTTCTGGCATTTATTTGAATTTTAAATAAACGTTTTTCTCTTCGTAGTTTTACTCTAACCAATTGCGATATTGATAGACTTGTATAATCGTTAACTTTAGCGTGCTTTAACCAATTAAAATAAATCAGGATTTTTGCTTCCTGTTACAAATATTGTAATTATTTATTAGAGAAGAGAGAGACATTTCGTCAATTTAAATCTACACCAAGAAAAATGTACAGTTATAAATACACTTAAAACTAACTATCGGAAATAAATGACTGAAGTTAAATAAAATTATTTAATCAATATTTTGTTCAGCGTTCTATTTTAGTTGATATTATATCTCAAAAAAAAGAGTTGGTCCAATTTTCTAAAAATATGATATAAATAAAATAATAGTAAAGATAAACATTATTATGGTTTATAAAAAAAAAACTATAACAACATTCTTATATAAGAAAGAAGTGAACTAAAAACTAAACAATTTTTAATTTAGTTTGATATCCTTTCAGGTTAACTGTAGAAGAAGATTAGGAGAAACTGTACTTCGCATTTTATTTCGTTTTAAAAACCCTATTAATATCCAAGAAATTACTAGATAATGGCACTTGAACTGTTCATTCTGAAAATGATCGCGTAAAAATAATTTCTATGCCTCAATTATTTAACCGTTAGTTAGTTTAAAGTAATTCAGTGTGGACGTTGAATTTCTGTACTAAAAATAAAAACTAAAAAGGTCTACCAGGTGCATAGCACTGTTGGAAAGATAAATCAAAACAGGACGTTCTTATTTAGTAAGTTGACACGAAATATTTTGGAATATATCGTGTAGAAATTTAGTATTAAAAAAAGCCCGATGCCATTTGAATGAATGAAGGTATTTGAATGAAAAGGAAACTCTTTTAAAATTGTTAAAATCGAAAACCATTTAAATTATCCACATTTATACAAGTCGATACTATGTTTAGATATTTAAAATAAATACCTTTCAAACGCGGTGGTACCAGTTGTGATCAAGTGCGATTTTCAAAAATGTTATATTTGATCTCTAGAGGAAGGAATTAAATTAGTAATTATTTTTATAGTAGACACCAGTTTTCATAACAGTATCTGAATTTGATAGATGTCATATTTAACAACTCTTTTATTCTACAAATCAAACTGAAATATCAATATTTTATTTTCATAGAATGTTGAAATATTTGTAGTTTTATATTCGAATTCTTTTCTTTGCGAGGGTTTGTTCATTTAATATTTCTGTTTGTGAATGTAATGTTTAATAAATTCTCAATCTTACAAATAAATCTATTTATCGAAAATTTTCTATATTAGATGTGTCGTAAGGAGATATTTACTTACATCATTCATCCAGTTATCTTCTAGAGTTTTTAAATTTAAATACAATCAATTAGTTTGAATTATTAGAAGTAGAATTGCTTCTTTCTACGTCTCAAATCGATGATTTATTAAAATTCAAATTCAGTCTGATAACAACTTTGCTAAATTTTCTGGATAATTGATGCCTTGCGACTTTGGCCAGGTTGTTTTTGCTTGATCAAATAGAATTTCAAATTAAACTCAAATTATTTATGCCACCCTTAAAGTAAATGTCAATGTAGTTGGAACATTTTGGCAACTTTTATTTTTACATGTCAATCTTAAATATTATCTCTATTGCTGGTTGGTAAGAAAAATGCTATACGGCTACTTTTGTATCCAATATTTCTTTTATAATATATAGTTGAAATTATTCAAAGTCTAGTAGCCTTTTCCATCTTTTTCTGCTCCCCTTATGGAGGGTGTTTGTCCATAGTCCTTCATGGTTTTGGGCCTTGAGCCCATTAAATAGCCTTGTCTCTGCCTTCATACACGTCTCTTCCATTATTATTAGAAGTCGGATGTGGAGGGCTATTGGTTAGCTGACGGGCCAAATAAGGCAAAACTATAAAAATGAAAAAAAGCCACTAATGACATTTTGTTATCGAACTCAGTGAGGTCCTACCATTGTCGAAACTAGTTGTCAATATTATTAAAGTGTATGTGGTAACGATTTACAGTTTTCTTTGGTTTTATTCTACATACCACATTTGAGTTTTATGGATAACCTTCTCTATAAATAAAAAGTAGAAGATTTCATTCTTCTAACATTATCCTTTAAGCTGCCAACCTTTAAATCATATTCGTTTAGTAAAATTTAAACCTATATCCTATATATTAAGTAAACCTGTGGCCTTAAATAAAAATTATGACAAAAGTTGAAGTGATTTTATTCAAATTCAAAAAAAAATTAATAATAATAATTATTAATTTCCGGATACTCTTTAAATTAAAATTACTCCAATTATTTTTTAAATATTTGAAAAAGAAAATAAATTGATATTTAAGTTTCATCCTGTTTTCTTAGCAACATTTTAAAAGAACTACTGTGTTATCATTGTTCCACTGGCTTTGGCAACATTTTTATGTGTACGAGACTAGTTACGTACTCGTATTTACAACTACAAGTTGGTATTTATTTCGACATTTTACTTTCACTTTCCAACCATTTGTATTTATTTATAGCAGTTAGCAGATTTAAAGTTTAACTCTTAGGTAATGTATCAGGGGTTAACGTTTTTTGAATTGATATTCAAATAAGAAATTTGTATACTGTATGTCTCACCTGGAAACATCTAAAAATAATTCGAAGGAAACATTTGTAGGTCATATTTTATAATAAGTAAAGATTATTTATTGTACAAAATGAGGTATATTGTAGAAGATTAATATCAAAACATTTTCGTCAAATTAAGAATCCTATTGAATTTTATAGTTATATAGTTATTCCCACGATCGGAATTATAAAAAGACTACTGAAAGATCAGCTGTTCATGAGAAAGAACCGAATCCCGTTTATTTAACACATTTTTCAGTTTTTATGAAATGAAAATGGAAGTCTCAATCAGCAAAATGTTAATGTTTTGACGTTTTGTTCCTGTTTGTTCACGTTTAATGAATTCATTTCGAGTAATTAAAGCCTTACCGTTACGTTACAACATTTCCTCTTCGGGTGGGTTCTAATTAATTGAATCGAAAAACCCGATGCACTTCCCTCTTTTTTTCCTTTTTTTTTATTCAAATAAATTTATGGCTTATCTGACTGTAAAGTTTATTTCCCGAAGTAATGGCAACTCGTGATAACTGAAGTCAATTACACTTATATTCACAGATTAAATAGAAATGTTTCTTACTAGAATTAAATGTCATTGTTTTCTCAATAAATTGCAAGATTAATCTAATTAGTAATTGTTCTCAAAAAAATCTACACGGTATAGTAAAAATTGATAAGAAATTGTTCTTAATGAAAATAACAAAATTTATACTCGAGCTAGCTTTTTGTCTTTGTCAACATACCTTGGAAAATATATTTTCTTTGTGTTTTCCTAAATTTACTTCCCACATTTTTTCCAAATCAACTTTCACCGAAGAGGTGTGTCGTGATATACTGTTAGTCTTGGTGAATAGAAAATCTGCTTGTAGTTTGTTGCTATTGTAATATAGACCTGAAGATGGCTGTTTAGCCGAAACTACTCGTCGTTGTTATTTTAAGTTTTTAAGTTTGAATTAAATAGGTGTTGTAATGATTTTGGATTTTTATTAAAAGTTCTAAAAGAATATTTATTGAGCTAATTCTGTCTTGAAATTATTCACTATTCTATTATGTAGTAGTTTTTTTTTAATATATATTAAGTACCTGTTGTAGTCAGTAATATTTCTTGGGATTCTTCTTTAATAAATAAATAATTTGGTTTTGTAAAGTTGAAATATACCTAAGTACTTTATTGAGGTAATCTAGATATTTCTTAGGAGATAACGAATGATAAACTATGTAAATGAATGATTTGAAAATTTTGTTGATTGACATTGAGTACTTTTTAAGGCTGGGTTCGACAATCTAAATCCAGCTAGTGATTAAATAAACTTTTTGTCCAACACGGTTTAGAATAACTATACGTTTGTAAATAATTCACGAACAAATGAAAAGCTTTAGGCCTAAGTTTTCAATTAAACGAAGATATAGATAAATTAATGAGTAATGTGTTATTTTTTTATTTCATATAGAATAGTGCAAAAAGTTTATCATCCCAACCATTCTTTAAGGGCTTGAAAAAAAGGTGAACGTACTGGGGGTGCAACATGTCATAATAGACACTTTGTACATTTACTTCGTTTAGTAGTTAATTCAAATACGGTGTCACATTTCTGGAGGCAAACATATTAATTATTTTCTATTATCCTTTTCTTTTTATGTCGCAATCTCTCAACTGTGGTCCACTTAAGATAAACCGTTTTTGGTTACCAGAACTGTAAAATAAGAGCAAATTGAATCAAGATTCCTTAGGTTTTATAAAGCTTAATGTAGTTATGTATATAGTTTAATTTTAATAAATAAATACTTTCTAAAGTAGTGATTCATTCAAAGATTTTATAAGCACGATTTCATTTCGTGTCAGAAGCGAGTGACAATTACAGGAGGTATATAAAAAAAATCAAAATAAATTTTGTTATTTATTAGATAGATAAATTTTTGTTTTGAAATCTTATTATCTTTTCTTCGTATATGTTCACAATTCTTTGTATTTTTCCTCCTGTAATTTTTAGAGAGCCCGGTATATAACAGCCACAATATCATACATAAATATATCATCCCATAACCCACACCTCAAATACATGCAATGATCTCAACTTGTTATGTAATGACAATTCGAAAATATGATGTGAAATGATTAATCTTTCTTTTTTAAGAGCCTTCAGCCTCGATACGAATTGCATAGCTTCCTGGTCTTAAAAACAGGTGGTACCGCATATTTCCATTTACAGTACCCATCTATCAGTACTTACCAGGTACTATTCGAGTTCAAGTAACATGTTGTGAGAATAAATAAAAAAACGTAAACATATGAGAACGTGTTCGATGTCATAATGAGATATATTTTTAGACATGATGTAGTAGCTACTAAAATGAATTCGTTGATTACTTTCAGAATTTTTTTGACAGTAATTCTGTAATTATCGAAATGTTATTTGATTTGATTAAATTTGTAATAACAGAAAATACACACAAGATGGGGTACCACATATGGCATAAAAATAATAATAATTTTAATTAATGTTTTTATATAGGTAATTGCTTCATTTTAATTATATTTATAACATATGTTTCTAAAAAAGAACGTTTTTAAGCGCCTAATGTGTAAGATCAATTGAGGTTAAGAATTAAAGAACGGTGGACCATGCTTGAATATTTAATCACCCTGTATAAATATCTAATAATAATGACAAAAAATAGTAATTGTACATAAAGGACTTGTAAATTATTTGTTTTGCTATACATTCACTGAAAGTTAAATATATGAGGTACTTAACAAAAATATTACTTAAAAAAAATGTTTATAGATTGATATCTTTCTTAAGCGAATTGTAATTAAATGAGTAGAAGGAGAAAATGTTTTCCTAAACAAATTTACATCAGTGTGATTGAAAGGCAATTTCTTAGTACAATGTAATTTAAATTAAGTGTTAAGGGTGCTCCACGACATTGAGAAGTAATTTCTGTCGCAAATGCTTATTAGGTAATAATTCCCAGCCGTTAAGAAGCGTTAATTAATATAAATTAATTTATCGACTATGCTAAACTGTTGAAAGAATAAGGCATTTTAAATTAGTTTACTTCAAGTTATGTTCAGTTCGATATTAGAATGTTTGTTTTTGTCAAAAAAGACGAAATGTCAATTAAAGTTTTTACGGGTATTATATTATTTGAAAGATTTATTGCATTCAGGTACTAGTTGTATAATAGCTATTAAGTATTTTTTCTTTAATAGGAAACTTAATTGCACAAGATGTAGAATAGTGTAACAGTGTTTTAAGAAAAAAAAAATAACAACCAATAAGATCACTTACAATAAGTAACAAAATACTTGTTTTTCCGATTTCTTGTCAAGAAAACATTCTACTCACAAACGACAAAAACTTAATACAAGAATGACATAATGACGTGTTATCTTAATACTGTCGAATAGAAATAGTTCATGACATATTCATGCAGTAAATAATAGAATGTTTGGAATAATCCATTGATAAATAACAAAAATATTATTTATTCATACTTTCAATATCAATTTCGTGAGTTTTGAATTCATTTTCAAAGTTACTCACTTAATGACAATAGATAAATATCTTGTGTTTGAAAAACATTTGTAATAACGAAATTACTGGATGCCACGGATATTCTTCGATCGAAAATATCACACAAATAATTATTAATGTATAACACAACACAATAACATAGTATACTCGGAATTTTTGATGAATAAGTTAGATATATCTTTACCCATCGATTGTTATTATGACAATAGTCCATTATTAGATGTTTTTATCACTTAAATGATGTATTCTCCCTGTTTGACTTATGTAAATAGTTTTTTAACAAATAGTTGCAAATATTCTCTATAATTTCCATTCACTAACTCTTACTAATTAATCTATTACATTTCTTGAACCTTTCTAAATTTCATTCTATGCAAAAGATTGCCCACAATTCTGAGGAATCTTCTAGTTTCTAGTTAAATATTTTATATTTATTAACATTAAACTACATATGTAATTACATTAGGTATAAACTAAGTGATGGGTCGATAAAATCTAATCTTGTAATAAATTTTGATAACCAAGAACTTTATCTTCAAAGGATCATACTTGGACCGGCTATCTTTTGTTTATAATACCCACGCCTTTCGAGAATTTGTAACAGAAATGAAAGGGTGATAGATAATGAGTTTCAGTTCTAGAAAATCGACAAATATTTGAATAAACTAGATTAACTAGATTAACTATTAACAAAGGAAGTATACAGAATATTTGTTATGATACATTACAATATTTTTGTAAGGAGTTCGTTTCGTTAAAGAAAATAACTTAAAACTCTCCGTGGCTAATTCGCTGCTAGAAGAATTCCTGTGGTGATATATATAGTAAATTCGAAAAAAATTCAAAGGGTTTCAAATAATAGTTAAATAGTTTTTTCAACAACGCTTTGCTACCTTAAACATACAGTATGGAACAAATGAAAGGAATACATTCATTATTTCGTAAATCGGCCATTTTAGGGGAAAATCTTGAAACCCGTCGATTTATATTTTTAAATGGGCGCTTCGTCGTCAGATCACCTTTTTATTTTTGACGTCATCAATAACATTTTTAAATAGAAAAGTGGGTCCATTAGAATTTCACAAAATTCAACTTCTATCAAAATCTTCTTTGATAAGTTCCTGCACTAAATTTACTTTATAGGGATGCCACTCCTTTTTTAGCGTTCTAAGAACTATTTGATATTTATTTTCTACTATCTTAGGGAGGTCTTTTACGTGACCCGTTTCTCTAAATTTTTCCTCAATGTTGCTGTGGACTGTGTAGTTGTTTCTCTGTTGTTTCAATTCTTTCCGTTTCAGTCAGCTTCATGTTGATAAAAGAATCAAACAGTTTTTGATTTCGTCTACTACAATATCATTAACAACTTGACAATAACAATTATGTTGTATGTCAATAAAGGAATTTTGACCTTTCAAGTGAGGTTTTGCAAGACCCACTTTTCTATTTAAAAATGTTATTGATGACGTCATCACGCTCACAGAGATGACGTCAAAAATAAAAATAGACAAGTTTCAGAATTTTCCCTTAAAATCGCCGATTTACGAAATAATGAATTTATTCCTTTCATTTGGAACATACTGTATACAATCTACCTTGTTTTGATCCATGTTGTTTTGTAGCTGTAATCGTAAAGAAAATATAGATTTAAATAGCGAGCATTTTCGACCAATGATTTGTTTTTAGTTTTGATTAAGGAAAAGTGAAAAAAAAGTATTTGGGTAATCTAAAAACTTCTTTTAGCGACGAGGCTCCATCAAGAACAACTGTTTAAAATGAAGCAAATCCAACTAAAGTTACTCGAAGTCGGAGCGTTTCAAAGTAAATTATTGCTTTTGTGTCTAAAACTAAGCATGTCGCTATTATCTCTTTAGGAAATCGCAGAACAGTGAATGCTAAGTGGAGCCCAACTATTTATTTACCAGAAGTTTCCTCTGAAATGAGAAAAATCAAAAAAGAGGATGCATTATTCTGGTACAGTCCCCACACAGCGCAACGAACAATTGATTATTTCACACACAAAATATGGAATTAATGACCCATCCTCCCTACAGCCCTGATCTAAGTCCAAACGACTTCCAAAAATCAAAAATCAACTGCGTCGTCAAAGTTTTTCAATCCCAAAGGAAACAGTTGAAGTATTTAAAAATGTCATGATGAGCGTGCCATCTTCAGGTTGGAAAAAATATTACGACAACTGGTTTGTTCGCATTAAAAGTGCATATATTGTCAAGGGGAATATTTTGAAAAGCAATAAAGCAATTTTTTGAATTCTAAATGTTTTTGTTTTGTCACACAAAAAGGATCTACAAAAAGAATACGCTGAGAAAATGATGTAAAGATTCTCTCAAATTTACTTGTTGATCATAAATTCCTGGTGATTCATGGTTATGGTTAGCAAAATATACAATTGAGAACTGAAAAGTGTAGTTTCAATTAGTGGTGATATTCTTCAATATAGCAAAGTCGTTTTTAAACCTTTGAAACAGTTTTGGTGATATTCAAAATAAAAGATTAAATATGTAAGTTACCTGCAAATTTTCATTGATTTTTTTTGCTAGATTCGTTTTAACGGAATCTGATTATTGGAAAAATGATATGAAACTTTCCCTATCGCATTACAAATAATCTCTTAACCGAAAAATGTGCACGTATCCTATCGCATATCCGATCGTTGACATACTTTTAAAGTGCTGCACCGCTGTGAGGACCAGATCGTAGCCTATATTACACAGACTAATACAAAAACCACGAAAAAACGGTAAAAAAACTTTCTAGGTCTCGAATTGTTGAATTCTCATGTTTCACGTTAAGACCGTCTTTATCTCTGGTTTCAAACGTTTTATCAATATAATTACATCTTAAAGAATGAGATTGTGGATCTGCAAGGTGTATAAAAAAATTGGAGCTCGATAAAAAATTACAGAGAGAAAATAGGATTCGTGATGTGCATGTTTTGTAAATTGCATGTTTTAATTTTAGAAAATCACTGTTAATTGCAATGTTTGTGCCGTAAAGATTAGAAAAATATCTTTTGGTCAAAGATCGTGCTTTATAATTTACACCATTCATGGTTTACATTAGTAAACCTGCGCAAAACAATTTATAAATTTAATAAAATTAATGAACCATCGAGTGTCTAATTTGGGGGATAACAAATAGAGCTTAAGCAGGCCACCTCGGGCAGATTGTATGTAACTAATTATAATTACCGAAACAGATATAACAGAAAATTAAATTGAAATATGTTAAAAGATAAAATAAGGGCATTCTGTATTTTTATTACCAATAAATAATATTTATTAAATAAAATGCTAATCTTGTGTTAATTTTCCGACAATGTACAAATTAAATTAAAAATAGCAGGTGACTTTACACTTCCCTCTAGAGGCTAATTTAAATTAATTTTAGGCCACTAGTTTTTAAATGGTGTGCGAATAATATAAAATGATATCACTTTACGTGAATAATTCGCCAATTTTTTTAAAAAACAAAAAACTAAGTTCAATACTATTTTAATGTGCAGATAAATCAAAGAATTCAGATTTTTAAAAGTTTTTTAAATGCAGTCATTGTCTTGCCGGCTTTAGTTATTTTGTGACGAGATGTGCTAAATGGATCTAAATTTTGTTTTATACATTTATGTGGTTCAAAATTTAATAATATTAAAAGAAAGCCAATTATTAATAATTTGTACTTGTAATAATAACATTTAAATAAATAATATACTTATCTTAAAATTTAAAGATAATATTTTGGAATGTGTAGACAGTTTTATACTTTTAATTGTACTGAAAAAATTCAATAGAGCGGGTATGTATAAAAATAATAATGGTATTTTGACGATTTTTTTTTCATTTTATTTATACGGTATGGTCCAAATAAAAGAAATGAATTCATTATTTCGTAAATCGGCGATTTCTGTTTAAAATTTTTATTGATGACGTCATCACGCTCACAGAGATGACGTCAAAAATAAAAAGGTGATCTGACGACGAAGCTCCCATTTAGAAATAAAAATCGACGGGTTTCAGGATGTTTTTTGAAATTTACTTTAATTGTGGATATACACTTATCTTCTTTTTCTTTTTCGTTGCATCCTTTTGAGGATAAATACATTATACACTGTATTATTTTATTAAGATTAGTAATCCAGACTACCATTCACATTCAAATTTGATTTACTATAAATACTTTTTTTATGAGAAATAATTGGTAGGATAATATTTATTACAATATTATTAAAGAAGAATGTTGTTAAGTACTAGCAAAATTAATGTAATACTTATATACCTAAGTAATGTATGGTAATTTTTTAAAACTAATTAAAATTCAGATAAATAGCGTTGACGCCACGTTTATTTTTAATATGTGTATATTTTATTTACACTTCTCATTTTCTACTTTTCAAAAATATGTGAATTGCTTTTTATTAATTTATTTGTTTTCAAATTTATTCACATTCCACAATGTTACCATTTTTGAAGCATAATATTTTGATTTAAAACCACATGAGCAATAATTGAATTGTAGCTGGAATAATGCAAATATAATGTTAATGACTTTTCTGTTTACACGAATAGTCAGGCACTATTTCACTTGTTGGAATCACTTTCATAAAAAATATATTATGGATATAAAAATCATATAAATGATGTTTGAAAAAATGTAAACCATTAGATTTAAAACCTTATGAACTATTGTTTTCTTAAACAAATTATTTCATTCTAATAAAGTAATTGCTGATTTTTTTTTATGAATAAATGATTAATATTTCGATATATTTCATTAATTTTATTTCGAATATAAACGTAACTGCAATAAAATAAATTTAATTCATTTTTTCCAGGCCCTTAAAAGGAAAGAAGACGAAAGTGACAGGACAAGCGTTTCGACCCCTCCAGGCTCCGTCGGAGATCAAAGTTGCTCCTCCAGTCAAGGTAAGCGTTGGCTCCTAGTTTGTCTTTTGTTTTCCTATCGACGTAAGCGTTGTTGTCAAATCTAATCAACCGGTTTACGTATCGGTAGATGCCACAGGTAGAAACGAGTCTATCGGGTATAAACAACGCGAACTACCAGTTTTATAGGAATGCAATAAAAGCCATGTTTGGCTTATTGGATTTTTTTATTTTGTTTGATAACAATTTAAATCTGATTAGGCTGTTTGTCAATGACGTAGGAAACATTTTTTGCGATAACAAAATATCTGCTATTATCTATAGGTAACATGTATATCAATATTATCAACGAAATCTATCTCTCTAAAAAAGAAAATCCAGGAAACACTGGAATCAAGAAATTTACTGAAAAGGAGAGGAGCTACATGAAGAGGGGCTAAAATGTTAACGAGATCTAGAAAAGAGTGTATGAAATATACTGCAGAAACCGCAGCTACTACAAATTATTGAATATTTATATATAATGTGGAAATGTTACGCATATAAATAATAAAAGTACAAAAAAAGAGAGCTGGAGCTCTCGGCCAAAATTTTTAGTTTAACTGTCTTGCGAGCAAAATATAAGGATTTCTTGATATTATCTAAAACATGGCATCGCTGCCGCATTGTACTTAAGTCAATTACATTTTGTTACCGAGAAGAGATGTTGGCGCTCGCGATTAGCGCACAACGTACTCAGTAACTCAGTTGGTTCAGTAACAGAATACAAGAAAGGTGTTCGTTACAGCTCGTCTCGAAAAATAGCGTGTTCGGCACACCGCGTTTTTGTTATTATGTTTGTTTACAATGTTACCCCGGTTTTGTTATCTGTCAGATAAAATATGCGTAAACGTAGTTTGATATCGATAGATAAGACAGTTAATTCGTTGAATGTTCGACAAAAATGAGTACGTTGCCGAAAATTCGCGTTAAAACGCGTGGAAATAAGTTCATTATCAAGGCGGATACTTTGCCAAAATCGAAAAATTCGGCTGTTTTAACCCTTACCCGTAAACAAGATATCAAACCTTCCTCTAATACCCTACAAACTTCCCAGAAACAAAACAAATCGAAGAACCACAACAACAATACGATACTGAAATATTCAGGTTAGGGTTGATTTATTACTTTATTTTAACGGGTTTGTGATGTGTATTTTGTTTTTGGTTAGTAGGTTATTGTGTAATTCAAGGTAAACCTGTATGTAGCTACCTTTATCTACATGTGTTAATAAAGAGCAATAACAACAGTGAGTCACAAAGTCGGTTTAAATTAGGTAAATAAAGTACTATTGGTCACTTTTAATAAGTGTTAAGGTGTTTTTTTTAAGTTGATTGTAGAAGTGTTTTTAAATTAACAGAAAAATACAATGTTCTTAATAACAATGTGAAATAGAATTATTTCACTTTAAATATTACCCATTTAATGTCTTTATCTACAAAATTCCAACTATTCAAAACATTTTTGTTAATTTGAATCATTATTGAATAATTAGTAAAGTCTATTCGTTCCTTAATGTTATCTAACGTCAGTAATTTTACCATTTAATAGTTTAAGTAAATATAAAATTTAAACGGTTTTCGAATAATAAAATAAAGTATTACACAAGTAAAGTAATTATTGTTGTTAAATTTTAATTAGCATCAAATTTAAGGGATAGATTTACATTTTTTTTTGCGCTAAATATCCGCCAATGCTGGAGTTTTAAACACTTTTATCGTTAAAATAAAACTAGCAGTATTTTTATTCCCGGGTCATTTTATTAATAGTGATAAAGTTTCCATTGCCTAATAAGAAAGAAAGCCAAATACTTCCTTTTATATAATTAATAATTGTTTAAATAATATATTTTAACGTTATACTCGATTTAAAGGAATAACATTTATTTTGAAGCAATATAAAAAATCACAATTGGTTTAATTAGAGTGATATAATTTTAAATACGAAGTTTCAATAACAAAATTAGAAATTATACTTAAATAGTAGTTACCCTCATATTTTTTCATGAGTGGAAAATTTGGCTACATTTTTAATTGTACTTATCTCATAGGAATGACGATGACAAACTAAATACAATATTACTGGAAAACGTGACGTTTTTAAAAACCTTTCGAAACTTTTCTGATTAAATTTAATCATCTTTTCAACCACGTCTTTCTCATTTCTCATTTTATTTGTATGCGCAATAATACTTTTTAATGTAATTTCGTAGATAAATAAATGATTGCGTCATTGATAAAATTGAATACCTCACTAGGTGTTTTCTAACAGTGTCAATGCCAAGTTAAATGCTATTATACCACATTCAAGTCATGTAAAATTTATGAGCTAAAAAAATAATCTTTAGAAGGTATCCAATCGTTCACGATAATTTGCAAGGTAACATTGGAGTTAGAAGAAATTAATACACATTTCTTATGTATAATATCTTTAATACTTGTTATTAATGTGTACTAGTTTGATTTGTTATAAGACAATATTCATTTATTTATATTTATATTAGGAAAGAGCATATGGATGGGTTAGTACACTTAGATTTTTACAACTTTCCCCATACGTCACTGATAGTCTTCATACGAAAAGTATATAAGTTTTCGAAGTGGCTACTACTCCAGCCAATGTATGGGTAGTTAAGATAAAATTGAATGTTTTAGATTACTTATCGTGTTTTTACTTTTTACGGGACCATTTACTATTAAACAACATCTATAAAAAATGTATGTTTATTGCTACATGTACATTTTTCATCAAATTTTTTTTTACTCTTTTACTTATATTCCAGTAAGGAATAGACTGAACCTATTTATTAACTTAGGGAAATATGTTAACAATTTACAGTAATAATTAGCTAAATTATAATATGTATTTACTGTTAAAATAATATTCTAGCGAATAATTAGTTAAAAAACTATTTTTATAGTAGGTTCAACTACTCAAGACATGCAAAATTTCAAATGAAAACAAATAGGATGACACCTCTAAATAAATGTTCATATTTATTCAACCTATCAAACCTAAAACTTGCGTTGTCGCTTGTATTTTTGTCTTTTTTTCGGTGTAATTAGGGATCTTAATATCATAGTTCTTTGATTCAAAGACAATTGTTAAATACTTCTGGCGATGTTTGTACTCTTGATAGAAAAATATATTGCATACGTGTCTTATATTTTCAGATATGAGAGTGACGATTGGATATAGTTGTAAACAACCAACTGTAAAGTATAACACAATTCAAATAATAAATTTAGCAGTGACTATTAAAATAGAATATTTCATACTATGTAAATTTGGTGACCTTCGCTTAAATAATTAATGAATAGTTTTGTGTACATTGTTCAATCTCTTTGATCAACGGAAAGATATTTCACTCGGAGATATCTTTGTAATAATCGGATTCATTTCGGCTCTGGGGGGCTTATTTAACAATTTTATATTCCATTTATAATTTATAAGTTTCCGTTCTCTATTTTCTTGTGACATCCTGTATGTGTTTCTGTACTATCTAGTATGCAAATTCCGTTTAATACACATTATGGTAATGCCTGAAGCAGAATATTTTATACATGTTCTTATATAGTTGATATTTAATTCTGAGATTCTGAACTTTCAGCAAGTTCAATTTCAAGACAATTTCTTTTATCGTACGGGATTTATTTTAATTAGTCGTTACATTTAATTCGCATCTAGAATATGACGTTGATATAAAATCCAATATTAAATTGCTTATAAACTTTAATCAAACATTATAAATGGACAATGAAAATTCATACCGCAACATATCAAAATAATTTTAATCCGAATTAAATATGTAACACGTAAGAGAATAAAATGAAACAATAAAAAATACGGTGGTTAACCTTCACATACGGTTCATTTTAAAACTAAATAAAAATTCCAGTTTAATTCGAAATGATGAAAGTAGCAACAAAATATACAGCTCTAACATGTTCTAAGTTTAAAATTATTTAAAAAATTACAGATTTTTCAACGTTTTTGCTGGAGCATTAAGAGTTTCTGAAAAAATTAGGATGTTGTTTGTACTATTTGATGAATTAGTCCAAAAAAGCAGAATATAACACTGTCCAAAGAAATACTAACTAGTGCATTTTGATTATTCGTTTCAAAGTAATTTCCTTTTTTTTGTTTTGTTTTATTTGTTTAATTCTTTTTTATTATTTTATATTAAACAATAAAATTTTATTTTTATGTTTTAAAAACTGTTACTTAATTTCTTTGTAGTTATTTGTTTCCTGTATAATATATACATATAAAAAATGCATTTCTATTCCGTCTCACTTGATAATACTCTTTGAAAATGCTTTTTGGCACAGCATCTTCAAAGAATATAATAAATTATCACACACATTTTTTACACAGAGACAGTTTAAAATACATTTTACCAGACTTTTTGATGTTTGTTTGGACAATGTACGATGTTTGATTCGATTAACAAGTTATCAGAATTTCAGTTCCTATTCAACTTACATTTTTTTTTTCTATTTTTGGTAAATATTCATATTCTTTTTGTTTTTGATAATTTTTGTTAATTTGGAACTGACTATGCAACTTTCAAACTGCATAACACTGGAACTTGGTCTGTGGTGATTAATAAATATATTTATTATTATTAAATAAAGAATTCTAATTATTTTATATGAGGTTAAGACAGTCGTTGGACTAAATTAGGATTTTTATTTGTGGTTGACTGGTGCAATTGGGTTATACCCGAAGAACTGTCTTTAACGTCCACCCACTCGCCCACCTTTAAAATTTAGATTAAGAGAGTAATTACGAACGAAAAATATTATTAGTTGGAAGTAATTGATAATTAGCAGGCATCTTAGATCTAAAATAGAAACGCCATTTATTATAAATGCGCCTAAATCAACATCTGCTACTTACAGTTACTTTTCTTTTATTGAAAATTATCATAATTAGTAAGAACTATGTGAAAATTTAAAAACTAGATAAACTTGTTGTAGACTAGGTCGCATAATTTATTTAAACGAACCTTTGTTGTATTCAAATTCGTTTAAAAAGTACTCAATGTTTCTTATTAGGTAGGTCAAGAATATAATTTATTAAGGTAATTTTTTTATTACAATTCAATTAATATTAATTGATTTCAAAATTTACCTATCTTCTTTCATAATAAATATAGAAAAATAAGTAATACTTATCTTAAATTTCCACAGTCTTCCAACGCGTTTTAATAATATTGAAGTCTACCTAGGTTTCGGTATTTTGACAGATCTTTTTAAAACATAAATAATTTCATGTCATATGCCTGACAACCAATCATTATGAGGCAATATTCACCTTTTTCTAAAAATGTATTTGATTAGTATTATTTAGTTCAAAAGGTGATCTAAGATAATTGAACTTCCCAGGGTTAGTTGTTTATTCAATACTGTATATTGAGGATATTTCATATTCCTCCAAAAAAATCAAATTCTTCTTGCTTGTCACTTATATGAAGTACTTCCACTGTCGTTTCCATTGTGTTATTAAGTGTAGGTTTGTGTTTGGTGTTAATGAGGTGTTTTGCGTAATGTGACTTATCTGGTTGTTTTAATCTATAAGCTCGTATGTGTTCACAGTAGCGTATGTTAAAATTTCTTAATGTCTGGCCAAGATAAATGGCGTTACAATCCGGACAATTTAGTTTGTAAATACCCAATATTGAAAATTTATTAATTTTAGGTTTTACATTTAATAAAAATGAACCTAGATTATTTCTTACTTTAAAAGATATTGTAGAAGATGTTGTATGAGATATACTTTTATATTTTGTTTGAAATATCTCAAAAATATGTAATTGTTCTGTATTACCCGTAATTTTTAGATTGTTTCGGAAAGAACAGGTTGACGGCAATCTTTTCTTCCTTTTTATTAATCATTGGTACTGAAAAAGCTCTATGTATCATTGAATTATAAGCTGCTAATTTATGTAACATCGGGTGATTTGTATGAGTTGATTTACCATAAATTGAATATTGAAGATTACAGTGGCTCTTTTGATAGTTATATCAAAGAAATTTATAGAACTGTTATCTTCAATTTCAACAGTAAATTTTATTTTTGGATGTAAATTGTTAATCAAATTAAAGAAAACATCCAATTGTCTATCACTACCTATAAAACCAGCCAAAACATCATCAACATGTATACACCAAAACAACATATTCTTAGAGATATTTTAATCAAAAATATTTTGTCCTAAATTATCCGTAAAAATATTTGCCAAAATTGGTGATATTGGACTACCCATTGGTAATCCATCGTTTTGAATATACAATTTATCATCAAAAACAAATTTTGATTGACTGAAATTTGGTTCATGTGTTTTCTTTCTAAGAATTTAATTATTAATGGTATACATTCACATGGAGGAATTTTTGAAAACATATTACTAACGTCAAATGAAACTAATTTAGTATTTTCATTAAATTTGTGTGTATTTAGTTTATGTATCAAATCCAAGAGTTTTTCACTGAGTATTTTAATATGTAACCGTAATTAGTTATTAAAAAACTCTGTTTATTTTGTATTTGGAGTATTATATAAGAAACTACAGGCCTATCTGGTTTTATATCTTTATGTAATTTAATTGTACCATATAATTTTGGAGGTTGAGAATTTTTTTCAAATTTATGGTTTTATCATAGTTATTAAAAAGGGAATTTGATTGATTTCCCTAACCTTATCTGAAAAATTTTTGGTTGGGTCTGTACAGAGAATTTTTAAGTTACTTGATCCAATAAATTCATTTACTTTAAATTTGTAATCATTTGTATTTAAAATGACGGTTGTGCTACTTTTATCTGATTTTCTATGTGTTAAATTATTACTTATAATTTTATTTTTTTGTAGTTTTTAAAGTTAAATTATCACTATTAAATTCTTTTTTAATTTTGTCAGGTTTAAAATTTTTTATCAAATTAGAAATTTTTAATTTTTCGTAATAGAAATTATTAGACTGAGATTTTACAGCCATTTCTGTCTCAGTTGCTAAAATTGCTTTAATATTATTTGTGAATTTAGGTGGGATACTGTATTTAAGTCCCTTATTAAGAAATTTGATCTTACTATCGGATAAGTTTTGGATGCGTTGTGAAAATGTGTATGTGTGTTTGTTTCAGTGTATTGTGTTTTTTCGTACTTACATTAAGTTGCTTCTAAATTCTTTAATTTCTTGGATTGTTTTAGAAATTTTTTATGTTTAATTCTACTAATGGTTTCACATATTTTATTATCCAGTATATCGAACTCAACTGGATGTAACCTGTAAGTTATTTCAGAGTGAATCGTTTGAATGTAGATATCTAAAGAGTCTCTTAACTCAAACCACTTTTTAGTTTCTTCTTTTAACCAAATACTTTTAGCTTTTTTTATTGCTTTTTCTGCTTGTGGTGTTTTTGTAGGACATTTTAAATTTATGTATTTGGGAATAATATTCCGCTTCTGGCACTGCATATTGAACCATATATTTTGTGAAGCTATATTACGTTTAAATTTAACTTCTTAAAAATTGTTTAAACAATTTAATTTATCTTGTTTCTGTAAGAAATTTATTTATTACTCAACACTATTACAATTGTATATTTTCTGTGCTTGAAATTTTAACAAACTTTGGAGTTTTGAAAAAAAAACACATTCATGAACAAACTTTTATTTTCTCTTGTCAAATAATTCACTACCCAGCTAATAGAACGAAAACATAGCCTTGCATTACAAGTTCCTTTGCACTAAAAGCAAGGTAAATGGATTCTTAAAACAAAAGCTTTTAGTTTTAATTAACCGTGTAATTGAGTTAAGGTCCCATATATAATAGTTTTCATCAAGTAGGGAATTGGTTTTAAATTTTTTTTTATCAAAGTGAAAATTTATTAAAAAATTGTTAATAATATAAAAAAGCTTTTTGTTATTTTGATTTTAATTTTATTTAGTATATAGGTTTATATTATTCTGGAGTTTTTGCTATAAATATCTATAAAAAATATTCTAACAAAGTTCTATTTCTATCTATTTTTTGTCAATTTCGTACTGTTGTCCACTTTTCAAAATTTCGTCTGTGGATTTTGGCACGGCTAAACTCTTGATATTTAGGGTACCCTTTCTTTACATTGAAATTCTACTACTTTACTTTTAATTACATTTTAATAGGTTATTTTATTTTTTAATGATTTTTACTCTCTCATTTCACATTACTTAAATCTTGACATTCATAAAGAAACATACTAGTAATCGTCAATAACAAAAAACAAACTAATTCCTTGATTAATAATATAAAAAATTTACAAGTCTAATATATTTTTCACTTTTAGACCTGATGATGACCTTGTAGGCCGAAACTAGTTGTCAAGTTGATTAAAAATTTTATGTGGCATGATTTTGAGTTTTCCTCGATTTTATCCTTCGTACCACATTTGAGTTTCATGGATAACCTTTTATTTCTTAACAATAATATTTATATTGAATACATAATTTATGCCAATCCTAACGATATATATTTATATATAAATTACAATACAGTACAATACAATAAACATACAAATTATTGCCAATGTAACTGCTTTTTTTAATATTTGTATTTCCTATGATATATTTAACATCTTCCTTGGTATCCACCAAATAAAGAAATAGAAAATTTATGCGAATTTATGATAATTTAAAATTAGATAAAGAATATAAATATACTGGTGACAAAAAAAGGAAAGTAGGCTATTGAAAATTATATTTTGAATAAATTTTGAGGTTTTAATAAAAAATGTATAAGTAATTTATTTATTAACTACTTAATGTAAGTAAATACATTCTTTGAATTTAGATGAACATTTCTAAGCATAGGTATATATATATATATATATTATAAGTCTATAATCGGAAACAAGAAGGAAGGTAGTATGGAAATTACATTATACTTAAAATTTAATAGCCTATTGTCAATTTTAACTAAAATTGCCCACAGTTCAATGTATTACGTTTATGCCCATTCTAATATCGTTGAATGAAATTAAAAATCAAATCTTAATTTAAAAATTGGATTTAGGAATACAAAATTCTCTTTACAAAATAATTATTCTTCAAAATCATAATTTTTTGTTAAATTCGCAACATACCCGGTCATAAGCTAAAACATTCTTTCCACACGAGTGACTTGTAGTCAGAAATATTACAGTATCATGTAATTAATAAATAATACGTTACCGATGAATATTTCAGATACAATATTTTATAGCGACGTATGTATTTAATTTTTACTTCGTAATATAATATTTATTGTATAGTATCACATATTTTTTTAGTTCATATCTTTATTATAATATTTATTATTAAAAATCTTTTTGTATACAGTGTTTGCCACTCTTCATGTAAAACCATTAAAATAGCGAAACAATGAAATGATACCGAGACCCGGGATATAGAAAAAATGTTGAATGAAACCTGATCATTTTTAATATAAGACATTAATTTTTCTAGATCATCAGTAAAATTTGGTTTAGATAATAAACTAAACTTCAGACTAACTGAAAGGTGGTGAAATAAAAAAGATAAGACAATAAATACTAAAACACAATAATAATTTTAAGAAACATTTTATAATACTGGATAATTTGAACAATATTTTTATACCAACTGATATAACTCCTTCATTAATCATCATGACTAAATTAATTCAAGGCCTCTTCAGATATAAATAAAACGGATTATATGACAACAATATCAAAATAATAGACAAGTTCTAGTATTACCTATATTTTGTTAAGAACAACTTACAATTCCCATCTACTTTAATAGAATTATGTTCTATGCAAACTTGAAATTTGCGAGATAATTAAAATCGAAATCCCCCGGAACACAAAAGCAATTTTTATTTTTTATCGTTTGTCCACGCACCAGTTACAATTAAAATGTTGATAAACGTATTCCGTTATTATTGTTGTGCTCTTTCTTCCTTTCAATTCATGTTTTGAACTCTCTTTTGTGTTGGAAATTGAATTTTAACTCATCGATGCTGTTGCTTTATAGTTGTACAAGAAAGAATATTGAACTTGTGCCAAATGAATTGGAAAAACATGAAAGATGCGCGCATACAATAAAGAGATTTTTATTACTCAATAGACGCTGAATAAACAATTATACTTTTTTGTTCAATTAGATAATTGCTTTCGTTTTGCTCCAATAAAAATCTTCTCGAGTACTGGTGAGAAGAACATGAGAAAAATGCGAATAACAGCAAAGCTCAAAATTTCAATTTTTATTGTATAAGATGTAGTTAATCAATTAATTAATTAATTTTTCATAAAAATTGAGCCAAAATATTGCATTCCGGTAAAGCAGCCACTCGGACGATCAATAATATTGACCTTATTTATATTGGCAAGATTTTTTGTATTTGGACTCGTGGGATCAATATTTGGTTAATAATATATTTATTTATGCTTAACTGTTGAAAGTAACATGAACAGGAAACAAAAAGTGTAGCAATTTCCATGGCAAAGTTAGTCAATAGAAAACAGTAAATTAAAAAATTGATAAAAAAGTGTAATCTTATAATTCTTATCTCTATTTGCTTAGTACTTTATTGAAACACTCTATACTAGCAGCTAATCTTTAAATTTTAGTAAAAATCTTTTTAAAAACTTTATATCGATTTTTCATCAACGATATCATCATGCTCTGGCACAGGGCAATCTAGCCTCCATGCTAAGCAATTATTTGCAATACTTCCACGATCAATATTTCCTTCAGTACCTAAACGACGTCCAATATTAAAAAAATTATTTTCGGAGATCAGAAAATCCGCTAAGATTCTTTTATTATGAACATAAACGTCAGACTATTAATATTAACAATATTTTCAAAATGATTGAACGTCTAAGAGCTGCTTATTAAAAGAACCAAAATTGATGACATCATATAAAATTAATGGACCTCCTACACTTTTATACGTGCTTTCTCTTACGGAAGGTATGCAGTGATTTGTTGTGCATCAAAATACCAATTTTTAATTTCTACCTATTAAAAATGGGAGCCACGTGACCTTGTATGTACATTCTTGAATATGTCATTATCTTGAATGAGTCATCGTTCAAGTATGAGATTGTGTTGGTTTATACATACACAGGTTTTTTAATGGGACTTTCCAAAATAATAACATTTAATAATTTATAATAAAAAACAAGCACGTACCTATTATTTAACCTAATTATACTTGCTCCTTTTTACAATGCTAATGTTATTATACACATTTGAAAATGTACTACCGATATTCCAAAATACAAAATATTTCATTCTTACAACAGGAAATATAAGAAATTAATTTATTTGTCGTGAAATTTCTTCTCGAATATGCTCAAATGTGACTTGGTATTTATTTTTTTCAGCTGGAGACTCTGACACAGCAGTAGAACTACGTGAAGAAAAATATGAGATCCATATAGAACGATCCCAAACGGGCCTAGGCCTTTCCATAGCTGGTGGACGGGGTTCAACGCCATTTAAAGGCGATGATGAAGGCATTTTTATCTCAAGAGTCACAGAAAGTGGCCCCGCGGACCTTGCGGGGCTTAAAGTTGGCGATAAAGTGCTTACAGTTAACGGAGTTAACGTAATAGACGTAAGTCACTACGATGCCGTAGAAGTACTCAAAGCTTCAGGTCCAGTATTGATCCTTGAAGTCACCCGTGAGGTAACGCGATTAATAAAACCTCCGGCAAACTTAATAGGAATTAAAAATAGTCCTAATCCGTCTTTAAGTAGCAGAAGTGATGTAGGAATTAAGAACGTAGTTCCACCTCCTTTATCACCCCCTCTAGAAAACGATATACATTTGCAAAAGGTTTTAGTTCATACAACCTTAATTAGAGATTCGAGAGGATTGGGCTTTAGTATTGCTGGTGGTAAAGGATCTCAACCTTTTAAATCGGATTCCGATGCAATCTATATTTCCCGCATTACCGATGGGGGCGTCGCAGACAAGGACGGTAAACTCCTTGTAGGCGACAGGGTGGTCTCCATTAACGGTGTAGATCTATCTGGTGCTTCCCACGATCAGGCCGTAGGCATGCTTACTGGCTTGGAACGATTCGTGAGGCTTGTAGTGGAAAGAGATGTTCCTTTAGAGAAGAATGGGGAAAATTCTAGTCCAGGGCCTCAACAGAGCCCCAGACTGTTTGGATTAGCGAAACCTTATACTGGATTGTATGCGGCTAATAGTTACATTGCGAATAGACCAGGATATGCCGGATATAGAAGAAGTACGGAACTTGAGAAAAAGGTAAGCTTTCCAAATAACTTTATTTCAATTTAAAGAATTTTTAACTAAAAAACCTCTTTGGTTTTTTATTAAAAATTACTACTGTAAATTTGCTGTGAGAATTTGAATTATATGATAGCTTCGCTGTTAATAAAGATTAGGAGAAATAAAGAGAATCGTCATTAATACTTTAAGTAGTTCCGAGTAACATTAAATTGCATAGTTACTTACTCATTAGTGATGGTTTATGGAAAAGGTTTGTTAAAAGCTCTTAGCAGCCTGTAAAACAACGAAACAAATGTATTAAAACAACAAAAACTAAGATTTATGTAACTACTGGGCTGGAATTTGGTTTAAGTACGTGCTTACCAGTAATTAGAACTAATATTCAAGAATAATAATTTATTAAATCTTTTCAACTAGTAAACCATAATCTTAAAATGTTTTATTTGGAACTTTTACACAGAAATGCATCATTTCACTTAATCTTGTCGGTTTGTAAGACACAATTCTTAATAAATTCAAGGAGCTATTTGCGTCGCAATTATTTTCTGATATGAGGCGGATCAGAGCACAAGGGGTTTAACTAGCAGTCAATATTCAACTTCAAGATATAAAAAAATGAATTGTAGTAGTTTGTTTCCTGCTTGTAATAAAGAAGTACGACATTCAAGTACATTTAGGCACTTATCTGCCATTTTATGACATTTGCACTTAGACTCCTTGTTACCTGATTTCCTCAAATGTACAAAAATAAAGTTCAGTTGAATTTAAACTAAATGTCAGATTAACTTTCTTTATATTTTTTTCTAGACCTCTGAATCTCCGGAACCGATTAAACCGACCCAAACTGTACCAGAAGCACCCAAAACCAACGGTATTGATCACACGACGTCCAAAGAAGCACCAAAACCGGCACCTCGGCGCATCAACTCCACATCCAGCGAAACGTCGCAGTCTTCTCAGTCACAACCGACCGTCCAAAAATCCACTGAAAAGGCAGCTCCACAAACCAACCACAAGAAAGCGTCATCGAATTCGTCACTAGATGATGACACGCAGGTATTTGCGAGGCCAATGACCAACGAAGAGTTCCAGGCGATGATTCCTCCACATTTCCTTAAACCTCAATCCCCTACTCCCACAAATTCCGCTACCCCCGTTAACACGACTAACGATAACGTCACGAATTCGGTAACGACGGTAACGATTAAAAAGTCGGAGCTTCCCATCGAGTTACCTCCGCCCCCAACGGGTCCGGGGAGGGTTACGGAGACCATCACGAAGAGTACCTTCACGGAGACGGTGGTCACTAGGATCACGGACAATAAGTTGGTAGAACCGTTGATTATTGAGGTAGGCGGCAAATGAAAGCCGGCTATTTTTGTATTTTTTTAGGCTTGTATTAATTGGTTTTAGGTTTGAACTAAGTTGGTGCAAAAATCAGGTGGAGGCTTAGTAATAAAATGTTTTCAGAATAACAGTCTAACCAATCTTTATATACATTGGAGAAACATTCATTCTTAGTTCTCTAAAAGTTTTTATTATATTTTCCTACTAATTTTGACTTAAATTAGTAATGAGAACAAGGTAAGGCGACGCATTTATAGAACCATTCTTGTTGTGCCTTGCTAAGAGCCCTGGTCTATGGCTTTCTCTAATTCTTCACTAAATTAGGCTAACGTGAATAATTGATTTTTACTTCTTAATTACTATTCTCGAAGTAACTAAATGGCTTAGGTTTGTTCAGTTCCTTTACGGTTTTATATTTTTCAGTCATTAGTCATAGATCAAAGAACATTGTCTATTGATTTTGTCTGAAAATGTAGCCAAGATATCACATCCATCTGCCAGTAGCTCGAGAGAGGCATATGTGCTTTATTTAAAAGTACTACCTTTTTTCCTACTTGTTTCAGTATATTTGAAGCATTGGGTTAAGTATCTTCATTCTGATAACATCTATATGTTTTGACTCCATGTAACACCACTTACAAGTTATAAAAGTTGTGGAGGAGTTATCATTTTTAAAAATGCAGTTTCAATTCCACATTTATTTCTTTGTCTGGATCGAGACGGTATTGCAGTTTCATATTTTTTTTCCAGTTTATTGAGTTTAGGGGATAAGTTATCGTTTAGATTTAATTTAACATGTTATGTTTATTAACACAGTACTGATCTTTACTTAAAAAAATGTACCTATAGAAATAGCTATTTGTTTCATTTGGTTAAAAAATGCATTTTTTGAATGAATCGGATCCTTGTCGGAAGAATTAAAAAAAAATGTGTAACGTGTGCATGTTTATGGAAGAGGCATGGCGTATTTTCTGTCGGTTCTAGTTGTTAAAGTTAAGATATTTCAATCATTTATAATAGACTGAATTGAAGTTGTAATAAAAATAATACCATATTCAATATTCAAAACAAAATATAACCTTTTAATTAATTTAATTAGCAAATAGGTAACTTCCAATATATATTTTTAAATATGTTGTGCTAGAAGTGGTAGTTATGACTTATGCCAAAATATCTTACTACCTTCGTTTTTATAAACCTTTTTCAATCATAGATAAACAATATAACAAATGTGTAATTGTGTGTGAAATTTATTGATTTACTTAACAGACAATTTTGACTTTTATTACGCACTAAAAGTAAATGCTTTAGATACAGTTTCCTTTTAAATATTGATGGCAAATCTATTATATTAAAAAGCTTAAAATTATAGTGCCGTATTAGGATGATTATGAAAAAAAATTCTATGAAGAATTAACTGATGAAGCTCTTGTATTACACCTTCTCAGTCTATTTCACATTATAAAATACCCAACAGGAAGTAAGAGAGTCACTAGAATTAATTCGAACTGTTCTAGTAGACTAAGTTTTTATTATAACATAATTGTTACTATGGCTGAAAACGGATCATATGTAAACTAAAAAACTAACTAGAGTAGTTGGTAGTAGCTATAATTTTTATTTTTATTAATCTGATAATTATCATACTCATCATAAATCTATTTAATGAAGAAATACAAATTTATACTATGTCAAAAAAATTTAATTGAGCCACAATAAATTGTCAGAACCAAGATGTATAAACAGCAGCGAGTCTACTTCAAACATTTTTTCTTGAGAATATTATTTTGAAGTATTTGTATTACAGTGATTCAAGACATAATATTTTAAACGTTGGTTTCGTTACGAATACCTACACTAACTGGTAATTAAAGGTATTTGAATTTATTTTTTGTTTATTAAAAATTAAATAAAATAAAATTAGAGCACACAACTTAGCTAAAAACCGACATTTAGCTCTTTTTAAAATTATAAATATGCCTTCCTCTTACATAAATTTGTTGATTTTTTTCTACTATTTTTTTATAGTCATTAAAATGCCTCCACCAAATATATATTTATTGATTTGCGGAGATTATTTGATAATGGGAAGTGTACTAAGAAGACAATTTCAGCCTCCAATAAAATGTGCTTTTAAAATCGATTATAATAGGTACCTCATAGTTTTTAACATGTTTTTTTCTTTTCATAATAAGGAATCTCTTTGGATGTTTCAAAACTAAACTTAGTTTTAGACTACTTTTCTTTTTCGGCAGGTAAAAGAAATGAACAGCCCCTGGAAAACTTAACAGTACTTCAAGTTTGTTGAGAGTTTCTATTTAAAAAAAGGATTTCAGGAAATGAATTCCTATATTCTTCAATTTTACATTTCAGTTTCTTATAAGTTTCGGTTGTTAAAAAATTAATCTGACCTTTAAGACGTAATTATTTTATACTTATCGAAATATTACCAAACAGGCTCAACAGTTAATATGATTATATTAAAAATTGGTTAAAATATACCATGAGTCCCATACTATGTATGACAAAATAGTGATATAATATTTTAGAACAAATGGCTGGAAATGTATTTTAAATATCTCTCTGGGCCGGTGGAGGGCGCAATTCACAACAACAAAATATTTGTTGTCTGTAAACATAGTTTTTGGAAGACTTTTTCACAAAATGCCACTCAGTATTTGACATTGAAAATGTGCCGCGAAGTGACGTACTGAAAGCAAGACCAAGTGTGATTGGTTACTCAAATACGAGGATCATTTTTAAAAATGGTTCTTTTTTTACAATAATATGCGAGAAATTTTATTTATGAACATAACTTTTACTAGAAATGAAAATATTTACTTTTCAGCGTAGTCTTCATTAATATCTAAACACTTGTTAAGTCGTAGCACAAGCTTTTGAGTACCTTCTTCAAAGAACTCTGCCGCTTGTCAGTTTAACCACTCAGTTATTTTATTTTTTAATGTGTCATTCATTCTCTAAGGGCTTTCCTCCTAAAATTTTTTTGAGTTTTAGAAAAAGGTGAAAGTCTGATAGTGCTAGATCAGGGTTGTATGGAGGATTGTCTAATAATTTATTGTCGATCCTCTTGGCAGAAAGCCTATTAGCAAAACGCCTTTCTAGTACCAGAACACTGTAACCATGAATTTACGTGGTTTTAAAGAATTTGAACGATGCCGCTTCTTGGAATGTTGTTTGGTTTTTGTAGTACAGTAAACAATATATATTTTATCACCAGTAACAATGTGACTCAAGAACCCATCACCATTCTTGTTATAGCGTTTCAAATATGACAAGGGATATGTCATACGCTTTGTTATGTGTTCCTCTTCCAACGTTTTTGGCAACCATCCCACACAAATTTCATAAATTACTGATTTTGAAGCATGGGGATTAAGCAGGCAATAGTGAAGTGCCTATTTTGGCCAATTTCCTAATCGACCTTTTATGTCAACTCTTCACAATAAACTTCAACAAGTTGCCGGTGAATTTCAGCATGGCGAGATTCATTATCGATATAGAGATAAACGTTATGGAAAAAACTGCGGGGACATAATGCACAAACAGTACTTATTTTAAAAACGACCGTCTTATATAAATTTTCACATTATCTCTGCATGCCAAGAACATACTATACAAGTTATGAGAGATGGACTTAAATATATAATAAAAAGATGACAGCTGTAATCTTGAATAAATTATGCAGGTTTTTTACACAGCAAGTTTTGACTAAGCTCATCAAATTAGGGTTTGTAAGAATATTTATTTGAAAAACTTATTTTTACCATTCACAAAAACATAACTATGTACCAACTTCCTTTTAATCTGTTGAGATTAAAAAACACATTTTTTTGTAACAATGCCATTTCGCTTGATTTATAAATGGCGCCTTCTAGAGACGATTTAAAAAGTATTTCCAGCCATTACTTTTAGACATTTTTGTTAAGAGTTATCTCTAAAATTCTACAGCACATATTTGTCTGGTACAAAAACAAGCATGTGTAACAATTTTCTTTTAAAGGGATAAAAAGATACATTTTTTCCAAAAATGTAACTATTTTTGTCTTTTCATGTTAGTAGTTGCTCCATAAAGTGACTTTTTGTTATTCAGTCCTACAGATTTAAATACCGACGAAGTGGTTAAATAATCCTAATAAAACAACTGGTAAACCGCAGGTAATAATTGCAATAATAACAGTTATTTGTAATAAAAATGTATCTTTCTATTAGATACATAAAAGAGTTCATTTACCTACATCACCTATTTATTTAACTTCTACTGTTGAGTTGTGAATTTTATAAACTATGGATTAAAAATGTACCATATTAGATTAAGTGTAAGTGTACGTAAAAATTTAATCAAAACGGAACGTGTTTCAGAAAATTTAATTTTGTAACTTATAAAATATAATGATGGTTGATGTTCTTTGCATGAAGCTACTTCTAACAGTTTGCACCTATTTGCACCAGTTTAAGCATCCGGTGCTTGGTTTTGTAGTTAAATTATCTAGCTTGAGTACTGAACACGCCAGTATTCCATAGATCTCCGACATCTGTAAATCAAAATTCAATGTTTTTAAAAATGCATATTTACTTAAATGTAATTAGTATGAATAGATATTGCATTTTGTTAGCAGATGAAATTAAGGTTAGTATTCTTTTAGATTCTAGTTGATATCTCAAATGAATATTTAATGTGGAACTAATTTTTTTTAAATTATGTATTTAGAATACGTGTGTGAACATTTCATAAATGTATTTTGTATTAAAACGGACTTTACTATGAGAATTAGACTTATCGTCTTAAAATTAAAAATATATATTACAACTTATTGGCACTTTTAAATGATTTACTCATATTTAAATAGTACATTAAGAATAAACAATATTTCGTGTATTACAAATTTTTTTAAATAATTCCTCAAATCACTTTACAGTTAATGCCTATAATTTTCCTAAGCGATATAAAATGGTAATTTACTGCAGTATTGTCATAAAAGTTTATAAAATAATAATTTCCTAGTATACAAAAATCTTCGCACAGGTTTATTAATCTAGCACAAGTTCATAATACATTGATTACAACTCCAATGGAATTAAATCCGTCTGTGATTACATCTCTCAAGGTTTCCTCAAGTAAATCATGAATCTATTAAATTTTATAGAGACAGTACTAGACCAGAGTTCGTTATAAACTTTCACGCGTTACCCGTCTAGTGTTATGACCTTCTGTGAGATAGTTCACAAACATATACAAGATGCACATAAGCGATATTAAATACCCCACGAGGATGTTTCAATTACAACTTTATTAGTACCAGTTAATGCATATAATAAAACGATTGATAACCCTTGTTGTATAATTTTCTCTTTACCAAAAGTGATTGATGATTAATAATTTATTATATGACATTGAAAATCAAACTTTACAGAAATATTGGGCTCCACCGTGCCAACATAAAATGTCAAATTTGTCAATTTGACTATGGCAACTGTCAATTATCGGTTAAAAATGATCGCTTTAATCTGATTTCAGACAAACGGCCCTAGTTTGTGCTCTGTCAAAATAATTGTGGGGATATATTGTATCATTTTTGATTTTTTGAATAGAAATAAACGGATATTCAAACCAAACCAAGAAAAATACAAACATTACGCAGACTTTGAGAGTATATAAATTCGATGTTATATTCGTTTATCATGATTAATTCAAAAATGCAAAAATTAGTAATTTTTTTACACTCCTTCTATTCGTAACAAATTGTAACTCATTCAGTAACCTTCGTATCTGTTACGTAACGTTTGGGTTCTCTTACTCCTTCACTAGCTTTCTGTTTCTCATTTTTCTCTTAAGTTTGAATCGGTTAGTTTGGTCCTCCACCCGCCATTCTTCTTTTTCCTTTTGTTCTTCTTTCTATAATTTAGAATCTGTTAAATTGGCAGCTCATCAAATAACAACACAGAAGAAAAAAGTTTCTTAGTTTTAATCAATATTTAAAAATATTTGGTAATTAATCTTCCGTGTTGTTCTTTTGGATTAGAACAATATCTTTATAACATCTTACAGGAAATTAATCCTTCATTTTCTATATCTTCTTCTCCTTTAAATATACCAGAGTCGTGTGATTTTTGTTATTTTTATTTAAACAACTACTGGAAAAAGTCTCACTTACTAGTGTAATGAACTTTTTCAAAAATTTCAACGTGGCTCATGCTAAATAATAAAATCTTTAAAAATCGTCCATAAAATCGAAAATACAGATCTATAAAATGTAGGGGATAATTTCGCCTACAGCAGGAATGTACTAACCTAATCTATTTACACGATTTGTAGGATCTGCAAATCACTAGAGTAGGATCTTTCAATAAAATATATACTGAATCAAACAATATCCATTGTAATCAAAGACATTGACCGTATATAATCTCCAAACCAATTGTGTGCGAGAGAGAACGGTCATGAACATAACTAGAGAGAGAGAGAGAGGGCAATAGAAGGGGAAATAATCAGTAATGTTAATACAGTGGTTATCCCGGTTTTATAAAGTGTATATATCTGTGTGGTTTGTTTCTCCTTCTGTTTCCATCTCTCTCTTAGACCTTATATTTTCTAAGATCACTGTAGTATCCTCTCACTCTATGAATGTTCATTATAATGATAGCGATCCAAGAGTGACGTGACACTTCGTACAGTTTATACAATATGTCTGAAAAAGTTGGCAAAATAGGGGAAACTTTTTTATTGTAAGTTTTACGAAAAAAAGTTGTTCTTTATGAAAATCTCTGCTTTCGAGAATAATAAAATTTAACTCGATCTTTGCCCAGTGTTACGTACCTTCCCTAAACGAGCCGATTACCTAATTAGTAATTACTTTCGACACTTAAAATATTATCTAGTAATTATAATTCTATTTGAAATTCAAATGTTAGATTATCTGACTACATTTAAATAATTAACGGATTTCAATTAAATTGGGCTTATATCTATAGTACAAACGAGGATAGGTCGGAAAGTTTGTAAAGGGTTTTTCAATAGGGACGGGTCGATGTTGACGGGCTGTGACGGCCATGTTGTTTTGGCGGCGTCTCTCAAATTTGTTGTTTATTATTCAGTCACTCATGCCAAGTTACACAATTGAGTAGCATGTCCAAATTATATTATCAAAATTATTGTTAGTTTGTTAAAACGTTGCATCCATTTTACGGTAGACTGACCTAGGAGCTCATAGTTAATGACCATAGACACCGCCGTTTTTTCGCTGACTGGGCTTCGGAGTATTTGGAAGAGGACCCCAATTTTGGCCGAAAAATCATCTTTAGCAACGAGACGTTTTTTGAATGAATGGCTATGTTAATAAACAAAATTGCCGAATTTGGGACGACACCAATCCACACGAGGTTCTCCACGTGGCAATGCATCCACAAAAAATTACTGTTTGGTGCGGATTTTAGGTCGGCGGCGTCATTGGTATGATTATCTCTCGCGAAGGTGTCGTGAATTGGCACCAAGATCTTGCGATTTGACTCCGCTTTACCCTTACTTGTGGGGTTTTCTGTAGTCGCGGTTCTATGCCAATAAGTCGCAATCGACCGATGTCCTCAAAGTCAAAATAACTCAGGTCATCGCTCAAATTCAGCCGGATCAATGCAGCAGAGTCATTGAAAATTAGACCTCTCGAATCCATGTCACCATGCAAAGCCGCGGTGAATATTTCAAATAAAAAAAGAATTTCGTTAATAGCTCACACACACAGCTTGGAAAACCCTTTAGAAAAAACTAGTTGATAGCGTTACTTATTCTGCAAACGTCAATGTTGGTATCACTGCTGTCAAAACTAAAATCAGTTATGAAAGACTTAAATGTGTATAACAATAAAATCGGTAGGACAAGCATAGAGAATATACCACGTTCTGGCAGACCAAAAACAATTACTCATAGAGAAACTATTGAAATAATTTGCGAAATCTTTATGAATGCTTCCCGAGTAAAATGTAGAGAGATAGGAGAGCAAGTAGGCATTTCGTCCTCCTCCTACTACTACTACTACTGCTACTACTACATTTGGACCTGAAAAAACTTAGTGCTAGATGGGTACCCTGTGTCTTGACAATGGGCCAAAAGCGATTTCGAATGACCATTTACGTAATATATAGACATGTTCAACCACAATAAAAAAAATGTTTGTGATGTTTTATAACTTGTACACTCAAGAGACCAAAGAGCAGTCACAGGAGTCGACCAAACGTGATGGTCCAACTCCAAAGGAGATCAAGACATTTGCTGGAAAAGTGATAGCTACCTTTAGCTACCTTTTTGTGGAATTGAATGAAGTAATCAAAGCTAAAACTTCTCATTTGGCAAAAAAAATACTTGTATCACCAAGATAAAGCTTGATCCCACAAATGGGCATGGGTATTTACCAGTCCGATTTCTTTCGGTTACAAAATTTCAAGAAATGGTTAGCTGAAAAGATATCATGGGATATTAAAACCATCGAAGCTGTAAATGGATATTTTGAAGGTTTCAACAATGGGATTGAAAGATCTTGAAAAATGTTGGATTAAATGTGTACCGAGAAATGGTATATGTAGAAAAATGAATACAATATTTACCAAAAAGTGTTTTGTTTTTCGTCTTATTCTAGAAATTTTCCAATCTATCCTTGTACAAACCCATCTGGCTAAAATTTGATGCGGGTATATTGAACATAATATCTTTCAACGGAAATATCATCAGCTTTGATTTCCTAAATAAATCACGCAGTATATTTGTGTTTTTTTAATCTACATACGATATACTGTTGTCAAATTCACATTTTCAAAAAAAGTTTATAGGATGCTTAATGTTAATTAAGTTACTCAATTTGGTAATGAATGGTTAGCAAAATTTAGACAAAGAAGTAGGTTTGGAATCTATACAGAGTGATCTATCTCCTAAATTAAAGTTAATACAGCATTTCCCGTTATTTCGGAAGTATTTCATTATGATTATCTAAATCTGTCAATCCGAAATTATGACTTATAAAACCCTATCATCTAATTTTATCCAAATCATTTTGTAAATAAACGTTGTATAAATGGTACTATCTTCTATGTCACCCGGTCTGTCTAATGATTTAAAAAGTTAAACAAAAAATATTTCTTTGTCTAATATAATCTAAGTGATGAAACGGATGTACTTAAATTCTCGTTAATTTTATTTAAATGCCTGTTTTTTACTGCGTTTAAAACAATAAGATATGAATTGTAACAAGATTTACAGTGTGTTGCGAAAGTACTTGCCAAAGTTAAAGTGTCCATAGTGTATGCTATGAATTTTTTTTCAAAGTTATATATAAATCATTTCCAAGAAAAAATCATATTTCCTTCAGAACCAAAAATATTTAGATAAAAATTCATCCGCAGATAACTTTTAAATATGCGTCGTACTTCATTATCTTAATTATTATTAAAATACCTTGCTTTAAAGTTTGGTTTAGTTAAAAATCCTTATCTGCTGCTTTTAAATTGGAATAATATTATTCGCAAAATGTTTTTGTCCTTGTCATATGACTGGGTACGTGTGTATACAATATATCAATTTTACTCAAAGACGCTGAAGTTTTTTGTTGGAAAATGTATCACATCTTGAAATTTTTTAAGAAAAGCGAAAAAAAGGGTGAAGAAGTACAGTTAAAAGTATATAGAAAAAGGCAGGAATATACATACTTTAAATGGAAAAACCCCAAAAGAAGACGGATATCCATATTACTTGTGAGTAAAAGAACATCTGAAATTATAAATTTCCCAGCTTATAGATAATTAAGTTAAAAATTACACAAATGTCTTGAAGAAATAATGATATTAACACAAGTCTCATTTATTGTACATACGTTTTAAATAAATTTAATTGAAAAATCTATGTTAAGTATTCAAACATTCGCTCATAATATTAGGTAAGAGAAGCTGGTGACGATACCGTTCTGAAAAATGGGCGTTTATTGTTATCTAACAGTATCACAAGATCTGCCGAATGTAAAACTGTAAAAAAATGCATTAATTTTTTTCAACAATTTTGCTAGTTATTAAAATAATGAACTAACAGCCATTTTCATGAATGTCTGGAAACTTGAAACAGATCGGCCAATTAAATAAAAATGTCTGCTCTATATCTTTAATGTGTACATTGTGCAAAGTTAAGGACCATTATAATTATCCACAATAAAATTTCACTTCAACTGACAGGGAATTTACAATTTAATAATAGTAACATGATAAAAAATGAGAACTAGAACAATATTAGATAGTAAAGAATGTTTGAATAGAAAGATAAAGTTTCCCACATAACCTTAATAGATGACATTCATATTTAAAAAATTAAGCAATTGGGAAATAAACATAGTTGTTCTATTATTTCTTTTATTTTTAATTCGTAAAAAATTTAGAAAATGCAAATATTTTGAACAAAATAATTTACTTGTTGGAAACAACTCAAAAGTACTTTCAATTCCACTCTTTGATAAACTGACAATTAATACAATTATTGAAAAAAAAGACAACATATTTAGACTTGTTTTCTCCTCACTGTATTGGAAAAATGTAGTCTCACATTCAAGTATCCTGAAAGTGTTTATATGAAATATTAGAAATGTCAACTACCTATTTACCGTAGCAATAAATAATATATATATATATATATGTATTTCTTTTAAGAATTGCTCCTCGAGTATTTCTTTAAGAATGCTCCTCGATTTCATATTGTTTTGTAAGTTGTAATTTAAGATTAACAAAATATATTTTTTATCATTTCTACGCCAATGGTGTAATTTAAATTTTTTGCGTACAATATTTTTTTATAATAATCACATCTTAGACAAATTACTTAAATTGAAAATATAGCTTTGTTTTTGTTGTGCATTCGAATAAAAAGATTTGTCATCAAATCTAAGGTACCTAATTAAATTTTTATGGTAAATTGAAGCTTGAAGCACATTTTTTTCACGCATCAACTTTTATACTCGAAATAATTGATAATGAAGATTAATATATGTGATTTATATATTTTTTATTATAGAAACAAAAATATTAGGGCCCGCTTGTTTTTGAGCTCAATTCCTTGACATATACGTTACCTTGAATTTCATTTAACAAGAATGAAATTATTGACACGGAAAATTGTTTAAAAATTCCTTTATTTTCATAGTAAAGTCTATTTCGTAAAATTTTGCAGTATTTGTACTATATACATAGTCACCATTTAAACTTTGATAAATCAATTTTTGTAAGTAATTTTAGGTCAATTTTTACATTTACATTTATGGAATATATTTAATTAGATGCATTTGAATAAATGTTTTTGAATCTTTTTAATTTTCTACTTTGTGCAGTTTTGATAAATATTTTTTATATTTTAAAATATATTCTCTTCAAGTAAAAAATATAAGAAATAGAAAATTGTAACTTAAATAAGCTAAGGTTTTGAGACCATTCAATTAACTTTAAATATAATTAATAATAATTCAAATCATACAACAAGATAAACTCTTAGGTTCTAATAAATGAATTCCTTGAATTCTTTAACCTATCATTATTTATCAAAACTGCCCAGAAACTAATTTTGGTGTTTTTTGCATAACAATTATCATCGCTAGTCGCTAGCCCAGCAGCAAACAAGGTAAAAAGTAAGCAAAAAAATTCCACACTCCTTACTATTTCCAATTTTCCTTTATCTACCTTTTGCGCTTTATTCTTATTTATTTTACCTTACACACATTATCATTGCCACCAGCTCTGAAACTCTTTGTCTTTTTTAAAACTTAGTTCTAGGCACAGTATAAGTAAAATTAAAAACCATAGAATTTATATAGAGCTAGTATTTATAATAATTAATACAACAGAAATTGTTTAGGGAATTTCATTATTAATGTTAAGAATATTAGTTTTCTACATTCGTGATCAAAGTATGGTTTAAAAAAGAAACATTCGCATTTTATAGCCTGCTTTAAATCATGATTGTAGGCAATTTTATCGATAACAGAAAAAACTACATTTGTATTTTTCAACATTAGAAAACATGGTAAAAATAAATTAAAACAATTTTGATTAGGCAACGTAGCTTCTTAAATCCAGACAACTAACAACTTTTTTTGTTAATTTCAGGACGTTACTTTAAGCAAATTAGGAGGATCATTAGGTTTCAGTATTATAGGAGGTACAGATCATTCCAGTATTCCATTTGGCGCGAAAGAACCAGGCGTTTTTATTTCACATGTAAGTAAATAATGCTCATACGCAATTTTTTTTATTTTAAAACATTTTGTGGTTTAGTTGGTGCCTGGTGGACCTGCAGCAAAAAGTGGCAAATTGAAAGTTGGAGACAGGATTTTAAAGGTAAACGGTACAGATGTAACTCAAGCTACTCACCAAGAGGCTGTAATGGAACTTCTGCGCCCTGGGGATTTTATAACACTATGTATAAGGCACGATCCTTTGCCTGAAGGTTACCAGGTAAATATATGTCTGAATGAATATAAAGTTGTTAAAATATCTCTAAAAATACTTATACCAACTCTAAACAGTTAAATTATTTGTGGATGATAATAATCCGAAATTGGATTTTATGATACTAAATTATATATATTTTTACAAGCAACTCATGGTTTCATATATTGACCCTATGGTAAGTTAAATCCGTGTGTGTTAGATAGTATAAATTTGTACATAGTATTTATTATTTATTTCATTTCACTTTATTACTAGTTTTAATTTAACCGCCGTACAATAATTTCACTGTTAAACCTTAATGGGTTTTCATTTACCACATAATTTCTTAGTTCCATCTTATTTTTAACTAGGAAGACTTTAGTAAAGATGATGTACATAAAAGAAAATTATTTATGTTAGTTTGGTTACTATTCAGACGTTGAATATAGGGAAAACAAATAATTTCCTAGGCCATAAAAATACACTTTATGATGTATTGTTTCCTGACCACAAAAACCGAAAGCTCTACATTACTTTTCCATTTTATAATTGCGAACTATTTTCTTTTTGCGTAGCAAAACTATTTATTTTATGTGGTTATATATTAACATTGAATATTACCCAGTTGAAAGCATTAATTCACTGATTGGGGTGATTAAAAACAGAAATCCAAGTTTGAATACCTTATTTTTTTTGGCAGGAATTAATAATCGAGAAAACTGAAAACGAAAAACTCGGTATGCACATAAAGGGTGGCCTTCAAGGTCAACGAGGAAACCCCCTAGATAGATCCGACGAAGGAGTTTTCGTGTCCAAAATTAACTCCGTAGGTGCGGCTCGAAGGGACGGTAGACTCAAAGCTGGCATGAGATTATTAGAAGTTAACGGCAAATCATTATTAGGTAAGTATTTTTCTCTCAATAGAAGTTGAATAACTTAACGTTCCATGGCATTTATACAGGCGCGACACATCAGGAAGCTGTGAACACCCTAAGAGTTTGCGGAAACGTCATCCACATGATAGTTTGCAAGGGGTACGAGAAAAGTGACTTAGACAGAGCAGTACATGAAGGCCGATTAAATAGAAGTAGTTCTGTTAGTAGCCGATCGCAAAGTGTTAGTTCTTTGGACGTTCCTGACGAAGAGAGTCAACAAGTAGGTTTTTTTATATTATAATCTGACTTAATGTTATTGTAATTGAAGCTTTACCAACATCGATTCTAGATTAAATCCTTTCACATTTAATTTTTTATATTTTCATTATTTTAGGAACAAAAAGCTAAAACAGAATTACTGCAATTCGAAAAAGAAGAAGCTGAAAGACGTTTGCATCCAATACATCAAGAAGAAGAGGAATTTTCCATTGTCGAAGCAAAACCACCATCCCCTGCTGAAAAGGCAAGTCAAAAACATTACAATTCTTATTTAATTCAGCTAAAAATCGATCAAACATTGATAATGGAAAATATACGTTTATAACTTTTATATATTGATGAAATTTTAGAGAAAAGAGTAAATCAATTGAGGAAAATGTATCTGTATCTGCAACACGAAGTTAGTTAATGTTAAATTCTACCAGACTGAAGGTTTTAATACTTATCTACTCTAATATAGATAATTAGGTTATTTAAATATTCCCTTACCTGTTGAGAATAAGTTCTGTTAAATTCTACCAGACTGAAGGTTTTAACACTTATCTATTCTAATATAGATAATTAAGTTATTTAAATGTTCCCTTACCTGTTGAGAATAAATTCAGTGCCAAGATATCGTGCAAATGAGCTTTGTCAATCTTCTTATAACCGAATATTCACTATTACTAATACGAACCTTTTTTGCTTGACATAAACAACGAAATGACTATTTATTGGAGACTCACACTTTACCATTCACCATGAGATAAAATCTTAAGAAAAACGTGTTGTCACTAGCAACCAAAAAAAAAAAATGTCGATTTGATTTGCTGAACTGAAAAGTTTGTAATGAAAATAATTTTCCATTTTAGGTTTTGGATGTTGTAAGGGCGGTAGAAACATTAGCACAAGGTCCAATAGAAAATTCTGCACCACCGAAATCGCCGAATACCGAACTGAAAACTACTACGATAGTCATGAGCAAGCACACTTTGGCGCCTACACCTACCACGGTAAGTGTCAAAGTGACAAGTTTAGATGTTTGTAAAAGTTAAGCATTTTTGTGCTTCTGTGTTGTACACATAAGTGTCAAACAAATTTTTTTATATATATATATATGCATGGCTTTTCATTCTATCTAATGTTTTTCTCGTAATATGTAGTCAAAAATATGGAAATTGAGAAAAGAAAACTGTATAATATACAGAGGATTTCCCACTATGTTTTGACAGTCCAATATTTCAAAAAAATTTTCCATGACAAGTATGAAATTTGGCAGCTATAAACAGTCCAAACTGACGTTTATATTTATTATAAAAAACTTCCGTTTTTCCTCTCATTTCCAGTCACGTGACAACAACAATTTTTTTTTAAATATGTCGACCTGTATAATACATTTTTAGTTATATCTTTAAAAACAAATTCAACGATACTACACTTGTCATGACTATTGTGCAGTAATAATAACTACGATATATATAAAGTACTATGCTAATCAAGTAGTAATTATAAAATGGAGTGTATACATCTGTATGAAACAGTGTCTCTAGTCGGTCATCATACCTCTGTGTTCATTACATGGTAATTGATTTTGTCCTTTTTGTTTTTCATGAGTTGTAGAAAATTACCTAAAGTGTTTGTATGTAAATAAGATTTTTCTTCACACCACAAGTTTGTTTGACACTCAATATAGTGATACTTTTATTTTATGTATTTTAAATATTTGCATGTATATTTTTAGTACATTTACATGATAAGGTGAGTGCTAGCTTAGTTTTCAGCATCAAATATACCTTCCTGCTACCGTTTTATCTACCCCCACACAACTAATGGCTTGACTAGTTATTTTTTGATTACTGTATTAACGGTTATTAATTATTTTATTAAATATTGTACAAAAGCAACATAACGCCCCATTGTAAAACAACAATCAACTGACCAGTTAGCTTGTAATTGTATATTTTTTCATATATTCTGTATAGTTGGAATGTTTATGTTTGGAAATTTTGTATGACATAACCAAAAAGCAAACAAAATGACATACATATGTATATTACAATTGAAATACTCAGATAATAATTTCATTTAAATAATTTTATTTTTAAATTATTATAATTTGACTTCTTAATGTAAAGTAAATCAACTAATTATAAATTATATATTTCTGATAATTCGACAATTTAATTGCCGTAAACATTTTGACATTTTATCTCATATCCTGAGCAAAACAAAAATAATATAAAATTTACCTGAATACTAATAATGTTTTGCAATTCTATCGACTCATAATAATAATGTAGCGTGACGACATTAAGTATGAGATTTGCAATCGTCAGTGAGTTTTATAAGTTGTTGATAAATATGCATTCTAGGTTGAAGAGATAAAACTAATATTTTGTCTGATTCTAAAATAATTCACATCTTGAAATTCATGTTTATCTCATTTTCCATGTTTTCCCTCCTGTGCTAAATTTTTGACCTCAAACTTTTGTATGCGTTTTTTTGCCGACATATCGCACCTCTTCTGTTTTGAATCGTGAATGACCCATTTGGTTGTCCAAATTCCACTTATTTAAGTGCTTTGTATCCATCACGGGCAATAAGGACAACTTTTCCAATATATCCTGCTAACATTGGATGATGAAGGCGAATCGGAAAAGGGGATATTGCTTAAGCCAGGAATGTAGAACGGAAACTTCCATTACAAATCTTCAAATCGTCGCAGTCCGGCAATTACATATTGATGGATCACACATACCATCCCAAGAACAAATTAAAACTTTGCTCTAGGAAAGCACACCAGGGTAATTCAATATGAATTGTTTGCCATTTTCAAGGCACCTAAGGTGTTGGAAGCAAAGTTGCATCAGCAGCAAAGAATATGTATTTGAAATGACGAATGTAGGGGAGGGGGCGTAGAAAGTTTTTGCCGGTCTGAATCCAACCAAGACCAAGTGATTACTCCATAAATAGTGATAACAAAATCCGTTAATTGTTCGAATCCGCATAGATCATTCCAAACTATAGAGCATTTGACCCTGTTTGGAGTAGTAGATGAACCAGATAATTAAATATGTTGAAGGGACCAAGAAATATTCTATCACTATTTGGACAGAACGAATATTCGCATGTAAAAAGGGAGTAATTGATAGGCATGAACTTAATACTACTACTTATCCGATTCTCTTTTCAGTCTCTTTCTGCATCTTCTGTATAAATTTGAGTTTTTTTTTTATTAAACTCACTACACTATGCAATTAAAAAAATGTATATTTATCAATTATTATCTAATAAAACAATAAAAGTAATGGTTATGTTTTATAATCTTTTCTGGAGCATGTACGGCATGATACCTTGATGTACAAAAAATGAAAAAGACATTCAACTTTTTTTTGCAGATCAATCGGCAAAGAAAACCGTAACAATTGCCGAGAATGAGTGAAATTTTACTCTAAATATAATTTTTTGTTTAATAAAATATTTAGTGTAGTCGTAAAGTGTTTGTGACCAAAAATAGAAAAATTATAATAAACATGGTGCTCATAAATTCTAAGTCAAACTAATCCTACTTTTTTAATAAACTAATTGAATTAATTATTTAGATGTAAATAATAATAATAGGTTTTAAATGTTGGAGGAATTTTTAAAAGAATTGTCATTTATACTCTAAATTTCCTAAAAGTTGTTTTTAAATTGTAAAAAAATCATATCAAAAAAGTACCAATTTTTTGTACAAAACGAATACATTTTAGCTACTGCCATTAGTTAGTACTTAAAAAATATATTTTTCCATAAGACTAAGACTACTCTTCGCAATTGGGTCAACATAAGCCAATTATACAGGGATGAATAATATATATATTATATATTTATGAATCTCACTGTATGGAACATCATATTGGGTTTGTAACTAATTTTAATAAGAGATAATGAGCAAAAATGTATAGAAAATATTACTAAATGTTTTGTTAATATAAATGTTGGGTAAAAAAAAACGTATTTAAATAAAAATATAAGACAAAAATTGTTAATCATAATATTTATCAGTCAAGAAAATATACCAAATTTTTAAAAAAATGTGACATTTTATTCATTATCTTCTATATTTAATCAAACAATGTTTTGCCAGATTCTGTATGTGGTATAAATATGACTTCTTACATTTAAAAATATTAAAAATCAGACATATGAAAATTTCATAATATGTGGCAAACAAATTTAGTAAAAAATTAAGTAAAAAGCTGAATAAGGTAAATTAAAATATTTTGAAGTTTTCATATTTTTGTTTCATTCATGTTTAAACTGACCATATAATCTCTAATAAAATACATCAAATGTTATGTATCCTACATGTTATTCTAAGAAAAAAAAGTTTTTTTGTAAATAAAATACGTGCCTTTTGATTTTTAAAAATTGCAAAAGCAGTAATATCTATGAATTTAATAATAATAAATTATACATATATTTATTGTAATGTAATGTGTTGTTCTAAATAATAAATATATTATTTATACATAAAATGTTTTAAAACATTTATTTTGCATTAGAAATTTTCCGTATCATGTGCATCATTATTTATTATATATATATTTATGTTGTGAATATAATTTGGAATACGAATCTTAATATTACAAATAGTACTTATTTGTATTCTCTTGATAAATAATAATAGTTACTAATGCAAATAAATATTTTGTGAATTATATATAGACTGGTCCAGCCACTAGTTGTAATAAAACAAAATTTTATATTTGATGTTAAGCAAATAATATAAACCCCTATTATCTAATTTATTATATTACATTTATCTTCATGTGATTATGATTGGGAAATATATTTTTAGTATAAAAGTTGGTGTTGGTAAATATTTTTTGTGCTTCTCCCGATAAATGACAGGTAATATAAGGATTTTTTATGGTACTAAAACATTCCATTCGTGATAAAACTATGTATTTATTAATTTTGCTACCTTTAAAAAATTCTATTTTTTTTTTGCACTTTCAAATATGTTTAGTCACATCGTATGTCTGTTGTCTTTCGCTAAAAGCTTAGGTGATGGTCCTTAAAACCAAATTTTTCTGTTCTAAAATTTGGATTTCTAACAGGACGACTTATTGCATGCATCTACGCTACCAAAATCTACCAAACCTAACACAGATGTGGATACAGGGACCTTACAACCAAACCACATTCAGAAAAACACTACTAATCTTGATGATGAACATAAACTTTTGACAGAAAGGTTACAAAATGTGATACCCCCACCGCTAAATTATTCTGAAGTGGAAACAAATCATAACGATAGTATAAATTATTCTAATCGTTATACATTTCCAAATAATAATTTAAGTTATGCAATGCATCCTCCAATAGTCAATAGTGATTTTAATAGGTTTTCATTAAACATGCCTCCACATGATCAACAATTTCAAATTAACGTCTATAACAATATTCCTCAGCCTTACAATACTTACCAATTAGATTACGTGCGCAACTTTAGTGACTACCCATTAGTCCCAGACCCTCTGTCTAATCTGACAGAAACACAACTTCTCGACGAATCGCAAATCATGAAAGTACCACCTCCGCCTCCTTTGGATCTAGATGAGACACCTACTTTTAAATCTCCGTCCCCCACTCCTATAATAGAATACCGATCATCTCCTGTACATTTCAAAAGATCACCTTCTCCACCGTCTCTTCCTAGTACGCCTCCACCTCCTCTCCCAACTGTTCCACCGCCAGCATTAGAAGACATCAGTACAAAAGAAAAATTGCTAGAAACATCAGTGCGGGTATCTACTACTACTTCTTTGAATAAAAGTAAACATGTGACTTTTACTGAAGATGAGAATACAGAACCTCCTATTGGAGCTTTAAAAAAACTAGTTTCAAGTTTGACAGATGATGCAGTAGCTTCTTCTGCCGCTACTGAAGACCTGGAAGTCTCCGTAACAGCTTCGACTGAAAAAAATAATCAAGAAATATTAACACCTGTCACGGAAAGCGATGTACCTATCAATGAATTATCATATGATATATATAAACCGGTAAATATTGATAAAAAGAATAGAGTTTTTGTTACAAGTTTAACAGAAACAGAAAGGATTGCAACGCCACGTTTAGGTGCAGTAAAGAAACACGTAACTTACTCACTGGACGATCCAGTGGAATATTCAGTCAAAGAAAATATAGAATCTTCTGTAAAGGCACCTCTTGTAACAAAATTGTCAGAAACTAATGTACCTTTAAGAGTTGTTACAAATATTCAACCAGTAATCGATAGAAATACCAAATTTGTTCGAAGTTGGACAGACGGTGACGAAACGTTATCTCCTCCTGTACCAACTCGCAAGCTTGTGACAAGCTTGACAATCGATAAGCCACGTGATGACAATCAAGATGATCTTTATACAAAACTCACTGCACCTAAGTCAATTAAAATTAAGCGACCCAATTCCAAAACATATGATAAACGCACTACACCTCCTAATACGCCCACTACCCCCACGACTCCTAGTAGACTTATTGTTCGACCGCAAGATCCTCCTCCACCAGTGCCTCAGGGAGCAATTAAAAAAACTCCTCCGCCTGTTCCCACCAAAATTAGTAAACTTAAACCGGCCCGTAGTGAAGATAATCTTTTAGAATCGGATGAATCGCAAAATAGAAATTTTAGAATTACTGCCCCCAATAGACCCGTGTCTTTGGTATTTTCTGATCGAAAGGATTTGGCATTTCCTAGTGGAAGCTTAGGGACGTATGGTACTGTGGCCAAGGTAATTAACTATAGAGATAGCAGTAGCTCTAGATTTTTAGGTTAAGTTACTAATAATAAAAGCGTCATTCCCATGACTGTACAAGATATTGTTAACTGTTTTCTTATTAAAAATCATTACTTCAGTAAAAAAATTTTTTTGGGAGTGATGCTTTATAAGTATTTCGTTTTTTTAAACTATAAAATCTATTTTGAGTTTTGGTTTATTGCTTACGTTTTTAAAGCCTCCGCAGTCTCCCCAAAACAATCCTCCAAAGCAGTCTGTCAGTGATAGGAAGAAATTTTTCGAATCGGCTATGGAAGAGAGCCAAAAACCATCAAAACCAGGTAAGTGTAAATGATTATTTGGTTTGACTTTTTTACTAAGATTTATATACTCTTTCATCGATCTTTGCTAAGTACACATACTATGGGCTATGGCTTTAAGCAGGCATTACCATTGGAAAATTAATTTGATCTATTTTATAATTGAAACTATTCCATAGATTAGATTTTGTCAATAGGAACAATAATTATGATAGTAGTTAATTCATAAAACTATTACTTTAGTAAAATGTCTTATTATTGTTAAAATAGTATAATATTTATTACAGAAAAAGTGTTCAGTTATTTGAGTGCTGATGAATTAGAAAAATTGAAGGCCGAAGAAGAAAAGAAAATAGCGACTCTATCTACATCTGATATCAATTCTTTACACGAATTGGACCATTCTGACGGTGAATCAGTTGCATCACAGCGTTCTAGGTAATTAAAAAAAATATGTTCCTTTAAGAAATAAAAGGATCACCTATATATCTAATTCTTGAAAGACTGACATACAGTTCCAAAAAAGAGTCTAGGTTCCATATCACTTTTTGTTAAATAGAGCATCTTGTCTGGACTGCCAAGCCTTTCTGATCCGTATCTTAACTTTAAAGGATAAATAGTCGCGTTATACTCTTAAGTAACTCACCTTTCTCCACTAATTAATTCAAAACCTTCAATATTACTATTAACTGTTTGACTCTCGGCGACTTTGAGTCTATTTCGATGTGTAGAGTTGTAAAAGATAGTAGGGTCCTTATTATCACTTTGTTGAAAATAGTCCATTTATTTTCGTTTCCGGATATACATAATAATGTTTTTAGACCTTCGAGTATTATTGGAATAGTACGAACCGCAAAGGCAGAACGTAGATTACGAGACCAACTTCGTGAAGAAGGTCTTTTAACTGACGAAGATGAAACTCCTTTATCTCCCGCTGAAGAACGGGCAATTAGGGCAGAAAAACGGGCGGCCTGGAGAGCAGCTAGACTCAAATCTCTGGAACAAGACGCGATTCAGGCACAGATGGTCATCAAAAGTATGACTGATATGGTCGGAGCAGGAGAACTGCCAACTATTATGTCTCCGGTACCATCAGAACCGTCTCCCGATAATCAAACCGAAATTGATGGAAGTCCACAGAACAATGAGGTAAACTTTTATCGAAAAATTAGCTTTACGAATTATTTTTAAGTTATAAACTCTTTCCCTGCTTCTATATACACTTTATTAAATTTTAAAATTTTTCTATTCAAACACCAGCACTGAATTCAAATAGTCAAATAATACTTTTAGTTTTATAATTGTGAACTTGATCAAATGTCGATTAGTTTTAGTATTATTTCAACCAATATGATGAATGCTTTAGAAAATATTTAAATTTACTTAAATTACACTTTTCCTTTTAGATGATTTTTCAAATAGAGCGGTGTTAATATATACTTTTCGAAATTATATTCAATCTGGTCATCTTGCATGTATGATTATCATTTCATCTTCTGCTGTATGTTTTGCAGTAGATTAATATGCATGATTATTTGTATTGTGTTATTTTTTTATATATTTTAGGGATACTAATATGGAGTACTCTAACAATATTTGTTTTTTTTTATATCAAATGTTTGGTTTAACTTTATTTTCAAACTAATGGGTGTTGCCGTAATATTCTACATTATATCCTTATAGACTTGCTTTGATAAATAATAATACTCATAGATTTCTAAATTATCACAAAAACGTTTTTTTATACTTTCGGACAAAATTTGAAAGTGTACTCTTACATCAGTGTAGAAGGCTATGCGGCAAAAATTGGCAACACCGACAGGACCCAGGTTCTGTTAACCCTTCCACTGTTGCACATTTTTATTTAAGGTGATGCCATAAACAGTTTGTATATAACAGAATACATAAAGATGTACTCGTATAAAGAACTGAAAAACGACCAAATAATGGAGATCCCAAACAGACAGCATATCTCCAAAATATAGATTTGGGTAAAAATTCCAAGTAATCATTTCAACTAAATCTATCTGGAATGAGGGTCCTCCTGTTCATGCAGAAATAGCCCGATATACACTGAACTAAGCCAAAGAGATCTCATTGAGTTTAGGCAAATATGTAACGGCTATAAGCTGAGATTACAGCCATGCTACATGACACAGAGATTCTATTAAGGCAACAGTTTACAATAAAACAATTGCTATTTAATCAACTAACCAAGCAGAGCTAAAACGTTTAGTTCTGTGAAGTTAGAGTCAATACTAGTGTGGAACATACCTAAGGGCTCTAGTTTAGATATCGGAAATGGGGTCGCCAGGGCATGTTTTCAGGCCATAGAAGGAACCGACCAGACTATGATTGGACAGGGTCCTCTTTGCAGCATTACTAAAACAACTACATTTAATCAAAGGATGCAGTTAAATTTCAAGAATAGTTGGGTAAACTCACCAGGGCTCACGCAGGTATAAGAAGTTCATTAGGGGACGTTCGCTTAAAATAACAAAGCGGCTGCTAAGTTATAACTTAAGTGTAGCCTCCTGTCAGAGCATTGCAGACTGAACAAACACATAAACACTAGAGGCTCAATAAATCACATGCAGCTTCTTTGTCCAGATTGTAATCCTAGTTAAAAAAGACTCAACTGGATAAGATACTCTAATAAGAAGATATCCATATTAGATCTATATAGTCCTAGGTGGAAGAGGTTCATTCTAATCCACTGCCGTATATACATAATTGATGTTATTTTAGCGGTCAAATTGCTTTAAAACTTAAAAAACTTGTGAAGGCATGAATCACTAAAAATTTCATTATTCAATATAGAATTTTTAAATAAATATAATTTAAAATCATAAAAAGATCAGATTTTTGATAAAATATAAAATGCTTTTATTTTTTTTTATTTATAAAATTTCATTTTTAGTAAATGTACCCTTATTCATTTTAACCCTTATAAAAATGTGTATCGGCAACACCAAGTCATTTCTAACTCTTATCTTTATAACTTAAATAGTAAATAACTTTCTGGACTTTCACGCTTATCAGTCCAGGTTAATAATACTAATAACGTTCCACTAACCTTAAAAACGCATGTTCAGTTACGTCCTTCGAGCGCCGATTTTCCCAAACTTGCCGTAAGGACGAAACCGGGCAACACTACAGTTCGTGAAAGCGAAAAAATCCTTGGAGAAACGATAACTAGAAGAACTGAAGAATACGTAGACGAAACAGGGGAGAAACGGGTGAGGACAGTGGAGTACGTAGAGAAGCTGATAGAGAGAGAGGTATAAGAAGGCTTGTCAAAAAAAAATCAGCATGACTACTCTCTTTTGTGCACACATCTGGTTAGTTTTTATTTTTAACACACGTTATTCTCTCTTATTTGTAGTTTGTAGCGTGAGGGGAAAATATATTGCTAAAGCAGTGACATCTTAAGCATGCTTAGAACCGATTCCGAAAACTAACTATTATTTGACTAAACTACGGTTTTGTACACAAGCAAGTGGTAGTTTTTAATTCCTCTCTTCAGAGAGTGTGCCCAATATTAAAATATTTCAATCCATTATTCAATAATATTTCATTTATACACCTATATTTATCCTTTAGATGATCCCTTAATGAGATCAACACAAAAATGAATAAAGTTAATGCACAAATTTATCTTTGTCAACTAAAAGCACCGTATGAAACGGAGAACGATGAAAAAAGTGGTATCGTTGCTTAAACTTTAAATTTTTATTTAATTCAATTAAAACTTATCTATTTTATTTTCAATTATATTTATTTTGTTATCCTTAAAATAAGAAGCGACTTATAAAATAATGTAAGTTTTAGTGATTTTTTGTTTTGTACTTTAGTATATTTTTGAAAAAAAAAATATCAGATTCGTATCAAAAAAAAAGTAAGGATTAATAAAAAAAACATTTTTTAAGGAATACCAAAGATGGGCTTAATAAAATTTTGATATAAGCAAAGGGTCACCTAGGAGATTAAAAGACACGAATTGAAAACAAAATGAAACATATAACGATATAATATATTACTAAATTAAATTTTATCTATGTTTTGTATGGATTTTATTGATGATTTGAAAATTTCATTTTTTACAGCAAAGATGTACATTTAGACTTTTCGAAAAAATATTTTAATATTAGTATTTATTTATACTATAAAATATATATAATGTTATTAAAATTAAGTGTATATAGTTTTATAAAAAATAAAAAGCCTTTATTTTTCAAACAATTTTTTTCTCGAAATCCTGCTACCAGTTTTCTTTTCAAATTCGGCTAAAAAATACATATAAGATCTATATATGTATAAGTAAGCTTTTTTCAGAACTGTTAGTTATATTTTTGATCTAGTAATATAACTTAAACCTTTGTCTATATTTTCCGATAGAACAAAGTTAATTTATATTAGTATTTATACAAATGGGCCTAAATAAAATGTCACTGTTTAGCAATATTGTGGTTGAGGTATTATAATTGTTTTTTGCCTTGCATTTCTGTTTTAACCAATCATTTCACGGTTTGTTTATTTTATTCAATTTTTCTGAGTGAAAATATTGAAACTTTTATAATAATCATTTCTAGGCTTATGTTTTTTGAGAATAGCTTTTGGTGTGTTATTTTTATTATATTCTTTGAGCAATACAATAATTTAAAAATGTATATATAAATGATTTTACCTAATTTTAAGTGATAATTAGATTTTTATATTTCTTTGTACATATTTAAATTTCAAAAAACTCTGGCTGTGGATTTTTTTAAATATTTGTCTAATCAATCTTTAAAACAGTTCATTATAATGACATTGAGTGATAGATAAAAGAATATAAAATGAATTTAAAAAAATAAAACAAATAAACAGCATAGACAGTCTTTCCAGTGGATCTTTATACATGTGCCATAACTAATATGCAATGAACGTTTTTTGGCATTGTTAAATAAACAAAATAACGCAATTATCTTTATATTATTATTATTATATGAAATGAGATTACGCGTCACTCTTGTCAGTTTAGTTACAAGGGTGTTCTGTGAATTTTGAATATATTGCCATATTTTGTTTACATTAAAAATGCGCATGATTATGGAGATCTATGAGGACACACAAAGTACTAGATTAGTTAAATTAGAACTTTCAAATGAAGAGTACGGATTAGTCATACATTGGCCCTAGAGTTGTTTCTATTCAGTCTACTAAGTGTGTGTCGATCATCACAACAACGTACTTCTTGCTTAAAAAAAATTCATTTATTCATATAGGGTATGGTCTTATATTAGGAATTATTAATGACCCGCGGGTACAGATCCACTGAACAAGCTCGGAATATAAATCATTACACAGATTAACAAAACTTAAATAATAGTATCATAAAGCCAGGACTTCACTTAACACATTATTAAAAAGTCCATAGTCAGGAATATTTATAGCATTAACATTACCTAATTTTGTTCTAATCAAGGTGGAACAAATCCAAGAAAAAATCATATCATTAGAACTAACAAAACCTGAAGACCTTAAACTCGATCTTCTGACCAATATAATGGAAAAAGAAGACGATGAAGAATCTGAATCGGTTTCAGAACCTGCTACCCCAACTACTGATCAAGAAAAAGGTCTAGAGTCTGCAGATAGCGCTACTAACAAGAGGAGACGAAGGAAACGATCAAAAAAGGGAAAACACTAATAATATAAAACTTTTCATTAATTTTGTATAAATATCATTTTTTCATACCAGTAGAGTTTAAGACACAATATGCCAACATAAAATTTTAATGTCACTGTTAAAAAATGTGATGGCAATGTCAGATTTGTGGCTAAACTTATACTTTTTTTCATGAATTGTTTCACCAGGGTGGAAGGTATATTTTATACTGTTACAGCAAATATATTTAAAATATGTTATTCTAAATTATTTTATTGTACAAAATATTTATAGATCTTAAATATTTTTATTACGATAAATTTATCTGTGTATAAAACATTTAAAAGGCTTTTTATAAAATATTTTATAAATGGTTCTGCGTGTCCATTTTTTTCTTGATGTTATTCAATTTAATAATTTTATGTGTATGAAGTGGCTGCGCAGATTTTTGAGAGATCGGGACAATATTTACATATACAAAGTGCTTTGGAAAATATTCCAAGTTTTTAATAAATGACTATATATATTTTTCTTGGCTTTTAATTTCTAACCTTATTTCTTAGGTGCTAAAATGCCTTCCAGTTGCAACTGAAAAAGAAAAAGTTATTATTGCAACAAAAACAGACTCTTCTAAAGTAGTAAACATGACCGCTAACTGTTTAAAGTAAATAATGCATGCAAACTTTTATTTAAGCCCTATTTAGAAGTCGTTATTTCTCTCAACACTTAAGGCCTTACTACTGCGCTAATAATAATTATAGGTGATTTTCTTCTCGCCTCCGCATCCTCGACACTCTCTGTCCTTCACGACACCAATTAGCAACAAATCAATTAAAACCCAACAGTGGTCCGCACATATGATTTGCGACAAAGAGCTCAAGAAATAACTATTTTGCGACTAATTTAAATCTGTCTGCATATCACTTTGTTACTTTAATCAGTTTTCGATCCCTATCCATAAACAAGAACAGTACCTTTAGTTGTTGGTTAGTCTTCTTTAAGAAGGCAATTTCTTCAGTGTGCTTTCTTTCTTCAGCCAAACGAGTTTCCGCTGCTCGCCTATCGGCCTGTTCAGCCCGTTGTTTAAGTTCAATTATTTGCTGTTCCAAATCCTGTTTTTCTTTCTTTAAATTTTCTACATCGTTGAATAAATCAGTCTTGCCTTGTTCTGCTTGCAATGCCTTTCTCATACCTCGCAAAAATTTACTTTATAAGAATGGTTAAATAATAAAAAAAATGACTTAAGGTCAATGAAGAACCAATATTATTATGGTTTTGCACTAATGGAAGTTGATAAAAGTTAATTTTATAATTTTCTGTTACAGATTATACAGAATAAACAAAATTGCATGATATGTTGTCAGTGGATTTTGTGAAAACAAAGGGAAATGGCTTTATTGATAATCAAGTAAATAACTAAAATATCATTTTGAAATAAATGACCACTCTTTCCAATGTACTTTCCAACAAAGTTACTCGTGTGAAGAAATCTGAGAGAAAATATGCCGATTAGTTGTAAACATTTAGAACCTGAGAGAGAATTAAAAGAGTTGTCTGCAGGTAATAAAGTGATTATCAGATCTCTGACACGAAACAGATGTGGAAGAGAAACTACACATTTTTGGGTCATACGTAATAAAAAGTCCAAAAGGATAGTACAAGAGAATTCTACTCTAACTCCCTGCCACCAAAAAACGTCTTAATTAAGGATAAATACAATAAGGTATTGTGCCTGAAGATTCTGAAAAAGTCATCATCCTGACAATTACAGAATAGAATCCACTCAAGACTACCTAGTTGAAGCAGCTATTTTTTGACTAAGCGAAAGAGAAATACTTGACTTGTTATATTCGTTTAAAATGGCAGAGAAAATATTAAATAACGCACGTTTTTGGTATTCCTTTATTGGTATAAAATAAAGAAAATAAAAAGTTTGAAACTTAAATTAATAATTCTCTTCTAATATTGAAGATCGTAGGCTTTCACGGCCAGAGTAAATCTGAGGATTACTGTTGCCGGAGGACTGCGTCATTTTTTTGAGATGTTTCTCACAATTCTTTGACGACAATCTAGTAAGTATCTTGCATCATCCCAATCTGCATGTATTTAAATTTAAGCTCTGTAGCCAATGAGCTCTCTCCAATAGAAGGCCTATCAAGGGTACATTGGGAGTTCAAAGTTATGAGATGAAACAGAGGTTCCGTGAACATCTGGCAAACGTATAGCCGGAACTGTCCGTTCTCGAAAAACTTGCAGAGAAACTGTATTTGCGGCTCTTGGTTTGCATTGTCCGTGCCTTGTTAAGTTTGAACGATAGTCTCTTTAAACAGCTCTATTTCACCAGATACTCTACTTCGAAAAAGATCAAAAGCATATGCGATATACCAAATGTTACGTCCCATCATTATATAGATCATTAGCTGGAAACTGTATTTGCGGCTCTTGGTTTGCATTGTCCGTGCCTTGTTAAGTTGGAACGATAGTCTCTTTAAACAGACAGCTCTATTTCAACAGATACTCTACTTCGAGAAAGATCAAAAGCATATGCGATATACCAAATGTTACGTCCATCATTATATAGATCATCAGCTGGGACATTTACTGGAGATATTTTAAATTTTTTCAGTAAAACAACGGAAAATAATAAAAATCATAAGGAAAACCAACTAAAACAGGTTAAAGACATAAAATTACTTTCAACAATAAACAATTTTGTGCTCTTTTATTAGGTAACATTAAGATAGGGCGAAAACACGTGTTAACCATTTATTTTTTATGAACATCATTTACTACTTAGAATCATTGGTTAACATTTAAAATTTTAAAAATTTAAGTGTGCGGTGTTAGTTTAGCGGTCAAGTATAGTTTTTATTGAATAAATTACAAAACATTTTTGTTTAACCATACAAATGTTTTTTAATTATCTTGTTAAAAAATATTTGAGCTTTTGACAGAAACTTATTACAATATTTTTAAATTTGACGGAAAGTTAATGTTTGGCAAAATTAATTCCTTGAAAAAAATGTATGGGCCAAATACAAAAGCTCTTGTGTTTTATATTGCTTTTCAAAATAAAAAAAAATAGTAATAGTAGTGTTATATCAGTATTATGTAAATACTATGTAACAACACAACAGTGCGATATTTATTACATAACATATGATTTAATAATTAAATCATGACTGTCTGCTCTGTTGAATATGTAGTCATAATTTAAAATTATAAATAAAAATATATTTTACTTATATAATAAATAAAAGAAGTAAATCTATCAATTTCTATCCATAATTCTATCTGTTTCCTTTTTTGTTTCTCATGTTCCCTCATGATTAAGATATAAATAAAAAATACAATTAGCTACCTCTAGGGCCGGATTAACCCCTTGAAATATTTTTTGGGGCCTTTTTTCTGTTATAATGTATCGAATAATTACAATTTATGTAAGCACGTTACTTTTTCCTATTTTTTCAGAAATAAAAAATTGCGAGGACCTAGTTTAGCTGGGGACCTAAGCAACTGCTTAGTTAGCTTATATATTAACCCGGTCCTGGCTTTCTCTTACCAAAGGCAACGCTGCTACAATATAAAGCCTGATATGCCTCTATAGTCATTCGCATTTCATCCCTTACTCTTAAAAGTAACAGGCCCCTTTCTGCACAGTTAATAGTGACTTGTCTGATAATTTCATCAAAACATTGAGTGTATAATTCTCTTCTCACGGGGCAAATACCAGTTTCTCTTGCCTAAAACATTTAAAAATAATTTATTACCGCCATCACTACCTAAGCCAGTATGGCCAACTATAGGTCACATTAGTACTTTTCAAGATGGTAACGTTTGTAACAAAATCAGGCGGTACTTTTAAAATATTTAACCTGTCTCTGTTGAAGCCGCATATCAAGTTGTTCTTGTAAATTAACAACATCAAGTCTTGTAGCTGGTGTTGTCGAGACACATTGTCTCCACATTTGTCCATCTTCTTCCCATTCTTTAGGAGGTAATATAGTATTTAGAATTTCCTCGGTCTCTCTCTTAACATCTGCTGTTAATGGAGCTTTCTTTCCTTCATCCTAATAAAGACATAGTATTAGTAATAAGTAAATATTACCAGGAATTAAAACTTATTAAACTCACCCCCGAAGGCCCCGCTTTGGGTTCGTGTTTTGAGACCAAAGTTGGATTATCATATTTAATTAATGTATTTGGAGAAGGAACTATTCTTTCAGTTGTCATCTTTTAAAAATATTGAAAGGACATTGACATTGATAATTAAATGATAATGGTGGTGTTTTTTCAATAAAGTTGCCATAGAAAAGTTTGGTGTCGCCATATCTTATTATTAGAAGTAGGCCTGTCAGTGGAAAAGACGAAGAAATACAAAAGCAAGTGTTAGGAACACACTATTTTTTAGGCGAAAATATCGGACAGTTTATAAATGAACAAAATAAATAAGTATTAGCAGCTAAAATGACATTAATTTTTTTTATACTATTGTTTAAGTCATTGCATTAAGTTAGTAGTCTTTATAAGACATTGGTCTTTTACTTGGCTCTATTGTAAGCAATGAAATTCTATAATGAAAAATACTTCAAAAACTAGAAGAAAATGGTGACTAATGGCCTCAAGTTTAAGTGGCCTTAACAAAAAATTGAAGAGTATTTTCTTCATGGCGGTTGCATATGTACGTTTGCAAATAATCACAAGTAATTATATGTCTCTGTTTAGAATACTAACGTAAAGGTACGCGTGTGTATGAAATGCATGAGAATATTTGTCTACAATGTAATAAATCACCTTCTGGACCAGCTCATCGACTAGTTCGAGATGCTTGCGGCCACGAAAAATGTAGAGTTTGTCTCCTTGAGGATGAAAATGACTGTAAACAATGTGTAAATAATGTAAATAAACAGGATACTGTATTGTTAAAAGATTCTCTTCCGCCAAGTAAGAATATAAAATGTGATAGAAATGGGGAAATTCATAGTGAATTAGGCTTAAATAACCATACAGGAGTCATACAAATAAATGGAAATGTACCAAGTACATCCAATTTAAATGGTGAAGTCAGACTTACACCTTTAATTCATCATGTTATTGAAAAAAGTGTGAACAAAAAACCTGTGACACATTTTCCTGAAAGTTTACAGACTGCTTTTAATACCGAGAATACAAATGTTTTAGAAAATACGTCTAAAAAATACAATAAAAAGAAAACTTTAAAAAGATCTTACAGCTCCGTGATTATTCCTAAACATGTGAATGTAATATTAGATCCATTATCATATCATTGTACTATTTGTAACAAGAGTTTTACTACAAAGACACATGTTAAATATCACGTCTACTGTGGTGGTGGTGAGTTTTTTCAATTGGAAATACCTATTGTCAATAAATATGAAGAACAATAAAAAATGTTAAAAATTTATTATCTTATCTTTCATTAATTAATTTCTTTTTTTAGCTGCTAAACCCTATAAATGTGAGATATGTGGAAAAGAATTTATACTAAGAGCTCAACTTGATGTTCATTCCTATAAACATAAATCATTTAAACCATACACCTGTATGACATGTAAAAAATCATTCAGTGATAGGAGTAAGCTTACCAGACATTCAGCAGTACATTCTACTATTAAAAGTCACATTTGTTCAATTTGTGGTAATGCTTACAGAAGTAAAGAGAGTTTAAAAATACATTCAATCACACATAAAAGGGAGAAGCCATATGCATGTAAAATATGTAACGCCAAGTTTAGTAATAGGAGTAATTTGAACAAACATGGGATGGTACACAGAAGTAAGGAAAAGTAAAATTAATTAAAAAAATTTTACCAACTGATATTTTTCTTGTAGAGGAAAAGTCCCATATGTGTGATATCTGTGGCAAGAGATATAAACAGAAGTGGGCACTGACAGTTCATAAGAGTTCTCATCTTAAAGGCAAAATCTATGAATGCAGTATTTGTTTTAAGAAATTTAACTACATCAAAGACCTTCAAAGGCATAATCTTATTCACACTGGTAAGTAATATTTCTTAAATGTCATTAAAATGAAGATACTCACACTTTAAGTGCAGTTTTGACAATTGCATACAGAGTTGCCACTGTCTTTGATATTTTAAGAAAAACGTACATATTAAAATAGATTTTAATTTAAACACTGTTCAATTGATTCCATATGTATTTAATGCATATCCATATTTCTTATGCACTGCACTTAAGCTGTGACTAGGAATAGAAACATGTTCGATACTAAAGGGAACAGAAAATATTAAGGATGAACTATGATGAAATTATTGAAACAAAAACGATACAAACATTTAATTTGTTATTGTGTTGTTTATGATTTTATCATTGGTTTTTTCAAGAACTTTCTGAACGGTATGTAGTATTTATTAGTTAGTTTACGTATATTGGGCATTTTCATAGAATTAAATTAGGTAATATGGTGCAGATCAAATTAAACATGAATTTTTGGATAACTGTTTTATATTATTATTCAAGTTTAATAAGAATAATATAATAATGAAAGAAAATATAATTAAAAAAATTGTGAAATGTGGATAATGGATGGTTGGATTAATTAAAATGAAGATTAGCGCTTTTTCGCAATGTATTGATTTTTTTCTTATCGATGTCAGATACCAAACAATTCAAATGCAGCATTTGCTCAACAACATTTCGTCGGCAAGATAATCTCCGGCGTCATATAAAAAATACCCATCCAGGTAAAAAGGGTGAAGTTATAAAGAACATTTTACCCACCACTTCCAACATTCCGCCAACACCAACCATTACTACAACTGTCAAAATTTTGCCAGAAAATAACATTGTCAATCAAAAAGACACTAAACCAGTAGATAATCCAAATGCCATAAATGTGATAACAAGTGCTACGCCGGCTTTTACTTTACCCCTCAGTAAAACCGATATAGAACCAGTATCTCTTCCTTCTGCTGTTAAATCTGATTCCAGGGCTGCCGGCAGTGGCAGCGGCGCAAGTGCAGCCCTCGACATCGCGCCCACCAGCGTCATCAACTGCCCCATCAAACTTGCATTTAAAACGCCTGCTTTCAAGAGCAACTACAATATTAACAGGTGAGTAAAATATTTCATTTCATTTTTACATTCAAGTGCAAGTCATCCATCTAGACCTATGCCTCATTAATATTTGATAATATAAATGATATATCTTTTATGTGGTATCATATTTCTAAATTTTTATTGATAATAGCAGCATACCCTCCATATTAAGGATCCTATTTGATTAATGCAGTACTTTCTGCATCCTATTAAACTTCAGGTGTCTTTTTTCTAATATTGTGTTGTAAGATATCGGGTCTAATTTATAACTGCCATAAAGCAATTTAAATTGAGAATTAATAATTAACATCGTTAATATTTTTATACCTTGTGAGAAACATTAATATCTAGATAGTAAGAGTTTTTGCTCTGTTGAAGATTAAATTTGTGCTGGAAACGTCGCTTTTTCACTAAATTTGCCTTTTTGCCAATATTTAAACGAATCTAGTTTTCATATATGGGGTATTTTTTGGTGTGTGTCTAGCAACAGATTTCTAAAAATTTTTGCTTGTTTTTTTTTAGGGATTTCGACCATCTGCCAACTACAGTTCAGCTCCCGAATACCTACAACATGGCGGAATCCGTAGAGATATGTCAAAAAATTATGTCGACTGACACTTCTATACCATCTAAGAATATTATTCGAAAAGCAGCTCCGCACACTTCAACGGAAAACTGTCACAAAATACTCGAACCTATTTCAACTCATTCTCTACATTATGAAACTTCATTCCAAAACAAAAAACATGCTATGATTAAGAATATTAAGTTTAAAGTTCCTGTTGAGTATACTAATCAATTTAATAGCATGGAAAGTAGTAAGATAGATAAACAGGAAGATTATGGATGTAATCTCATCTTTACTGAGCTCAGACCTGCTAGCGTCATTGTTAACAGCAATGATTTAGATTTGGACGAGTCAGGTAATTTACATTGGAGAAGAAGAACTTCGCAAAATCTTAGTTTGAAAAATTTAAATTGAAGGAATTAAAGACTGCCCATTGGAAGACTGTGGATTTTTTAAATTATGTTCTTTAGTAGTAAGATATATGTTTCGATTGTTTAAATAAAGTTGGGTTTTAAAATGTTGTTAATCATTTTTTAAGGTATACATATTTACAAAGTGGGACACTAAATGCGACACCAAAGTTTTTTAAATATGTGGAGAGGCACGTGCACCAAACTACGGGCTTTATGGGATGGTAGTAAGTCACCTCTAGTCTTCGTTAGAGGCAACATGACCGCTCGCCGTTATATCCAAGAAATTGTACAGCCATATGTTTTACCCTACTTAAGAACTTACCTAACGAACTTTTTCAGCTAGATAATCCACGCCCACATGTATCACGTTTTTGTAAATCTTCCTTGGCCAGGTGGATTTCCTGACCTATCGCCTATTGAACATGTGCGGGATATCATAGGAAGACGGCTGAATAATTTAGCCAATCCTTTGCAGACCCTACAAGCCCTTCAGAACGAAATTCAACTTGCTTGGGAAGAGATACCTCAAGATGAAATTAATCATTTCATTAGATCTATGCCTAAACGGATAGATGAGTGCATTAGAGCTAGAGGAGGTCGTACACATTATTAATTTTTTTGGCCTTACTTTTTGTTATTATGAAACTTTAATCACATAAAATTTAATTATAGACAAATCCTGTGTAAAAAAATTAGCCCAATATATCAACTATTACAAGGTGTTGCATTCTCCATGTTATTTAGTATATATTTTGAATTTTATAAGCGCTTAAGTCTGGATCCACACATTAGAACGAGTATTCGCGCCAAATTTCGTTCGAACGTCGGCTTGTTTTTCTTGTAGCGCCCACACATTGAGGCCAACGTTAGTTGCCTATGTGTATAGCCAAAGTTAACATGTCTGATGCGATTGCGTGCGCGTCCATTGCTCTCGACTTATTTTCGCTAATACTACTAAAATATCCTCACCCTTTCGTTGCTAAACGTCGACTGAATAGAATGCTAATGTGTGGCCGCGATCTCCAACGTAGCCGCCAATGCCTTTGATCTTTGATGAGAAAACCGACCCGTTTCAGATACAGTCCAACGTTACAGCCAGGGCTGTTCCCACTGCTATTTCACCGATACACACATTGGGCGAGTCCACCTTGACCCTAATGTGTGGAACCGGGGTAACACATGACTGGTGTATACAGGGCAATTTATATAGATGAAATAATTAATTTTGAAAATAATTGTATAAACTTTTCGTAAATATTTTGATACAGTTCCATTTTTATTGTATAATTACTATTTTTTAACGTGAAAATATTTGAGAAATTAATGTGACTATGTATTTCAGCAGTATAAAGTTTTTTTAAATGTAAATATTAAATATATTTAAATAATAAAATTTAAAATCAATTAAGACATTTGTTGTAATTATTGTTCAGAAAAATAGGTTGAAATGGCAGTCATCTAGATAATAGAGGCAAAACATTTTAAAGTAGACAATAAAAGATTTTAAATACCTAGAAATAAAGTACACCATTAACTATGCTGTCCAAAACTATCAAGAGTGAATTCATAGGAGATTTTCGAAATGTTTAATTATAAATATCTTGGTCAGCATCAATCCATAGTCCTTTTTTAGTAAAATCGTGACTTTGGTCAGGTCGAAAATATTAAAAAAAAAAGAACTTCGAATTGATGATGAAAAACAAAAAGGTTCCGTATTAACTAGACAACATTCTGCTAATAATAATATATCGGCCTATGAATAGGCAGCTTTTAAAGAAAGAAAATGATCCTTATATAGTTTAGTTGGTTCAGGAGTTAATTGAGGGAGACTTCTATCATAGACGAGAATTCTGAGTTAATAAACAGAACGAATAAGAATTTATAAATCAAAGGGTTTTATTGGATGATGACATTTAATCGGAACGTTTAACAAAAAGACTGTCTATTTTGAAAAGAAAAACTACATTGGGTGATGGAGGACGCTCATGTGAAACCTTGCACTTTATTATGAAAAAGTTGACGTGGATACAATGTTGTATTAGCTAAATTAAAAAAAATACTAGATACGTTTCAACCCATTTTTCCAAACAATAATTACAAGCAAATACCTTAATTGATTTTACAAAACATTAACAAAATTTTGTAATTTCAAAATTACTGTAAAAAATTAAAAAACTATACTGCTGAAGAGAGTATCCAATTTCTTTTTTATCTGTTTTTGGGAGCTTGTTATAATTCAGAGGTAGTAAATATTTTCATCATAAAAAATGCCAATATAAAATTAAAAATAGTCTCTTTTCAGGATATTTTTGAATAGTTCATAAAAATAAATTTATTCCATTAATATGTAAAATTTTCAATGCTATGTTAAAAATTAATTCAATGAATAACTTTCAAAAATGTAATAAAATGCGGGATGTTCCATTGTATATTTAAAAATATTTTCAAAAAGCAGTCTTACTTAACATGGATATAATTTTTTTTCAAAATTATCATTCAGGCTTCAAATTCCACGCCCTATGTTATGCCCCAATCTGCATGTTTGATGGTTTGTTCAAAAGGTAGTCAGATTAAGTTGTACCCTGGAAAAGATTTCAAATAAGAGACCTTGACGAGGGAATTGAACAATTCATTACAAAGTATTTATTTTTAAAAATATAATATATTTTATAAGATTTTCTTTTAATGACCAAATATTAAATTGCCACTTCTTTAAACTTGGTACATTGTGTGAAATCATTTCATGTTTCCAAATAAAATAGGCCCAATATATTGCAGCAGTTAAGTCACATTCATTAACTTCATTCCATAGAGTAGTTGTATGAAGAGTTTCAACGTTTTAATATAACTAACTGGTTCATATTTAATCATCATCAAGTCTTTGTCTGGTATTTCTCAAGCCTCCTGTAATTTTTTTCCTCTTTTTGAAGGATGTTTGCCCATGAACATCTAAACTCTCTAATGTTTTTTCTTTAAATTCCTTTTTAACAGGCTCTGGTTCATAAACCACGGGACATTCTAAATACACCTCATGAACTGGTAATTGTAAATCTATATGCTTTTCTTCTTTGACTGTCTGCCATTTTCCATAAGGGTCATTTTTTCCAGGATCTAAAATCGGACCATACACAGGTTCCGGACTTTCCTCTTTGACCCTCCTTTCTTTAAGTTTTTCTCTTTCTAATCTAGCTCTTTCTTCCTCCTCCTCACCTTTCTGAATTTGTGTTATTCTTAAACCCTCTATTCTTTTTTGCTTATCTATTTCTTTTAATTGTTTAGAAGCTTCATTATATTTCTGTTCTTGTTGTTCCTCAATACTTAGAAACCCTTCTTTAGGAGGTTCCCATACAGATTCATTTGTTAAAGTATTCCAATAATAGGTACGTCCTTCATTAGATTTTGCTTCATACCATACTATATTAGAATCATTTCTTATTTGCAAATTATCTTCTTTTAATTTTTTAGCAATAGCTTGGGAAGTTAAATCAACACTAGAGTTAGTTTCAACATCTTTTCGATAAGCTGCCATTGCAGCTGCTTCCATTTTTTTAATAGCAGCATCGACATGTTGTTCATTTTTCTGCGCTTTGACACTGGCTTTTGAAATTACTTTTAGGCGCTTCTTAACATTTTCTTGATGTCTCCTACCTTTCTCATGAAATTCAATACTGGGCTTATTATCTGCTATCCAACATTTGCAAAAATCGCAGTATTTACGATCATTTGATTTCCAATAATCTGTCATTTTTCTGAATTCCTAACTATAAAGTGTTTTTAGTTAAGTTGCAAAAGAGATTTAAACTAACCTAAAGTTTCTATCTCTAGTATTTCTCTTTCTTTTCAAATAGGGAAGACTTCTATTTATAAATATTTTTAGTAAAACTAGATAAATGAATAAAGGTCAATAATTTGCTTATATGTATTTTGTCTTTGGAAATACGTATTTGCTCAATACAATATTCAACAAACTTTCTGTCAGATTGTAGATTGTCACTTGTCAATGTCACACGTTATAATTTTCAAAAGCCTAGAAATATTTTTTCTTATCCGTGATTTTATTTGGATTATCGAGTCTCTTATAGTCGAAATTGAGGAAAAAATTCTATTCGAAATAATATCAAATCAAAAAGTCTTTTGACGTTTAGCAGGACTGCAGCCACCCTTAACCTATTGATTATTAAAAAGAAGACATCCTTGTACTATGCAATTATAATTGTAATGGTTAAACGCGTTGAATTTTTGTAATTGCAATAAATAAATTAAGTATTTTTATTAATCCTAGAAAATGTCGGCAGACACCCAAGAATTGTCCAATGTGGTAAAGCGACGTATAGAAAGAAACCGGCAAAAAGCAATAATTCTAAAAAGAAGTAAACTAGTGTCTCATCCTCATAACAATGAAATTCAAACCAAAAATACAACAACCACTCTTAAAATTGGAACTACCAAATACAAAGATACTGGTGGAGGATTTTTATTAGAAGAAACGGATGAACCAGATGAATTAGAACAACTTTTACTTCAAGCGGGGGCGCCAATAGTTGAGGATGACCGACCTGTGTGTGAAACCTGCAAAAAACCTTTTGGAAGTTCATGGTTGTTCGATAAATTTGAATATAAATGTTGCGATGCGTGTAAAGACCCGGAAATTCACACATTAATACCAAGAACTGAAGCTAAGCAGTCTTATTTATTAAAAGATTGCGATTTGGATAAACGTGAACCACCTCTTAAATTTATCACACAGAAGAACCCACACAATATTAGATGGGGCGACATGAAACTTTATTTATTGTTACATGTCGAAAAAAGGGCTTTAGAGGTATGGGGTACTGAAGAAGATCTTGAAAAAGAAAGAGAACTAAGGGAAGAAAAACGTGTTCTAGCTAAAAGCAAAAAATATGAAAAACAGTTAAAAGAGTTAAGAAAAGGCATGAGGAGTAGTTTGTATGATAGAACAACCAAGGCTTCACATATTCATGAGTTTGGGGAAGAAACTTATAATGAAGAAGAAGATACTTATAATAGAAAATGCTTAACTTGTCCATATGAAGAAACATTTGAGAAAATGTAAATTAAAATAATTTTAAAAAGAGTCTCATACTATTGTAGTTTTAATATTTTGTTATTTATACACTCATTTACTAGCATTTTATTTTTATTAAACTTTTTACCAGTCTATTTTTTTGTTTAGATGAATCATAATTATATACCTATATAAATAAAATAAAAATTGTATTTTATAACATATTTATTTTTTAATTTCGTGCATAACAGCCAAATGTTACTATTCTTTTTCAAATAATTTAAATTTTAAGAATTTTCAACACAAATATATATTCAATTTGTTTAGCCAACACTGATAATGATATTAATAAAAATCATTTTTAACACGACATAAGTTTATATGCATATAGGAAGATCCGAAAACATGTACATTAATACAATTTGAATTAAAATATAAACCAGACAAAAAAATAGTTAATTTGCTAAAAGAACATGAAAATATTAATGAGTATTTTTTACAAGTTTTCAATCCACTTTTGACAATATTTTAAATTTTTTACTAATAATACATAATATAATCTGATCTCTTCTAATTTTCAAGGTATAACAATAAGGATGATGCGCAATTAGAATCTAAAATGTAATTTTCTAGAATATAAATGTAAATACTGGAGATATACATATAACCAATTGGAAAAATATTTTGCCAGGAGAGCAAATGAGTCGTTTGAGCACAAATTACACAAGATCCCAAAGCGTTACATGATTTTTATTTATATAAAAAATATTAGAAAATTGTAATCCTTTAAGATTTATTAAATACGTGTTATTGTAAGTTGAACGTTTTCTTGTTAAGAAAAATTTGACTTTTGAAAAGAAGTTATACATATCGACCTTTAATAATGAATGCCAGTTTTGAAAAAAAAATGTAATCTAACTCTACAGACAAAATTAATTATAAAAAATGCAATTACACAATATGTAAGTTTAAAATTGAAATACCACTAAAATTCTTGTAGTATTAGAAAAAGGTATGAATTAATAAATATGAAAAGATAAATTATATTTATCTAAATTTCCACAGTATTCCAAAGCTTTTGAAAGTTATATTAAATCGACCTATGAATAGTTTCCACAAAGTAAAAAGTAAGAGTTGAAACAATTAATTTAAGATATGAATTTTTAAAATTTTCTACAAATCTGTCAAAAGAAAGATTTTTTTTTAATGAACTTTCAAACCTTTTATCAAAATGTATTTTAAACGGTTGTGTTTTAAAATATAGATTTTGAATTCGTTTTGTTCATATGGCTAATATATGAGATTCTACTAAGAGGTTTTAAGACTAAGAGTCATATTTGATTAAATTTTAATTTAGATGGCCAAATAAAAGAATTTACTAAACCGAAAATAAAATGGCCATTAAAAATAATTTGAACTTTATGGTCAACTACACTTTCGGTATCACTAACATGAATACTGGGTTTGTTTTGAAAAAAATACAGTGGTCTTGAAAAATGAATGTAAAAGATATATATGACAGGAGTGCCAAAATCTAAAAATAATCTACACAGTTTTTATTTAAATTATTTTGTTGTTTTTCTAAGTCAATCAATCGTATTTTTAAACATATTTAATTACCTAATATATACAGGATCTAATTAATTTCTAAAAATTAGAAATATTCATCACTAGAGGGTTAAAGAAAATCTAAGTGTTAGGCTTTCATATTTTTTACATAGTGATACAAATAAACATTTGGTTGTGCTTTCATCACTCATCTAAACTTATGGCAATGAATTCATGTTACAGATCAGTTCCTTGATCTTGGTTTTTACTAATTTGTGTTTATTTTAATAATAATCATAGAGATGCTGTCATGTAAATGATTTCTTTATGATAATGCGTGTGAAACTCACTGAAGTAATGGCATCTGATTGCTTATTGCTCAGCATCAGTCTTAATTAATTAATTAATTATTAAAGCTGTAATCTGCATATGTTTCGACTTAGTTGATAAAAACCAAACATATATAGAAAGTTTCTCTTAACCTACTTAGTTGTTTTTTAAAGGGAAAGCCTAACATTCACACATTCATTTGCTTCTTTAAACAGTCAACAAATAACAGGCTACTTAAAAACTAGAGGAAACATTACATTTTGAAACAATGTATTTATTGGCTATCAGCTAGAAAATTGTTCCTTTTTGTATAGTTATAACATATTTCTATAAGATTAACAAACAATATACCCATGCTCGCTAAAAGAACAAAAAAGTAAAAGAAAACAAGTACACTGTTTCATATTCATTCATATTCATATAATATAAATAATCCGAAAAGGGTTACTATTAATATTTGTATCACCGATAAATACATTTAATATTGCAATAGAGAGAACTACTTTTTAGTAATTATTTCGATACGCCAAACACTATATACAACAAACGGATGCTTTTAAAGCTAAAGAACGATTAAAAAAATAATAGATTATAATAAAAATATAAATCACAATAATTATAGTTCTTTTTTATATTGTTTTTGGTACAATTGAAAAAAAAAACATTTATTCTAAAGATGATCAATTCCTAAAATCCTGTACTTCTAAGTATTTTGTAAACAATTTCAAATATTCCAGGGGTTTTTAAATTCCTTCATTCTATTTCTTTGGATGTAAATTAATTGTGATTAAAATGTTTTAACCTTCACAGGCTCGAGAAATAAATACAAGAAATTTGAAAGACGTTGATGTCATATAAATGAGAATTGTGGATAACTAGACATATCCTTCATTTAATTTTAGGAAACTCGACTCCTTCTGTATTTAACAATATTGGTTAATATATTTAACACAAAATAGGTTGATAGTTATCTTAGAAGGAGGCGTGTATTTGGAACAGAATATGAAGTTGAACAAAAAATTGAGAAAGAGAAACAATACACTTCAGATTATCCCAAAATCTAATTAGTGTAGTCATCTACAAGAAATTCTAAAATTTAGCTATTTCTGATTTTCTGAATTTCATATTTAAAATAAAATTATTTAACTTTCTACATAATGGAAGAAATTTTATATAAGGAAATATGCACTAAATAATAATAAATTAAATTTCGTTAAAAAACGTAAGCGCAAAATGTCAATTTAAACTGTGCATTATAATACTTAAGGATAAATTTATTGCTAATAGCTGCCTGCAGCGAATTTTAATTTCAACATAAAATACGTAACAAAGCGAGGAATATTCATAGGAACTTTCATTATAAAATGAGCAAAAAAGTGCTAATTCTGAAACACTTTGTTAATACAAACATTAATAATAATAATAATCAGTCGCATTACACACTACAGTAATTAAATATGGCTAGAAACTCATAAAATTTGTGATAAACAATAAGAATATAGAAGAATGTGATGTGATGTGAATAAAATACTGACGGGGGGGGGGGGGGAGAGGGTGGTGGGAGGCTTATCTAATTGAGGAAATAACTGTATAAAAATTTACAGAAAATCTGAAATATTAAAGCTAAATTTTTACCAATATAATTTCATATAAGCTAAATTTAATTTAACGATTTTGTGTTTCAAACTTTATTATTAAGTGTAATTACTATTTTCTTGAAGAAGTAATACACAGTTGTAAATTGTCGATTTTATCAGTTTTTTTTCAAAAGTATCCAAACGCAATATGGGAAGTACAACTCCTAAAGTTTTAATTTATTTATAGATTCTTATAGTTTTTACTTAATTTAATTAATTGATGATGTTTTTTTATTCTAGGATTTGTATTTAAAGAGAATTTTGTTAAGGAGGGAATCAGTCACCTGTGTCCAACCACTTGCTTTCTTCTATGATCCTCTCGAAACAGTCCATCAAGTAGATATACTAGACAATAAAAAATGTATCTTAATTTGAATTGCGTTTTTATAGTTTTCATGTATAACAGAAAAGAGTTACAAACATGTGCACAAAATCTCTTTCAAATTTTATGATGAACCTTAAATTCTTAAGTGAAAGCTTGTAACAGACTTCCTTGCTGTTACATTGGTGCTGCAACAAATATGTTGTTTAGAACTGTTAAGTGGGCCACCTTTTAATTTAGACGCGTGTCCTATATAAGATTTCTTTTTTAAATTCGGCATGCCTATTCTCATTGCAAAGTCGAACATTCCCCCCTAATAACTAACAGTAGAACATTAAGTCATAGTATTTCAATTTACTGAAATTTATTGTTTCTTCCAGCTCAATCTAGACTGGTTTCTTATCAATAAAGGTCGAAATAGGTTTAAGCGTTTTGATATACACAAAGAAATTTAATTACACACAAGACGCACTATTTTTAAAATTTTCTCAAAGTGCTGTTATCTTCATGAAAGGAATGTGTCTACTTATAAAAAAATACCGTTGAAATTAATTACTAAAATTATACGAAATTATTTTGCTTTAAAAAATAACATAAAAAATATCATTCCCAGAAGTCTTGCAGCATTTTCCGCATTGTGGGAAGTAAAGTTTTACATTGAACAATTGTCACTTAAAATAGTAAGTTCCAACTTATTTTTCAAGGAGACTCTGTGCTGGCTGTGACAATAAAATGTATTTTTCTTTTTCTGAAAGTTTAAATTTATTCTATACTTACATATGGCGTAAATATTTTTAACCATTTTGGAGTTTTATCAGGCCTATTATACTTTAGACAAAAAGTCATACCTAAAAAGATAACAAAAATTATAAAAAGCGGGCCATACACAAAATTATTCAATCCAACACAATCAACATTTTATTTTTATAATATATTGATAATATTAGATCAAAATGTTTTGAAGTTTAAGAATGAGTTATTCTGACACTCTTGCTCATTGTATTTTAAAGAATTGTAATATAACTTCAGATAATTGTACTTATCTTTACTTTAATGATATAACAAAATGTTATATGAATTTGTAGATTTAAAAAGTAAAGGATTGGCGAGCATGTCACTTAATAATAATGATAGTTATTAAATGATAAGATCGGAAAGTGGTACCCTACAGAACCAGTTTGCAGCTTTCAGGGCTACGCCAAATATGAAGATATTTGTGCGCAACTTTAAAGATATTGTCATAGTTTAAAGGGAAAAAAGAAAAATGGAGTATATCCCAACTATTTATATGAAAATTTCAGTTTTAATTTATTGTAGATAAACTGCTTAGTGAGCATACTGCTTTTAAGTTCAAGAAAATATTGAAACTAACTTGTCAAATTGATAGCTGCATTGTAGTCTTCAATATTTATTATTGTTTATTTATGTATTGTTTTAATAAATATTGTTTTACAAGTAACAAATAAAATAATGAACATTTTTTTACCTTCTTCATCTATTTCCCACTGCCGCAAACAGTCCCATTGCAATAGTATCACTTGACTTTCTAACGTGCCATCTTCTCTACAAGCATGCAGTTTGATGCCTACAGTGCCAATAGACAAAACTATGTGACCATCCTTGCGAGAATCACAAGCACAGTGGGGAAACACTACTTCGCCATATCCCGGTAGTTCCCGAGCCAACTTAAGATACTCTGAAGCGCGAGTTTTGTCTTGAAGTGCTTTAAGTTGATAAAGTCTTTCTCCGGCATGGATGCAACCTCGGTTTACCTCGTCAACAGCCTAAAAATAATTAATAGATTGATAGATGTAAAGAAAATATAGTTTTGTTTTAAATTTACCTGCCAAAAGATATATGAAGTAGCTTGTGCATCATTCATTAATGTGTATTCTTTGTTTAGTGAAAATAGCCATTTTCTAATACTTAAACAGGTGCTAGTAGCTGTACTATAATTTTGTATATACAAATTATGAGGATATTCATTTGGTTGCAGCTTTCTCTCTACAAATTATTTTTAATTGACAAAGTAAAACCATCATTATATCAACTAGTGTTATTAAAATTGATTAACTTCAATTTAAAGCAAATCATTTGAATTAAGATACTTACCAAAATTATATTCTACAATTTCAAATAAATAGAAGTAACATGATACTTTCTTGCTCATTCCAATTTTTCTAATAACTGCGTCATATACTTCGTCAGCATTTGCACTCTTTTTCAAAGATACTGTCACTACTTCTCTATCAGGCAATAATACCTAGAAGAAACTTATTAGTAAGAAAGTCTCTTATTACTTAAATAGTTCTTACTTTTAAGTCAACTGGGCTGGTACAGTTTCCATCGTCTTGGTCAGTTAGGAACTCTTGCATTACATCTGACTCGGCTATAACTCTTACAGCACATACTCGTTCTAAATATTGTTCTAATCCTCTACGTCTTGCATCTAATTGTTGTTCACTCATTGTAAATGGCCATTTTCCAGGCAATTTCGGAAACGTAAAACCTTAAAATAATTTAATGTAATCTCTCTCAACTATCATGTTTGCAGAAATAAATAAGTACCTATAAATTCTTTTTTTAAATCGTTATGCAACTTTGCAAACTCCCTATATCTTCTAGAACAAAGATGTCTTCCAGCCATATATATGTTGAAAGCCACATATCTTTCTCCACCACGTTCATTATGGTGATAATCGGGAATACTGATGGGTAAAGATCTTTTTTCGCTATAATCATAATAGACTTGGTTATCATCGGAAGGTTCCAAACGTTCAGCTTCCTAAAAAAAAAAAGAGGCAAATAATTTTATATAATCTACACTTCTTTAATTTTCCAGCTTCAGTTTTACAATATTATAGACATGGATAGAATTTTCGGTATAAGTTGACTAAAGTATCTTTTTTTACATCGTTGCATTAGATATTTAAAAGTAATTTTTCTAGGCATTACAAAATTTTAGCTCAAAAAGAACTTTTCAAATAGAAACAAATCTTAATAAAATAAAAAAATAAAGATTGGTGATCACAGTAACACTTGTGTAAAAACCCAAACTACATATACCCATACTAAACCAGACCTGATTTAGTTAAAAAAAAATATTTATAATCGGCTATAAATATCAAATTGTAATCATAATAATACAACAATCTCATGCTTGGTCGACATTTTTCCTGACCTAAAGAAGTCGTGGATTCATTCAAAGCACACATTTTGAGCATACCAACTTCTGAATGGAAAGTGTTTTAATAATTGCTATGAACCTGTGAAAAAGAATGTACATGTAATAGGGGAATACTTCGAAAAACAATAAAATAATCTTTTTGCATGCAATTTTTTTCAAATCTATTGTCCAATTTATCCGACTAACCCTCTTATATTAGTTTAATTATGATATTATTTGATTGTTAATTTCGACTCCCTGGCTCTTTACTGATAATATTCATTTGCTTGTCTTTTAGAGTTTATGCGAATATTGATTCCATTGCTCAAGTAATAAACACTAAGTTGCAGGGTTAATTATAGAATGTGATGGATACGGTATTATCCGCTGTTTGTCTTGATGCGGAATTCAGATTCAATTTCAAAAGGTCACCATGTCAACGCCGGTGGGCGAGACTGTTGTCACCTTAAGTCAACATGAATCACACAGGAGCATTTCAGCAATTTATTAAAAACAGAATTAATTAGAAAACCCACCACTTTATCATACAAGCTCTGTTTTATGCGGGAAAGAGTGAATTAAATACTGTACGTTTTTATGGCATCTTCTAAACATCATTATCAGATCATGTAGGAAAACTGAAACCTTAATTTTCTCACCAACGTTGACTAATACCGATTTGGTTATCAATGATGTTCTTCAACAGCTTTGTTAGAACTTGTTTAGGGCGTCTTAAAAAAAACCAATTTCTTATGATGCGATAGATTGTATTTTAATATTAAGAAATACTTGTTTTTTATTCATTGAGGAATGATTTTCTGACAACCTCCTAAAGCCATGCATACCTGCTTAGCATTTTCTGTCTTCTTTTGGATCTATCCCTTAGGTTACTTATATCATGTGTTGAATATTTTTGCTTTCCCATAACTGCATGTGATATTTGGTGTTTAACTGCCCAGTAGTTTACCAAATTAGTTTTAAACACATAAGGGTATTCCTTGTATTTCATACATAATTATTACTTTTGCTTGTTTCCAACTTTTGGTGTAAAATCTCCAATTTACATATTCTTAAAAAATACCTTAGATATTCTGATAATAATATATTCCACTATTAGTTCTAGAACAATCAGCCTGCTCTGACTGTGTATATCTATATGTATTATAATCTATTTTATTATAACCTAGCCATATGAGATAAAGAAAGAAAGAAGATTAATTCAAATTTTCATTATGTCCAATAATGTATCCTTTTAATAAATAATATACCAACCTGCTGAGTTACCGATATTACTGTTAATGTTAACACATCTCCTCCTGATTTTATAAGATCAACAACTTGTTTATGAGTTGCTCCTTCTACATTTACTCCATTTCTGAAAAACATTATTTTTATCACTAATTGCTTATTTTTTTTTTAATTATAATATAATTTAGTTTTTTAACAAAAAATATATTTTTTTGTCATGAAAATTGTTATTCAGGTAGACAAATATAGACTATAAACAATGGAATTAATAAATATTATACACCTATATATTTCAGTCATGTAATTAAAATTATCGTAAAACTATTATATGTATGTTACAAGTTACAATAAATATATTAGCAATAAAAATGGTTAATTAAGTAATATTTTTAAAATGTGTTATGCAGGTAACCAATCTAATTAACAAGTTTCAGTTACTTCGTTTTTATTGTGGCAATAACTATTCCTAAAAAAAATATAGAAAGGAATGTTAACTACCACATCCATATTGTTTATATGTAACTGCAACTCAGGTTAACGTTCTAAACTAAACTTAAGAATGTCGCTGATTAACGATCGTAATAAAATACCATAACAAATTTATTGTCAACTGTCAGATAAAAACTATTAACAAAATCAATAAAATATTAGACATATCATAAGGAAACAAACGAATATTAAGAATTATTTCTTCAAGGACTTACACTTCTAAAATTCGATCGCCCTTTCGTATTCCAGCCTGTTCAGCAGCCCCTCTGTCTAGGACTGCGCTAACATGTTGTAAGGGGGCGTAAAGTTCCCCGTTTATACTTCGAAGTTGACCACCTTCACTAACTTGACCGCGGACATTAAATCCAAAGCCAGTCTCAGTTTTATTTATAGTTACAACGCGAGGACCGTTAACACCCTTCATGTTATCAAAACGATTTGGGTTCCTAGCTGCCGCATCCAAATCAGCCATACTTTTCACTTTTGACGTTTTGAGACCATCAACGGTGTTGCCATTTGTAAATATACAATTCTGGAGTGCGTTCTGAAACCAAGCGTTCTTTAAACGACAATTAAACAATGGATTTAGTGTCATTAGTGTCATACCTCACCTGGGAGCAACGTTTCATAACGCACCGCAAATAACGTTAAACAATGTTGCCAGAGAGGAATTGTACAAGAATTTAATTTAGTTTCACAAAATAAAGTAAATATTTAGAGAAATGTTAATGCAAATTCTGGAAATAAATTAAAAGCCGACATTTTTTGTCCAAGCGTAAGATGTAGGTGTCATCTGTGATATGGACGCCTAAGCTGTAACGTTCAGGGTAATGGAATTTGCCTAACTAGTAGATGGTTCGGTTTAATTTAGAACTTCAGATTTAGTTGAAACTTTGATAAATAATAAAACCTTTTTTTTAAATTCTCAATGAACTTGGAAGGGTAACGATTATATGTATCTGTACATTGGATATATAAGGGCCAATGTCCACTCTTTTCGAATTAGTAGTGTTAGTACCCTGATTAAACTATATCTAATGAGTAGAACAAGTGTTAATTTCCTTTTTTAACCACATTAAAAGTTAAAAAGTTATTGGCGGCATACCTCCAATATATTTATGCCATTATAATTTTTTCATCCTCTTCTCGTTAGTCTAAGAAGATTAGAGTCATATTAAAAAATATTAAAAAAGTAAAGATTAAATGTCTACCTACTCCCTTTCTTAAAAACAGGGTAGCCTCTACAAGAGACAAATTTGGACATACAACTTAACAGTTTATTCCACAACTATGGGGCGAGACAATGGAATTTGTATTCTGTGGTACGAGACGATTGCTATAATAAGTGGTAGAAAATAGCTTCTTGCATTTGTCAATTTATTTGGAGCCTCCCTGCAGAGGCCGAGAAACTCCATTAATATAGTAACTTTTGTTATAGTCAAAGTAAAAATATTTAACTAAAGACCACTGTGCATAGTTTTATGCAACCTTGTTCCACCCATATTGAGGCTGAGAGTAAACATCCCTAAATAGAAACGCTAAAAAGAATTTTCAATAGGTCAGTAGAAAGAAAACTTATATTGTCAGTTGTGGAAATGCCACAAACAGATTTTTCCAACTTTGAATGTATGTTCTCAACTTTTCAGGTACTCCGAAAATAAATGAAAGTGGCTATGCAGTGCATTCTAAACAGAAGAATTCATATTTAAAAAAAAAACAAAAATATTTAATCGTGATTCTGAAGTTTATTAGTAACTAAGTGACATTTTTACAATAATGTGAACTCCTCTTCTGATCTAGATGTTTGAAATGCTGATAACATTCCATAAGGACCACAAGACATGATTGAAGATTAAAATAAAAAACAGCCTTTTTTGTTTTTTAATTTGCCTCGATAATATTCATATGTGGTCCTTAAAAACCGGTTTTAACTTTTCACCTAGCAAATCTAAAGTAATTAACTTCAGTAGGAGATATAAATGTCAGCAACCTAACCTAAACTTGAACGGCGAGCCGTTGCAATTGGTCGACAATCTTAAAGTATTGGGAGTCATCTTCGACAAGAGACTCACTTGGACTTCCCAAATAGCTCAAACTAAGAGTAACTGTCTAAAAAGCTTTAACATCTTAAAATCTTTAGCTCATTATCAATGGGGAGCCGACGAAGAATCTCTGCTTAAAGTCTACAGATCTTTAATCCGCTCGCGACTAGACTATGGCAGCATACTATATATATCTGCTAGTAAATCAAACTTAAAATCCCTCAACGTAATCCAAAACTCGGCCCTAAGAATTTGTCTTGGCGCCTTCAGGTCCAGCCCTACCGAAAGTCTTTATGTCGAAGCAGGTGAACCCCCCCCCTTTTATCCGCAGAGAACGTCTGCTACTATCTTATTCCGCTCGTGCATCTGCTAATCCAAACAATCCTATATTCCAACTAATAAATGCTACACCTCCTCCTACTAGAAACAACTCCGGAACATTACCCTTAATTCCCCAGACCCTATCAACCCTATTGGGCAACATTGACCTAACCAAAACAACCCCATTTTACGCCTCAAACATTCCTCCATGGACCAAAACACTACCTCTCTTTAACACAAGTTTGGAAGAATACAACAAGAAAGAAGCTTCCGGCATACTCATTAAGCATACATTCACAAACCTAATTCGTTCGTCCCACTACGACAAGATACTTTATACCGATGCATCCAAAGATGATCGTGGGGTAGAGCGTGCAGTTACTACCACAAATTCAGTTGTAGATACGAAGCGACTTTCCACTAACTGCACTGTTTACACAGGAGAACTATTCAGTATTCTTTTAGCCATAAAATCTATCACGCCAGATACCAAGTCAGCAGCAATTTGCACAGACTCCCTCTCATCTATACATGCCATTAAAGACATATACTCCTTAAACCCAATTGTCCAAAATATTCAAGAAATCTGCCACACTCTTATTACCGAAGGCACTGTCATAAACTTCTTCTCGGTTCCTTCACACATCGGTATCGAAGGTAACGAAAAAGCAGACCAAACAGCAAAACAAGCCATTAGCTCGGACGAAAATGTAGAGATCACCCAATTCCACACGGACCTAAAATGTACCATCAAACAAGCATCATTAAACTCCTGGCAAATACATTGGGATAGAGTTAATGCTAAGCTACATAATATCCAGCCCAGTATGGTACCTTCAAAAAATCCCCAAATGAAGAGAAGAGACAAAATTATCATTAGAAGATTAAGAATAGGACATACTCGCATTACCCACGATTACCTTATGGCTTCAAAAAATCCTCCGACCTGTGAACACTGTAACAACACCCGCCTTACTGTTCAGCACATATTGCTTGACTGCAACCGTCTGAGATCGAAGCGACTGCAACATAAACTTAGTGGAAACTTAAAAGACGTTCTTAACTCTCCTGATAGTTTGTGTAATGTTATTAATTTCCTGAAAGACTGCAATTTGTATCACCTTATTTAATTTAACAGTGCCTGTGTCAATGACCAAGTTGTCGAGACACGTTAATAAAATAAAAAAAAAAAAAAAAAATTTGGTACCATTTTAATTTAACATTCAAATATTACTTTCCTTTTAACCTGGTTTTTAAGTTTGCCCATTAAGTAATGTTAAATACATATTTTTTCATCCAATTATGCCTTAACGCCCATAATTTTCCCCTTATAAAATTTTCTAATATATAACACAATTTTTTACAATACCCAAAAAATTAATTAACTTAGAGCAAAAAACATTTTTTTCTGCTCATATGCTACTGAAATGCGAAGATTATGACGGAGAGTATTAGTTTGAAAAATCTTCAGTGCGTGGAATGAAAACTTAACGAAAAATACATTTTTAATATTTGTTAATTACGACAAACTAACAAAATTGACATTGGCCGTTATACTTCGAAGGTACAGAAATAATAAAACCTTTTTCCACCAACAATCTCATTTAATTCTAATTCATTACAAAAGTAACTCAAAATCAACGATTTAATCGATACTTGAAGATTCTAATACATGTCTTTTAGTTGGTTCTTCATTTTTGTTTTTATCTTTGAATTTTTACTTTTCCTGTCTTCTTTTGTTTTTCCAAATATGAGGATATGTCGATTTGAATTAAGCGTCTTAGATATCTGCCTTTTTTTACTTTTTGTTAATAGATTCTTTAATCTAGTATTGGAAGTACAGTTGTAAATTAGTGAATTAATGATTGGTTACTTCTAAATCTTTGGAGCAGCTTGGTGTGGGATTTATGGTATTTTCATTGTTTTCAATATTGTTAGGCTGATCAACTGATCACATATATTCGGCTCAGTTTCTTTATTTCTTCAGACTGAGTGTCTGCAATATTGACAATTCTGGAGTAGAATTGTACAAATGTCTTCGCCAAATACATGGCGTTTACAGGGAAATATTCCTTAGTTTTGAAAACCACTAATTGCTTTTTCTGGTGTGGCAACCCTAAGCTAGACTAAATTATTTATATCAAAAATTGTTTTTGTTTCGTAAGATTTTGATTTAAAAAAATTGTCGCTTTCAAAGGCAGAGCCTTTTTTATAATGAAATAACTGTTAAATCGATTGTTAAATTGAATTCGATGTGAAATGTGTGGAAGTGTGGAGACAATCATAATAATTTCCCTTAAAAAGTTATAAATGGGCACGAAAAGGGGCTCTCATGATTGTCTAAAATTATTTTGTCAAGGAATTTAATAAATATCGCTTCGTATATATATATGTATATTGTATTTAACATTTTCCAAATGATAACATTTATTATAAATCTAATATTACGTGCGAAATTTATGGGAAAAAGTCGTGATCGGATAATAAATAAATATTTTTATTAGCGTCATCAAAATTAATAAGCAATGAAGTTTTCTTGGTTTAAAAATAAAAAGAGATGAGTCTTTCAAGTTTTGGAGCTCGAGGAATCGAGACGTGATAATGCCTACCCCTACAATTAAATGTGTTAGTTGTTTAAATATTTTGTAAGAGTTATTTTTGTAGATAAATAAATTGCTATTGTTTTCCCTCAGCTTCTTTAATTTCCAATAACCAAGTTATGTAGTCAGTTAAGCCCCCTGTAAGTAATATATATATTTATTGAAAAAATAACCCGCTACGTAACATTATTAATTCGGGATGTTCTCCCTACTAGTCTTATTTATTTTAGAAAAGTGTTTTATCCATTCTAAAAATAATTCCTCTATCAACCAGCTACTTTTTCTATATTTATGATATGATTCTGGAGGATTATTTTTTTTTAAAGCTTGGCGTCCATCTTTCTCGAGCATATATTAAGATTTGAAGAGTAAAACATGCAACAACATATTGTTTCTGGCGTTTAGATGCGATGATTCTATTAGGTTTATTGGCAACACTTATTCTCGTCTCTTCTATTTGATTATATCTCATTACACAGTTTATTATTATTAAAATTTGGTTTTCGAAAACCTAACCGAGGATGTCTGAACATGAAATTAGATATCCAAATTTTGGTAGCTTCCTGTTTTTCATTATCAAATTTCTATGGTATCTCAATACATTGCGCCATATATTGGAAATCATAACGTTGTTTGTTGAGGATATATATTGCTAGTTCCATATGCTTTTCGCTTCAAGAGTTTTTATTTGTAGTTATTTTTCTATAAGAATGAACCTGTAAAGAATAATTGAATATTATTATTAATTTTTGATGGCAGATACTTACATAATATTACTATTTATTGATTTTAATGTTGGATAATGGCGAACACCAATAGGGTAATGATACGACATGATACGTTGAAATATTTTATACATTGTGATCTAAAATGTTTGAAACCTTTGGTAAAACAATTTTTCCGTCTCTTGAGTGGGAACAAAGATTAAGGGAAGTAGTAAATGAAATTGAAGCTGGGAATAGACACTTATTTAGTCCATTTCATCATTCACGAGGAAAATTCAACGTTTGGCGATATTTGTTCGCGTAAAAAACTTACGGTTTTAGGGGGTAGCTGAGCCCCGCCACTGCTAAAATGTTATTTCGCAGGGTTACTTGAAACAATTTTAATTACACGATTTCCATCCGCGTCGGTTGCGGCGATGGCATGGTTCTATTTGCACAAACTCGTTTATTATGTGGATTCGTCGCCATTTTAGGTCCTAAAACCGAAAACCGACACACGAACATGGAACATATGTATGTGAACGCGCTGACACGCATAGCCTACTCTGTTATGTATGTCGTTTTAATTGTCTCTCCGGCCAACTGAAATTGCTGAATCTCAATCTCATCTAAACAAAAATCGCCCATTTACGGTGCCTTGCTTTTCCTCTCGCTGTACATTATAAATAAACATTTGGGACCATAGCCGACACGGATTAGATTTTCTTCCAAAAGGTATTGAAAATGATTTTAATACTTTGAATAGAACCTTAGCCAAAATTGCAGAAATGGGACATAAGAGAAAGTTGGTATGGCCTAGAATCAAAAACAACTTCAAGAATCTGCTGTGGAGTAGAATGGGGTAAAAGTACGCGGTGGGTAAAAGTACACACAACCGATGTACCGGATCGAGATATGTAAAAGAGCCAGACTTATTTGGAAGATTGATGAAAATAAGAAAAGCAAGGAACATCTATTAACCTCAAATATGTACAGCAATGATTACGGTTTTTCTTTTAGCGCGTTCAAAAATAATGGAAATACTAATATTCCGAGGACTTAAACCTATTTCACCTTAAATCGACAGCTATCTCCAAAAATTACTGAATGTTGGCAATCCTACATATCCTATACTAGCTATATGCCTGTCTTCGTTTTCAACTTCCGTATATATATATATATAGGATATAGTATTTTTAAAGATTGATAAATTTTTAAAAATTTACATGAAAGAGTTATTGTAAGGTACTAGCGTGAATGATATAAGTATACGAGCTACGGCCTCGTCAAAATCATATTGAAAATGCACACAAATAGGCCTTTTCATAATGCAACGATGAGTTTTAGAAAAATGATTAAGAGAGAAAAAAGTCAAATAACACCTGAAGAAATCAGATGTCTACTCAAAATTGATAGAATCATAGGAAGAGACAAAACAAAAAATACAATTGTAATTGTAATAGCTGTAGAACTGGCTAGGTCACATAGACAGAATAGAATGAGAGACTGTCAAAAAGAACATACGAAACAAAAATTCAATAAAAAACAATGTTGGAGGAACAGATTCGTCAAGCAGCAAAAAAAGAATAATAGATTGGAGTGAGATCAGAAATTTAGTACATGACCGGAACACACAGAAATTATAAATCGTGAGAGTAAAAGGACCTTAGAACAAATAAATAAATATAAATTTAATAACATTTTATAATTGTGTACGTCCATGGTTTATTCTACCCTCCTTTAATTTTTTTCTGTTGGAAAAAAACTATAGTCCTAAGTTTAAATTTTTGACAAATAATAATAATAAGCCAGACGTCTTTACAAGCAATTCTCTTTGCTCGTGAGCATCATAAATATATACTTTCTTTACCTCCACATATCAGTAATAAAACAGAGCCATTAGATCGATGTTTTTTAAACCATTAAAATACTTCTACCCTAAGACTTGCAGGAATTGGTTATTAAATAATACTGGAAGAACAATTACCAATATCCAATGGCTTCAATATTTTCAGAAGTTTATCAACAGGGGACAGCAATTGGTAAGGCTGTAAATAAATTCAGGGTATCCGGAATTTCTCCTATAAATCTGTAGGTCTTTACAGAAGAAGACTCCTTACCATCGACTATAACTGATAAGCAAAAAGTGCTTAATGTTCACACTAGGCGAAATGTTGACAAAGAACCTGAAAATATAAACCCGACTCTGCCCACTGATTTTGATGTATCAATAATTTCGGATTCTGAAGTATGTCAAGACATTGTAGTACCTACTACATCAAAGGAAATCGAACCGAAAACTGATTCGTATAGTAATTCTACATCCTTAGCATGGGACGCAGGGCCTTCTTCACTAAAAAAATCCAACCGCACGTCAATATATTGCAGTAAATATCTAGGTCAAAGGAAGTAGTCATAGCGGAAGGTTCATCCACTAATGCTATCTCAAGACCTTCTAAACTAGACAATTTTTCATCCGTACATATTTTGCTTACACAAATTTTGCCACTCAAAACACCTCATTGACACTAAACACAAACCTACACTTAATAACACAATGGAAGAAAATTGGAAGTACTTCATATAAGTGTCAAAAAAGAAAAACTTGATTTTTTGGAGGAATATGAAATTCAGAAACACCTAAAATATCCTCAATATATAGTATTGAATGAACAACTAAACCTGGGAAGTTCAATTATCTTAGAACACCTTTTGAACTATATAATACTAACCAAATATATTTTTAGAGAAAGAAGAATATTGTCTCATAATGATTGGCTGTCAGGTTTATGACTGGACATTTATTTACGTTTTTAATCTGTCAAACTTATTTCTGTCTTGAGGATGGTATTGTCGAAACCTAGGTAGATGTAAATATATTAAAACACTTTGGAAGACTGTGGAAATTCAAGATAAATATTATTTATCTTTCCATATTTATTATGAATAATTTCCATAAAGTAAGAGTTGAAACAATTAATTTAATTATTAAAAAGTGATTTGTGGACTTGTATTTTTGAAAGAAAAATTTAGATGTTTTGCATCTAAAGATCTCATTGACGCGATAAATAAATTACTAGTAATGACTTAAAATTCGTTAAACAAAATGTAGTCTAAAAAGGAGGTGAATTATACAGTCTGAATAAAGATACAGATAGGCCATTATTTATAAAACACGGGGTTCGTCCAATAAAAAAATATATGTTCAATTAGGACCAACCCATTGGTTATTTAATGGAAGTATCCTTCCATTTTCAACCATCATGACCTCCTTTCATCGACGACCCTCATCTACATTATATTCTCAAAAACAAGACCTCTTTTGTGTGCTTTGTTCATATTTTATATAGGGTTGGCAACGGCTTGATTTGGGTCCAATAATTAACTGTGAGAGATAAAGTATAAAGGAAATTTTATCAAATGTTAAAACAAGAGACTACAAGCTAGGTATTATTACTAAACAAATAATAGAACAAACAGTCTGATCATTTATTTACGAAGATCCAGAATGGTGGAAGTTAATAACTGAAGTAGATAACCGCCTTAGTGTAAGTGGCTTCTAATATTGGTGTGGTATTTAAGAAGTCACATAGAAGCTAGAACCAGTTACTTAATTAATATTACATTTTATAAATATTTAACGGCTTTCAGGGATGTTAAAATAAGGTCGTAGATCCATCGAATACCTGCAGTGCAATTATGGACGTGGCCATATTGAACGACGGTCAAGGGTGACGGCCCTAATAAACTCAAACACTGAAATAATCCTGCACAAATTAATTTTGTATCAGTTTATCAGAATTTTGTGTTTTCAAAGGCGACAACTTTAACCTCCAAAATTTCACAGTTGAATGAAACCCAAAATTATTAGTATTAAGATCGTTTACTACACAGTGTGTACATAAAGTATGGAATAAATTAATTTTAAGCTAAACAAACAATTTTGAGGAGAAATCCTGAGACAAGTCGAATTTTGATTTTAATTCCATGTATTTTTACATAATAATTAAATATACAGGGTAAACCATTTGTGAGTAACGATGTCATCTACAATTTTTTTAAATGGCACACCCTGTATATTTAATTTTTTTTAGATTGCAAATTTCAAGACGGACGAGCAAGTGCAAGAATGGGTGAGGTTGTGGATCCGTTAACGAGTTAAATCCTTCTACAAGAGCAGAATTGATCGTCCCATCTCCCAGTGGGATAAATTAATGAAAACTTTTGGCAATTATTTTTGTATAAAATACATTCCATTGTCACTTTTTAGCATGTGTTTCGGTTTTCATTTGATTATCCATCATATATATCCAGAACTTTAGTTTGGCTATGAAACGTCTTTAATGATTAAGGAATAATTTATAATAAGCGGATTAAGGTTATGAAACTTTGAAGCGGAAACACCGTAAATTTTAAACCGTTGGCAGCCTTGACTTTTCCTTGTATGTGAACGGAAATGTAACGTTAGTATTCGATTTTATATCCCGAAAATGAAAATTGATCAGAACAGGAAGAAAATATATTGTAACAGTCATAAGTTATTATTGCAACAAAATAGAATAATTTAATAAACTATTAATAATATAAAGATTTATTTATAAATGTATATGTCGAAATGTTGAACACTTATAAACCCAAAGGGATAATATAAAACATTTGTCACTATATTTAAAAAAAATAATATTAACTAACTAACATTGCAATTTATTAAAGTTAATAAAAATCTACCTAGGGAGTATATTGAGAAAGAATATTTATAAAGACATAAGATACATAACCTCCAATGTGATAAAAAAGCTACAGAAAATAAACAAAGTCTAAATTAAAATGTATAAAGACGAATTAAAATCTCAAGCTAGTTTCAAAAATGAAAGTGATATTTGGTGAAAATAAAAAGGTCAAATTTCTATTAATACTAATAATAGTGAGGATTAAAAATGAGTGTTTTTAATATAATGTGAATAAAGGAGAAAAATTCCAATAACATTTTTGTAAATTCAGAAACATTGAATTTTTGATAGATATTTTTGACCAGCCCTATATACAATTTTTTCATCAAAAATTAGGGATCTAGACAAATTTGACATTCTGTTTCAATAAAAGGAGTTTGGAATCCTTTGGGAGCTCTCTTTAATTTTGGCTACGGTAGTGATAACATCAAGAACTTTGCTCCTAGATTTGTCAAAATTCAATGCTGCCATCCTAAATTGACAAGTGATAATCTAGTGCCAACTTAGAGAATGAATAAAAAAATCAACGAGTTTAAAAGTGCTGTAAAAAAATAGAATTACCCCAAGTGCTCCCGAGTGATAAAAATTCCAAAAAAGATTCAGTTGGTAACTCCACTTCCTGCTTCAGAAATTCTGCAGAATTTATGGTTGGAAAATTTGAATTTTCCGCAGATAACAGGAAAAGTATTGGTCTCATCTAAGAGACTCCCTACAAACATTAAAAGGTATTAAACATTCTGAACAAGTGAAATTGTTGTGAAATAAAAAACATTTTATACATTAAAAATTTAACAAACTATTGGTTTATCTTTGAATTTAAATGTATGATGATTAATGCTGACTAAAAAAAAATCAAAAAATTTTTTTAGAAAAGAAGAATATTATTGTACATATTGTTTAATGGTGGTTGGTTGAAATATTTGTGATGTAAAGTTGCTCACGCTTGTCAAAATCTGTCAATCTTGCTTCAGTCTTTGAAAATGCCACGGTCGTTGGTGAAACCCTTGGTTAGATAAATAATTTAAAAAGCTTGGTTAAATAAGGGATGCGGTGTTGCCAAAATTGAAAGTAATTACAATTGGTCTGATTATACAACAAACATCACATCGGAATATATTAAAATCAAAATAATTATGAACTAATTTTTTATGGTTTATTTATAAAAAAAAAGAAGCTGACGCTCAACACAGTTTTGTTTGTGATCACTGAATTCAAAATCATAAACAACATTATAAGACTGAATAACAGAAATTATTAATCACCAAAATTTATTTTTTCTGTAATTATTTTATGCTTTCAAGAAAAATGTTCCATAAAACGACGTGTTACTTTCTTTTCACTACTAATGGTATTAATATTACCAAAGAAAGCTTTTAAAACATAACATTAATGTAAAAAAATATTTCTTCTCTTTTTCATTAGGTACCTTGTTTAGTGACCCAATCTTTAATACTTAGGGTAAATTTTTAGGGTCCCCATGAAAAAATAAATTATAAAACCATTTGATTATAAAAATTGCACCAACTATCCCGATCTTCTCTACTGACAAATATATATCAAAATAGATCCATCAGCGCAAAAAATATACATATATGCAAAATAGAAAACATAAATATTTTCCAAATCCATTGCATTTTAAGAGCGCGATTTACCTATTAGTATACGCCACTGCTGACTTCTTGTGAAACCTCTACTCGATTATTCAAAGTTTTCAGGAATAAAATACAGCCGAGACAGTTGTGATATTACCTTTCTAATATCTGAAATATAGTGACAATTTCATTCGACTCCTGTATACAGTCTCCCATTATCTGAATCGCGTAGCTATAGAAGTGTATGTGTGTATATATCAGCTTACCTGTAAGTTCCACATAGGAAACTGAGGAAATACAAAAATATTCGAATTTCCCGTGGGAGGAACAGAAAATGGATTTTTCGGAAGACTTTTGCTTTATGTAGGTGCTTTGGCTTTAGGACCGTACTCAGCAACTTTTTTTTCATGTCTATAATTCAATGAAATTTTATAATGTTTCTTAGAAACCATTTTTTCTCGATTATGATAAAGGCTAATTAATCGCTATTTAAAACTGGTTTTATGATATTATAAAGTCTTCTTTATTGGTCTCTTTATGTTTTTCTTCTAGCAGATCAAATACGTAAGGAATTAGATAAGATTCTCTTCTTTCTAGTACGGCGATATCCTTTTCTTCCTGGCAGAAACCGCATAAATCTCCTCGTACTTGTCATACAACGAACCACCGCCTCTATTGAATTCAATATACTAGAGATATACACTGGTTTCAGATGGAACTTCATCCCTATAAGCATAATTAAGTTGAACGATGCACTTTTATTGTGATAATCCACGTCGAAAGTCGTAATAAATCATCGCTCGAAAATGTTCACGATTCAGTCCTATTTTTTGCCGAGACGAAATTTTCAACTCAATATAAAGCCAACAAATAGCGGCCATATGACAAAATGTTCTAAGTACGTCAAATGTCAAAAATGTCAAACTTTACGATGGAAATGTCAGATGGACTCACATGTCATTAGTATTGCCAGTTCCCGAAATATAAATAGTAACCCTCGTATCAAAATGTTTATAAGGGAGATGATTCTGCTAGTGATGATGAGCTGCGGTTGAAGGTTTAGCAGGATCTTCGCCTATTTTCAATAATTTTATTTTTGAAATTTGTGGATATTATGGTAAACATACATTTTTTTACTTTTTATCAAAATTTTAGGTTTATACACGTTATTTCGTTTTTTATTTTTAAATAAATTTATTTACTTTATAAATGATGGCAATTAGAGTATAAATTCGGTCCTGTTTCGAAAAACTTTTGCTTTATGTCTGTGTGCTCGTAGTTCTTTTTACTCTTCAGGTTCCAAACGCTGGCGCGTTTAACCTTTTTTGTATTCCCCTGAAGAATTCTCTTATTGTATTACGTGCAATATTTTTCAGTGTAATGGATTTGTATGGAAGAGATTTGAATCCGGTGAATTTTAGTTTTGTTTTTAAAGCATAAATAAACCAGTGACTTTCTGTAAAATATTTACATAGTATAGGCAATTGTTCTAGTATAAAACATCAATTCAGTTTCGGAACAAAAGGAGTGGTTAAGACAGCGAAATTAAAAAAAATATTACCAGCCAATAATTGTAAAACAGGTAAAAATGTAAGTATAAGTAGTACACGAAAAAAATGAATGAACACCTGGTAAAAATCAGATGTAAAACTTTTTTTAAAAAATTTAAAATTTATATAAATACAGGCTTAAATAATCTAATCAATTTTAATCTAAGATGTATAAAGGTTTATTATCAATAAAATTGTTATTAGATTAAAAAGACACTATATTTCATATTTTTTAAATCCGTAAACATATAAAATATTTATATAGGAAAGCCGTATTTGTAATTTTCAACCACCCCAAAGTTGTAAGTAGTAATCAAGCTCCTTTTAGAAGTTTTACTCGAGAGAAGTATCTGAATGAGAAGTTTTTTCAAAAGAGACATAAAAAAATCGAGTGTATTAGGCAAAGTTTCGCCTTAAGAATGACGGCAATCAGTCCATCTCCTTCTTTTAATTAACAATCTTCGCTTTTTAATTCTGTCTCATCATTACTTCTTGTGACTTTAATTTAATTAGAGCTCTAGAAATTATGGTCGGGATATTTCAAAGTCCGTTTTTAGGCCAGTCCGAAAGGCTTAGTTCCCAAAGTATCTTGTATTTGTACACAAATTTATAAATTCCATAAAACCAATTGGGCAAAACTTAAGCTTAATAAAATTAAAGTTTTATTTTCACTACGTAATTAATGAAATAAAACAAAAGATTATATCAGTTAGATATTTTTTATAAAAATTTAAAACAAATAAAAAAATAAAAAATATACGAAGCAACAACCTCAATTTACAACCCCAAACTACCCTTTATTCATATGGGATGAAATAGATGGTGGATCAAAATTAGTAATTCTAATGTCTTATAATCACTTCTAAAGTATGAACTTGTTATTGAAAAGTGTGAGGGAGATATTTGATAAATAAAGTTTTCATTTCACCCCTTTTTAGGGTTGAATCTTCCCTAATATAAAGTTTTAAAAAAAAGTGCTATTATTTTTGAATGTACTATAAGCTGTAGCATTTACGGTACATAATTTTGGATCACCCTGTATTTAGAGCCCTCTACCAGTAACAATATACACTCCACTAAACACCAACAAATAAAAAAAACATTTTCGATGTCAAAATTATATTGAGAAATCATAAATAAATATAAACACATTTTTTAAGTAAATTGATTTATTCTGGAAAAAATAGATCTGAAATGGTATTAATTTTGTTTAATGATCATAATTGACTGGCCTAATAAGAAATTAGCTTTTATATATTTTTTAGCGTGCTTGTAACGTCAGCCCGGATTTCTTTTATAAACTTTGATCTCTAAAAAATTATTTTCCACAAAAACACGGATGTAAATATTATACTTGACAAGAAAAATCTTATTACAGCCGGAGCGCCTTGTCTTTATAAATAAATTAAGATAAATTTCTACTTAAATGTAAGAAAAAAGACCTGCAATAAATATACTTATTATAAAATACAACGTATTTCATATATATGCAATCTAGGAACAGCGTGAAATTGTTTTTTAACAATTGTTGACAATTATAAGTTTTTATAGAACTGTATAACCTAATTAAATTCACTGTTAGAATAATAAGTAAGGTAAGTAAATTCCAACATAGAAATTACTGCCTATCGTTTAAACACAATGTCCTCACTTGGCTTTATTGGTTATCTTAAAATAGAATATTCACTGAAATACCATAACTATAAATAGTTGCAAATTATTCTTGTTGAGTAAAAATCTTTTAGCTTTTTTATTTTATTATCATTTTAGATTTACACCAATTATTTAGTTTTTAATCGGTGGCAACTTGTAAGATAAAAATATGGCTTTGAATTAATAGTTTTGTAACTTCTTCAGTTATACTATCTGCTTTCCTTCAACTTTCCGATGGATACTTCACTACTGAGAGTATTTACCCCTCCATATAATAATAATAATAATAATAATAATAATAATAATAATAAAAATAATAAGGCATTGCCCTTTCACACATTATTTGTATGAACTTATGTTCTTATTTATCACTATTTTTATGTTTGTTCCGGATTCAACCAAACTATTGAGATTTTTTTATTGCACTACACTTTTTAATTTTAAGAATATTATATTTTTTACCTGCTATTTTTCCGGCCTTTGTCAGGATTTATCCTATCTAATCAATTTATCTATCATAAGTGGATTTTTACATTTGAAATTAAATTCTTCTAACTTTACGTAGTTTCCTATATTCTCGGTTAAGGTTGAATTTTTGACTCTGTCTTTAAAGAATTTGCAACTGATTTTCTTAGCGTCTTCAATAATACTTTCAAATTGAAGTTCTTCCATAAGCTGGTTATTACTTATTTCTCTTCTATTTTTTCCCAATATCGGTCTGTAGCAGGAATTCTCTATTGATTGCAGTTTTTTATATTTGTAGGGTTGGATTACTGCCTCTGCAGCTCTAATTTTTCTTATCACTTTTTTAATTTGTTCCTTAACTGGCAAATTTTAATATTTGTTTAGGTTTTTTATCATTCGAAACTATAATAAATTGTGTTTTTTCTGGATTGGTCTTGACTTTCTATGTTTCGTAATAATTTCTAATTTCTTCCAAATGTCTTTCTACCTTAATTCTTACACTATCTTTCCTAACAGATGTTCCTATTATCGCACAATCGTCAGCAAATAAAGCTATCTCAGTGTCTTTACCTCTGGGGATGTCAGTAGTGAATATATTGAAAAGTATTGGAAAGACTATGCTTCCTTGGGGAAGCCTTTCCTTCATCTCGAATTTTGTTGTTGTTGTGTTTTCATATGTAATTTGGAAAGTTCTATTTGTCAAGTAGCTATTCGTTATTTTAATTAAATACTTAGATATTTTCTCTCTCCATATGGTATCGTATGCTTTCTCAAGATCTAAAACTGCAATCGCTGTTTTTTTTTTAAATTCAAGTTTAACATACATCTGTTTACCACTCTAGCTAGCTGCAACTCTGTATTTACTTTCCTCCTAAATCCAAACTGTTTTTCTTTAATAATTTTCTTTTTATCTAAATAATAATTTATTTTTTTTAATATGACTTTTTCCAATCCTTTAGAAATAATATTTAATAACGAAATTGGTCTATAATTTTGGGAGTATTTATGATCTTTTTCCGGTTTTGGTTATTAATTATTCCATTTTTCCATTTGTTTAGAAAGTATCTAATTTTTAACGCAGCCATGTAAATATAATAGATCTGGACTAAGGTATTCTGAGGTAAATTTCTCAATAGTTGAATTTTAAATCGATCTTCCCCTGGAGCTTTATTATTTTTTATATTCTTAAATATACTTTTAATTTCCCATGATGTTGTAGAGTATATCTCATCGTTGTTCAGACTTTCTATTATTGCTTCATATTCTAAATCGTTTCCATATACGACTAACTCTAATTTAAATGATTGCTAATTCTTCAACGAGTGGAGTTATTTATTTATTTATTTATTTAGCGTATGGCGTTTAGACATAACATATTCATAATCATAGATCATAAAATAGAATAATAGTGCAATAGAATAACATTTGAGATTACAATTATTACAATCATTTATATAAGCTATTGATTCTGGGGTCGCCATCAGGAAGTTTTCGGGTGTCTCTCCATAACCTGTTCTAGGGCAGTTTTCTATAATATGTTTCACGGTTTGGTTTTCACCACATTGACAGAACGGCGTCGGCGTTTTTCCCTATTTATGCAGGAAGTCGGCACATCTGCCATGTTGGGTCCTGATTCTGTTCAGTATTGATCAGGTTTCACGTCGAATCTCGGTGGCTTTTGGGTAATACATGGTATTTGGTTATTTTGCTTGTTTGTCCATTCTTGCTGCCAGGCATTAATCATCTGTGGCCGTAATTGCTGTTTTGAGGGGTGACTTTGTGGATCAAAAGCGGTTGTGGTTGGCGTCTTCAGTGGCCTCTTGTATTGGTAGGTTTTGGTTACTCAAAATCTTACGGTATTCTCTCGTAAGGGCACTTTTGCGGCGTAGGTTTGGAGGTGGTAATGACTCAGTATAAGAAGCCATACCGTAGAAGTCGATTTGATAACTCCTGCGATCAACCTCATTGTGTTATTGAGTTGAGCATGAACTCTATTAACGCAAGGAAAGTTAAGCCACACTGGCGTACTGCAATCAGCAGTAGAGAAAACGAGACTCAGTGCTGTTGAGCGTAGAGTGGTAGCTGACGTTCCCCATGTTATTCCACAGAGCTTTTGTATAATATTGTTTCTTGTTTTTATTTTTTCTGTTGTTTTCGTTATGTGCTCTTTGAATGAGAGAATTCTATCCAGTGTTATTACTAGGTATTTTGGTGTTTTGTTGTGTTCTCAAATTGTATTCTAAGCTCCCTTTTGGCGAATTTATTGTTGAGGTAGAAACAAGTTACCTCTGTTTTGCTGGCGTTTGGTTGGAGGCGGTATTTTCTGAAATATATTCCCAAATTCTCCAGGTCGGTTGTCAGGACCTCCTCTGATTTTTCAAACGAGCAGCTTCTTGTTGCTAGTATCCTGTTATCAGCGTAGCCGTGCTTTTTGGACCTTGTCTCACTTAGGCCTGTCTCCAATGTATAGGCTAAAAAGGAGCGAAGCAAGAACCGATCCTTGTGGAACCGTTCTTGAGTTTTCTTGGTGAACTAACATCTGACCCCATGATTACTTGAAACGTTCTGTCGTTTAGCATATCGTTTAGCAGGCGAGCTGTTGGTTTGCATGAGATTACGCGAAGGAACTTATAAATCATATCCTCTCATCAGACAGTGTCGTAAGCGGCTGATAAGTCAATGAGTTTTCTTTGAAATCCTGCTTCAATATAAATTGTAAGCGAGAGAACTTGATCAGCGCAGCTTCGTTCTGGTGTGATACCTGCCTGGAGTTAATCCTCTTGGAAAGAAATCTAATTTCCAAGCACCAGTTTGGTTCCATAGGTATCTTGAAAGCAAATTTAAGATATCAGGCTATAATTTGGCAATGACTATAAGAATAGACTTCTATACAAATTTTTCATTTATATCTAATCCATTGGAAATTTTTATGAAAAAGTTCAGACAAAATTATTTCTCTATAAAAAAAATGTTTAATTGAAATTTTAAAATATTTACTTTTAATCTTTTTTGACTCTATAAAAACGTTTATGAAGCATGTACCAGAAACATTCTCTACATGACGACCAAAGCTTAAAAGTTACAATTAGACTCACTAGACCGTGTCGTTCTTCCTCTATAAAATTTAACTCGTTGTCCTCGAGCAAATCATTAAAACTAATTTTATGAGGGTTGAGTGGACCAGACTTTTCCTTTATTTGCAGCTTTAAAACAAACAACTGGTGGGTGTAATCCGAAGGAGTAGCTCAGAACATATCCACTCGTTACATCCTCAACTTAAAATCGACCCCGGACAAACCCTTCGAGTTATAAAACCAAAAAGGGCCGTAAAAAACGGACTTATTTCACATCTCCTTCTATAGGATACACTATGTTTACACAGAGATAACGTCAAAGCGGTATCTCTCCGAAAGTATATTTGATTCGTTGACTAAATTATTCGGTCTGAAATTCCAGTCCTAAAATATGGACAATTCATTAAAAATCTTCATAAAAGCGTATAATATTTGGTGAATTATAGACGTTCACTAGTGGTGAATATTTAGTCGTGATAATAAGCGTTTTCCACTGGCGGATTTTTAGTTCGCAGGATAAACTAGCAGTTATTTTCTAAGATAACTTATGTAAACAATATACAAGAAACTAATTATAAACTGTTTTTAATCTTTCGTTATATTTTAATATTGAATCTATATATTAGCTGACAGTGAAAAAAATAATTTGTATAAAAGGTTTAGGGCTCAACTTTATGCAAGAATTATGCAGAATATTTCAAATATTTGTAATTTGTTATTTTTATTACCATCTTTTTAAACTACAAATCCCTGTAGATTTTTAGGTTCTCCTTGAAAAGCTAATTTTTTATAACATAAGTAAGATTGGTTTAAGTTAGTGTTAAAATGATTTCTTTTAGCTTTAAGATATTACTTTTACATGACCTTAGAAATATAGAAATATTGTTTAATTATGAACTGTTCTCATACAGACGAAGTTAAATTTCCAAAATATGCGACATTAAATTATCGTCGCTGTCCTAACTATTCATTTTAAGTTATATATTTATTATGTAACAATTTTTTTAATGAACAAGAAACCTATTTCTATTTCTATTTGTGTAACAATTTTTTTAGATATAATTTTAAAGCGTATATTATGTAGAATAATATAGAGAAGTTGCGTTAAAAAAAAAGAGGTGTAATAACTTAAACACGTGGTAAGATTCTCGTATAAAATTTAAAAAATAGAGTAACACCATTAACCGTCTTATACCAAATACATTTTTTATAATAACTAAAAAGGCGATCAGAATATATTTATGCACCGTGAATTGTGAATAATTAAAAACTTAATTGAAACCGTTGTAAAACTAAAGAATTAAGAGCTAAATCTCTCAAAGACTTTGTGAAGCAATATTAAATTAGTTTTAAAAATGAAGGTTAGAAGAATAACTAAAACTTGTGGAAAACCAACCAGCTGCAATCAATTCCTGAGTTTTATTTCAAATGCCTTTATTACACACCCATTCTCAGAGATTTGATCCTGTTCAAAAATATGTTGTAGTATTACTAGTACACCGAATCGTTCCTAAATAGTTTCACTAAAGTATTTGTCCTTTTTACGCATGAAAAACTGTTTCGTTTCTTACCCCTTCCGAATCTTACAAACTTCCGATGATATTTCCTCTTCCGTGATTCCATTCAGCTATTCATTGTTAATAGTTTAAGACTTAGTATTTTTATACACCTCTTGCTAAGTAAGATTGAAAAAATGATTTGTACTTTTTTAAGTGAATATTTTTTACAATTAAGTCAAACAGTTTCGGCAGGGCTCATTAGTCCATCGCAATACCTTTCTAATGATGTGCTACACGTGGTATATCTCCTATTTAAAATTAAGGTGTTGGAGATGTGGAAGAGAGGGAGTTGACATAAGATAGATGTCTGTATCCTGGAAAAGTGTCCCTTTGGAACAAAAATCGATGTGTCTCAGCATTTTCTCTAAATCTAATGAATACTGCCAAATATTAAGGTGGATTGTGTGTGAGTGGCACACTCTGTATAGTTTTAAATTTAGAAAAACGAGAATAAGTGGTGGACATCTCAGTGCTAAATGTTTATAATGAGTACTTAATATTCGTATATTTATTGTTGTTTATTCTGACTGTTTCAATGAATGTTGGAGAGTACGCCAGAGTAAAACTTTTGTAATTGTTTAGGTTCAAAAAATTTTTTTGGTCCATACACGCGTTTCCTAAAAAAGGAATTCATATTTTAATAGGTTATGTAAATGTAGTAATATCAGTTACGACTTGTATTTACTTTAAATAGATAAAATTCTTTTGAATATTTTCGTTTTAAATGTATTTCTTTCGTACGAATAGTTGTTAAAAAGTGTGTGTAAACGTGGTGTCTCTCTTTGAATTCCCATAACTGTTGGGATTTTCCCATTTCCCATGATTTTCCGGAAGGCTATATCACATACGCACATGGAGTATGATGACCACATTGCTCTGTCAGACGACTAACGGCGTTTTTGAAGGGCATCTGCTGACCAGTCTATAATTTGACCCCTTAATGCACTGCCGGGTCCCTTAAAAGGGACAAATCCAAGTTGATAGCCTGGAAAAGTAGAATTTCAGGATACAAGGAGAACCATGTTTATTTCAAATTTAAAATGAAATCAAACATGTGAACTACGAATATTGTTATTAAAATGATGATTTTAGAGAAAGTATTTTTTTTATGTTTATCATATTTAATCCAATGAAACTCAAAATCGTACTACAACAAATTTTATTGAAAATCCAAAGTAGGCCTACTTTTAACTGATTGTTTTTGTTTCTATTGTAACGTTGTTATTATTTCTAACATTTCAAACCTGATGACGACTTTTGTGAGAAGTCGAAACTAGTAGTCGTTTAAAAAACTTTGGATTTTCAATAAAATTTGTTGTGGTACGATTTTGAGTTTCATTGAATTATTCCACTTTACCACAAAGGAGCAACATGGAGAACCTTTTGTATCTTTATAATTTTTATGGCAAAATATATTCAAGCTCATTAGGTAATTAGATGATACGAAGTCTCCGGTTAAGTACCATTGAGCCTAGTTAGTACTTGTATATGTGACAGTCCAAATAGTGTCGTGGGTTATTTTAGTTATTACGCATTGCATGAATGGGTGCGAAGTATATTGAGAATGTTCTGTCTTTTGAAAAAAATGTTAATGACAGATAACCTAAAGCTCTCTATTTTGGGTTGGGTTTGATAATATAAACTAAACCATTTATGTACCTAACAAAACCTTAGCCAACAACACTATGCTAAAAAATTGTGTTCATAATATGTATGAAAATATATTAGCAAAAAGTTAAAAATTATTCTAAAATACTTGTCTTCTGACCGACTGTAATCGATGACCTTTTATGAAACGTAAAGTATACAAATTTTAAAGTAGTAGAAACAAAATGATAACTCGCAGATCGTAAAACATACATTTTATACAACGAAGATACAAAAGGGTCACTTTAAGATCCCTCTTGAGAAAGACATAAAAACGGAGTGTCAGATGTAAAATACCATTCTAAATACCACATTTTATCATGAATCTCTATAAACTTTTATAGGTCATAATATATTTGTGATAACCATTTCAAATAGTAGGTTCTATCTTTTATGAAAAAAATTGTGCTATAATATTTACAACGATAATCGCTTTTTGTAGTTTTTTATTTCATTCAACAATAATAATCGTCAGCATCATCACAAAAATATAAGGTGATTGGCATAAAGTCCAATAACTTCAATATGCAATTTAATTAGTATAATTTTATGCAGCTTAATAATTCACATTATAAAATTAGTTGCAAATGAACAGGATGTTCCATAACATGGTGGTACATTAAAAATATGTTTTTTTATTAAAATAATATTTATTTGGTTTTAAATTTATATTACTTTTTCTGTTCTATTAACAAAAATACCAAGTTGTATTGGTTTTTACAAAGTATTTCAAAAGTTTTGTAAATGGAGTTTACAGTTTACGATTATTAAAAAACGTTTTTATACTTATGGATTTTAGGAATGAAATTTATAACAACGCCATTTTGGTAATAAAAGTAAATTATACAGAGTGGACCAAAAGTCTGGAAACGGCCAATTATCTCGTAAATTGCTAGTCCGAATTCTACAAAATTTGGGATAAGCCTATTTTGGGATACGGAGATTCCAGATTTGACATTTGCAATGTTGCTAGATTTGCCGTTTCTCTGTTATTATTAGTCACTTTGATTTTTTAAATATATCAGCCTGTATATTCAGTCATTTTTGGAATCTTCTCTTCAATACGAGTTCAACCATATCTAACACTTATGATTTTATGTAGAAATAGGACTAGCAATTTACGAGATAATTGGCCGTTTCTAGACTTTTGTTCCACTCCTATATAATAGGTGATTCAAAGGGTCAGTACACGAATACAATATTTTTCCATTTTTTTTCAATGGACCATTTAATTTATATTATCATTGTTCAGTAGTATTTTTATACTTTCATTGTTGTTAGCTATTCACTATACTTAAATTTAACAATGTTATAGCTATTAAACCTTTTTTGATATTAAAATTTATCAGTAACCATTAATAGTGTAGTAATATTCATACATTTTTTACCATAATTAAATATTTTTTTATCGATTTACAGTGACTTAAAGTCATTATACAGTAGTACTTTAGTCCTAGTTAGTCCGTGGCTTTGGTGGCTATCTCTGAAGATAGTTGAGGACATCGGGTTAGTAAATAGTGATTTATTTTTGCACAGCACAAAGTAAATTTAACGCAATATACAAAATAAGAAAATCTCTAAATCGACATCGATCAAATATGTTTTCTGGCAGTGACGTATCACTACAGGACCATATTACAAATTTTCTACATCCTGCTCGAAGGCAGTAGATCATACTTTTAGTGTATCGGTCGTTTCAATCGGTTCCATTATTATTTATTCATTACTTCACAGGCTCTTATTTTGTTATTTCTCCCCTGAATGTTTTAATAACTCTAACAAGTTTACAGATTAACATCTCGTTCTATTATAATAACTAATAATAACCTCTTTGACAATTTCATTATGAGCTGATCTCAATTGTTGTAAATAATTTCTTAGTTCGTAAATAGTGCTTTATTTTTGCAGAATACAAGATAAATTTAACGTAATACAAAAAACAAAAAAGTCCTTAATTTATGTTGACTTGGATCAAAATCGTTATTTTCTACACTATCTGGGTCTCCTTTTTCACATTTTTCCTCCTGTACTCTCCTCCATTAACTTCTTCGGTATTCTTGTATTTGTTATTCTTATTGTATGTCCTATCTATCGTATTCTTTCTTTACAATTTGCTCTTTATATGTTTCTTCTTTCCATTATACTTTGTATCTGTTTCCTTTCGTACATCTTCCTTAGCATTTTCCAAATGTTACGATGGTCTTGTAGAGCCTGCGTTTAAGTTTTCTCGACACATTCTTACTTTTCATTATTTTTCTTAGCACTTGTATGAAGTGATTTCTGGCTGCTATTCTCTTCTGTATTTCGGTTCTTTAGTCCAGTTTTCCTAAGAATCCTATGCATAGATACATAAATCGTTCTTATATATTTTTTTTCCTGGTTGTTATTTTCAGTTTGACTTGTAACCCAAATTCCTCCTCCTTCTCTTACTTCTTGCTATTATAACTAAATCGTCATCATGAAGTCATTAGTTTTTTTAAAAACATGATCACAACTTTTAAAATATTCTGTATTACAACTTGGCATTTTTATAACGAGGACAGAAAAAAAAATAAACTCTGCAGATCAAAGGATTTTCCATTTGATCTAGCTCGACGTTATTTTCGAAAGTTATTTTAAAATGTATACTTTGAAGCTACCTACAAAGTTGTAAACTCTTATTTTTTTGGTATTTAAAAAGATATAGGAAATACTGGACTTTATCAATATTAATCAGCCATCACGTATATTAATAATCCACAACTATCTAATTTATGTAATCATTATACTTCGAAAGCAGAATAGTCATTATTATTTGTTTATTTTTTCCAGTAATTTGGATACTGGATTTTATAATTTATGCATTTATATATGTTATGAAAAAGTTATAATTCATGTTTATCTATAATTCCACCCCTTATACTCTACATCAAAGTATTCATTTTATCACCCCGAATCACCCCAAAATTGATACCAAAACTTATAATTCCAACCACAAACTGATTGTATCAATTTAGTGCACCGAAATTTCACGGTTCAGTCGCAAACAGTGCCTTCTTACCCCATGTAGAAGGGTAATATCCCTCCATAATGTAATAAAAGCATTCTTGGGGTGTTACAGAATTAAGTATTTATGTAATCAAACATTCGGGATTCGTTTCAGACCGGCTAGCTGATAGTACTCGTCAAGAATTTCAATTTAGCTGCCCGGAGCCTTAGATCGGATTTTTTCGTATTGGTTTCCATGAAAATTCCGGAAATATTTTTGGTGAGCAAGACGGATCGCGTTATTAATTTCTCAAACATTTTTTTCTTTGAACTGAAAATTTTAAAATACATTGTTTACTTATAAGGAAGTTTGATTTTTAAAATTAAAGGTTATGGCATACTTTAGAAGCGAGGAAACAAAATTTTATCGATGTATTATATAGAGTTGCAACTCCAAAAATACTTCAAAATATATGCCATAACCATAATGATTGTTTCTATTTTAAAGTAAAAAATAATGTAGGTTATTTTAAAAAAATACGAAACCCCAAATTGGTAACTTGAAAAAAATCTGATATTAAAGAGTTAAATTGCACTGATTATAATGCTATCTATATTGGCCAGACCTTTAGAAATTTTGTAATGAGATATAGTGAACACTTAGATCTTATAGATTAAAACAACCAAATAAGTCACATTACGCAAAACATCTCATTGACATTCAACACAAACCTACACGTAATAAGACAATTGAAACAACAATCCTTCATATAAATAACAATAAGCAAAGAAAATATTTTTTAGAAGAATATGAAATAAAAAAACATCATCATATTCAATATACATTATTGAATGAACAATTAAATCCGGGAATTTCAATTATTTTGGATTACATTATAGACCGATTATAGAATATAGTTTATCTGTTACATTTATATGCCATAACGTTTCGAACAAAATTTCTACTAATGTATGGACGTGTTATAAATATATAACTATAATCAAGCTGAACATTTGTTGTTTTAGAGCGGTAAGGTAAAGGTTTTGTCTTTAAAGGATGTGAAAATTCGCCTTGGCTTACAAATTAATTCAGAGCTCACTAGTACTTTAGTTTAGGGAAAAGTTACTGTAATGAAGCAATGAGACAATTATCTCATTAGGAGTCAACAGCATCATTCTTTCCAGCTAAAATCATTTGCCTCCTACAAACACACTAACTATAAACATGTCTCCTTTTTCCGATTTTATTTCATGAAACAAAGCAAGAAACGAATACGATTTCAACAAAACTGATTTGGCAACATAGCTTTTCCACTAAAATACTGCACAGGCCCGGTTCTAATAGAATAGGTAGAATAGGTTTTTTTTTTGGCGCGTATGAATAAATAGAGTATGATATATATTTGCCATAGGTTAAATTTATGGGGAAGTGGTGAAAATTATTTAAACAGAAAATTTCTAAAAATGGATCAATGATCACACACGTTAATGGTAATAAAATTTTAAAAGATTCAACAAATATTTGCAGAAAAAATCATAGTAAGTTTTTATTTTATTTATATAGTAAAATATTTTCAAGAAAACTCATTCGTGTATACGACAAACGTCTATTGTGATTTTTATCATTCTCGGTGCAAGTATGCTCCACTATTACTTAAGTCTGACTCAAGTCGTTTACAAACGGTTTCTAATATTTGAAATTTCGTTTTATTCCAAAGCGGTTGAAATTAGAAAAAAAGTAGCATTAAAACTTATAATTTAAAAAATCTCTATGAAAGGGGGACATATTCCTTTTTTTTGTTTTGATAGTTAAAATATTTTTATAAAAAGGAATACATCGCCCCCTTTGGTGTAAAAATCTGCATCTCTTAGGTTTTGAACCATTTCATTATCTCAATCCATTTTCGAAATGTTTGGAATTTACGACATGATGCTCGTTGGCTCTTAAGTGGAACTAACATAAATTGCTTAAGTGTATTATCAAAAAAAAAAATGAGTACTACTTTATTGGTATTAAAGTAATGATAATGGCATATTATTTACCTGTTGAAAATAAACAGACCAAGTGCTTTAAACAATCCCCAATTAAATAAATCACGCAAATGTTTCCTTAACTCTAAATGAGGATCCCAAAAAGGCTACTCCCACTAAAAATTCAAGGCAATCGTTTTTTCCAAGTGGGAGAAATTGCATACTTATGGGAAATAGGCACCTAACCTTTAATCAACTTGACAGGGAAATTAGTTTTCCTGTTGAAGATTCCCTTGATTTTTTTCGTGCCAAAACTGTTCGTAGACTACATTAAAGAGCCACTGCTATGACTCCGCGAGTCCCATGAAAAGACTCCTTAAAACCCCCCGAGAAAGACTGTTTGAGAATCGACAACAGACTCACTTTTTTTAGATTTTTCTGCTCTGTTTTCGTCTTGAAATTGTTCCCTCTGTTCTTTATAGTTTATTCTGCAATTTTACGAACATTTTGTATACAGCATGGGTTGAATTAAATTTACACTTGAGTTCTATATTTTTGTTTAAATTTGACCTTAATTTCTTTTAAACTCATTATATTTTTGTTATTCTTGAACAACAAGTGTCAATAAAGTTTTACATTTGTTATTTTAAGAAATATGTTTATAATTAAATTTCAGTTTCTAACCTTTTATATTTGTCGTGCACAGGCCGTTATTTTTTGACTTCAATAAATATAGATACGTATGATCATCAGTTTGAGCTTTTAAATGCCTAATTACTATGTAACTAAACATAATTACATAATATATTAAGCTTTAAAATGTCATTACTTAAAATATTTTGGGTCATATTTAACATTCAAAGACTGTATAAAGCATTATAATGGCTTTAAAATGACACTTACTTGACCCCTTGTAGTATAAAAATATTTTAGGGTGAATAGTATCTTCGTTAGGGGTTGAAGTTACCTCAATTATTGATAAAAGGTCTGTTTCGGTTTCGTCTGACCATCCTATACTGTTGATTTCCGCCTTTTCAATAATTTAAATTTCAATCTTTTGTATACAATCTTCTCTTCATAACACTCTTTATTCCTTCCTTTATTGTACTCTAAAAAAATTAGTGAATTTCTTTTAGTGATAATTTATTGCATGTAAATTTTTTATTTTATTTTTATCTAAAACTACCTTGATTGCTATGTAAAAATATCTTCAAAAATTACAAATTGTAACACTTGTGTGGATTTCACAACTTTATTTACAGAAAAAATTGACTAAAAATATAAACTAACATGAATAACAGTGACACTACTTCCATAGTTTTAAACTTTTACCAGAATATTCTTGACGTACTTCCGATTGTTCGGGAAACTGTGATAGCTGAAAGCAGTTAGGTAATGTAATGTTTCTGAAATGTCACATTTTATTTATATTCACAAATTATCGATAATCATAGAAATTTTGCAAACTTATCTTTGACCTCTAATCTTAGTACGTTGGTAGGGAGTAAATAAATCTGATACTCTCACAGGTCGACGATAGTTTGTGTTGGCTCATTACGTTAACAGAGGTTGTAGCTTTAAGTTTGAGTCTGTTAATCTGTGCTTGACTGGATCATTATTTGGTCAAATCAATCTTTGACTATAAACTGGAGTGCCGTAATAATAGCGAAATATAGACCAGTATAAAGAGGAACCAGAAAACGGGCTATTGATATAATATTCAATATTATTATAATTATAGTATATTGTAGGATGGATGGTATAGGGATAATAATTAGTTATGAAATTGTAAATTATACGAATTATTGGCATTGAAGAAATTTTACATTAAATTCTGATCTATAGTATACACATCTTGAAGAATATGAATCTGATCTTTTAAGGTTGCCATTAGATTAGAAAAACTATGCAGTAGCTTTCTGTCCCATTCCACTGCGACTTGCAGATCTAGTATAGTCTTCTATATATTCAAAGTTGATATTTAGCTATATCTTTCCGAATAACCTCCACAGGCTTAATGGCTTTGGTTTTTTTATCTGAATGGATCAGGTACATTAACTTGGTCATTCAACTGACTAAATACATGAAAGCCTTATTTTTGTTCCTTTTGAGAAGTCTGTTTTTTGCTAAGCCTGTCTTGCTCATGTGTTTTCTTTGCTTAACTTGTTCTTTTAGCCATTTTCCGTCTTAGTCTTAGAATGTTTGTTATCAGTTTGACTGATATACTTTTAAGTTTAGCTTGACTGTGTCTGGTTTCTTGCACCAGCATACTTCCTGGTTAGCTATTGTCTGATGGATCTGATCCTTGCTTTGCTAGTTCATGGCTTCTGATTGCCTCTAGGTAGTTTTTTCTAACTATCTAGTACGTTTAGAGCATTGTGATACCCCAAAAAAGTTTTGATGTCGTTTACCATAAATTTCTGGTACAGATTAGGACACTTTTTAGCTCTAGGTATAGATGATAATTATTCGTGCATTGCCTTTTCTACTGCCTAAAAGATAATGACCTAAATTTCTCATTCTGTTTTGGAGCTGCCTCGTGTCATATTCAACTTCCCTGTTTTCTAAATGTATCCAAAGCTTACAGATAATACGTTTCTACTGTACTATATGATCTGCTATACGAATAATTCAGGTTACGTGGCGATTAGTGATTAAAGCCTTATACCGTTGAATAATAGGATAGTAACTAGCCATTTACTAGTCATGGAAGCTCAAGCTTTACATTGTATTATCGAATTGTGTGGTCAGAAAATCTAATGACCTCATTAAAAATGTTCCTATATTATTTATTTTTCTATTATAACATAACGTATGTGTAATTATATTATACAGTGTTTTTATTTCAAAACCAGACAGTCGAAATAACTTTTGAATTAAATTTCAGAAAAATAAAAAGTATCTCAAATTTTATACCAAGGGAAAAGTTTAAAAATGTTGTTCACTTATTTCCAAGTTTCACCTCTTCAGCACGCCCTAACCTCTATTGAAAAAGTCAAATGCCAACCCCTACCTTGTGATACATCAAATTAAAGCCTAATAAAAATGCTGCCCAACCATATAAGCAAAAATCTATTTTGACAATTTATTTATCTATTATTAGAAAATTGATACACTGATTACTCAGTCATTAGAAAGACAAGTTGATAAACAGGGAAATATGGTGCTAGATAAACGGAATATATACCTTTAGCAGGATGGAGATATACCAGTAAAACAATGACTAAACGAACGATTTCCAACGCATTTGATTGGTTGAAGGGGTTTTATTGAATGGCCGGTAAGATCGCAATATCTAACGCCACTTGACTTTTTTCTGTGAGGTGTTTAGAAACCCTTCCCGAAGATATTAAAGAACTAAGATCTGGGATAACTGAAGAATGTAAAAGCATTTAATGTGTTTTTTATTTTTCTTAAATATACATCGAATCAAAAGTTATTTTGACTAGCTGGTTTTGAGATAAAAGCAATGTATATTATTATTGTATAGTTTAAGAATTCCGTATACAAGGTAATTTTCTTAAAAACTGGTAAACAGTTTCTAAAATTGGCCACATAATTTTTAAATTTTAGACATGTCGGTTTTTTACTAACAGGCAGACCCTTTCTAATGTATATTGCGTTGGACCATAATAGTAGATTCTGTAACAAGGTTAGAATGAGAAAAATTCTGTACGAGTGGAGCCACGAGTATCGAATTTTGTTATTCTAACCGAGTAACAAACTATATTTTCTCCACGACCATAAATTTACTCGATTTTTCACTCAATATTTTATTTGAATTAAAATTTGTTATTATGACGCCATCATTTACATTTGACATTGATAGTTTTGACATCCATGTCTATCGATATTGTCTGAAAATGGATTATTACAACGCCGCCATTTGAATCTGAGCATCTGACATTGACAGTTTTGACATCCACAGCTGCCGATATTGTATAGAACAAATACGGAATATTCATTCCATCACTTGTTATGGAATAAAAATACATGCAAAACTACTTTCTCCACGACCATTGGTGGGTGTGCTAAATCCAAAATAATTTTTAGTAATATAATGTAAACATTCTCACTCTTGGGAGAGAATATTATTCCGAAACACTTGGTTCTTATGTGTTTTGCATGTATTTTCATTCCATAACAAGTGGTGGAATGATAATTTGTAACTGTTATAAACAATATCGATAGCCATGCATGTCAAAACTGTCAATGGCAGATGTAAATGGCGGCGCTGTAATTCCAAATTTTAATTTAAATAAAATAATGAGTGAAAATGGACTAAATTTATGGTCGTGGAGAAAATATAGTCTGTTACTTGGTTAGAACAACAATATTCGGGACATGTGGTTCTTCACGCTCGCCAGTGCTCGCGTTCGGAAACTCGTATCGATTTTTTTTCATTCTATATGGTACAGTATGAAAAGTTCCTTTTTACTCAACCTGTATGTATTCTCTATCTTAGAAGATTTCCTTGGTATTCTAGAGGTAACATTTTGTCTCGCCGCAATATTTTACCAAACGATAAATTTAAAACGATTAAACGACATTTACACGACATATATTTTTATTAAGAGTGTGAGATGTTACCACGTATAGATTTTCGAATAAATGTTTAAAGTGAATTTTTGTGTAAAATAATGATGTAAGAAAAAAAAATATTAGAATAATTTGTTACAAATGACACGCATTGTTTTCGTGGACAATCTGTATATTTGCCACCCAATTAACCACAATAAGATAATTGATTGATTTATTAAAAATGTAAAATAAGTCGTAAATATATTTATTGCGAGATTTTCGGGTTTTTAGAAACATAAAATTTTTAACATACCAGAAAATACTAAAAGTATTTTCATCATTTTCTGAACAATAAGAGTCTTCGTCTCACTAAAAAATTCAACTGGTACGTTACACGTACTCTGAAATACGTCACTCAGCTGTCAACTTTCAACAATATTCCCGATTTACATACTATTTATATTCATGTTACCCTTCCAAGGAAAGTGAAAGCAAAAAGCCGAAAATAGCAGAACACTGTCGAAAAAAAATTCTTGACGTCTGGAATTTCTAGGTTCTAGAACTACACTTTATTGGAAATGTACAAAAAAGGATACAGGGGATCAAGGGCGTACTTTTACAATTGTTTTGGGAATAAAATGAAATGATTCTCCTTTGGTATAAAAAAGTTAGAATTTTAGTCTTTATAATGTATATTATTTCAATAAAATATTAAAATGTAAAATTTTTGCAGATTCAAATTGCTAATTGCCAGTATTCACAAATGCTTAGAATTCTGTACTTGTACCAAAATCGCGGTAGAGCATGTAAAAAATTCTGGCAGAAAGTAAACTCTCACCGCTGGCACATTTTGGCAATCGTAATCAAACAAATACACATCACGTATACATGACATATCCCTTGGATATTCCAGTTTTTTATCATATAACACGTGCCAGTAGAATCTACAAATACTAAAAATGCTTAGAATCTGGTTTTGCAGCTGCAAATATCTAACTTTTTTGAAGCGCTTACCTGGTTTTAATCATAAAATAGTTGAAGAAGTTATTACTATTAATAAATAATAGCAACTATGATTATTTTTTTGCAAATTAAGTGAATTTTTTAAAATCTATGTACCTATTGTAATTTAGTACTGTACGTTTATAGGATATGTCGATTTACATATATTAAATATATTTATTAAAATTCTCTTATATATCGAATTGAACTTCAGTCCAAATAGATTTATTTTATTGTAAGATGACAAGAAAAATGTGAAAATCGGTAAAAACTGATTTCAAAAGTATGGTAAAATTAGAAAATGATTGTAAGCTAATAAATTGTCAGTGTAAAAACAACATATTTTGTTTATAATTATTAGGTAAAGTTTAAATTTCACTATTTAATTAAAAAAGAATTGTAAAGTACTGAATTCATTGCAGATATAAAAATATTGCTGCTAAACTTTTAGCAATTAGCCATAACTTTTGTATAATAATATAGTAATACTTAAAAAAATTGAATTAAAAAATTTTACTTTCAAAAATTTCTTGTTAATAATTCAAATAAAAAAAACAAGCAAATAAAAAGGTTAAAAAGACCTTTAAAATAAGGTGTAACTTTACCCTATGTGCTATTTGAAATTTCCATTTTATAAGAGTCTCGATCCCGTTCAAAAATAAAAGGGAGGGTGAACTAAATTTAAGATCGCACGGTCTATACTATGCCAAAATTTACACTCAAAAATGTGGAAAAAGAAAGCCAATAGTTATTATTATAACAGAATAATAAATTTTAAATAAAATAAAAAATTAAGTGTATTAGGGGGAATTCATTTGTATTAGAAATAAACGTTAATTAAAATGCATTTGTAGATTGCAAACTAATTTTAATAGACGAAGAATAAAAAACAAAAGTCTTCTGGGCTAAATACATTTTTAGTATTTTTTCTTTTCTAAAACCCTCCACATAAGTCGCAGCAGTATAATTTTATGTAATTTTAACGTCACTTCTATTCAAAAATGCTTTTCTAATATTTTTTAATATGAAAGTGAAAAAATAATGATGAAATAAAAAAAAATGTTTAAAAATAATAAAAAATTTCTCGATAAAAATACATGAATATTAAAAAACATTGTACTGCAGCGCTATGATGAGTTTTCTAAAGAACTTTCCGGCCTCATGTGCATAAACATGCAGATGAATTCATAAAGCAATTTTGAATAATTGTATACTTGCCCCCTGGTGAAAGTTTATTTCATTTTTTTACATGTTAGCATAATAACCGCAACAGCCAGTCTTTTTATTTGTAAATTGCTAATAATTAATTTGAAATTTTAATGTTCTTTTAATTAATTTTATTATCTTTTTCTTTTATAATTCCTTTTTATTTTCTTGAAAAATTTGTTTACTGCGGTTTACTACTGCAACATTTATTAATTTGGTTTAAGCGGTTATATTGATTTTACAGTGTGTGATATTATGAAAAAAAAACATATAATTAGGCAAATTTTGTAAAAAAAGCCGTCATATTTCAAATATCGTTTTTGAAAAAATAAACATGCATAGTATAGTATTTATACAGGATATTCACAAATAGGAAAGAATGTTTTAAATAAAAGTTATAGATAGAGTCAAGCTTCACATTTTAAAATTATTTCGTAATATACAGGGTCAGAGCCATATCAAAGTTATGTTTTTTTAATGGAATACCCCATATATTTTTACATTTTTATAAACCTTTTTCCGAGCTAATTTCAACGATGTATTACACTTTATTACACTTTATGTAGAATAAAGGATCTACAGCTACCTGAAAATCATATATTACTTTTATTTAATACATTATTTCCTATTTCTCAAAATAACGGAGATATCAAACTTCGGAGTATAAATTGATCATCCTGTATTCTTGAATAGTCAAAATTATTTATTTCAGGAAATGATTAAAAAGAAAATAATTATTTATAAATTTAATTATTATTTTAAATAATAAAATATTTTTTTTCTAAATCAATACAAATGGTGTTTTAAGATTTGGCTCCAATCAAGACTAAATTTCAAATCAATTAAAGCTTGTTATTTATACCATTTCCAATTACAATTGGCTCAAATACAAGTGAATGCTTTTTCTATAGATATATGTCTTCAAATATGATTCGTTTTTATTTTTTATTATATTTTGTTATTAATGTAAATTTACGAATTTGATTTCTATAGTATAATATCATGAGATGTTTTATTTTTTATCGCTATTATATTCATATTTTGCTGGAATTATATAGGTATATTAAAACTGCTTTATGTTGAATTCATATAAGTATAAAATAACTGTAATTATTGTACAAGGATTATTTATAGTAAATTTTTGAGGATTTTGGATTTTTGTTTAGCTCCAGTTGCATTAGTATAAAACTATAGAATTTAGGGGAACTTGTATTTGAGAAAATCGAATTAAAATAAAATAAAATAAAGAAATTTATTAAAAGAAATAAATATATATTCAGAATAAAAACAACTCAACTTATTTTAAAAAACGGAAACAAACAGTTGATAATAATAAGATATCAGGTAAGATTTTATCCTGATCTTTAATCAACATACCATGAATAATTAAATACTTATTTATGTACGTATGATCCACTTATAAGTGAGTAAAATATTTAAATTTATAGCATTTAGTTTTGACGTACTTAACAAAGAATTGTTAATGATAGTTCTAATTAAGTAAATCAGTATCGTGTCTTTAATAAATTTAAAATTAACAATTATTTGTGGAATTGTACATGCTTGCAACAAAAGTAATAAAACAAAACTAGTACAGAGTTCCTTTCTCTGATGTAATGAGTGACAAATCGGTTTTCCAATGAAACGATTCACTTACGAAGTACTGGTAATGGTTGAAGCTGAGTAAAGAAGACTTGTTCTCGCTGACAATTCCAAAAATTTTAATATATTTTCCAAATAGGGTTAAAATATCATTTAACGAAATATAAAAGTTGATAAGTAACTTCATTAACATTTGAATGAAATTAGTTGAACTTGTTAACCATGGCTATTTCCTGGTTATTTAACAAAAAACGGTACTTACGATCAGCTCTAAAACATATCATTTTTGATTTAGGTTGTACAATTTTCAAGTTTTCTAACACGGACAATTTTTGAATCACCGAGAATAATTGGATTTTCTTCATATAGAAGTAATTACAAATTAATGGTATTGTCAATGTTATAACCTACTGCACCAGATTCCCTGAAAAACATTTCAATATCTGCTAGAAACAGGGAGAATAAATTTGGGTTAAGAGGAACATCTTGTAAGATACCCTGATTTATTTCGTAGAGTTTGGAAAAGCCGCGGTTTATTTTAACCCGAAATTTAGTCTTACTTTAAAAACATTTTATGAAATTTATTATTTTTCATGTCTTCGAAATTGAGGCATTTTGTTACACTTACCACAAGTAGACGGGGGCACAATAACCAAAAATATTTGTACTAGTCAGCTTTCATAAATCGGTTTCTTCACAAAACACTTAAAAGATAAAACTTTGTGTTTGCAAAACCTGTCAAAGATAAAACGTTGATATTGTTATCATAGCATGTATTAAATATAATCATTCTGTTGCCAAAAAATGAAGTTCACGAAATTATTCCTCATAGGTGTATCATTTCTAATGTCACTGAGTATACTTAACGTAAGGTTAGAGTTTGTATGGTATAGTTCCTAGAATCATATTTACTATTATAATGTTGTAGTATTGTAATTTTATATATGTTTGTATGTTTCTGTAAAATCCACAAGCCAGTTTATTTTGCAAAAATTATAATATAATTTTGAACGCTAATTGTGAGATTACTATGAAAATTATGTGCCCAAATAGCAAATATATTAAACAATAAAAAAGCTGATGATTTTGCTAAAAGAGCTCAATTCTTTATATGTTGGACCAGAATCAATTCTTGAATGTATAAAAAATGGATTCAAGAGACCAATCATCTCTATTTCCTAACTGATTATTTTCATTTTAAAGATGACTTGGGTACTATAAAAACTACAACGCTGATTCTTAGGAGATACTGATATAAAAGAGAAGAGATATTTGGAGACCAAAAGGTTCTCTGGAAAGTATTAATTTTTGAAGACTTATACCGCCTTATAGAGCATTCGTGTATGTTCAATAACGCTGGAGAAGCGAATAGGAAGCAAGCTGCAGATTTTTCAAACGACTCCAAAAAAACATGGTATGAAGAATTAAAAACTTCCAGAAATAAGACCAAATTTTTAATTATGAAAGTGAAACGAGTCATAATTTAGTCTGACAAATATTAAATGGTGCCTCTACGTTGGTGTATAGTTTATACTTTTCACTGTCCTCGTTTGTAATTAATCGAATACATGCACATGCACAAATCAAAAAGTTTCGTAATCATTTGTCCATGCAATTTTAATTGCTAGCGATCTATTAAAAAGTTAGCTTAATGTGCACTAGTGCATGTACTCTCATTACCAGTTGAATGGTGAATTTGTAACTCCAATTCGAAATTTCGTGTGTTTTCAGCGACAGTGTCACAATTGTTACAAAACTCGTTAAACGCATCCAGTTTTAAACTTTAATTGCAAGATAAAAATAAATTAAAAAAAGAGAAAATACACAAAACTCATCTTGGTTTATTAATTATACATAAAATTTAATTCGTGTTGATTTAAATAGCAGATCAAATTTTGTAATTACTTAAGAAGCTCACGGGATCCATTCTCCTCTGTTATTCTCCAATTTCAAATTAAAACGGCAAAGCATCTTTAGTAAGAGTTGAAGTATCTTGTATGTAAGCGAATCTAAAAGATAAAGCACGCTTTCGTCTCTTGGAAGGGCATTCGAATACCCGTTTTATAATTATGTAAATTTTAGTACAAGAATTGTTCAGGAATCTTCGGAAGGCGACACACGTTAAAATTAAACCTAAATGCATGTCGCGATTGTAAAATCAAATTGCCTACTTATTTTTACCATATCTACACAATGACAATGACTTGTACGTGATTATCTTTTGAAATGGATTTAGCTCGGTATTGTATAGCCTAAATTGGTACCAAATTTTTAGTAAGAATACGGCTATTAAGGCTGTTAGATAACATAAAATTAGTAGATAAGGATGTTTAGATAGAATCTGGAAAAGAATTTGTTTGTAAGTAAATGTTAGCGATAAACTATGAAGGTATATTTGTTAACGCAGAAAATAGATACAGATTGCTCCTAGGACGTAGAGAATCTGATATTATTTAAAAAATAATAATAGTAATAAAAAGAATCACAATTCAAATTTAGAAATTAATATTAAAAAAATATATAATGTTAACATCTTTATTTTTAATTATGCAAAGATTTAACTTAAGCTAGTCTTACTAAAACCTAGACATAATAACGAAACTAAAATCTTTCTTTAATTTATAAATAATAAGATATTTGAATTAACTGCAACCGCTATTTATTTATAATTATAAGGCAGACACTATCGGACACTAATTACGACTTTAATCAGTTTTTTTTTCAGAAAATGTTTACTAGTAGACTCTTCATTAATTTGCAAACATTTTTTGGAGGTAAAGAAAATAGAATGAAGTAGTCATTGGTTTTAATAAGGTTTAATATCTTCTCGGATCAATATTTTACGAAAAATTAAAACATCTGCGGTATTTTAAAATCACAATCTTCATATTATCTGTAAAAGATTCATCATGTATGTTAATTTTATAATTTTTTAACATGAACCATTTTTATAAATTCTTAACTCTAGTGCACTGGTAGTGCATAATTACATGCAAATATCATGCCTACTTATTAATAATAAAAACACCACTGCCAGGACATGACAGGAACATGTGCCTGTAAAGCGATTTACCGGGTTTCGAATAATACCTAAGAAAACGCATTTAAACTAACGGAAACTATTAAACTTCAATGTTGTGAAGTTTCATATTTTTGTGGATTTAAACTTTCCAAAGAAGGCAACTCACGACCTTTAGGTAAACCTGCACTAACCTAAATTATCCTGCTCGCGCTATATATATGTATATCTCCGTTTTTATGCCTTTATTAAAAATAGGTGTAATTGCTTTCATTGTCACCAACCCCATCCATACCATAAGTTTTTTTTGTATGCATCCAGGACGCAGGGATTAAAAAATAAGTTATCCTTAAGGAAGGGACTCATTATTTACAACTATTACCTTCTTGCTTGCTTACTAGGTAACCTGCTTGTAATAAGATCCAACCCAGAGCCTAGTAAGATTAGACAGTTTTCTGTCTTTCTATACCTGGGACTCAAAAGCAATTTGTTGACAACCTATACCCATAGTCTGAAAACATTATAGTTATAGAGCCACAGGAATGAATAATTCAGTATATACACTTCCATTGATTTAGTTCTTCATTTTACTAATAACCCCTATCTACTTATCTATTTGGCAGACCTTTTAGTGCTAGTTCCCCTTCAACTTAGCGGGCGGCCCTGTCGGACTATAAACAAAATATATGCATATATTAGTTCTTGTTTATGAATGATCGGTACCGATTGGGTAACTTACCTTTACATATATTCATACAATTATAGAATTGGGCATGAATCGTTTGACTTTAGCTCGTGCTCCCTGACAATAAATATTAACTCCGGAATACCTACTCGGTTTTGTTACTCCACTAACTATAGTTAAACCAGTTTTTCCAAAATAACAATACGTTGAATTTCAACATGTAGAAAAAATATGTCAATGAAATATCAAACAACAAAAATATTATCTTGGTCACCTCCGTACAAATTCACATATTTCTTTATTCAAACTGTATCTAAGATTTTAAAAAATCAGATCACTGAAGACTCAAGGCAGTCAGTCCATTAATCGTTAAAAATCGCCGGACCCAGCTGGTTCGCTCGATAAGGTCACAATTTTGTCGTTTCTGTACCAGATGACATTTCAACCGCAAGCGTTACTTCAGCAGATGGCGCTGGAGAAGGATCGTAGTTGGGCAATGCACGAGTTGCAATAACTGAGCAGTCTCAGTCGGAAATTTAATATAACGTGAAACACGGGATGCGTTACTGTTAGGTTAGTGGAAACATTCACATGAGCAGAAGGACAATGAACATAACATGGAGAAAATTGAATCGGCAAATCGCCAGCTTGGACTTGGGATAGTATTACAGGCAATCTGCCGAATGGATTGTGTTTAATGTAATCTATTCAGTATTAATGTTAGGATTAGTACATGCTTCCTAAATCAATCATTAAGGAATTTACTAACATCTAACGGCCAAAAAGTTGAAGTATTAAATTCCGGTAAATATCGTCAGAGAAATATTCGTCTTATTAAATGAAAATAATAATTCAATAATAAAATACCTAAAGTATGAGCTGTTTAATATAAAATCCGGACACCTTCCTCTGGGAACTTGGAGACTGGATGACTTTCATATCGCAATGCAGTCGGTTCGTGACCACATTTCCACATTTCATGTTGAGGTCTAAGGGCCGAAAGCACTCGGTGACATTTTAATTTTTCGGTATTACGTGATAATGGAAGTTACGGCAAAAGCTGCAGCCAATATCAATAACTCCAGGAGAAATTGAAATACCGACTCTATAATTTTTATTTTATCGATAAGGGAGGTAACTGATTATGCTTGTACGCGAAATTCACAGAAAAGAGAAATGTAAGGGAAATATCTATTTCCGCCAATAATCAGCTTAGCTTATTAAATTTGGGCTACCTATATTGAAATTATGTTTAATTAGATATATACTTATCATAAAAAAACTGTGGTAGTAAGTGCAGAAGCTAAGAGGGAACTTATTGTTGAAAAATTATTCTTAATATTTATGAAGTTGAAAACTTTCAATACTTACAAGAGTTAGTAGAAAAGGATATAAATAACACCTAACAGAGGTTTGGCATCTCACGAACAAAGTAATAAAGTGATTCCATTTGTATTATGTCTTATGTGTTAAGTTAATTTATAGTGCAAAGTCACATAAGACATTATTTAAAATTAAATTTAGGTTATTAAAATTAAAATTAAGTATACAAACATAAAAAATAAAAATAAATATTAATAAAAAATTATTAACTCTTGAAATATTTTATATATATTTTAATCTTATTATTATTTCCGCATTAGGGCGTGATGATGATTGCAATAAATCGAAACTAGTTCCCAATTATATGTAGAGAACACCTAAATAAAATTGTAGTAAGAGTTTGGAGCAATTTTCATTGAATTTTAATAAAATAAAACACATACCTTTTATGTTTAATAATAATAAAAAATAAAATACATATCTTTTAAGTTTAATAATAGTATTACTTATGAATTTGGTGGCTTACATATACAAAAGTTAATTCTTAAAATTATTCTTAAAAAAATTATGCGGTGGTTATAATATAAATGAGCAAGTTAAATTATGTAGGAATGTTAAGTGATTTTTAAAAAACAAACTTTTATTTGGAAAAATGAATTTCTAGATATACTTCTACACAGTACAAAAGCAATCTAGAGACTGGCTTTATTAGATTAAAATAAAACTACATTGGCAATGGCTATTGATAAACAATGACAATGGCTATTGATAAACAAAGATAAGCTATAATATGCAAGCTTGCGTAATACAATAATTTTTATATTAAAACATATATATTGCAAAGATATAACTAGCAATAGGTATGAGATTAATGCAAATTAAATAATAATTTTTAATTTCTATACAACATTTTTACCAATCATTATCTTGTTGTAAAATTTTAAATATAATGTTCTTCTTTTCCTAAAAAACATCAACGTAAAATCAGGAATTCATGGCATAAAATTTCATAACTTTTTTAAAAATGGATATAAATCAGGAATTTCATTTTAAAAAAGTATGGCAATATAAACTACAATCAGTAGTTTCTTCGCAGTAAAATGTAATATAAAATTCTTCATAATTTACTGGTCTAATTCGATTTACATCAATTACTATTTTCAACCTGTGCATCCAGTGACTGATTTACAGTTCCAAAGAGCACGACCAAAACCATGTCTCATCGTTTTATGGCCAAACCCCAATAAAATCGTTAGATTAAATGATTCTGAACTAGACTAGGTGAGCAGTAACGGTCAAAAATGACAAAGTCTCACGGGGGCCCATTTCAGCTATGAAAAAAATAGGCTATCTATTATTACAATACATGTGTTATTTAAAAGGTACATATATATATTAACATTTTATTACGAAAATATTTGTTTTTAGACATTTTTTGCCGATCTCTCTTATATCAACTCGATCCAATTTTTTTAATACTGTTTGGATTACCAAAATTCTGTTTTCAAACGTATCACTTATAATTTTAAAAACAAAAAAAATCAGGAATCGGTTAGTGCTCCTGTGTTGCGTATTTTTGTTATTTGGAGAGGGATCTTAATGACGAAAATAATGATGAGTTCGAATGTGATTAAATACGTTTGCATTCACTCACTTTAAATAAAATTTGTTTTTTAAACTTCATCTTAGATTCATTTAGTGCAATTTATTTAAATATGATTTCAACTTCAATATGACGGTTTAGAGAAAGTTTTTATTAATCTCAGAATTCGCGTCTTACAACTTCTTCGTTATTTTATAAAGTACACTTTCATACACCTTAATATGATTTTTTAATATTTTTTGAGTATAGAATTTTTAATACAAAAACCGATGGATGTACATGATATTTCTATTGGGTCATACTACTACTACTTACTGAAAATATTCTGAAATAAACTAACGAATCGAACTTAGTCAAAACCTAACGAACCCTTACGAGCATTTATGCGCATGCACAGATTACGAAAAAATATAAACATGATTATTTGTTTACATTTAATAACTATTTCAATAATAGTGGCTGCTGAACATAGGTATTTTGTAAGCCTTAAGGACAAACTATTGCATATTGGTTATTGACCAATCCATACTTTACTTAAAATAACTCTAGAAATATGTACGCCCATCAAACCTGTATTAAAGTCAATATGAACTGTTGGTCACACTGATTGTGATGTGCCACTGCAAAATTTTTTATATTGCCGTTAATTAATCGTGTTATTTAACAGTTACGCACTTTTCTGTTACTATATATTTTGTATTTGAACTGCCTGCTTAAATATTAAATATTAAATATTCTAACAACAAATTTAGTGTAATTATATATCAAAAGATCCCAAAATGTTAATTTACACTAATAATATTTATCTACCCGCACATAACGTTAATTGATTCTCACATATGGCGAAATGGCGTCATTTCAGGCTGACAGCTATTCTGGATTATACATGTTATATGCATATTTGATATTCATATCTCAGTTCTAAATAATATCACTACATAAAGGGCACTATGTAATTCATCTACTGTGATTAAAAAAACACAGCAATAAAACTCATTTAAGTAGGATAATACAACACTTGACTTAATCAAAAATTATTTTTTTATTTCTGGTTTGTTTGTATTAAACAGCACAACAAAAATGTATCCTAGCAACAGAATAAAGGAGGTTATTTATTTTTTAACCAATCAACCATTGAGTGGCAGTAGTATTTTTATATATTATTCAGTAAGGCATAATATTTGCACTGCCAGTGCAGTACAGTTAAGGATTTATAAACATAGTTCATGTTAAAAAATTAAAACTTTTAACACAAACGGTTGCCTGTGTTTTCATTACGCTACGAGCGTCTGAAAAATGTGTTTTCGATTTCTTACATATTGAAAATGCGGTCATGTCAGATGTAACGCAGAAAATTCTGAAAACATTATTTTATGGTTTAGGATAATCGAATTTATCGCTTTCATACGGTTTTCGCCGTAGGTCAAAAATATTGGTCGTAGGTCCTTGTACTACTTGACATAAGAGGGAAATTGTGGACTTTTATTTTCTTCATTATTTTTTAGTATATCTACTACTTTCGTCAGTCTATTCTGATTAAAAAGTTTCTTTTATTAATCAGATTTTATAAAAAAACTGAAAGTAAAATATAAAAAGTTTTTTCATAAAAAGAACAATCAACAAAGAAAAAATTATTAATTAACTGGATGATTTTGTTATTAACTGCCATTCTTTAATTTAAACAAATATTTTTTAAAGTTGGATTTAATATTGGGTTGATTTTTTCCCTAATTTTTACTTTGAAATAATACTATATGTTTTTTTTTATTATCAGACAAATTAAAGTCAGAATATGAGAAAACATGTTATTGGAGAATATATTCCAAATATCAAACACCTGTAAGTCTTTGAGTGATTGCCACAAGTTGTGTACATTCTTCTGCACTTAATACCTGCTCAATACATCACTGAGTCTCCCCCAAAAGCAACACTTTCAATCAAATTACATGTTTCAAAACATTTATTTGTTAGTCTGTACATCAAATTACGTCCATCTTGATTGAATACAAATAAATGGGGGTTTCCTTACAAAAGATTATATTGTTCTATTGATCGGTAGTTCACAAAAAGTTTTCTTGAGCTAAGTTTCGCCTTTCTGTCCTGTGGCGTGGAAGCATTTCTAAAACTTTTGGAAGCCGCTTTCCTTTTAAACCAGTTCTCTTAAGCCTCCTAAACATCATTAATCTATTTTGATTCTTTTCAAATGCTTCTTGCAGATATTCACTAAACTCAGATGTTGTTGCAGCACGATTTCTTAGATCAGTAATCTGCAGGAAATGGTCTTCTCGTGCACTTGTTCCTCTCGATCAGCTTGGACAGATTGTCTAATGAATCCGGCAGGTTCTTTATGTTGCTTGAGAATATAAAAAATTGTGAATTGGTGCCTAAGGGTCCCGTTTTTCCATTTATTTTATGTTTGTTGACTCCTACTTCATACAAGACAACGATTTGAGCCAGTAGCAACTCGCTGTAATTAGAGTTTGATTCCATTTCATAGATCAGTTTTAAATAAACAAAACTAAAAATTAAAATTTGCTGTATTTTTTCATGAGTGTAGTATTGATTTATATTACAATGTTCAGTATTCATTCAAATTAAATAACTAATCGCTTTCGAACTTTCTTTCCAATCGGTATTAATACTGTTTTATGATCTTATACTCTATGATAACATATACGCTGTTACAAAATGCATCTAAAAGAGTTATAATTCATAATATTTCGCTTAGTATAATAAACGTCACTAAACTTTCAATGGCCAATAAAACTCTCCATGCATAGATAACCCCTACTTACTTTTTTAAATACGCTCCACCCTATGCAGGAAATGATTTAGTATTAAAAATAAAGAGCGAGTCTACCTAAATAGTAGTTGGAGAGGCACTAAAGACTCAACCCCTATTATTGGCCATATTCAGTATCCCATTATCTTCTAAATAAACCATTATTTTACCAGCCAAATTCCAATGGCGTCGTAAACCGGCTTCATTTTTATTGACTGTTAAGAACGAAATACGCCCCTTTCAATCTAATTGTTTTTATATTGGATTACACCTATTTGTAATTTATCCATATTTTGCATACGTAAGGGCTTTTAATAGACACTTGTCAATTTTAGTATATTGTTTATTAGCTTGTAATGGCCCTTTATTATTGATTATGTGCCCATGGCACTGGTTTTAAATAACCATTGTTTGGTAACGTTACACAATTTGGGTCCATTGAATAGTTAAATACGTCCCCAAGGGCCAAGATTGTCGTTTGTTTTCCCTTGGCAAAATGTCACCGGCGTTGAGGTTGTCAATGGACATAGACGTATACATTGTACATGCAGCCTAAGTTGTCTTTGGATCCCATTATTTACTATTGTACCAAGTAATAATAGACAATTTACCAGGATGTCAGCTATTGGCATTTCAATAGGATCTGATATTTGATAGTGTTTATGTACAGCGTGTATGTATCTCACTTACTTACTTGCTTTAGATTTGCTTTAAATTTCTTTTCAAGGGTTAAAAAAATATTATATAGACAAATTATTGAAGTAAAGTTAAAATAATGAATTCAAAATTTCGCTTACTCATCAATTTTAAGAGAGAAATTATTACTCTCAGTCAGGAAAGTGACATGTAGTCGCTGACTGGGTGTTAATGGAATGATTTGTAGTTACCAGGTCCGTAAATATGAACCGGAATTTGCCCACAGATAGCTCTAGTTATTAATGCAGTTACCGTCTAACTGTGTCATCGGCACCATTTCCTTGTTGATATCTGACAAAGATATTCAACTGACAATAATACAAGCTTCTACAATACAACCTCATAGTTTGTAATAGCGTTGAACATGCCGAATTTGTGCGTGGAAACTACGATTTACGGTCAGCATTGATATATATTATAATTTGAAGAAAATCGCCGCAGAATCGAATCGAATGTCTGTAAAAGCTTACGGTCAATATACTTTTGGAAAATCGTAGTGTATTGAGTGGTTTAAAAAATTCAAAAGTAGAGATTTTGACATGAGAAACGAAGGGCGTGGAAAACCACTGAAAAGCATTATTGGATGCGAATGAGGCTCAAACGCAACAACAACTCGTGAATCAGTTAAATGTGAGACGAGAAGCGGTTTCCATACGTTTGAAAGCAATGGAAATGGAAATTGAAAAATGGGTATCACATGTACTGAATCAAACTCGTAAGAAAAACCGAAAATTATTTACGAAATGGTGCTCGCCAGATAGAAAAGAAAGTCACTTCTTCATGGAATTGTGATAGGCAATATAAAGTGAATATATTTCAAGAATCTTAAGAGTGAAAGATCATGGGTAACTCCAAGCGAACCATCGACATCGACTTGGAGGTACAATCGTCATGGATGGAAGATAATGGCCTGTGTTGTGGTAGAATTAGAAGGGTGTGATCTACTATCAGCTGCTAAAACCTGGCGAAACTATTAACATCGAACGCTATTGACAAAAAATGATTGATTTGAATCAGGCTTTCCTTGATTCATAATAATGCACTGTCACACACAGTAAAATCGGTCAAGAAGACGATTGAGGTGTGTAGTTGGGGAATACTTTCATATATATCTTACTCACCAGATTTGGTTTGTTGAGTAGTACTTCACCTCGTTACAAAAATGGCTTGATGACTGGTTTGCCTCAAAATAGCTGCAGGTTTTTTGGCATACATAAATTGTTAGACAGTCGGCTAGTATGTATAAGTTCGAATAAAATAATTTTTTTCATTTTCATGATAAATATGTGTTTTTCTTGCTAATAATGAATTAATTTCATGTACCCGTCACAACACGTATAATGCATAATAAGGAATGCGCGCAATTATAGAAGCTCTAGAAATCCTTTATTTAACTAAAGCTTAAAGCTTATTCTTTATGCTCGAAATTGCTTTGCAACTCGCTTCAGATCATATATAAATACTAGAGTAAAATAAGAACGATTATTTGATCCCATTAGATAGCGGTTAGTAAAGAAGACTAACTTTAACCCTTTCGAAGCTTTTATAACCAGTAATCGAACCTGTTTATCTTATGCTACAAAACCTGACATATTTTTTATTAAGATAATTTGATTGATATATTTTTAAGTTGCGAACTTAGGTAATGATCTCTAATAATCAAAATATTAAAAACCTAATGGTATCATTGTCCCAATATTTAAATTTCCTCCTTTAAATATTTTTTTAAATTTGGCGCTAATTATTAAGAAATGTCAATTTACTTTGCTTCCATTCACGAAATGGAGCGTAATTTTGGACTAACTAAAATGTCGGTTCTAGCAGATGTTCTATGTATATGTTGATATTGGATTTACCGCTAAAATAACAACCTGTGACAAAATTAAATATAGATCATGTCGTTATTTACTGAGAATAGATAACAGTATCAGTAGTATGGTCTTCAACTTATGTACAACACTCTGATCGAAAATATATTACGAAAATTTGTAAAATTCCTTTGCTCCATAAAATAACTCATTGGCAAGATTTAACATGAATTATTTAAATATTACTCTGCAGTTATTTAGTCTACATAAAATCTCAAATAATATTAATGATTATCTTAGGCTTCTTAAATAAATATCTTTCAACATTCCTAATGTCAGAATCTGTTTTATTTTTCAACACCACGAACTAATTTTTATCTGAAAATTTCTATCTCTGAAAGGAGAGTAAAAAGACTGTTTTTTACATGATACCTAAGTGTTACTACTTATTTTTAAGGAACTTCTAGTTTCGTTAAATATAAAACATAAAACTATCATTAGAAACTGACACCATCAGCATGTCTTGAAATTTTACATTAGAAAAAATTATCAACTCAGTCAAAATATTGGGATACTTCAGGTGTCCTTGGTGGTGATGATATGTATCTTAATTATGGTCAAATGTTCGATGATATGGACTTAATTTTTGATAAATTACTTAAAATTAGAAAGGCAGTTAAATGACTGATCGCACTCTTACTAGTTCTATTTTTATGTATAAAATGGTTTTCAAACAAACACATTTTATTTTCTCCTCCTGAGATTTTTTCCATGTGTTTATGTGAGGTCCATTAAATAAAAGAAATACGTGAAAATTCATATTATACAACGCCAAGAGTCCTTATGTTAGTTCCGAAGCTCATCATCTCATCCACCTACATTTTTTTTATGGGGTATTGCTGTGTTACTAATTTTAAATATTTTACTTTTTCCAAAAGTGTCACTTTTATGTGGTTTTCCAAATAATGTTTTTAACTTATTTGATGACTTATAAACTGAAATCTATTCGCATTTAAAATATGACGCACGTGAATGCTTAACTAGAACAAGACCGTATTATTTTCAAATAAAATACTCCAACAAATGGAAATCAATGATAACAACATGTACGTTATGCAATAAAACTGACGCTTGTTTAGTTAAAATCAAGAATAGCACAAAAGTTTACACTGAAAAATATTTACAATTTTGGAAAATTGTCAAAACTGTATGCAGCTAACTAACCGAATACCTCCCTGGTAGGACATTTTATCTCCCGTTTGCTCGTCCAATAGAGTTGCCAGCATTTGCAATCACAAGGCTACCATGCGCTTAACACGCGCTCAGTGAAATTGAATAGAATTTAATCTTAAATCTATGTTGTTGAAAACTTTCGGATGTCCTCGTCAATAATGTGGATTATATGGAACTGAAATATATTTGTAAAAAAAATTTAATTTTTTATTAATAACTATACGTATCGAATAAAGAACCGTAATAAGTAATTAAATATGTGATAACCAACTTTATATTACCAACAATGGCAAACTGTCATATAGAAATTCATAATGGATTAAGAGAGAGAGGAGATAATTAATTTATTAGTTGTCAATCTTGACTTTAACAATTTACGAGGAAACTCTTTAAGAAATATATTCTTTATAGTTATCTGCTGGATGAAATATAGCAAGCACTCTTGCATGGTCTTTTGAAACGCAGTACACAAACTTTGTTTGTGTGTGTTTCTATTCTGTTTATATGTTTTGAAACAAGTAAACAATCTCTGGTCCTGATAATCAATCGTCAAGCACCATATATGATTATGGATTATAGTTAAACGCGCTCGGTAGACGTCAGTTCATGTCCGTCCAGAATTCACGGTAATTAACCGAACATAAATCAGGATATACCCTTTGATAAACTATCGCATATCTCTGGCGTTTGGTGTTTAACTATTGAATGAAGGTGACCTCTAACTTACCATTCGGGATGAGATCGTGACCTGAAATTTCTGATTAAGATTTACGTTGCGTGAATTTCCATAATACACCTATCAATCGTATAAAAGCTGTATTACATGCGTCAATAAGTTGATGAAATCTTCGGTCAACAGACCGAGTGATCGGGGATGGAATTCTCGAATCTTGAATGGCGGTTTCAGTAAGCAATCGACATCTTAACTCTTGTTAGATAACTTGTGCACATAAAAGGGCATTGCTTTCGTCAAATCTACAGGGCGAGGCATCAAAAACGAATTACTATGGATATTTAAAAGCGTATTTGGAATACAAAAAAACCAAAAAACAGGTCGATTTTCGTTCCAATACTTTATAAACCTTTATAATTTACTCTAACAGAGTGGTTTCTGTAAAAGTAGCGTAAAAATAGAAATCTTATAATCCTTATATATTTTGAGAAATCTAAAATCTCAGAAAAAGAACTTAGATTTATCTGAAGTTACAAGTTTCAAGTATAGTAGATTTTTCGAAAAATATACTTATCATTTTGAAACCTAAGTAACAGATGTTGAATCCCATTAGAATGATTTATTGATTATTGAAATGTAAACCATAGCAAAAATTAGTTTTATGATTGTAATAAGGCATGGGGATGTCTAAAACCCGGATAGGAAATGGCAGAGTTGTTTTGTGGGGTTTTTCTTTATAAAAAATTTTCCCATCCGGTAATTGTAAGCCCAATATAACCTTTACAGCAAGGAAAATTGCTCAGATTTGTAAAGCGGCGATAATTCGTAACTAATCCGAAAAAAAGTCTTAAAAATAAAAGACTTACGTCACGACCAATGAGAACTTTGCTTCTGAGGTTCGAAATCGAAGAAAAATATATTTCTGAGATCAATTGATGCAACACCCTCGTCTCGAATGGTACTATCTTTGCATAATTATCATTATATCCATGTTCGGTTCAATCACAAAATAAAATGACGCCATTTATCTTGGCCAGACCTTTAGAAATTTTAACATAAGGTACTGTGAACACTTACGAACTTATAGATTAAAACAACCAGATAAGTCACATATTTTACAAAATACCTCATTGACACTAAACACACACCTACACTTAACACCATATTTGAAACAATAGTGGAAATACTTCAAATAAGAGCTTTTTGGAAGAATATGAAATATAGAAATAAGTAAAATGTCCTCAATATATAGCATTGAATGAAGAAATAATCCTGAAAAGTTTAATTATTTTAGATTACCTTTCGGAATAAATAATAATATATATATATATATATATATATATATATATATATATATATTAAAAACCAAAAATTTTTTTAGAAAGAAGAATATTATTGTGTATGCTGCTTGATTGTGGTTGGTTGAAATGTTTGTGATGTGAAGTTGTTTACACTTGTCAAAATATGTCAATCTGGCTTGTCTTCGAAAATGATACAGTATGTGATGAAATCGTGGTCAGACAATTTAAAAAAAAAAGATTTGTAATACGGTGGAAATTCAGATAAATACTCTTTATATTTATTATGGATAAGTTCGACAAAGTAAGGGTTGAAACAGCTAATTCGAATATAAGAAAGTTTCATCGTTTTTACCACCACAAAAAATTCACTAATAGAAAAACGAACATTTCATTGGACGGCCTTGACCAATATCAACTGAGAAATTTAATTTTAAATTATTATTTAACGAAGAAAACTATAGAGTCACTTTGAAAACTGATTCTTAATTTAGGATTCCGTTGGAAAAAAGTAAGATCCGATCGAAAAATCCCTAGTTGAACGTCACTCAATCCTCCAACTTAGGTTACAATCTTTAAGAAAAATGAAAACTTATAGGGAACATAATAGACACATAGTATATGTGGAAAAATGAACGAAAATTATACTCATTCCAGTCATACTTAACCAAAAGGTTGGAATGGTAACAGATCTTTAAAGTTTATGAAATTTACAAGTAAAGAATCTCGTCTTAAAATTATAAATGATAGTAGTGAAGAAGGATTTATTCCTAACGCATATTCACGATGGAAATTAAATTGCAAATCTGGCGATTACCAGGACGAGATGAATTTCAAAAAATATAAAAAATAGTTAAAAGGAAAACTCATACCCACTAATCATGTTTCTTATATTTTTAATAAAGTCATTTATAGTTGTGATGATTTGTAAATAATTTTTCAGTGGATCGATGGAAATCGTTTTGCGAAATATTGAAAAATTTGAAAAAGAATACATTGTTAGACAGAGTGAGTCATCATAGACGCGAAGGTCCATAACTCCAGTACTTTTTTTTTAAATGGAATATCCCGTATGTTTTTACATTTTTATAAACCTCTTGTTAAGCTGATTTCAACGATGTATATCTATTGTGTTTCATAAAGGATCTACAGCCACTTGAAAATCACATTTTTGTGAATTTAAATGTTTGTAGTAGCCAACTGCTCACATATCCCTATCCTAACTTTTCAAGTTCTATGCAATGGCATTAAAAATATTTGATAGAGAGTGATTAACAATCAGATGGGATTTCAAATTTTAAAAATTTTTACCTTTCCTAATATAATTTATTGAAATATTCACTTTTTTATTTGTGAATGTATCATTACTTACTTTTAGTTAATAACATGAAATGGTGTGGAATGTGTAAACAATGTTATATTAATGCTTTAATCGATGGTGACATCCTTATTTTTACAGTTAAAAATATTCATCCTTTCTTAACCTTCTCACCTGCAAATCTTATTTCTAAGTCACAATAACTAAGAGTAACCCCTAAAAGTGCAAAAAGTACACCAAAAAACCACGTAGCAAATTCATTTTCTCAGCAACTTTCACCGATAAACGTCTCGCTCAGCCATTATCTTCTGAACAAGACAAATAAGATTTATTAACTTAATATTTGCATCTGAACTACATTATTAACCTGTATCAAAGGTAGATTTTAATGTTGATAATAATTAAAATAGCAATAAACGAATTAATAACATTGTCGATTGTAGTAAAAAATGTGGAAGTGAACACAAAAGTGATAAATGTGTTTATTAACATTTTTCTGAGATTTGTCGCGTTTTGTACATAGAAGCTGTTTAGCATCACCTAATACTGTTAGTTTGTAATTTAATCTAACTATAAATTTAATTGTAAATAAAACATCACTAAATAAAAAAATCCTAGAGATTTTTTCTACTGCTTCCCTTTGCTAAGAAATTTTTCAACAAACCTTAGATTGGAAACCGTCTACTTGATTAAAGAAATTTTGGGAAACCCTAACTTTTTTCCAATCCCTATTTTTCTTTATATTAACGTAAATGCTATTTAGACAAATCCGATTTTAGTTTTTGTGGTTTTAGAATTGATATTTTCTCCAATTAAGGACATAGTGAATTAGTATTTATATTATTCCGAATTTTATTTATACAGAAGCCATCAACCCAATAAGTATAAATTTACGTTTAGATTGTCGTATATTTAATAAATCATTATTCATAAATCTATTATTCACACATTCCCGTTAGAGAAAGCAAGATAATAGTTACAATAAAATTAGTTATTTTAAATTTGTCATATAATGAATAACCATGGACATTACCTTCGTTAAACATTCAGATTTATATTGACAAAGTCAAATTCAGATAAACCCACTAATTTGATTTATTTTTAATAACGCTGCATTACACTGTTTTGATAACGATTTAAAATATTTATTTCATTTTATAAAATTTAAATTTTGCATTTTCAATTTTAGATGTGTGACATATCGGAATAGTGGTACATGGAATACGAAGTTATGGAATTCAAAATGACCCAATTATATAGACAGTGGCGTAGGTAATTGTCATCAATTATCATTCAGTTAAGTAAAATAAGTTTAGCAATTACCTATGTATATGGAGGTAAGCTGATTTTTACTAAAATAATAAGAAAAATCCAAGTAACGATAAAATTGTTTTTCTATCACTGGTGTTGTAAATTATTTAAATATAAAAATCACTGCGTTGGAGGAGACTATTAAAAAACACGACCTCATCATTTATTTCTTTCAGCATTCAAAAATCTTTGTTTATTTATATTATATAAAAAATACATTTCAAAATACTTTCGGGACATGCTCTAAATATATATATTTTGGAATAATATATATTCTAGTGTATGAATTAAAAGCAACCAATGTTGAAAATCTTTTAGTAGTAATTGATTTGCAACCACATTGATATGCTATTAGACTAATGCGTAATTTATCGAATTTATTTACATTAATTAAGTGTATAATAACCTAAATACAGAATTGATCAAAATAGGTTTTGTGCAGAATATCACCGAACGTTAATAATACTGTTTAATGTTAATAATTTTGCTTTTGACAAAATTTCATTGAGGTAGGTAGCATGTTAATTAATTACCTATAAAACAAAATTGAAGTCTCAAATTGAATCACCGAAATTTATAGTTCATAAAAAGTATTATACGAATGATTAACTAAAATAATGAAATTTGTTCTGTATGTCATTTATATCACATTTAGCATATTCTTTTTCAAAATATGTATAATAATTGGGAGCATTTTTAAAATAGATAACTACTAACAAAAATTAATTTGATGATATTTTCAGCTTCATAATTCAAATTTAGTAATTACTAATAGATATTTATATGCAGTCATATGTTAAATACTTTTTAAATATTTTATTGTTTACAAGCATGAAAAAAATATTTAAAAATTCCTATTTGAGCTTAACTGGATTATGTTATGTGCCTGTTGTTCCTTATTCGTAGTAGTGAACTAAATAAATATAACCTACTAATATATTTTTAGCTTAAGATTAAATAGTGATGTTCCTGATTTGAATAAATTTTTTTACTGCAAATGGATCGTTTGGGTCTTTAATTTATTCCTTTTATTTTATAATTAATTTTTCATTCGGCTCCTTCCTAACTTCACTCCTCGATCTCGCCTCACTACTTCCTTCACCTGATTCATCCTCTACTCTTATACGATTCTATGTTTGACTCCTTGCTTCGCTGAATACTTTTCCACGCACTTTTTCGCGAAAAACAATTTCTCCGCGTCGGAGAGTATAGTTTATAATTCAATATAATTAATAGCAGGTTCTTTAAAATCGTACGGATCCGCATAATTTTCAACCCCTATGCCCTTTTTAGTTGAATCTATTTTCATCAAGGAATATTTTGGTCAACCTACTGAACTGTATATTTCATGTAATACATCGAAATTAGTCAATTAGGTGTTTGCTTAGTGCATATGTATTTAATTTGAAATGGAAAACGGATTTTTTAACACTCAACATGGATTAAAATGGATATAGCCGCAGACAGAGGTCCGCAGTCATGTAAAACAAACATTTTGCCATTAAATCTAGTCTCCACTTTTATACGCTATTATAATATGAATTGTATTTTCTAAAGTTGGCGACTTAGCCTCCAGCGATGGAAACATTTACCATCTCTGCATCTCTTATTTTATGGGTTGTGGCCAGGGCAGACATGAGCTCGACAATGGCACTACTATTTACACAATATACATAAGTTTATAATAAAACAGGCAAAAAGCACAGAAAATACAAAAAAAAACATGGCATTAACATAATTAGAAAATTTCAAGGTAATTTGGACGAATAGTTGAAAGGATCACTTATTAAAAAAAATTATAAATAAAGATGAAGGAAAACCTATATTAGAAACATGTTATATAATAATCATTTAACTTTAAGTGTCAATCAAAGTAAATATCTTTAAAACGAAACGGACGATATTTATGAAATTTTACAAGTAAGTGCAATGGGGCAAAATGCAGATGTACGTTTTTTTGTTAATAATATACTTCTGGTTTAACTGGAAATACCCTCAACTTTTTTAATTTAAATGGGACACCCGGTATATTTTTGCAGATTTTTGAAGGATCTTGTTATTTCCAATTTGTACATATTGGGTTTAGTGTAAAAATCTGTAAAAACTAGGAATACAGCACTTTAATAAACCACTTTTAATTTTCTAGACGTTAGAGTAAAATACCATTTAGATAAACAAATTGATATTGCTTGTATTAATATGTAGTAAGAAATAAACGAGTACTATCTAGTAGGTAACTGTTGCCAAACTGTCAATCTGTAATTTACGGAAATAAATTGTACGATTAAGAATGGTTCATTTAAGTGAAAAAGATCGTATTGAAATATTAATGATGATCGATTATGGTGATCGATTAATAGAGTGGCCTGCTCGTTCTCCGGATCTAAGCCCATTAGATTTTTTCTTTGGGGTTATCTAAAGTCACGTATTTACGTTAAATGACCAACATGCTTGCAGGAATTGAGACAAAGAATTATTGCTAAATGTGAACTAATGCGTAGAAAAGTCTTGGAAAGAGTGACTCAAACAAATAAAAACAAATCATATTATTATTGTTAGATTAAGTTTACAACGGAAATGCAACAAATTATGAATCAAATTAAAGATATTTAACAAGTACCTAAAATAGACATAACCTAGAATTTGGACAAGTTTTCAAAAGTTAGTGCATATAAATCTTACATGCAACTTTATGTACCTGGAGAACTCTTTAGACGAAGAGAAAGGTGTTAGTACTCCAGAATGAACAATCGCTGTGTTATAATTATTAAGTATATGTATAGTTAGTTATAAGGGTTAATCGATCGTAATTTGTTGCAACCAATAATAGTTTTTCTTGCATGAACTCACCATGAGAAAAGTGTTGATAGTTGAATTAAAATTATTTTATTTTTATTCATTTTGGCGCTCTAGAATTTAATATAAAAATTTATTTTAAAAAAATTATTTTTTTTATTACGCCATACATTAATACTATTACAGTATATTGTAAATATGTTGCAGACATTGCTATTTATTGTATAATTTTTTCAATTTGTAGAAAACCGGACCTGTATATATAAATTTCCTAGCGGCTGGTGTACAACACTAGACGTTCCACTGCAATTCATAAAAGGACCTTATCCTTGGAAAGCAAATGAGTCCTTTCATGAAATAAACAGCCTGGCCTGGGGCTAGTGTACTAATCATTTCCGCTATGTACTGACAAAAAGCGTTGTATTTTACTTTCAGTAATTGTAAACGCAGAACGCAGTCAGCGGAACAATAGGCTTTTTTATTTAAAATTGCCTCAAAAAAATTTCCCCGTAAAACTGTTAATTACATAGAGTGCTCTAAATTATAATGTTCCGAAATGTCAGGAAACGTTTAGGTCAAAACCTGAAGTACTAATTAAATTTATAAAGTAAACTCTGTATTCACCTTGTATTTTGTAATCATCTTTTTGTTTGTGTGTTACATATTGCTTTATTGCTAATTATTTGACATATCATTCATTTCGTATCATTACCTTTAAATACTTTTGATTTCTTGTTAGTAAATCTGTTTTTTTTATGATTTTTTGTCGAATTTTTTGATGCAAAGTGTCAGGATAAGTTTTTTATACTTACTTTTCTTGACTATTGGACCGAATAAAACACGTTTCATTTCTTCACAAACTAAGCAAGTATATGAGTTAATTTTTTTTAAATACGTGACCAGTTAGTTCATTAGAGGAACGCTGCAGCAAGAGTTAATCACTTTTAGTATTGTTAAACATTCAACGTCCCCAATTGTTACCTCTGGTTTTTATCTTTCTATTTTTTTAATATATATTTTAACAGAATTAGGTTATGTTTATTTTCAGTTGTAGATAACAAGAGCAGGATGTACAGGATGTTCGAAACATTTGAAACTTATTGAATGATTACGTCCTAAGTTGTGCCCTGTAGCCACATTTTCCAGTGATCCATATTTGTAAAAATACTCAATTCAATTTTTGGGATGCTTCTCTAGACAAGTTAAGTGCGGAAAAATAAAAAGTAGATGAGTAGATTCAGTTGTTTCTGCTCTTTCGAATTATAAGAAGCAATTTAAAAAAATTCGATATACAGGGTATTGATTTTTGGAAAAACGAATTTTTAAATGTTTTGTCAAGCCGGCCTTGGAATTTCTTTTTGGTAATAATTTGATAGATGTTTCAAGTAGTGGTTATTATAGGTACCAAATATTAAAATAATATGAAGAATAATTTGGAAGTTACGAGCCCCGAAAGAAATAGGCCAAATGGATAAAACACCCTGTATCTCAGTTATGAAGAATGGAAGACCCATTAAATTAATTAATTAAATTAAAGTGACCTCCATCTACAGTTAAAGTTAGGCCTTTTTCCAATGAAACACCCTGTATTTCAATTTGTAAGATCATTTTGAATTTAGCTCATGGCAACCAAAGAAGCAGCTAAAATTTCCAAATTCATCTAATTATGCACTGTATCCCCATTTTTACCCCTTTCTTATAAAATCCTTAAGAGTTGGTGTTATAGCCCTGAATTATTTCCTGAATTATTGTCCATAATAAATTTACAGTTTTGCAGCAAGTAGATTAAGCAGACCATCTCATACTTTCTACATACACATTTATGTTGACTCAATCATATCTTCACCAGTTGAATACCCACAATTTAACATCTAGCTCTACGAATATAATATTTTTCACTGACCTTTTTTAATATTTCCTCGGTAATTGGCAACCCTTTAAAAACCGATAAATTAGTAAAGAAATACTCCATTTTTATTGGAGTTTTTCCGGAAACAACTTAATCCATAATGGGAAAAACGTGAGTCGCCTGTAACTCAATAATTCTCGAAAAAAACGCGACTTTGCATAATATATAACGGCCCTAAAGGTCAAAATAATTCATTGAAAAGCACTTTCAAAACTCGGGAAAGAATACTTTACGGCTTTTCGTTCTTTTTGAAAACTTTGTCGCTGAAAGTTCTACTTTATTATTTCGCCGATGATTTTTCTTTAAATAACTTCGGGGTTTTTAAGAGCCGAAGGGCCTTTTCATTATGTCATTTTTTTTCATTTTAGGTGCGAATTCAAAAGAGTTAGAAGCATTGTTAATTGATACATTACCGCCTTTTTATGAAATGTAATAATTTAAATAAAGTATTTTAATATCCAGGTTTATAATTTTAAAAGAAAAATTTTTGCTTCATAACGAGAAAGACTATTTTAACACGATTTTATATGTATGTGTATTTTTGTGAAAAAATAAAGGAAGGTCCGAAAGCATTTCTATCGATTTTTAAGGTTAATATTATCAATAATAATTTTAATATACATTTATATACTTTCTTAAACTTTTTTAATTTTTAATTAACAAAATTTTAATCTATTGACAATTTTCTTAAAAACATTATAAGAACATTTTCAATGATTTATAATTATGTAATATTAATCATATTTAATCTAATCAAAATTTAATGGAAATTGTTAATCAAACTTTGGTCACTATTTAGAAATATGTAAGAATTTGAAAATTTTTAATTAAATTAAAATTAATGTAATTCATTGTAAAAAGAATTAGGTTTGGTTATATCTAAAAAATGAAGTTAATTTCAATGTAGAAATAAATTATGATATCAAGATGTCAGTAAAGACATCATATATTAATTACAATAGTTCAATCTTTAGATACAACCAAAAATAGGTGAAATTCATATTGTTGTAATTTGTAATCAATTATTTATTTGAAGTTTAGATTATTGTGTCAAAAATAAAAAAGGAAAAAATTTAACAGAATGTGAGCTATGAATTTGAAAACAAAAAATGTGTTACTTAACCTAAAATTCAATTTTTCTTAAAAATTAATGATAATCACATCAAAATTTGTTAATATTACCTGATAGTGTGTAACTCAAGCATTCAGTTAATGTTGTTTATCATTAAAAAGATAGTTTTAAATATTCATAAGGTGTTATACCTAAAATAGGAAAATTATAAGAAATAAACTATAGTGTTAAAAATAAAAGCAAATAAACGTTATCTGTTGTGGATGGACTCCTCTAAAAAGGTGAAATTTAAATTATTTTGGATATTTGGACAATTAAAGTGTGAAAAGTTTATTTGGGTGAACGGCCGTGAAATAGTGGACATTTTGAATTGGAGTATTTGGACTTTTACTTCAAGCACAAGGAACTACAAGTGTTTACTATTAAGGATTAATTCTTTATGTTATTTACTTTTCGTTTGTGGTAATTGTTAACGATTTTATTTACTTTTCTTTTGTTTTAAAATAAATCTAAATAATTATATTGTTTAAACCATATTTTGTATTTGAACTCCACCTGAGTGAGATTAAGAACTCATTTATACTGGGCATAATTACAAAACATCACAACATAATTATAATTAAAATTTAAGCTCCACCTATAACAATATATATATATATATATATATATATATATATTTATATTAGAAGAGTATTCTTTGCTGGCTAGTTAGGTATTGAACTTTAAAATATTGGGCATGCAGCTGGGGTATTTAAAAACGTTTTTCTTCCGTAATTATTTGCTGCGTCCCCAATATTTTATAGTTTAATATATTTATAAATATAAATATCAGGAAAATCTAAATTAAAAGCAATAACTTAGTGAAATTTTCAATATACAACTAATGAAAATCTGAAATAAAAAATATGAATTAAAAAAATTTTCTCCATTAAATTTACTTAAAAATAAACTCCAGCAAATATATTTTATCTCTAAATAATATATAATATTAATTCCTTACACCATTTTCTTAATAATAATAATCATCATTTATTACTTAGATTAAACTTTCTGTAAATTTGTTATAAACAAGATAAACAATAGCGCAGTTTAGTTAATTTCCACAAATATCCTGAAAAGGAAGCTGGTAGCTATGTAGCAATGACAATTTTCCGAATATTGTAGTAGACGTCAAGAGTTTCCTTATTTGTTCGAAATGTAAATTCAGCCAGAAGTAGAAAAGTGTCAAGTTCGACACAAGCGAATTAGAGTAGCAGTTATTTGCAATTTTAGTTTGTAAACAAGACTGCTCGGTACTCTTTCAACCGAATTGATGTATGCGTTGAAAAAATCGTGCGTGCCTATTAACATTAACTTTTTCTGCATATTGCGCGGTCTATTTTATTTTTTTTCCTTTGAAATGACTCCTTGTTGTTCTTCTATTTCCCTGTTTTTGGATGTAGTTATTTTTTCTATTTCTGGAAGGACTATTTTCCTATTTATCCAAAAAAAAGCTATTTTTTTAGTTTCTGGAGAGACTGTTTCCATGTATTTGGAGAGGTTTTTCTGTTTCCTTGTTTTTGGATGAAGTTATTTTCTCTGTTTCTGGAGGACTATTTCTATTTCTCTCTTTTTGGATACCAATAAACAACTTAAGATTAGCAGATGATGCAGCGATAATAGCAGATAATATAGAAGACTTCCAAGTATTGGTAAACAAAATAAATACAAAGGGTAAGGAATATGGTCTTTTTTTTACATATTGAAAACAAAGTAATGATAATTAGCAGACAACATTACACAGATCAACAACTACAAATAGACAACATACAGATTCAAACAGTAAACAAATTCAAGTATCGGTTCTACATTGAATAGTAAATGGGATTGCGATGATGAGGTAAAAATTCGAGTGGGTATGGCAAGGACTGCATTTTGAAAATTTAGTACTTTCCTAATTAGACTCAAACTACCAATGAGCCTCTGACTGCGAGTAGTTAAATGCTACAAATGGTCTATACTACTATATGGGTAAGAAACATAGTCTCTAAAAGTCAAGAGTTTAAATAGAATTGAAGTACTAGAAATGTGGATAATACAGAGGAGAATTTCGTAGACAGACCATATAACAAACAAAGAAGTATTACAGAGAGTTTGAGTCGAGAGGGAATTGTTGGACTTAGTGAAAGAAAAGTAAGTTAACTACTTGGGGAATATGATCACAGGCCCTAGATACCGAGTCTTGCAGTATATATTGATGGGGGTAAGATTGAAGGGAAAAGAGGGTCAGGAAGAAAACAACAGTCATGGCTCAAAGATATCAGAAGATATCAGATATGGTAGTGCGCAAAACAGAAGCTTAAAACTAAATCAACCGAACAGATGATCGCCTACAGGCTGAAAGCGTATGGGACTTCAAGAAGAAGAAGAAGAGGACGAAGAAGAAGTTTTTCGATGAAATTATTTTCTCTATTTCTGGAGGGACTTTTCTGTTTCCCTTATTTTGGTTGAAGTTATTTGCGCTATGGAGGGACTTTTCTCATAATTCTCTGTTATCGTAGGAAAGTAAAAAAACAAAATTTGAACTTGTACTTATATCTCGAAGATCTGTTGGTTGTGTTTTAGTTCTACAATATACCACAAACTTATTATCTATACTACTGGCAAGGCTTTTTTTTTTGGGTTTTACTCCGTAATTATTGCTCCAATATCTGCTAGTTTCTGGTATAATTAGCGACATAAAAAAAACAAATCTCTAGAAATTGTTGTAATTCTCCATTCCATACTGGAATATGACTCTCAGACTTATCTGAATCTTCCTATAATAATTTCTAATTTTTTTTTTTAGAGTTTTGATCCTAACTTAGGAGAGATACTTGACTGTTCTACTTCCGGTTCCGGCTTAGTATTTTTGTAGTCATTAAATTTAAAAATGTCATTTTTATGGTTACTTTCTATTTCTGACATCTGGTAAAAAAAATTATAAGCCATTTGCCTAAATAGTGTAAATATAGTAGACTAAACAAAAATAAACCCTCGTCTGCCAAGCTGTTATTATCATCACCGTCTTCTTCTTTCTGATTACCTTATTATTATTATATTTTTTATTTGAATTCTTCCAAAAAATCAAATTCTTTTTTGTCAGTTATATGAATTACCACCACTGAATGAGTAATAAAATCTGGCAATTATTTTAGATTTCCTTTTAGGCTAAATTATTAATATTAACCATTTTTTTAGAAAATAAAAGAATTATTATTAAAAAAATTTATAACAAGAAATTATAATGTATATTGCTTGATAATGATTGGTTTAAATGTTTATGATATGAAGTTCAGTGTGCATAAGTATAAGAAATCTATCAATCTTTTGTCATAGTTTGAATGGCAATAAGCGATACTCGAGTCACTGAAAAAATATTTAAAAAATTATATTATAAATATCTTTCATATTTATTATGGATAGATTCTACAAAGCAAAGGTACAAACAGTGAACTTAACAATACATTTTTTAAAGAAAAACATATTTTGTTTATTTTTGTATTCACATAAATAGTTTCAAAATAATAATTTTGAAATAATTTAATAATATTAATAAATTATTCAACAAAACGCGTACACTACTGATATAATCTAGGGAACACTAACTCGAAATTTAAGTAGACCAATAAAGTATTGATAATGTAACGCAGAATAATTTAGCTAAGTAATGTTGGTTGCTGTATTTGCCTACTTCTGGCATATCGGGGTAGTTTATTCACGCGAATTTATTGTCCTCAATAATTTTTCAGGGAATAGTAGTATATATTTGCATTTACATTCACCGTTTACGACCAAACTCTCTTAAGTAGCAATATAAAATTATTTCATTTTTGTATATTTAAATATATTTGATACCACAGAGAAAATTTTTGCTCGCTTACTAACTTAGCTAACAAATACTGATATATATTTTTATTCAAGTCAGTCAATTATTATCTTTTTATATTAGTTTCAATATCTTTAAATAAAATCTAATAATAGCTAAATATCAAATTAATAAATAGGGCCCTTCTTGGGTAGTTTCGATACTTAGTAAAAAAATGTTTACTTCAAACTTGCATAATTGGATGTTCGTGTCATTTAAGCACGTTATAAATCTCTCGTGCAAATATATGAAACACAATAAACGAACAAACATAAATATTACAAAAAAATACATTTCTTTCATTCTTTTTATCATGGGACAAAGCAAATGTTCTTGAAATTAATAAAGCATATTTTTTGGCCTAGAGAAAAAGATAAAGAATAAAAGATGGCCTACCCTAATTCAGAAAGCCGAAAACCCAACTATCTGCCTTTATGACTGAACTGTATATAAATTTGAGATAAAATAAGGGAGTGAAAAACGATCCCAAGAGAGCCGTAAATCAGTAATCGAGGCACATCCTAGTTATCGTCCTTTCGTTCTTATATATGGGACGAAGCAATAGGTTTCTTAAAACCAACAGTCCCCCAAGACATTTGTATATTTTTATTGAAACTGTAGATCTTACCAAATTTTTCTAGATGTTGGGACACTTTTAAGAATAATTATAGTAAATTTTAAGGTTTGTGTTTAAATAAATTTAAGGATAAAAAATGTTGTATTTTTTTTATATACTCTGTATAGTTATGGAGGCAAATCTTGCCAAAAATGTGCTGTGTTATCAGATGACTATGGTTCACAGTTCTTTTTCTCATTGAAGATTTCGTTAAATTATTATTGAGGTTTATTTTTATTATTCTCTTGGGGGTATGAGTTATACTTCTGGGGGTTGCCGATTAATTTTAGGAAGTATGTTTGCGTCAGGAGATTATTAGGTGATTAAACAAAATGCCAGTTTATTTAGATTGTAATATAAAACAGTTGTTTGCAATCTGAATAATCAGTTTCTAGATTTTGCAATAAACCTCACTTTGGAATACTATAAATTCATTAATATATCGCTCACTCTAACTTACTTACAATTTTCTGGTTCAGCGAGTTGTTGATTGATCTACGGTTTAGAAATTTTGCGAAATCTTCAATGCTTGGATCCTATTATAGTTATATATTAATTATAGATGTATAGAGGAAACTGTCGGATTCAGCTCTGATTCGATTACTGGTCTCATTTAAGCTTGACTGTGTTTAATACATATAAATAAATAAATATATGGAAGGGAAAACACTACTGATTGAGGTGTTTAAACAAATGCTCATCTTAATTAATACATCTTTCAAGACTTGGTTAGCTAATAGCATGATTCTTGTATACCTAAATATAATAAACAAATGAATTAAAGATTCTACAGTTGTAGATACCTTACATATCTACCCAGGCGGCACAAAAACCAAATAAATCCTTGAGTTTAAAATACAAAGCAAAACCATCAGAATAACGCATATCAAGAACATTACTATCATTAATTAAAAATTGCTCAATGAGTTAAAACTCATCCAAGTGCTGAGAGAACTTTCCAGTTTATTGTTTATGTAACTAGTATCTGTCATTTGAACTATTTGCAATTTAAACTTTGTTGACTGAATTAAACTAGAAGAAAGAACAGTTTGACGGCAGATACCAAAGATATGATGAAACTTTTCCCAATATCATTGAATGCATGGAAAGAATTTTTAATTGGATCCCCAATAGGAGAAGAAAAAAAAGTAGGCCCAGAACCAGATGGAAAGATGGGATCAGGAAAACCATAAACAGAAGAGATTAAAAGTAAAACAACTGGGAAAATAAGAAGATTTGGCGCTTAGGATGCGGTAAATGGCCACGAGAGCTCTAATAAGATCGCTGTGATTCATGAATCGGCAATGTTTAAATTCAGTTTTATTTTGGTTGTAAGTTAATAGAAGTTATTATCGTAATTCCGGTTAGCTTATTTTAAATGTTGGTTTATTTATTGTAGTGTTTGTAGTATTTTAAATTTACGAGATTTTAATTTCTCAAATTATTCTATGATTTATTCATTGATAAATAAATCGATTAACATTGAAATTTTGTAGGCAGATGACATCTATCATTTCAGAATTAAATTTGATATATTAGTAAATTATTTCAAATGAAAAGACAACAAAAGCAATTCCGAATCCAGAATTCATATTCAATTATTTAACATAGAAATAATTAAAATAATACTAACATCATGTGAGTCCCGTTATGGTTTTTTTATATAAAAGAATCAATATTATAACCTCTACTTTTGAAATGATTAATGTCTCTTACAGGTTAGAATTAAACATTTTATATGTTATCCTATTAAATATGGGTAAACAATTTTCAATATTATTATTTAAAATATTTACATATAAAGTTTAATCCAATATGGAACCATAATATAAAAATTTTAATTATGACAAACTGTCTATTGTCTAAACTTGAATGTTCTAAAAGCTTTTAGGAAATATATAATTTTCATAAATACTGTTCTTTTTCATTAGTACAGACACATCCTAGCTTACTTTGAATCAATCGTCTCCTCAGGAATTGAATACGTCCTCCTACACTGATAACCAAAATTGGAAAAATTGGAATATTCTCATAGATCGGAATTGTATGAATAGTCAGTGATGCAATCCGTGCTCAGAAATGTGTTAAACAAACGATTTCAGTTAGATTAAAATGAAAATGATGTTGCAAGAACAACAGTTATTCCTATTTTGATGGTAAATCAATTTTTTATTCTTCAATAAAAATTTTTGGTAAAATGAGTCTAACTTTTGTACAATGGGAATAGCTCTCTATTGTTCGAAGTTCTATCAACTCACTTTTGATTAAAAAAGTAGGGGAAAAATGAATCTTGCTACTGTTGAATAGTAGAACAACTACTTACGATACGAAGACTGATCTTTGATTAAAAAATTTGGGGAATAATGAATCTTATTGTTGTAGAATGGAAACAGAACGTCCCTCTTTAAAGGTATATCAACAACTCAACTTTGATAACAAAAATAAAGGAAAAATGAATCTTACTACTGTTGGATGATAGAAAAGTTCCATACTCTTCGAAGACTTATCAACAATTGAACTCAATAAATTTGTTTATTTATCTCGCACCAGGTTCTTATTGTCTTGGATACCATTCAAATATTTTCTTTTCAATTGTCTATTGTGTCTCCAATTTCTCGTTGTCTTAGATACCATTTCATTTTCATTGATTTATACTGGGCAAATTAAAACGTATCTTTAACGATATTTTATACAGGGTGTCCGCGAAAATAATGCATTCCTTTAGAGGATTGGTAGAATGTGTTATTAGCAACAAAAAATTCTAATAATTTTTTTTTCTAACATCAATAGTTTTCACAAAAATGATCAATAAACTTTCCTTCGGAAATCACAACGTGACAACACCGCGAAGATAGAAAGAATCGGAACTATTTTTTTTTTTTTTTTTTTTTTTTTTTTTTTTTTTTTTTTTTTTTTTTTTTAATATTTTGGTAGTCACAAGCATAAGTAATTAGTCACTTACTAGATGCCACTGCCAGTTTTAACGTTGGGAGGTGTATCTAGGTGCTTATGGTACAAATTAATGTAAAAATATTAAGATGGCATTTTTTTCAACTCGCGAGTACCACGATATGCTACTTATTTATGGTGAATCACAGGGTAATAGTCGTGTTGCTGTAAGACTTTACAATGAACGATACCCAAATAGGCGGCAACCAAACTGTCGTACTTTTGTTTCCGTGTCTCAAAGATTGTTGGAAAACGGTAGTGTAATTCCTAAAAAAACTAGTGGTCGAAATCGCACGGATCGTGTATTAGCAGTGGAGGAGGATATCTTAGATATTGTTGCCCAAAATCCCACAGTGAGTGTACGATCTGTCGCAAGGCAAGTTAATGTTGGTAGAACTAGTGTACACAGAACATTAAAAGAACAACTATTACATCCGTACCACATTCAACGGGTGCAAGATTTGCATCAAGGTGATTTTGCAAGGAGACTACAATTCTGTACATGGTTTCAGAATAAAACAACCAGAAATCCTTTGTTTCCTTCTGAAATATTATGTACAGACGAGGCTTCTTTTACGAGACAGGGAGTTTTGAATTTCCACAATTGCCATATTTGGGATGATCATAATCCACACGCAACGCGTAGAACAAACTTCCAGCAAAAATTTTCCATTAATATGTGGGCTGGTATTATTGGACATACTTTGATAGGACCATACGAATTACCGAGACAGTTACGTGGAGATAGCTATTTAAACTTTTTGGAAAATGTTTTACCTAGAAGAGTTGCCATTGAACATTCGTCAGGACATGTGGTTTCTACACGATGGCGCACCACCACATTTTGCTCGAGCTGTAAAATTATTTCTTGACGATCATTATCCTCGCCGTTGGATTGGTCGAAATGGACCATTTTTATGGCCACCAAGATCGCCTGATTTAAATGTCATGGACTATTATTTCTGGGGTCATATGAAGTCCCTCGTGTATGATAATCGTCCTGAGATTGAAACAGAGAATGAACTACGAAATCGCGTTTTCGCAGCAGCCGATACAATTCGTCATAATTTATTCAATTATGATATTAATGAAAATTGGGTTCGCCGCGTTAATGCGTGTGTGCGTGCAAATGGAAACCATTTTGAACATTTTTTATAAACAATATCGCAGTCGCTGAACCTAAACTTTTCGATATGCCTTAAATGTAGCTTGACGTTATGGTAAGTTATTTTGTGTATCTAGTCTAATTAAATTTTCCACATTTATCAAAATCAAAAATCAAAACATTTCAAAGGTCATTATTTCTAAAATAAAGATAGTACTTCTCAATTAAATTGCAAGAAAATAAGTTCACTTTAAACAAATTCTCAAGATACAAAGTCAGCTGTTAGCACTATTTCTTATCTATTACAAAAATAAAAGTTTTTTACTCGTATTTACTGCGATTAGCTATCATCGAATACAATAAAAACAAGAAACCTGATTTTCTTTGCATAAAACCAACCCACTGACCTATTAAAGCCAGATATCAGCTGTTTTTCGTGGCGCTTCAGAATAGGCGGCGTTGTCGGCTTTAGTAAATTTACTGTAGATATCATACCAGGTATACAAAAATCAATGTTATTTTTTTGTTGAAAACCGTTGACTTTACAAAAAAATGTTATAAGACTTTTTTAATCAATAGCACATTTTATACCTCCCCCATAAAGGAATGCATTATTTTCGCGGACACCCTGTATAACACAATTTCAATTTATGACAGATGTTGACCATAAATATACTAATAAATATACAATAACCAAAATAAAAGCAAATTATCGTTGCTATTCATTATGGCTTTTTGTGTCCATTATGATGAACAAACAACCATACACAAATAGAAACAGTAAGGCAAATCCTTCATAGATGTCAGAATAAAGTTCTAAATAAACAAGTAAATATGAGTTTTCTTCTTTTAGAACATTTTCTGGACTAAATGTATAATATTGCTCATGCTTTAGAAAAAGAAATTTTATTGGTTTGGACATTTTTGATCAAAAATCAAGTTTGTATTCGAATGTCTGTAAATTTCTTATAATATCTGACGATATGAAAGAACACTGGTGAAACAATTGTCATAAAATTATTTTAGAACAACGTGGATTTTAAGATAAGTATATTTTATTTTTTACCATTAAAATAAGATCTACTCATACTTACGTGAAACATGGACAACGACAAAAAAAAAGAAAACAAATTGGAAACATGTATTTCCCCCACATACCTAAGGTACATGATAAATATAAAAGGAGAACTAATAAGAAATAGAAATATTACTTAATAAGGAAAATGTAAAGAGCAAGATGTATGGGAGAAGCAGGAGCAAAATGAATATCAGGGAGACTTAGAAAGAGAAGTTTAGAAGAAGTTCAAAGTACTTCTTACTACATAGTCAGAATATCTTTTTAGTAATAAAGAACAATAAAAAAACACACTCTAGAATATATCATAATTAATTATCACTTTGTGGAAAAATTTATTACAAGCATCAATTTTCACGATATTGCAATTTTTCCAATTATGCCTAACTCTATTTATAATCGATGGCACATGCACATACATTTTCGTATTTTGAATACACAATCAGTGATTTTTTACGAGGGCATTTCATGCTTCACTAACGTCATTTTGTGTGTACATTACAAATCATCGTTGGTCCTGATTTGGTCAAAACGGGTGCAGAATTGCACGCTCGAATATGGGCGAACTGTATTAATATTTGCTCTTGCATATTATTGGGTTAAAACAATGTTTTTACAAATTTGTCAACGTAATGGCGCACCAAACATGATTTAAATTCGCTTTGCAGCCTGCTTGAATCGTCAGTGCCGGTGGTAGTGGAATTCGCACAAGTACTAATTATAAAATATTTTCTCGATTTCAAAAGTTTTGTCTGAATGAGTAAAGAATCCTGCATTATTCTTATTAATTGCTTCCTTTGTACCGGTTTTCCATCTATAAAAATAAATCGAAAGTAGATGCTTTTTAATTCATAAATATTCTTAAACGTATTTTTTTATTTTAATTTAATATTTTGTTTGTATTACATTTCCTAATAGTTTTTTATAAATTATAAATATTCTGATATTTTGATTTTGGTAGAACCAAACAAAAAACATTTTTCACATTTTTTTCACAGTATGTTTTTGTCCTTATTGCTTATTATGTTAATATTTGTCTAAGACTAAGTAAGTAATGAAATTTATATACGTTTTGTAAATTAATTGTACATGTTAAGCAATTCCAAATTCAAAATCCAATATGTATAGTTTAATTTTTGATTATTTTACATCAAAATATGCCCTTAAGGAAACAAGTTGAAGTTATTGATATAAATGGATAAAATTAAGAAATAATCGCAATGAAATATAAAATTACTAAAATTTGTTTTTAGTTCCAAATACAGTAAATGAAATAAACGAAGATATATGCTTAGAGCCCCAGTTAAATTAGGGAGTCCCGCTTTTTAAATTATGGCAGAGCATTTCTTTTTTTTACCTTTTAAAAAAAGAGAATAAATATCAGAAGCCGATGTTGAGGGCTCCGATTACAGTAGGGCTTCACAATTTTCTTTTTTTTATTTCTAAAAAAATGCAATGAAATATAATTTGACAATCGAGTTGGTCACAATAGGGGGTGTATTTTATATAAATTGTCAACAAAAGCGCTCCAAAAACTATAATTGCTTAAGGCCTTTCAATGGTGTAATCCGGCACTGAATATAATGTTTCTCCCAAAATAATTTTAAATGGACAAAAATAGTAAAATAACATTTACTTTTTACCCTTTTCTACCTGCTTCAACTATATTTTTTCAAAACAAATCATACGTACACAGTCATTTTCCGATAATTGGATTTTTGATTTTTGGTTCGATTAAGTATTTGTTCTATTTATCATGGAAAATATTTTGCAAAGATTTAGTTGAAGCACAAAATTTTTTAAGTTAAAGTTAAAGTTAAAAATGAGGCTCTTAAAAATGTTAACCAACTTCTTTTAAATAGCATCGATAATAACAATAATCCGTTAGTTATAGCAAATAAGGCAAATGCCTATTAAATATCAATTTTAGCAAACTCTATATTATACATAATATTTCTTTATCATTTATCAAAATGTAATTTCATCTAATTAAAACACGAGGAAAATAGTACTTTGGATATTTATTTTATTACCGATAATCTATAAATTCCTAGCACCTATTTTTGTCAAAAAATATAAGTGAACCTAATTTTTAGAATGTTTGTCTATACCCTTTATAAAAATATAGACATTTTTTAACTTTCAAAACATAACATCTCAATATACAATAATAAATATAAATGTAAATTTCTTCGATCAGATGAAATGTTTGCAATTCACTGGTCTACTAAAGAGCGTGACTTTCTCCGACTAAAAACATTTGACTCTTTATAGATCATATAGTCCATATACAAACACACTAACTATAAACACGTCTCCTATCTTCCGATGTAATTACATGAAACAAAAAGAGAAACGAATACAATTTCAACAAAACTGCTTTGCAAAGACCTGGTTCTAATAGAAAATTGATTTAATTTTTTCGGTACACATACAAATCGATTTAGTACAAAATATATTTGTGGTGGGTTAAAGTTATGGAGAAGTGATACACTGTAAATGAAAAAAATATTGTTCTTTTGAAAACTTTTCCTTCAAAGTTTCTCGTAAAACGTAACTGTATATTACAATTTCTATACTTTTGATGGATGCATTTTTTTAGAACTTATTTAAGGATAACAAATAAGAATTGAATTTATGAATAAATATTTCGATAATATACAGCAATCTAAAAATTTATGTACATAATAATTTTAAATTGACACTATACATAATCAAATTAGCAATCAAAATTTGAAATAACATTAATTAAAAGTACATATTATTTTTAAACATCTATTACATAATAACTCCTTACCTATTATGAATGGCATTTAGCGCTCGTTTCCGAGAACTCACTCGCTCCATGATTACTTAAGTCTAACTTAACTTGTTTACAATTTTCCTAAACGGTACTATATAAATAATAATTCTAATTTTTTCGCAAAAATGTACTTGGCGGCTATCAACAGACGTGAAAGCATAATCTGTCAAAATGTATGAACACTGTTGCCAGATTATAGATTTGTATATTTCTAGTGTATAGGCGTAATCTACTGACTAATTTTTTCCAATAATTTCGTTTTACTCCTAAGCGGTTGAAATTAAAAAAAAGTTGAAAAAAAAATTTAAAAATCTGCATGAAGGGAGGGACGTATTCCATTTTTTGGTTTGCATTTCTCAGTTTTTGAATCATCTCATTATCTCAATCCGTTGTCGAAATATTTGAAATTTACGATTTTATGTTATATCGTTGCCTCTTAATAGTTTTTAGCAATGATTATTAGCAAAAAAAATCCATGAGTAACGCACAATTTTTAAAATTACGCAATTATATAAAATATATATATAAAAACAATGTTGTTGGTTTGATTTCTTTACCATGGTGGTTGCGATTTTTGGTTAGTAAATAGTCTCGAAAATCATTATAACCTTATAAGGATTAACTGCATTGTAAAAAAAGTAAGACCAAGCGGAGTTGCAGGTATTGCTTGTTTTAAGAAAAGGATAAGTTATTAAAAGTTAGATAGAGATATTTTTGTTTTATTTCTAGTTGTACAGCGTAAGTTTTCGTTAGAATCTTTATCATTTATACAATAGATTTCATTACATTTAAAGGCTTAGGAATAAATAAGTAAAGAACTCTTATTTATTTATTGTTTATTATTACACATTATTGTGTTTTTTCTTGATCTGCTGTTTCACAATACAATTAAAATTTAAATACAAATCAAATTTTTCCCTCGTTGAAAACTAGAGAAGCCCCTAAGAGGAAAACATAAAATCATTTTAAACATTCCATAAAAATGACTAAGCTTAGAGAAATTCACACCGTTTGTAGCATCTATAAAACTCTAAACCCCCATGGTCCGCCATTTCCACGAGTTGCACTGTCACATCTGTACAGTAATTTTAGGCACAATAATAAATTGACCGCCGTAACATCTTGCCGCGCCATAAATTCAACTGACGAACCGGTTTGTAATGCCGAAATACCAAGTTTAATTCGATTTTTTAGACAATAGAGTAAATAGTTTAACGTTACAGGGGATGATCGGGAGGAGGGCGCGAGTGATGGCCACCAATTGCAAATTGCATTAAATTAACGTTGTACGGAAGAATAAATCACCATTTTGGGTTAATATGTCACTCTCTTATGCACACAGTGTAATTGCAACTGTTATTTACTCGACTATAATATACCGCGTATATCATACATTTTTTATTATATTAATTAATGTCCGTTCAAAATATTTTAATCGATTTTCACGTGTATCACTTTTTGCAGAACATTTGTAACAATTTAATAATTTTAATTAAATTCTACCTTAAGTGATAATAAAAAATAATAAAAAAAGTAATTTTAGAAGGATCATTGTTAAGGAGATAAAGTGGAAACCTGAAGAATTTTTTAGCATTTAAACAAGTTCACTCCAGATGAAGAGTAGTGTATTAAAGAGCTTCTAATTTCCAAATTACTAATACGGTTTCTGTTTGATTGGTCCATTTGCAAATTCTCTCCCAGGATTTTCGTATCTATTCATTTTTAATTTTTGTGTTTTTTTTTTCGTATTATTTATAGAATCTTTAATATCTGAAGAAAACCTTTCAGATTCAAACTCATTCATTTTAACGCGTTTACTAGAAACTAAGAGAAATTGAAAATATTTGACGTTTTTTGTAATAAACTGTCAGATTGCCACATCAATAAATAATTCTATTACAGAAGAGTTGCTTTGATTTTAAACAAAATATTCGCCAATCGTTAAATAAATTAAATCGAAATGTCATTCATATTTATCAATATTTGCAGTTGTTGATAATGCTTGGCAACACTAGATGAAATGTTGTATTTTAATTCGTGTAATAAGGGCTGTTAACATGCTCTAGCTGTTATTGATACACCCTTGTCTGGCAACTCTCCGCATTTTGATGTGAATAATGCCCTTATCCCTCTAATAAAATAAATAACTATTATTATACTAAGATCGTCGAATTTACGTTAAGGTGTACTTTAAGAAGGATCAATGGTAAAGAGATAACGTGGAAATAAAGCAGACAATATATATTTACAAAGTTAGGAGCGGTCACGTAGATCAAATGATTTTATAATAGTTCTCCAATATCCCTTATCTAAGTTAATTTATGACATTTTTATGAATTGGCATGGTTGCTTTATTATGTGCAAAATTCGTTGGTGGAACAGTCTATCATTTTTAAATCAGAAATATATAGTAAAAATACAGCAGGTCCCTTGGACGTTGCATTTAAATATTTGCTGGGAAGTGTTATTTCTGGCTATTTTAACCGAAAGCATCTTTTTATAAGACACATTTATTAGAGCAGATAGATTCCAGATTATCATTTTGTCTTGGATTATTCAACCATTGACTAGTAGTAATATTACTAGTGGATAGGAGGCAATTAGGCCTTGTACAGACCCTTTTTGTCGTAAGCAGTTTTTAACTTTCCTTATTTTCTCTTGATTTCTAATTTTAATTGTTAATCACTCAATCACTGAATCTGCTCAAGTAGTGGTAGGAAGTTTTCTCCCCCTTTCAACAAAATGTCGCGGTTGTTTTCATGGTTTATCCTGCACCTAAGTCGGGTCCGAACATCAACTATGAAGGTACACTTTCACGTTAAAGCAGAAATTATTGGAGACTCGAATAGGAGCTTATAGGCTGCCACGACCAGAGTGAATCTGAGGACTAATGTTACCGGAGGATCGTGTCATTTTTGAGTTATTTCTCAAGGTTTCGCCCTCTAGTATAAGCGACTTCTTCTGGAGGTGAGATGCACATGCTGCTTCAATTACTAACTGTAGCCAAAGACGAATTGGAAAATGAGCGGGGACCACTTTATATGGTGATGTTGTAACTGGATAGTGAGAGGTTGAAAGTGGGAGTTTGGTTTGAGTTTGGTAGGAGAGGCCTGTGGAATGTTTGTATTCCAAATGGGTGAAACTTAATATCCAACTTTTCTGTTTAGATTTTTTTAATGTTTTTGTATTTCTATTGTATGAATCTGCCGATGATAGAAGTTTTTGCTATAGTACTATTGTATTGTCGAATACAATCTGATGAACAGTCTGGTGCTGATGTTTGGCCATTGAGGAATGCTTTAAAGGGTTATATTTGATGTAGCTACTGTGTTCTTTAAAACGTGCTTCTACTGATCATCCTATTTTTCTAATGTAGACTTGTCCATATAATTATAAAAAGCGTGAATTTCTTGTTTACGATGGATTTTACCGAAACGATCTGTGACGGAGCGAATACATGGTAGAGGTATTGTTGGAGATTGGAGCTGAGGTTCTAACGAGAAATTTTTGGAATTTTGAGATAGAGATAGCACGTGTATCTAAAGAGTTGAAGCAACAATCCTCAAATCTAATAATATATAATGTACGGATGGAGAATGTTCACAATAGTTAGGAAAATCTATTAATTAAATAATTAGTTCTAGTTTTGCCTAGTTATGTTATTATATATTAACAGGTTGCAAAAAAATATTTAAGGAGCAATTTTCACACTAACACTTTCCCAAAATTATGTCATTTACATTGAAAAATAATATTAGTACATACGCGCTTTTTTGCTAATTTTTTGTTTTTTAATAAACAAATTATTTAATTAACCTCAATAATCTATTACAAAATTGTTATTCCTAACACATGTTCGACCTTGCTATTATTTTGAGAATACAAAACTTATCTATCATCCCGAGATTAGTTCGAGTTCCTCATTCTTGTAAACTAGAGCACGGAACCCAGAAAATAAGTTTGTTTGGGTAAAAGAAGAAGTAAAAAAGCATATTTTCAAGATAACAGGAAAACGGGCAAGTCCGTAACAAGCCAATTTGTCAAAAGTGAACATTTCCACTCGGGAAAGAAATTGAAGGAAAAGCTAATCTCATGCCTGAAATAATTCTCAATGGTACTTTTGTGACGTCATCTCTTCAGATGCATTCTCAACCTTATTAAGATGACTGGGTATACTTTCAAAGGGATAATAGCACAAGAAAATTTTTATTTTTCTTATTCAAAAGTTAATTTTGATTCTGAATATAGTTTTGTTTAAAGCGGTTATTTATAGTTGCAAAAATTATTAACGGGTTCTGTCAGATAGACTTTTATCGGTAAATATTTATTGAGAAAAAGTTGAAGTCTTATATCAGGAACTCGTTATGAATTATCCTGTTTATAAATCAATAGTTTCTTATTAAAGGATTCATTATAAATATGGCTAAAAGTAGTGTCTTCTTTTCTAGAGTTGACAGTAGGTCCTAATTTCCAAAATATGTCGTTTATTATTGACATTAAAGAACAATACTTTGTAAAGAGATTTTATATTTTAGATAGACATTGTGGCATGTTAGAATTATAAAGGTCGTGATAAAAATAATGAGCCTGTTTTTTTTAATGTAAACGGAGATTATCTATATATAGATTTTTTATTAGAAATTAATTAAATTTTGTACGTCACAACCATATAGCGTTGTCTAATAGACACAAAAGTATAGAAAATCACGAGAAGACTATCAAAATGTAACGTTATGTTTCATTGCCATAGTTTAAATATTTGTAAAAGAAAAACATTATTTTTTTCAATTTAGAATCTCTACACTTTTCATACTAGTCTAATAATCCCCTCTGTGGTTCGACTTTTTTCCGTCGAATAATAATTTCCATAATCTAGTACTACATTTTTGACTTTTTGCTTAGTGATTGTCGTAAATATGTCAAAATTACAGGATATTCCCAAGAAAATATTTATGTAGGTACATTAATAGGTACACAATTAAATTAACTTTGATTAAATCAGTTTGTACTTACTTGTTTCGTACATGGTAAAAATCACATTTTGATTTATATTTGTATTCTTAATATTTTTTTATTGGACTGATTTTGGAGGTGACTTTAAAACTTCAATATTTTTTACTATCATATTTTATCTAACTAAATTAGACAATATAAATTTCGATGTGATAGTGGCAACATTGTCCACAAAATTTATAAAAGATGTGTATAAGCCAATATTATTAAAGTAAAATGTTTACAAATAATTTTTTTCGTCACTGTAATTTGTGCACGCGCATGAATGCTCGTGAGAGTTCGTGTATGTTTCGGATATGTTCGATTCGTTAGTTTATTCCAGAATAATTCGAATAGTTGGTAGTATTTTAACATAATAGGAATATTTTCTATAATATGCAATGGTTTTTGTAGTAAATGGATTATATTACAAATTTTATGTTGCAATGTATAAAAAGGTTTAATAAATATAATATTTATCAAAAATATACTGGGTTAGCTTACAGAGTGGGCCTCCCAAAAGCTATTTTTAATGAGGTGGATATATTTTTATATTATAATCAACTTGCAAACTGTACTAGTAGCTCCTCAGACCCCAAAAAATTAAATAAGGAATATACCACCAGTGGCACATTGTCGAAAAGATAACTGGTAAATGATAAATTTAGCAGATGAATTTATTCTCATTTTAGTTGTTTAATAAATAAAGTAAGCCATTTGTTTTCTATAAATTAACATTATAAATCCTGTCACCATGACAACATTGTTGTACATTTTACGAATTTTTGTATACAATATCACGAGTATAAAAGTAGGACTAAAGATTAGATATGTTCAAAAAAAATTCTGACGTGATAAACACCATCAATAAAAGATGTACACCAGAGAACGTCAAAAAAAAAGATAAATGGATTAAGGACTCAATATTTGACGAAGAAAATGGAAGTAAGTAAAAAATGTTTGTTGTACCCAAAAATGTTACAAGTAGAAAGAGAAAATAAACGTAATTGAATTTTGATACCTTTTTCAGCTTTTCAGTAGATCTGTATAAAGTGACAGTTTACTGTTTGCCGCTATTGGACTTTGTTGGACATGCGATAAATGCTGATAATTTGCAGGCAAACTGAAAATATTCAGTCACTAACAAACGGTGGTTCACTATAAAGGCTAGTTGAGGTCTTAACAACGAAACTTTTCTGTTATGGAATCCTCCTGTATCTATTTTTTGGACACAATTTGCACTTGTGGAAGTCCCTGTTTACTGTGGGCGCCTACGAACGGAAAGTCATAGTAATTTTTATTTCGTGTTGAGTATATAAAGTTTTTCCTTTCAACTAAGAAATTATATAAAGTCCAAATTGCTAGAGTTATTTATATATTTAACTTTGTCAGGTGATAAATTAATAGAGATTAAAAAATTCCAAAGCAAACTGCTAAAATTCCGAAATGTTCTTTTTCTTTTTCTTTTTTAACAAATACACATGTTACGAGTATAATACTCTATTTTTATCCATTAGTTTCTAAAACAAACTTTGACAATAGTGTCATACCACTGAGTTATATCCAACTAAATATAATAAAATAAGTTTTATTAACTATTTTATGAAAAGTCTTCGTCAAATATTTCCTTTTTTGTGAATATTGAATTGAAGTAAAAATTGAACTAAATATTATTTTGCTGTCCAATTAGCAAGAGGACTCCACTCAAATCTAAGGAGGTGAACTGCAAATATAATTCTATCTTTATTGGCTTGACTAAAAATTAAAATTAGATTATAAAAATTTTGGAGTAAAAAAAATTCAACTGTTTAATAAGAAAGTAAAAAATGAACCATCATGTATATATAGTATATTTATACTGATTATCTTATGCCCGAATTTGGTTTGATATATGTTTTCTTGAGTTATTTTTTACAAAGAACTACTGCATGACCTTAAAATACAAGATCAGACTTAAGCATTTATTATATACTTGCCTATGGAGTTTGTCAAAAATATAAATTTGACATAATATTTTATATGGAAGGTAGAGGCACAAGCAAAACCAGGAAAGTTCCAGTTTAATATTGTTTATTATATTCATCAATTTAGTGTTTAGAATTCTTTTAAAAAGTATAACTTTGATTTGGTACAATTTGTATATTAAAAAATATTTTTAAAATGTTCCTATAGAAAAACATATAACATTTTTTTTCGTCTCCATTTAAGGCCTTTTATATATTTATGTCAAAAGAATTTATGTACATGTGGTGGCACTCCAAAAAAAGATATTTTAATTTGTACTATTCTTCAAAGAAAATTCATACATCGATAAGATTTGAAAATCATTGTTTACTTTATCGAGAACAAGAATTCAGGAGCGGAAAAAGAGAAATGAAAAGTGAGTAAAAGGAAAACCACAGGCATTTTCAGCAATTTAATTGTAACGAAATCTCTGTTGTGTCGCGAAAAAGTTTACAAAATATTGCCGACCCGGCGGTTCCATGACAAAGTGGGTGAAAAACTTTTTACCCCAGTTTTTTTTTGTTTCCTTTAAAGATCTCCCCGAGGAAACAATCATAAGGAAAAATTTTATTGGAGCAAAAGAACAAGATTGTCAGATTGTGCCTTCTTGAATATGGAAAGAAATTAAATTTAATAGAAACATAAAAAAGTTTCCTTTTCCGCATTTACAACGGTAAATGTGAACTCAAGAATTCCGCATTAAATTTTCATATGTTTTTCAACGAAGATATTATCGCACAAATACAAAAGGTGCGTTTTAAAGTATTGACGAAAATAATTTAAAATTTGCTTAAAGAAACACACACTTCAATATTATTTTAGGAGCATTAAATGAAACAACAATACAATAGATAAAATTAGATGATATTTATCAAATCATCAGTTACAAAATTCATCATTACAAAAATCATCATTATAAAAATCATCGAAACTATCACGAAGATGTGTCTCGCCTCTGGCTACGTTCAGCAGTTGACTTACTGTGCACATCTCCCCTCATGAATAAACCGATTATAACAGACAACTTAAAAAATATACTATTCCATTTAAAAATGTATATCTTTGATCTGGTACGGCGTTATGGTATATCCTATACAATTGGAACTAAATTTAAAATATGAACTTTAAAGATTTCTGCAATCTGTCAAAATTTTGAAGTTACAGGTCTTTATCTCAATAATGAGTCACCCTGTATATTCTTAGTCCTTATGAAAATTATTTTTCGTTTTAAGCACCTACAATCATCACGTCGTCATCTGTAAGCATTCCCAAGCTATCCTGGTGCCTCGTGGCTACGAGCACGCCGTTTTGATGCTAAATAAACATTTCTTCCTTTCCCTCTTGTGCATTTACATATTACTACAAAACGGCTTCCGAACTTTTTACATTAAGATAATACCATCTGCTTTAGTTATCTTCTACAGAGCGATAAAAACATACAAGTTAGAAAGTAGTAGTAGCAATATTAATGTATGCAAAAGTGAGGCTTTTGTTACAAAATAGAAGATTGTAGCATGAGCTATAGATGAATCTTTCAAAAAGAGAAAAACAGACATTAACCTTATCTCCAGCTTTTTAAGTTTTTCTATCATCAAGCTGTAACTTTCTACAAATGAGGCTAGTGTTTGCGAGAACTTATTATTTTAGCAATAAAGTAATCATAAATGACATACCCGCCAATCATAGGAAATTAATGTTAATCATAAGCCTTAAATTAGAAGAAAAACCAAAAACTTTAGATTACAGATTTTCTTATAAATTTGTAAATATTTACAGATGAAAAAATATTCTCTATAAGCGTTTTATAGGGTACACAATTTAATATAAATTTTGTTTCAAAATATCATGATTTACGTATCAGTATAAATGTATTCATAGGTTCTCCAAATTATAGAAGAATTCTCGAAATCTTCATGTTAATATTAAAATTTAAAAAAAAGAATAATAAAATAATGTATGTAATCAAGTTTATTTAATAAGTTGTATTGACCTCTTTTAATATTTTATTTTCTAAAAATCTCTGCAAATGATTAAAAACCTGAATATTTTAAGTACATCGAAACCAAGGCTAGACGAGAGTTTGTATCTTCCTGAGAAATTTTTTCGTTTTATTTTTGAAATAGTACATAGGCTTTATTTAGTAAATTATATCCAGATTATTCTTATTTTGTTTCTCAAATTTTTAATAATAAGGCTTACTTTAAAAATAATTCTAACTTAATCCAAAATGGTTTGAACTGTTTCTTATCTGTATTATTTAAAAATTATGTCCAATTTGAATTCAAATTGGCAACACTTGAGCTTATTGTTTCTTTATTTATGACATTGTAAGATGGAGAATTAGTAATCTGAAATCTATTAAACAATATAGAAGAAAGGATAGATCTATTTATTATTTGGACGAAACTGAAAAAAGAAAATAGTTGTGATATATTTTTTGCATTGATAAATCTTTCATGAAAAGGAAAACCTCTTGTCATAAGATTCAGAAGAAGATTATGTTAAAGATTTGTTATTGTTGTTTGAAGGAAAAAAAGTGGAGATTATCACGAAAAAATGCAAACTAATATTTTGAAAAATATTTCGCTGAATATTTAAATATAATTAAAATTCTGTCGTTGCAATGGACAGCCACACATAAGACCAATTCTCCACCTCATCTTCCAAAAAAAATGTATTGCAAGTGTGGCTGAGATCAATGAATATTTCATTTCAAACAGATATGGTAAAATCATATCTATTACATTTAATCAGACAAAGAGTCTATGAAAGCTGACTGGGCAAAATATGTTGGGCTTGTTATCAAAAAAGTTAAAAATATGGCCAAATTAAATGAGAGAATTGATACAGTTATTGAAGCTATAATTATTTCTTTTGGTGGTGATGATGATGATAAAAGCGAGTCAGAAAATGAAGAAAACTCAAGACCATTTAAATAAATAATATAATAATCAAATTTAAAGAAAGTGGTGCTATTCGATCATGAAATTTAACAAATCAATTTTAAAATAAATTAGTACTGAAATAGCAAAAATATCACCCCTTATTTATGTATAAGTTTTTATTCAAATACATTTATATTTTTGTCAAAGATAAATGTTTTTATTTGTTTGTTTACCTCGGGAAAAGAAAAGTAGTAACGATATGTTTAAGTTATAAAAACCTAGGAAGTAAAAAGAATATGGATCATTTGGTAGGATGACATATAGATGACTTGTTAATAGTTTCTTCTTTTAATAGTAATTAATGTCAGTTTACTTTGTTTGTTTTTTCTCTTTAGATCCCATTTGTTCTGATACTCTTCTGACTCCTTCCTTCCAGAAGTTTCTGGAACTTTCCTCAGCTTTTCTCCTTACCAATTTTTTGTAGTGTTTAAGTGTTTAACCACCTCAATTATCCTTATGTAGGCTTTTAACAACTAGTTAATTACAAAATGGTACATTTTCATTAGAATATGTTTCTATCATTTAGAAAGGCGAAGTTTGTGGAGTTTACATTTAAGTGTTTGTTTATTGTCATTACATATTACAAAAAATGTGTAAGTGTAAGTAAAAATACTCAATTTACAATCAAACTGCTTCTTGTTTAAGATAACATACAACTATTAGTTCATACTTGTAAGTTTTTAATATTTTGTACATTTGTTTTTGCTCATCATGAAAATAGGAAAATATACGAGAGGCAAACTTTTTTAATTCTTTCGGAAGCTACTTTTGGCAGATTAAGATATTGTAATTAATTAATTAATAATATTTAGACAATTTAAACTTTTTTAGGTTAATTCATTACAATTATGAGGTATAAACAACATACATCTGCATCTTAATAATATGTAATACGCTGGGAAAATGAGTAGGAGTATTTCAATTTGATCCTACTGAGGTTTAGGTGCTGAGACGTGATCTATTCTACAGCTATAGTAATACTTACAATGAGAATGGCAGATAGTTTGCCATACATCCCAAGCTCCATTTGATATAATAGCTATATTTGCAACTCTATGTTAGTTAAAATATTTGTAAATTTCTTGAATCATTGATAAAATTTTTGTAAAGTGCATCTCGGCTTGTATGGCGTAGAGACTATTATGGGTTTTTCTCTTTTTCTAAAGGTTTTCCATTTCCTATTAGAATTATCCGCTTGGGAAATATATGATGTCGGGAAAAGTCGAAATATTCCAGAGGTAATTATACTAATGGGCGTATAAGGATTTTTCTTGGGATTTCTAATTTAATGAGAGAGTTTGAAAGGGTCTCTGACCACTTTACTTGGTAACACGGTACGGCTTTGAGCTTCTTAAGCTTAGAAATTTCAGTAATTTATATGTAATTTATAAAAATATGTCTAAGAAATAATAGATAAAAATAAATAATAAAGTTTTACCTATGCTATGATGTAATGTTTTGTAATAATGTAATAAAATTCTGAATATTTCCTTTTTTTTAGTTTAATTTAGATTTGAAAATTAGTTCTTCCGGAGGACCGTATCATTTTTGAGATATTTTTCAACGTTTGGTCGTCTAATATAAGTGGCTTTTTTAAGAAGTAATTCAACTAATAAGTGTAGTCTGAGGCGAAACACATCTTTCTTCTCTCTTTTTCTTTTGGTTACGTTTGGTAGTTTACTTACAGTGCACGTCTCACCTCCTGAAGAACACACTTAAGATAGACGGAGAAATATTTCAAAAGTAAGACGCTTCTCCGGAAGTAAATTCATTTTGGCTGTAGAAGCCTAGGAACGTTAATTTAGATTTGATGCAAGCAGTTTTGAAGTTAATTAGAATATTCCAAATTTTATGAGAAACCTTGTGTATTGTTATGTATTATTAGTATGAGTTAATTTTCATTGGTTCTTGAATTTAAATAATTTAGTTCACTTACGTGTTGCCACCACCTCTTATTCGCCGGCTAAACTATGACTGATAGACTGTTCGGTCATATAAGTAGCTCATGAGCTCTCTCTCAGAGGGGGTTCTAAGTAGCTAATAAAATTAGCGGGGGATGTTACTTTAGTGTCTGAGGTGATAAACAAGAAACAAATCTATAGGAAAATCGATTTATTGTAAATGAAAGAACAACTTCGTAAACGTGCACAAATAAAGTGTAAATGTTCGGTGTATATACTTGAAGGTAAGTAAATGAAATATGAGAATTTTTTTAAAGTTACGCCACACTTGTTATTAACAAAAAAATTATTTCCAGCCTCTTACAAATGGCTGCAACCTAATACAACTAATATATATTAATATATACAATGATTTCTGCTAATCATTTTGATGTTTTTAAAAGATGATGAACTTAAATTATATCTTTTTTAATACTATGGCCTACTTGATACTAGTCAGAAATTATTAAATTTATTTGAAAGCTTCTGAAAAATTATTTCCCGATAGTTTGTATTTAAATCGAATCACTAATGTTATCAGATTAAATAAATAATCTTCAGATTTTAGGCTGGAACCTTTAACTCACTTAGATGGAGACTCATCGAGGTTGTGGAAAAAACACAGAACGGATTCACACTTTCACTATAGGTATGTAGTCAGACGCATTTTTGTTTACACATTCTTTTTTTAAAATTTACTTGACTTTATACATATATATGAGCCGATTTTATGGACTCAATTTCACATAATCACTAGAATTAACTGTTATACAACTGTGGTATGGACAAAATACTGGAAGCTACAATCTATTTTGACAAAACTCTACTTTTATGACAAATTTTTCAAATTTTTTCAATTTTAGGTTATATATCTTGTAACAACAGCAAAAACTTGAATGAGTCTCGTTGGACCTGCAAGACTATTTACACAAAAAATAAAATTTCAAAATCACTCTATCGGGTTTATGTCCTAATTGCCAAAATTACCCTCTATTGGGTGTTAAAATTATTTCGCACCAATTCCAAAATTGAAAAATAAGTTAAATTTTCGTCTACGAAACGTAAGTAGAACAAAAATTATTACTCCTCTGAAAATTTGAGGTCTCTAGAGGCATTCTAAATAGTTTAATTTTTCTCGTGAAATTTTCTGTCAAAAGTTAATTTTATTAAAATTTCCAAAATATGATAATTTTATAACCATATCTTGTTTAAAATAGATTCGTTGAATAATTTGTGAGGTTTTAACATTGTTTCTCACGGTTTACCATTAAAATTAATATTGAAAAGTTATGTTACTATCAACATTGCCACACAAATTATGGTATATATTTTTTAATTCAGGCTAAATACTCTTGTGTATCTCTATAATTTGTCTCCAGCTTCATTCTACAATTCGTGCACATTTTTTTTCCTTGAGATTCATTTTTGCCCAATATTAAAAGTAAAACTTGACATGATCTATTTGTTTCCATTTTGAGCACTAATATATAAATCATCCAAAAGTTATATTCCTTGTGTTTTGTTCTGTATATATTTATAATTAATTATAACCTATGTCCTATTAATATTTAAACTTTTTTGTATTGATTTAATAAATAACTTTTTTTATTTTTAGGTACCCTATGGTGAAAAATATGTGCCCATCATGATACTACTAGAGAGCTCCAACAACTTATCATTGATTATGTAATTTTTTTATGGTTCTAGCTATAGTGTTCTCAATTAAATATTTCACAATATACAATTATTTCGTTGTTTAGTATTAGTACATACTCTCTGCTTTTTTGAGTAAATAGTATACATTGAAATTTTCGTATTTTTCTTTAGTTTATTTTGGATTGCATTATTTAAATTCAGTTAAGATATTGAATCAAGAATTTGCACTCTCATTCTGAATATTGTTAATAAGCAATTGCAAAGAATTAAATAAATTCGTTCATAAAAATGATGTCGAACGGTAACAAATAATGCTATTCAGAAAAAGTCATAATATTTAATACTCAGTTAAGTACAGTGATGTTCTTACTATCTAAAATAAAATCTCAGAACTAAACGGAACGTCCGGTTAAAACTTCAGATATAATCTCTAAAATCTCTCCCTTTTGAAATACGCTCAAATCCCTTAAGAAACCAACAACGAATCCATACCGTGGCTTTTTCTTTTCTTCTTACAATATCCTGAAGGAGTAAACACTGGGTATTATGCAAAATTATGGGTAATAACGCTGGGAAACCGTTGCTCGTATTGTTGGTCTACAATGCCTTTAAGTCTTTAGTTTGATAAGATAGGATATAAGTAGAGGTTTAACTCGGAAATATCTTTAGCAATATTTTTTGGTTTAGGTCCTAAGATACTCGCTATTAAAGTAGTGAAATTCTAGCTAAAACGTTAAGTGAAGCGATGCATATAGTGAAGTATAATCATTGAATACATTATTTTATCTACCGACGTCTATTTTAAAGAAACGGTTTAAGTATCCATTACAAATGAATTTTACGCCATCATTTCCGCTATGTAAGAACCAATGATGCATTTAATGGAAAACTTAAACTGAACTAGAAAACCCAGAGAGTGTGTAGTTTTCTGATATCGAAAATATTATTTATTTCTCCCCAAGTTTTTTTATACACTCTTCTATGAAGGGTTGTGATTGATGTTTTGGAGGGGTGTATTCTTGGTTTGTTTGAAAAAATATGCAAGGAAGCTTTGTTATTTTTTTTCATAAAAGAGTTGGAAGGAAGCGACCTAAATCAATGTTTCTTTCGGGAGATTTGGCATATAATACCTCCAGGGTGTGGAACTAACATAAAATGGATATATATTAAAGTTACAGTGAATTTGGAAAAAAAAGGATAGGCTGGTCTAACCCAATATCTTGCAACGGTCTAAAAATAGAAATTAAACAATTTAAGATTGGATTAAACAAAAATTGATATGTACTCGTCCTTTAAGATACCATATGGTGGTATAATGCAATCACATACCCAAAATAAAAATTGGTTAAAACATATATAAGAACAATTTCAATGATTAAAAGAGAATGCTGAAAATAGATAACAATTATTACGATCATTTATCATGATTTTTCTGTATGTCTAAATATGTAAATTTGAAACCTAAATTAACGATTTTTTTAAGGTAATACTTATAAGTCTTAAACTAGTAAAAATTGTGTCAAATTAATAAAAAATTGTTAATTAAACTTTGTTCACTATTTAGGAATATGTAAGAATCTAAAATTTTTCAATTAAAACAAAATTAAAGTAATTTATTGTAGGAGAATAGCTTTGTTGTATCTGAATAATAATCTAAATTTCAATGTAGAAATGAAAATTATAATATCAAGATACAAGTAAAAACATCAAATTTTGATTATAAATAAATAAAATAAAAAAAAAGTTAATTCTTTGGATACAACAAAAATAAGTAAAATTATAATTGTAATCATAATTTATTTGAAGTTGACAGAGCTCTCTTCAGTTTGAAACGTGATAGAGGAAACACCACTGTTCGTAACAAATTTAAAATTTATTACTTAACCTCTCTATTTCAATTTTCTTAAAATGCAATCAAACTAAAAGTAACTAATGTTACCTGCTGTTTGAAGGCTTGAAGAGTGTTGTGTATTATTATAAAGTCAATTGTATAAATATAAACTATAAAGTGTATAGCCAAAAAAATAAGGAAATATATAAGAAAAAGACAATAGTGCTATCAATTCAAGTGAATTAACGTTACCTGTTGTGGATGGACTCAAATAAGAGGATAAAAATTGTAATTTTTAGAATATTTGGTACAATTGAAGAGTTGATAAACTGTATTTGGTCAACGGCCCTTGATTTGACAGAAAATTTGAACTGACAAGTAAGAAGAATAGGACTTTTACTTATTGCACAATTGCACAAGAAACTTCAAAGTGGTAACTTTTTTTATGTTTAAAAATAAACTTGGATTATTATATTGTAATTATATTGTTTGAACAATATTCTTCTTTTGACTCACTCAGAGATTATTAGTCAATTGCTTCTCATATAATACATTTAAATTATACCGAGCATGATTATAAAATATTTCTATGTATAATTAAATTTAAGGAGCCCAATACAATATTTACTAAAATGTTGTATAAGAGGATGGTAGGAGGAGTTTCCACCATAAGAGAGAAAAAATAAAATATGAGTCAAAAATCCTTTTTGTTTGCCGACATAGTCTCCTTGTGGATAAATATACTTTGCCCAACTAAATTCAAGGCCATTTTTGTCCTTCTTCAAAATAGGCGTTTGTGCTCGAAATAATTTCATATCAGCGTGATTTTTTTTAAGTTTGGCCATTCCTGGCGAGTCCACTTTATCAATTTTAGCGATAGCAATAATAGACTTCTGACACGGCGCTTAGTCCTCTTAGAATATATCTTTCTTTTTAAAACTTCCGACCTTTTCATCTAAATTTTCGTTTTCGTCTTCTTTGGAACTGCCTTTTAGCTTTTCGATGTTGCTACCCAACTTTCCTAGAGTTAGGATAAGCAAAAGTAATAAATATATAGGTAAAAGGAATAAAAAACGCAAACTCAAAATTATTAATTATTATTATTACGCTATCGGAGAGAGCGGTGGTACAGACACATGTTTATTTCCTTATTCTCTCTCACTCTTTAATTACTTAAGACATTCTCTGTAATTACTGAAGACCATCTAGTACTATATGGTTTATAAATATCAGTGGAGCAGCTAATGGGTTGACGAGAGGTAAACCTCATTTAGCAGAGAACAAACCTTCAGTCGCCAATGCTTTTAAAAGGATTTTTCATAGAAAGATGGTAAGTAGGTTAGTCAATTTAATAAGCTGAGGTGAGATAGCCCAGACCAGATCAGTAAAAATAAGGCAGACCCAATCTATAACTACAAGTAGAGGGAATTAACACTCCCAAAAAAGGCTTAAAATTTTGGAAATACGTTATAAATGCATCAGTTAATTCACCTGATTCTTATAATCTTACCGAAGGTGGTGGAGGCTGTGTAAGATAAAGGATATCAACAAAAAAATGCGAGTTTCCAACTAAATTGGATGAAATGATTGTCTTATTTCTAGTACTTTTTCTTCCTATTCAATCCGAAAAATCGAAACTAAGGAAAACCACGTGCTTCCATAGAAGTTTTCAATACCGATGAAGGAAAAAGAAAAGAAACGAAGACAGGATCAACATCCTCTTCATTCATAATTTGAATGACCTAGATCAATTAGTATAGTCATGCCACTTAAGTAACTAATAATTTTATCAGTATCGTCTTACTAGATTAAGCACTTCGCTATAATATTTCGACTTCAGAGTCACTTCCCCAATATAGGCAAGGGCAATTACGTAACCTGAATTACCGTAATTGATGAAAAATCATTGTGCATCCTCCATTGTTCCTCATTCCGTTATTGGCTTCCTTTTCTCAAGGGAAATTACGAGCTTCTTTAAAGAGGAGATGAACCCTTTCACTTGTTTATTTTTGTTCCTTCTATGAACTTCTCAGCACATGATGCGCGGAGCAGAATCAAATATATATATAATGTATACACAATTTCTAACATTTTTATTTTGTGGTTACTTGTGGTGTCGGGTTTTCAGTCAAAAAAAAGTATCATGGATAACGAACGTTTAAATGATGCTGACAAGGAAGTTGGGGCCAAAAATCCTATTCTTTGCTGATCTATGAAAATGTACATTCGTAATTGGAAAAATCCTTGGAAATTTTCGAAGATTATCCTTTTTGAAAAAGGTATAGATTCAGCGAAAGAGCAAAGTGGTCGAAAAGGAGCTTAATGAAAATTTATTTGCTGAACTTATAAATCGAGAAGATTTTATAGGACAGAAATGCTTTTATTGTAAGAAGAGGAGGAGGTAAATGATATGAGGCTGTTTTGGAGATTCAAGAAATTCTTGATAGATACTTCCCTGATCCTTAAGATAAGGAAGGACTACGAATACGTGCATAAGTCTTTAAAAAAATCTTCTGAAATTAAATATTTAAAAACCTACAGTCTTGTAAAAATTTGATTTATTTATACAATAAAAATGAACAAATTTGATATTGATTATTATTGTTTTTAGATTTGTAACAATAAAAAAAAATTATGTAATTTTTAGTGTTTTTTAGTTAACATGCAACTATTTTGGGACCTTTAAATGATTTAAATTCCCTCTTAATCTTAAATAGTTTACATTTTATTTATTTTATAGTATTAACTTATACTGTACTATCTTTTTCCTTACTAATTCAATTTTATGCTTAAAATATTTCATTTTAGACATGTGGCGTAATTTCCTACAAAAGTCAGTTACATGAAATGCTTAAATGTATACGTTACATGTCATATTCCATAGGAAAAACGAACGTAATTCGGTTTTCTGAGGTATGAAGTTGGAATTTTTCCAAACAGATATTCATTTTACCGTCCAATTTTTCAGCTAAAATCCACCGTCATATTCGCATACATCTCCCACAAAAGAATTCTCTGTATTGCTCTTTACACTAAACGCGAAACCAAAGGAAGAAATCTCGTCTCCGGAAAATTCGAGTTTTCCGAGTTTAACTCAAAGGCCTCTCTAGCAGTTTTCCCATTACCCAGTGCTTTTCTGCTCAGTTTACCGTACCGCAGAATGCAGTTCTCGGTCTAGAATTGAGCAAAAGTGCATTTCTGAGTCGCGTCCTGAGTCGTTCTGATTCTGAACTGAATCGCCGCTGGCAGCCAAGAAATGTTTCTGACGTCTTCAATATCCATTCCATAATGACGTCCATGTTCTTACACAAATAAAAATAGAACGAAAATTCTTGCCGACGTTCAATCCACCAACTATTATACGAGTGCATCCTACACAATTTTGAAATGTTTTAAGTTCATAAAAATAGTGTACATTATAGTATTCATACCACTATTTCGTTTTTGTTTTTAATTCATTAGTTCCAAATAATTACGTTTCTTCAAAGATATGCTAAAAGTGTGCAGAAGATATTCAAAAAATATTTTTTTTCACTTTTATTATATCTATTCGGAATCACATATACATATGTATACATCTATTAATAAGTTTTAAAGTGTACTTCAAACATTTATTACAGAAGTGGCTAGAATCTTGAAAATCAAAGTAAATTTTGATAAATTGAGTTCGCAATAAAACCAACTTCTTGTCAAGTTAATGTCAAGAATGCTGTAGTTCATTTTATCGGAAGCGAAGTATCTCAGATTTCATTGGAACAAAAAAATGTATCCAAAAGTTCAGATTAAAGCGAAAAGCTGTACTGGATTCTTATCAAATTGTAATAATTATCATTATTATTATTGTTCAAAATAAGAAAAAGTTTCAGATGAAATGAAGAAAAAGCAGCATCAATGGAAATATTAGAACATTGTATAAGAAAATTTAAGAACTAAGAGATAAAAAAATAATAAACAACCTCATTCAAGATAAAAATAATCAATTAATAACTTCAAGTGATAAACAGATAGAAAGAGGAGTAGAACACTCTAAGCATATATTAAACATTTAAAAGGAAGTTATTGAAATAAAAAAAAATTAAAAGTTCTAGTACTAAATATAAAATCTAATCTACCGACAATAGAGGAAATTACAGATTCAACTACAATACTTAAAAAAAGAATAGATCAGTAACTGGAAGCATACTTCAAATGAATGTAGAAAGTTCAGCAAAATTACTTCACCCGTTATTTATTAAAATATGGCAAGAAGAGAAATTTCCAGAGAATTAGAAAGTAGGAGTTACAATATAATATAATAATATAATAAGGAAATCTGAAAGACTGTAACAATTGGAGAGTAATAACGTTAAGTAGCACTGTAAATAGAATTTGGTGATAAATAAAAAATAGAATTAAGTATGAACTACAAAAGAATAACTTGGACTTAGTTCCGGAAAAGGTCTTTTGTAGACTTAATTGAGTGTTGAGAATTCTAACAAAATAATCAGATGAATATCAAACTTCACTATATTTGTTATTTGTTGTTTTTGAAAAAAGATTTCGACTCTAACTAGAGAAAATATGTGGATAATATTTAGGAATAGAGGAAATTGGATACTATATATATATATATATATATCATTATATATCATTGCAAAATAATAAGGGAACTTGGGCAAAACGTCGTAGTTGTAGTGTCAAATCTTATTAGTCCAATGGAAGGATTAGGGTAAATTCGATTTTGGAGTGTTTTTTTTTGACTACTTCTATTATCCATGTGCTCAGATCTCGTCATAGAGCTATAGCTTTCTTAGCTTCCAGGTTTAAGTGAAAGGACATCCTTGCTAGACCATTCGCACTCGGACACAACCCAGAAAGGAAAATTGGCACTACAATTCTTTATGACATAAAGTTTATGTGTTCTTTTAGTAAAATTTGCCTCTTGTTTTGACAGTTCATCAGTTTTCTAATTGTTTCAGCTTTCTAAATGTATTGGATTTTTAATGAGTACTACTTTACTACAAAAGGTTAATTATTTTTATCCTTATTAAGTCTTCTGGTGACTTAAGTTACGGTAGTTTATATTCTTTACTAATGTAAAAAGAATAGTTAATATAATTGTATTATTATTTATGAATACTACTAAAAATACTTTTACAGTTTTACAATTAAATTGGATTGAATATTGCTAAATAATACATAGGACACTATTTGGTTTAGTACATTTTAAATATCCTCTGTTATTTTTGAGTTTCATTTATTACGTAACAACAAAACAGTTCCGAAATAATTTCCGGTTGGTGTTTTAAAAAACTTCATCCATATTTAAGGGGCTAAAAAAAACCGCTGGAAACAGCAAGTAATCAAAATTTTATAACAGTAAAAACAAACTTGACGATAAATTGAACCGTTTCAGTTGACATTATTTATTCAAGAGGTTTTAAATGTATTTAGTAATTTAGTTTGTTTATTTGCAGTAAACGAGAAACCAATAAAAATATTTCTATTTGTATTTGAATCCAATATTGCAAATTTTGTTCCAAATATAATCCAAGAGACTTTTCTTTTGTTAAACATAGGTATTCATAAAACTTAAAAAGTTTAACAAATATTTAAAACAAGCTTTATTAGTATCTGTAAAGAAGCTCCAAAAATTTTAAAAAGTTTTTAAAGTGTGCTTTATAAAACCCTGTAACAAGCTTAATTGGATTAATGGATTTAGGGTGATTTTAATATCGCTGCAAAAGCTACTGTTACCGCGAATTTATTTTCAGTTTCACACTCTTTTAAATGTTTCGATAAGTAAATTACGATTTAATCTAAATCTCACAATGTAAAGCAATAAAAGAAATTATATTTGCTATTTGCTGTACAGTGGCAATGGATTATTTTCATTATATTGATTTAAAGTTGCCAATGCAGAGTGGTCAGTCTTTTCATGGCTCATTTCACTCAACACTTTTCAATATTTTATTGTCACTGATTACTCATCGTATCCCTTAACAGCGCCCTTTATACTTCAGCATACCCCTGTCCCATGTACCCCGTGAATAGTTCTTTTAAAGGAATTTATCGACCAAATCGAAACAGATACCAAAACCAGGAAGGGTACCCATACAAAGGATGCCACACAAAGAACGAACATTATTTGACTTCTATTTTACATTCATTATTGAGGGTGTGAAAGTGAATACAATACACAACAGGGTTTGGTATAGGTGGCCAACAAGTTAGTGATTTGGATAACGTAAATTGCGTCAAAAATATATAGCGTTGTTTTATCATGTAGACATATCTAATACACAATGAAATATTATCTAAAGAAGTATTCGAGGAGAGAATTATAGGGAAGAATAAAAGGGGAAGGCCAAGGAAAAGAGGAAGAGCCAAAATAAGGTTAAAGTGAACTATAAAGAGAACACGAAACAAACTGAAGAAAATTCGTCAATACAGCCAAAACTTGAGTGAGGTATTTCATATTTTTCACCAAAAATACTCAATTAATATTTTGGGTATTTGTTTATAATGAGTACTCCCATATTTCTTCTTTATTAATTATTAATTGTACAAATAAAAATTGTTGTGCGTGTAAAATTTCTTATTTTTAATGGATTTTTGTTTAACAGTGAGTGTTGATGTGCGGCAGATATAGTCGAGTTGAAAGTTTTGAAAGTGATGCCATTGCACTTCAAAGTATGGTGATTGCACCCAGATAGACTTTATAAATTTATTTTTCAATAGTTCTTTACTTCAAAACACTTCTTATTAATTTGTTTTGTTGCTATACTGATAATTGGTACTCATTTTAATAAATTAGAAATATAAGGAAATTTTACAGTTTTTTGAGATTTTCAATTTCTATATAATATAGAAATTTACAAATGAATGTGTGATATACATATTAAATTTTCAAAACAACTATGATGAATCTTCCTCGAATCAGTATAATTTTTTATAAGATTACATAATTATGAAAATGAGACTAAAATACTAAAAAACGACAGTTTAAATTTCTCAATTATAATTGGGTACAATTCTGGAAAATTTGCCAATGTAAGATGACAAATTTCTTTGATTTCTATATTTGATGAAATGCTACATGAATATATTAAAAATCTTATATAATTTATGTATTCTCAGATATAAATAAAAAAACCCCTGACCTGCTGATAACTTTTAGGTCAACAAAGCATATATAGGATTTTTAATACAAATCCCGTTACATGTCATATATCAATTATGAGATCACGACCCTGCAGTGTTGTCGGCTTGTCTAAATTGTCGAGGAATGTAGGAAGTTTCAAAAATGTAAGGTTAGGTTATGTTGTTTAGCTTTATTATTATGAAAAATTAATTTATTGAAGCGTATATGAACAATATATGATCCTCACACTCAAGACACTTCATCCTGCCAGTTTTAAAGTAAATTTGAAAAATGTTTTTCTCAGTTGATTCATTATATAGCAATCTACAACTGTGATATTCTTCTTCTTCTTGCTGTATTATCTACTTTTAATATTCAATAATCTGTTATAAAAATCGTTATATTATGTTGTTTATTTGTACTATATTTTTATTAAATAAATAAAATAGAGACATATAAAAAAGATAGCAAACTATTTATTGTTATTAAAATAAGACAATGTTTTGTTTAAAAAAAAATATATTTTTCTTATAAGAAACAATTCAACTACAATATTCGAATTCCTACAAAAGGTAAATCCTTTCTCCTAATTCAAATCTGAATCACTTGAATCACTGTCATCGCTGTTAGGATTAATAATAATGGGATTAATTTCTAGTCTATCAAAAACTCTCTCTCTTTCATACCATTTTTGTATTTCTTTTTCTGTATGTTTAATAGAATTTTTCCATACTTCAGGAGTAATTGTTCTAAGAGCTTCAGACCACATATTTAAAGAATCTTGCAACACGCTAAAATAGACAAAACAATTTCATATTTCTAGACATTTGTATAATCTTTAACTTACCTCTCTGACGGCAGTTAAGGGTAATAGTGGCCCATTATTATCACGCTCCCGTTCAATGTACTGTATTAATGAATAAACAAGCTCTTTACAACGACTATTTAGTTTTTTTGGCATTTTGTAGAAATAAACGTCAATAATCAGCTTATTCACACTATGTTTGTTTTGAAAACAGTTTTTTTATAAGTTAACTATCTAGCAAAGCAAAAAAATAAAGACAATATTATAAAATTACCGAAAACGTGGTGAAAACACACAACTGGTTGACGGCCAGACGTCAGAAATCGTTGAAATATTTCAATCTAAATACTCGACAACGTCGCATCAAGGCATGCCAATCGCTACAATGTCATTTCTTCATCATAAATACGAGTCTCATGGGCGTAGAAAATTTCAAAATTATTTAATGTAAATTATGGTTTTTTGAGTACTAAACATATAATAATGATTTATAAACTTTATATTATAAAGAATAAGAGGTATATAAGCCAATATAATTGAAATAATTCTAAAATTATTAAAATAATTACGATTACTTTTTCGGTTTTTTAGTACTGTGACTACGTTCATGAGTCCTCGTGAATTTTCGTGATGTTTCGTATGATTTATCTTAGTTAGGGAAATTTTAATTAGTTGGCAGTACTATGACGAAAGAGGTACGTCACTCTTGACGTGCAACGGTATTTGTACTAAAAATCCTATATAGAATTTTTACTACAAAAAATTAAATTAATAAATATAAGGAAAAATCGAAAAAATAGTAGAAAAATGTAAGATTAGGTTTCATTATCATAGATAAAATGTATGTTACTCAGTATTATTAAAATAGTTATAAATGAATTCAAATAATCACGTTTATATTTTTTCCACGTTGTAATTTGTGCACTCACATGAAAGCTCGTCTAGCACTCGGCTAGGTTCGGCTCGTTAGTTTATTTCAGAATAAATCAAATAGATGTAGTATTATCACGTAATAAAAATATCGTGTATCAGTTTTTGTAATAAAAAATATATAAAAGCCACTTTTATGTAGAAATCGTTTTGAATTCAATATATTTAAACAGCAGACGATAATTTAAATCTACTCATAAGTTTTGTTAATTTATATATACAAAATTCTACATAAAAAATTTCTTAATAGCTTTTTTGTTCCAAAATTTCAAAATTTATCTTTATATTTCTTGTTCAACCAATCATCGGCTCACATTATTAATTGTACCCAAATACAAATTTTTGTAACTCCCTTGTTTTCTTGCTTCTATTCTTCAGAATAATTTTGATAGTACTTGGTAACTCTATGTCCCGAATTTGCTACTCTGCTTTGTTACCAAAACTTTTTTATTTAATTGAATTACTTTTGTTTTGATCACTATCATCCGTCCTTTTTAAATATAACCATTATTATTTACTTTTTAACAACTTGACATAAATTAAACCTTTTCAAAATTAAAGCTTTCTTCAAAAAATCTAACATCATTAAAATAAATCAATAGCAACATAACTATTCTCTAAAATTAAATTAACACAAACGTTTTTTAAAGCAGAAACCCATAAAATAACACAACAATAAACAATCGTCATGAAAATTTAACGATAATAGCAAATTTTATAAAAAAGAAAAATTAAAGTTACAATATAAGTTATTGAACATTTTTCTATGAAGTTCAAGAATTCGTAGTCAATTTTAAATATAACTGGAAATTATGCATACCAGATTGAAAAATGAAAAAATAGAGATTTATTTGATCGATTTATGTGAATTTCCAAAACGTATAAATGTTATGAAATTTTAATATTTTAAATCTCTCTCTTCCATTTTGTCCATCGTACAGTCGATTATTATTTACTATTGATGACGTCATCAATAAAAAATTTAAATAGAAAAGTGGGTCTTGCAATACATTAATTGAAAAGTCTTTTAAATATCTATTCACCCACATCAATATGTCTAAGTAATTAATTTTTGTATGTTGACAAAAATGATTTATTAAATTTTTAATGTTACAATAAATATTATAATTAAGTACAACCAAATTTAAACAAGTGCTTCAATTGTTTAGTCAGCTAAAATACAATACGAAAGACGAACAGGGAAATCTTCTCGAACTTTCGCTATAACTTCCGGTGTAATTTTTGCAATCTCAATGCGTATTCGTTCTTTGAGTTCATTAATAGTTTGTGGTCTCTTTATGAACATTTTACTTTTCAAGTATCCTCATAAAAAGAAATCGAGAGGAGTTAAATCAGGTGACCTCGATCGCCACTCAATTGGTCCTCTTCCATCTTTCGACCTATCCACCGATTTGGGAAGACGTTGTTCAAGTAGTTTCTCACCAAGACAGTATAGTGCGGTGACGCACCATCTTGCTGCAGCCACAAATTATTTCTGTTTGAGAATAACCGGCTTAATTCTGGGAACAAAAAGTTCTGCAGAAATATCGAGGACCTGTTTAGGTTTCTTCGAAAAAGTATGGACCTATAATCCTATTTTCTATTATTCTATTATTCCAGCCCAAACATTAACTTTCCCTGGATATTGAGTATGATACTTTTGAAACCAGTATGGATTTTCTGTAGCCCAATACCGGAAAGTTTGACGATTCACACGACCGGAGAAATGTAGCTTCATCAGAATAAAGAACTTCTTTTAAAAACATCGGGTCTCTTTTATTTTTTTCCATTAGAATTTAACAAAATTTAACTCGTCTATCAAAATCTTCTTCCATAAGTTCCTGCACTAAATTTACTTTATAGGGATGCCACTTATCCTTTTTGTAGCGTTCTAAGAACTGTTTGATGTCTAACTCTACTTGCCGTAAACTGGTATGGGGATTATCTTCAAAGGCTAGCAGAATATCTAGTTTCTTGTTTTCAGATATTTGTTTTCTAATACCTTTAGGGAGGTCTTTTACATGACCCGTTTCTCTAAAATTTTTCTCAATTTTGCTTATTGTGAACTGTAAATTTTGAGAAGGTAACTAGTTTTTTTAAAAAAAGTAAAAAGTCCCACTTTTCTTTTTACAATTTTTTTTATGACGTCATCACGCTTACAGAGATGACAAAGAGCATATTTGAAAATAAAAATCGACGGATTTCATGATTTTCTCCTAAAATTGCCGATTTATGAAATAATGAATTTATTCCTTTCAGTATATGAGAGTTTGTTTACTGAACTGATATACATTTAGTGGTTAAGGATTCTGTCAAATTTAATAGCAAGTAAATTCAAATTTAGGATTAGTTGTTTGTTATTTGTTTTATTTCAAGTCGTAGTTTTTTTTAATGTTATTTGGTACTCAATTTAAATTTAAATTTTATTTATTATATTTAAACTTTATTTTTAATTGGAATTTTCAATTTAATTACAAAATCCCAAAATATTTTTTCAACTAAAATCAAAAACTAAGTATTAATACTATTACTACATATATTGAATGTTTAAATAATGAAAATTCAAGTAAACTGCCAGATTTATTTTATTTTTAAAAATTATGCTAATAATTTGTGAAAGCAAATGTTATTGTTACTGCGCCTGAGATTGAATTTATTTTAATTTAAAAAAAGGTTATAATATAGTGAATATCTATAACTGTAAAAATAGCAATTATTTTGTAGCCTTTGCCAGCAATACGTATATATTATAAAATAATAATTAAAATTTTTGTTATTTCCTTATTATATTCTGTTTCTCTTTCGTATTACTTTATTAGTTATTAAATTATGTAATGGTTTTGATGGGTAGTATATACTTGGTACCACCGAGAAAATTTATTTCAATTTCGTGGAGGTTAAGTTCTCTTGTGGATTCAAGATTCCCCTGTAAAGAAAAGGAATTAATTCGATTCCAAATAGCCTTAATGTCAGATAAATAAATAAGTATCTTGCCTTTTGAGGAAAACTAAAAGCTGAATTTAGTAATTTTCCTCAAGTCACATTGTTAATAACATCACTTTAATTGCATGAATTCGCGATTCAAATATCAGAACTCAGAAGCATCCTTATTTAGCTCTGTTAATCCTTCTAATTGGTAAAACGGGGTAACTATAAAAGTATAATTTGCATTTTGTATTAAAACAGAAAATTCATTTTCTAAGGTCAAAGCTGAAAACTCTGCATCGCTGTAATAGTAAACACAGTAATCAATGAAATTTTCTGTGGTAAATACTCAAACAGTATCATAAAAATGGGGATGGATATTTAACGACCTCGAGTGTACTTTTAAAAAATTAACAGTGCTAAAATTTGTAATTAAATTAAGGTAGTCATAATAATTTTGACTATTAAAATCCGAAAGACTTATAGGGAAAGTAACAAGTAGAGCACGAAATTTACTTCTAAATGGAAATTCTCGGGAAATGGCAAAAAATAACTTTTCCGATGTCGATACAGTCGACTAAAAGTCTCTTTATTCAAAAATGGGGTTGAGAACAGAAACTTTAAAGTAATCAGTGAAAATAATGGAGTGCTTCGATTATTCTCCTTCTTTTTTTCCACTTTCTAGCGAGAGAAAAGGCTTCCATTCGAAATTTTACAAAAGACTACAGCGAAAATTAAGTGAAGAAAATTAGATCAAGTTACGATTATAAAATACTTTCCGTATGAATACGAACTAAAAAACAATATCAGTCGCAATTAAAAGAATTATTTTTAAAAATCATTTATATTCATTTAAAAATTGTTTCCTTTTTTATGTAAAATTTAGAAACTATTTTTTTCTATTTACATTATAGTCTTCTTCTACGATTTGAAGTATTTATTCCAACCAGCTGAGTTACCATTCCTTCATTTTCTTTCACCTGATCGTATAATTAGCCCATATAGTAGGTATTTTTTTGGGCATTAGTTAATTTTCTTTTGTAAAAATTTCCTGATACGCCAATGAGTGTCGCTGATCAAAAAGTCGTATTTCCATTTCCTCTTGCGATTTCCATTTGGAAAGAAAAATTAATGCTCAACTTAACAATCTCCATAAGCTCTTCACTTAGTCTCTTTCTCTTTGCCAATGTTTTAATGTCACAGAACTGCGGAGGTTAATATTAAAAGAACTTTGAAGTTTTTAAGTATTACTCGTCTTTTATATTGGAAGTGTATATTTAACCAAATCTAAGTTTCGATTAGCTTATTATTATCCATTTTTTTATTGAAATGAATTATTTTGTTCTATAAAATATATACCATTGACATATACAAATAAAAAATACTTAAAGGTTGTAGGTTTCCACAGGCAGAGTGAAACTGAAGATTACTGACTCCAGAGGACCGAGTCGTTTTTGAGATATTATTCCACGTTTCCCCTCTCATTACGGTGAGTAGTTGAGTTACTATTCACATTTCCTGAAGTAGGTGTTTATGACAAACGGCGAAACGGTGAGAAATATTCCTTCAGAAGGAGTAATCTTCAAAAAAAGTAAAACACTTCTCCAACTTATCTACTTATCCGCTATAAAAATTTTCTGCTTTTACTTGAAACTCTTACAGCTCGTGGTATTGTCTAATTTGACCTTAAAAACTATCAATTTTACTCAGTTATTGTGACAGTTTAAACACAATACTTTAATTGTTATTGACATTAATAGATCTAATAGTTTGAGAGATTTTTCCGTCGCTTCTCCAGCGCGTTCCTGATTCAATTAACAGGCACTTCTATCAACATCATCAGCCGGGGCACGTCGGTTCCCAAAACTTCAAACTTTCAATAGTTTCCAGTTATAGCGGAGTGTTAAAAACACCTACCAGAAATCATTTCACAAGTTTAGAATTGTTCTTTTTCCTTCCTTTAATAATGTGAATGAAGAATCAATTTTATCAAATAAAACATATATAAAAGAATGCACTCAGTAAAAAATTAACAAAGTGGTAAATTATCTAACTGTGATTTAAATCAAGTACAGGATTATATGTTGGACACCCAAGACAATGAGGTTAATGCAGTATTAAAGAACATTTAATTTAGGTATCGAATTATCAAAAAAGCTCAATTAATAAAAAATCTTTGAATTAATTTGTTGGAGTTTAAAGTAAAAATACCCTCTTTTCTTTAGAAAACAACTTATGGCTCCAATTCCAAAAAGGAGGAAAATCGAAAAAATGAAAAAAGTCAGCGCTTCATTATTATTTCGCCGAAGGACGCGAGTGTAGACGAAAAGTTTGAAAGAAGTTCCTTTGTCTTTTTGTTATTATAAGAAAACTCCCGAGGTCCAGGCCTGGGTGAAGGAAAAAAGTAAAATGTTTAAATACAGCATCGAATGAGAAAAAGACAACAAATGTGATCTATAAAAAGATTCAGTAAAGAGAAAATACCCAAAGACTTTTTGAATTATGTATAAATAAATATAATCTTAAGCATTGATAATCTCTAATGAATTTTAGATTTAATAAATATATGTTAACTTGAACTTGAAAACAATAAGGTGTACCAAATTTATATAGGTAAGTAATGATAGAAATAAGAAAGTAAGAAGAAAAGTATCAAACTATTAAAAAACTAAAAGACAAATTCAAGAAAGTCTGAGATAAATATAATTAATGAGTAAAATAAGCCTTAGAAAAAGAGTGGACAGAAGAGAAGACATAAACAAGATAAAAATAGGTAGACGAAATTATTAAAGTTGTAATAAAGCAAAGATTATGAATCTGGAAACAAAAGTTAAATACAATATAAATGCTAATATAAAGAAGGTAAAAATATATAAGTAACTCACTTATTATTGAACATGAGAATCTTTTTTCTTCTTTTGTCTCAAGGTAGAGTTCATAAAATTGATACTTTTAAATCTTTGTGTCTTCTATCATAATTATACTTAATACATTGTTATGTATAATTTATTCTTTTCTGTCTTTCTCAATTCTATGATTCATTTGCTTTGTGTTTTATCGTAATCATTGTTATTCGATAAACGTTACAATCCTTAAAAAAAAGAAAAAAAGGAAGAGCAGACAAATCAATTATTAACCCTAAAATTTCAAGCCCAGGTTTTTATACGGTTTAAATGAAAATTAGTAAATAAAATTAACTCACCATAAATAACACAAAAAATATACCTTTATGCAATTTCAAATTATGTGTGTTTTATATAGTTTTGCAATTAAAACTCTTTCAGGTTTTCTGAAAAGTCGTATTATTTAGAAAAAAAACAGTAAGTCATATCTCCAGTAAATCTGGACGAATTGGTTTCCATTCCCAAGATATCATACATTATTAAATCATAATCTTTCCGGCGAAAATTAACAAATTATATTTATAATTATTGTCTCCAAATTTGTGTTTCAATTTGATTTGTCAAATGAGAAGGTATATATTTAATACAATTTCTTTAAAGAAAAATAAATTTATTTTTTCGTTAACAGTCACTATTAACACGTCTTGTTTCTTTTTTTTTTAAGATTCGGATCCCTTTTTTGAAATTATTAATTATTTTGTTACAAGGAGACACTAAAATTCTTTGAAATTAATAAATTTGCTGTTTTTCTTTACAAATCAATTATATCTTTCTATTAATTAAAATTTTACATAAACTATATATCCTAAAATTTCAACTATTTTCTACATTGAAAGTTTCTTCAGTAGTATAAATTTTGTTTTTAAATATGAATTTTTTACTTTCGGATCTACCTATCAACCATTAAATTCAATATTATAAAAAAATCTAACGACTTTATGCGTTTCTACATTATTTAGAACTCTTTTTAGTACTAACAAATCATAATTTCAATCATTTCCTGGTGTACAATTTCAATAAGTTCTTCATTATTCTCGCAAATATTTAGAACTATTAGAATAAAGTCATTTCTTTGAAGGATGATGTTATAAATAAATATTCTAATGAATCTAATTTATTAACTTACAAGTCCACAAATGGATTCTATTGTAACTGCTTATTATTTTTTTAATCCTATTGCTTTATTCTTTTTAATAATTATATGTATTTTTCTTTACTTTTAACGAAAAATGCATGAGCCTATAATTTTATATAACAATGCATATATGTTTTATGTGGCTAGTCCGGCACTGTACAGAACTTTATCAATAAAGCGGCCCCATTCTTGTTCACACTTTGAATTTAGTTTTGCATAAAAAATCAACTAGACCATGACACTCAATATAGACCAAGTTTGGAAAACTTTCCAACAAAAGAATACATCCTTCGTTGGAAAGGGTGGATTCTATTCTTCGGGATACCAAAAAGTATATTATTTTTTTAATAATAATAATGGAAATATTCCCAGTTATGGTTTTCGTTCAATTTGTGTATCATTTGAATTTTATCCATTAAACTTAAGATCATATGAACAATCATAGTTACCAGTTATAGAATTAAATATATTTAAGTCACAGATAAAATATGTTAAATATTAAATAAGAATTAATTATATGATGTAAAAGTCAAATGTTCATTATGGTGTTAATATCAATGTCCATTATGGCACTCTCACTGTAATCGACTTTTATTATGATACCTGTAATACAGTTATAATATCCCTATACATTATCATAATGCTGCCTGCCCATTATGAGATAAAAAGCTATTAAATTATAGTGAAGCAGCAATAAATATAGTACATACAACAGTTACGATATTATAAATATGCATTTACAACTTTGACACAGATAGTGCAAAAATGATATTTTTAATATTATAGATTTTATCACTCTGTATGTCTTCATTTGGTAGAGAAGGCGTAGATGAAGAAAACACGACAAGACAGAGCAATTCGAAAATGAGAGTAGAATTGAATAATGCAAATATTTTGATATGTATGTAAGAGCACGATTTCTTTAATGGGAAAACTTTGCGGGATTGCCCTATTTGTATTCTGAAAACGGGAAAGGACTAGGATTAGGATAATCAGACCCACTACCAGCTCTCCATTTTTGTTCCACTCTGACGCTAAATATAATTCTTGAGCAATCTATATGCTTATAGAAAAAGTTTTCTTAGCAAGAAAATTGAATTGGGGCCACTTTTAGGACAGGTAGAATTTAAATCGGTGGGATTAATTTTAGGTTTTAATAACAATAAATAACATAGATCATTAATCACATCAACTACAAATAAAACCGAAGAAAAGTACATCTATGTTGATCCTAAATGATAATTTTGAAGCAATCTAAATGCTTATAGAAAAGATTTTCAAGGAAATTGTATTTGAACCACTTTTAAGGCAGGTGGGTCTTAAAGGAGTGGAAATAATTTATAGGTTTTAATAACGTTTAATAGATGAAATGGGTCATTAGTTCCATCTATTAAAAAGAAACTCTTTGGCAGTAACATCTATTGATTGTGGGATTGAAAAAATATGTAGATAGGAATATTTTGATGTTTTGTTTAGTGGTCTGTATTTAAGTAGGTAGTTAAAAATAATCATACAGTTTCCATTTAATCATAAAATTTACATACAGGGTCATCAACTTATACTCCGAAGTTTGATATCTCCGTTATCTTGAGAACTGGGAAAGAATGTCTTTTCAAAGTAATGTTTTTTAATCGAATACCCCGTATATTTTTACATTTTTATGAACCTCTGATTTAATAAATCACATTTTTTTGAATTTGTATGTAGCAGCCAAACCGGTGAAAATCAATAAAAATAGTTACATATCCCTATTCTAACTATTTAAGTTTTATACAATGGCATAAAAAAGTATTAAAAAATCAATATTGTTGCTAAGATTTTTAATATATTCGAAAGCATTGTATATCAAGATTTATTTTAAACTGCTTTAATATCCGATTTTTTGAAAGAAATTAATTCTTTTTGCGCAACGAGATTAATTATTTTTTATTAAAAAACGAAAGTTGATAAAGTGCTTTTAATATTTCTTCTGGGAATCATAGTTTAGTTATTAAAAAATATTTGGAATTGGTTCCTTAAAATCTCAATTTTTGTGTCAGTCTCCAAGACTTACAAGTATAATTTTTCTTGATCAACTACGGTGCACTTACTTTTTATATAGTTTACTATAAAGTTGTCAGATTATAGTTGTCAACAGAACAAGAAAAATATCCAATTATAAATGAATTCGAAATTAACAGACATGTTTTTAATTTTTTTATTGGTTTTTATATTTTTTAAATTTGTAAAAAACAGTAATTATAAAATAAACTAATAATTGTGACGTGACAACATCGCAATTCTTTATATTTTCGTCATCGTCAGTTTATCGTAAATGTGCTACTGCCACAATTGTTACAAAACAAATTAAACTAACAACAATGTCCAATTTATCGGAGTCGTATATTGACGTTCTTAATTGTCTAAACTAAAAGTTCTGTTAACATTTATTGATTAATAATTAGTGTACGTTCCGAAACTATCAACTCTTTGAAAATCCGTGTGTGTGTGTGTTTCCTATAGTTACATATACTCCAAATACCAAACGCCAAAATCGCCAACTTTAATATTGTCAACATTAATCCGCTTATGCCTTACGCCAAAAACTAACGGTTAAAAATCCGTGAAAAGGAAACTGGCAAAGAGGTTTACATATAAGCTATGGACTAAAAGGGCACTAAGAAGAAATTATGTGAAATGCGTGTCAGTTATCGGAAGTAGTCAAAAGCTTCCTGTTTTTTTTTTGGTTTATCGTTCTTCGTGCAGTTGGCAAAACCACAAGAAAATAGAACATAATTTACTGAAATGTTGACAGTGGTATTTAAACCTCCGTATACACTAGAAAAAGTATCATTTAAAAATTATATACATAAAGAATACATTTAGATTGAGACTTTCAAGTTGACACTTTTTATTTTTTTTGTTTGACAAACACGTGGAGTTACATATTATATTAATATACATTTATACACCAAAACTAAAACTTACGTGAGAGTGATAAAATTATTGGCTTAACCTACAGGTGTGTGTTTGTCAGAGAATAAAATACAAGATTAATACTATCTGTGATTTCCCTTCATATTGTTGTAACAACACCGCCAATATATCATTTGTAATAACGTTCTTATAAAAAAAGGAAGGAACCCATAAAAGTCCGACACTCCTACCTCATATACCTTTTGAATATGCTATAAAAAAGCCTTATTGGTGTTTCTTATGGGGTTTTGAGCCATTTCGGCGAAAAAAACGGCATTTTAAATTGAAATTGATATTACCTAACCTTTTTGTTCTAACTGGAATAAGATTGGGTCGTTATTTTCAGATTCACAAAATGAAATGCTCACGCAACCAGAATTGCGTTGCGTTAGGAAGAGAAGTAGAGAAAAATTTACAGGTACGGTTTTTATGAGGCGGGAAATAAAATCTCAGAAAACTAAAAGGACAATAACTTGGTGAACATAATGATATTCGAAGTAGAGGTTTTGGAAAATAGTAAATAAAAAGCCATTTTTATTTTTATAAGATCAGTCGTAAAACGGATGGTAGAAATTATTTCCTAATTATTAATACATTTTCATAATTACTTCTCTAATTTTGATATTGTCTGTTTCGATATTGCTTTTATTATTTTAGTATTTGTTGTGTTTATTCACAAGCTTTCTTCTTCAATATTCTCATTCGATATATTTATATTTTTTGTAATTTTTTCTCATTATCATTCGCATAATTATAATAATACTACAGCATACGTAAAACATTCCATCGTCTATTTTATATCCTATAAACATGGTTTATTCTTTACTTTACAATTTTTTGAAAATATTGTCTATATGTACGTTGAATATAGTTAGGATTAGTGCTCGTACTTGTGTTAATCCCATCTCTGTTTTAAACCCTTTTGATATTCAATTACTTCTTATTATATGCTTAATGTTTGGTTTGTAAAGTTTTTGGATAATTCCAATCGGTTTCTTATGTTTTCCTTTTTCTTAAATTGTTCCATGCTTTTGTTGTGGAGATTGTGTCGAAAGCTATTTTTAGGTTTATGAAAGCTAGACACATATTTTTATTATTTTGTAATTGTCGTTTTTCTGTTCCCTGTTCTTTTAACTTTTCCTTATTTCAATGGACCCTCATGTTCTATGGTTTTTCTGATTCTCGACTCTATAAATTCCACATATTTCAGTAGCTTAGTTATTGAAATATTTTATCCTTATGTTTGATGTCATTTATTTTATCCTTCTTTAGCCTCTTTTGGTTTGTTATATTTTTTTGTATCTATACAGGGTTTATTCTAATCTTTGCAGTTAATAAATAGTGACCGCTGTAAATTTTTACATATTTTTCATAGCTAGTTTCTCGTTTATAACTTTAGTTGTTTTTCAAATTTGTTCTTCGAACCTTTCTTTTTTCGGGAGTGTTTCTCTTAATGCTTCTTCATTCTTCTTTCAGCTTCTACTTATTCCGATACTTCGTGTTGCTTATTTTCCTTCGATCATTATTAATTTATTACAAAAAAGATAAATTATACTTATCTTGAATTTCCAGTAGTTTCCAAAGCATTTTGCATCAGTATCAGATATTTATTTTTATAAAAAAGGGGTTAAAGTTGTATTGTAATCAATTAATGACATTGCCAAATTTTGATTATTTCTTAACCTAATTAACATTAATAAACAAATAGGATAATATACAAGGTGTCTCCAAAAATACTGCATATTTTTAAATTGCATGTAGAACGTGTCATTTGCAACAAAATATTCTAATAACATTTTTTTCTAATATCTTCAGTTTGCACAAAAATTCACTTTAAAAATTAACTGAAAAATGTGAAAAGATAAATTATACTTATATGTATTTCCACTGTCTTCCAAAGCGTTTTTAAATTATATTTAGATCGACCATTTTCCAGATAGACAGAAGTTTGACAGATCTTTTAAACGTAAATAATTTCATGCATAAACACCCCAACCAATCATTATTAAGTAACTTTCTTTTTTTTCTAAAAATATGTTAGGTTAGTATTATTTAGTTCAAAAGGCGATTTAAGATAATTGAACTTCCTAGGTTTAGTTGATCATTCAATACTGTGTTACTTTATTCATATTCATATTCCTCCAAAAAATCAAGTTCTTTTTTCTTGTCACTTATATAAAACAACAGTGAAAATGCTTTATCTAAATAGACTTAAAAAAAATGTATACCACATTTTTAGCTGCATACGTTTTTATACCTCATCCATAAATATGCGTGTATTTTCGCGGACACCCTGAAAGATAAGTTGTAAATTAGTGCGAAAGTGAAAGTTTTGTGCAAACTGAAAACGAATTATACTCTTTTCTAACTATTTTCATTTAAGTTAATAAAAACTTAATTTATTTATTATTCATTGCATCTATATAACAACACAAAGATCCTTTTTTCTCTCTTTTGTATTTACGGAGAAATTAGGCTGATGCGTTGCCTAACCCGGCGATAGTAAATTCCACATCAAGACTAGCTGCTCTACCTACTCTAAATTTGGATGCCCGTAATTTCCACACCTACTTCTTCAGGTGCTAAGTATGTAGGAAAAGCCAAAACAGTATTTTAACCAACGACTAATTTCAGAACTTTTCTCGAGGTATTCCTTAAAACCAGATTTAGTATTTTCCAAAACCATGATTGGTGTAAGTGAAATCCACTTTATTGTTTGGCTAAACATCTGATACTGCCTTATGTATGGTTTTTTCAAAGTCAATTGTCATTTTTTTTTTATTAAAATGCATTTTATTTGTCTTGGACTTTAATAACATAAAGTTTTTGTATGTTTCAGCCTTTTTATTTCGCAATAGACAAAATAATAATGGAATGTAATAATATGAGAAAACAATGATGCCACTTTTGGGTTAGTTAAAGTACAAGAAATTATCACCTGTTTGTATTTATTTCGAATGTATTTAGTACACTATGCACCTCATTAGCACTTATTGGAGTACGCCCTGGCAACACTTTTATTTTTGTGTTGTAAATATTTTTTCTAATATATTCTACGTCTTTTTCTGTTATCGTTTCTGGTAATTTGTGTAGTTCTTGTCGAATAATTTTTTACGGTCTTTCATAGACGTCCTCAATGGCTTTTCTTATGCAGGAATTACTAATTATTTTCCGATTATACTTCTTGATATTGGCTTCATGAGTATGAAGTCCTTCATGTGTAGTCACTAGTAGTTCAGGACGAACGGCAAACACTTTTGATTTGCATTATTTTTTGAACATCTCCAAATTATTTCACCGCACTTTAGTTCCTTTTTTTTATAAAAACAGTAGATGTTTAAAGATAACGTTTCTTTTCCACGATTGCTTTCGATTCATTTTGCTTTCATGATTACCAAAATTTTACAAAAATTACATCACAGCACCTTCTACTATCAAGTTTCAACATGAAATATGTTTAACAATTTAAATTAGTTATATATATTTTCATTATATTTATTAAAGGATTATTGGTGTGCAATTTACCTGTGCTCGCATAACCCTGTAGGTTTTTGATATATTGAATTCATGGAAAATTATCTCAAGCCGTTTCTGGCAACGGCTTACCTTCGCGTCTTGAGGATACACAGCGACGTACCTAATAAAACTTTATGGTAGCGCAAAGATGCAGAGCATAGTTAAGATGTATGGTAGTGGTATCATCACATGTCATGCTTTACATTAATGTAATGTCTTTGGGCAAAATATGAGACTGGCTTTATGTGACCTTTGGGGCCGTGGTCTTCGTCTACTCGTTCATTTAGTAAACTGCCACTTTATTTTCTTATAAGACTGTGCAAGGCTGAGGATAGGCTTTATTATTTATTTATTAAAGAAAACGAGTATATTGTGAAGGGTAAACTAGTCGAGTATTTGGTCTAGTCAAAAAGTACCTTCTCCATGATTGTATAATATCTATTAACAGGCAATTTAAATATAAGTTTGAAATTTTCCTCTAGGTTGTATCTAGTTTGTAGTCACAAGTAACCATTTCATCCTCTTCTTGATTTAATGTCACCCCTTAATGTGTATTGATTCCCCTTCGTTCAGTTATATTTTAAAAAGGTATGAATTAAATTGTTTCAATGTTTGCTTTGTGGAATTTATGCCTAATAAATATTTTTATTGCAAAAACTAAACACACATAAATAAAATGAAAATACAAAATTAGTTTTATTTGACGTTAATAATGTTTTCAAAAATTTCTCCAAATGAATACCATTAATAATTAAATTCTTAGAAAGAAAAAACATTAACCAAATTTTATTAATGAAATTATAAATCTGTTTAATTTATGTATCAATCAGAATTACTTTGGTTTTGATCAGAAATTTTATAAAAATGAAAGATTGCCAATGAGTAGTCCAATATCACCAATTTTGGTAACTATTTTCATGGATAATTTAGAACAAAAATTTTTTGATTCAAATATCTACAGAAATGTATTGTTTTGATATAGATATGTTGATGTTGTTTTACAGCTAGTAGATAGACAATTAGATATTTTATCTTTTTACATCCAAAAATAAAATTTAGTGTTGAAATTGAAGAGAACAGTTCTATAAATATCAATAGAGTTAATTGTAATCTTCAATATTCAATTTGTCGTAAACCAACTCATACAAATATGACTGTCACTTACAACTCAAATCAAATAACATTAGTTTTCGGAAAAAACCTAAAGATGACAGGTCATACAGAACTTTACATATTTTGGAGATATTTCAAACAAATTATCAAAAAATATAAAACGTAGAACATCTTCTATAATATTCTTTTAAAGTATAAAAGCTAAAACTAATAAACTAAAAAAAATCCGGTGTATTTACAAACTTAATTGTCCGGATTGTAACCCCATTTATCTTGGCCAGACCGTTAGAAATTTTGAAATAAGGCACACTTATGATCTTTTAAAACAACCAAATAAGTCGCATTACGCAAATCACCTCATTGTCACTAAACACAAACCTACACTTAACAAAACAATTGAAAAAACAGAAAACAGTTGAAATACTTCATATGTGATAAAAAAGAAAAACTTGTTTTTTTGGAGGAATAGGAAATATCTAAAATGTCCTCATTATATATAGCATTGAATGAATAATTAAACCTGAGAAGTTCAATTATTTTAAATTACCTTTTGGACTAAATACCTACATTATATTAACCAATTTTTTTAGGAAAAGAAAATTATTATATTTAAAATTTTATAGCAAAAAATCTTACTGTACATATTGCTTGATAATGATTAGTTTACGGTATGAAGTGAAGTACGCTTACAAGAAATCTGTCAATCTTCTGTCACTCTGAGTATGCGATTTAGCGAAACCTGGTTAGAGAAAGATATTCAAAAATAGCTTTGAAATACTGTTATACAAGATAAATATAATTTATGTGTTTTATAATAATTATTAAGGTATGAATTGGTTCTCGCATGAGTTTCAAGTTCACTCCCCTATAATTTTTTCATATTTAAATAACTATTAGATTATGGTGCCGATAAATTTTATTTCAAATGATGATATTTTTATGAGATGGAAAATAAATTGACAATAATTATTGTAGGTAATTTACGTTAAATTACGGGTATTATGGCATGAAATACTCTTAACAAACTATGTTCGAGATATTTTGTTTTGGAATTATTTTTGCATTTTTTCTAAATTTTTGTCTAAATAACTTTCAAATATTTAGTTCTCTTAATCTATTTATTTTTAAACTCAAGTGTGACTCTTCAGCCACTTGCTGTTCTATATAAAAAGGATGGATGTTTTACCTATATAAGTGGAGAAAAATTAGAATCTTCAAAATATACACAATGTTTCGAAATAAATTAAAAAAAAATCAATTGTAAAATAGTCTCCACCGTCTTCTCTACTCCTAAATTGTAACGTAAAAATAAATAAATGTAAATAATTTGCTAATTCCATCCTTACTATATGATTAAATTTTCTAGAAAATATTATTATTACATTACTAATATTTTTTACTTTCATTCAATAAAATAAAATAATTATTTTCAAATAAATTTTTAAACATTTTGTTTTATTTCAAACCATTAATTATAACACTAAAAGTTATTCTATGTCATCATCAGATAAAATAAATTTTAGGAGGTGGGAGGTTGTTGGAAGGGGTGGAAATAAAAAACCATCAGATTAATTTTTTCAATATCGACGTTTTGATGTTTGTAAGTCCATCTTCAGATCACTACGATAAAATGTATACCTCTTATTAGATAGACGACAATATAAAATTTTTGTTAAGTGCAATGGAAATATAAAAATAATTTGATTTTTTTGTTAACTTAATGTTAGTTTAGTTTGCTTTGACGTATTTTATGGGAGAATTTTCACTATTTAAACTGGTGATATATATTTTATTGTTGTACATTACAAATCAATGAAAACTAAAAATGTTTGTCGTTGGTCTTATCATTCCCGCCATTGGTAAGTATTTTTTTTATAAACAGTTTATTTAATTATGTTATACCGTATCTAATTCTTTTTTTGGTATGTAGGAGAGATAAAATTTAATAAAACTTAGAAGGTAAAGTATTTTTTTAAAATGTATAAAAATAATAAACTAAAAACGAATAGAAACGAGAACAAATCTAAACCATGTTGAAAAAATAAACAATTTGTTTGTAATATTACAAAGTTAAAAGTACGAATCACAGATTAATAAACAGAGATAATTAAAAAATATATAATTAAAAATAAAACAAATTTTAACAAGGTTATATTTGGATATAAATAAAGTAAAAGTTTTGTTCCCATTGTTTCTCTTTTTATTAATACTACTTTATTCCTTCTGAATTTGAATTCTTTTTTAGAATCTTCTTTTTTGTGTTCCAATGACTGGCAACTATAACATTTTCAAATTTATGTAAACTAAGTTCATTGAAGCCAGTTTTTTTACGAGAATCTTAAACAAATTATGAGGTCTTTTTCAGTTCAGGTAGAACTCATATATTAATTAAATATATAAATAAATTAAAGCTGGCGTCAGGTCCATGACAATAAAATATTTTGTTCTTGTAACCCTTTAATGGTTTATTTCAGAATCCAAAATTTCAGATGTTGATTATTTTTAAATGGGAAGATAAGATGGAGTCTCACTTCATCGACTGGTTCTGTATTTATTACTATTTTTGTTTAATTGATTATAAATAAATTGGAAGCAGGAACATGCTTTCTTAATGTTTTATTGCAGTCTTGAAGAAGTTTCCAAAGTTACATTATTTTGATTGATTCAGTTGCTTTGTTGGATATAAAAATCACCCTTAGCTATAACTATTAGCTATTAGGAGTCCTCTGGAGCGGTGAAACCATATTCGCGAGAAACAAGGTTAAAGTCCCATTCAAGGAACATCAAAAGTTAGTTTCTGGCGAAATTACAATTAGCAGAGTTACACGTAACAAAGTGTTTTCAACCTTTACCCCATTTCTCTGAATCCTCACGAAATCATTTTATGGCCCAAAGTGTAATTTTCAACGCGAAATATCACATCACGACGGAGGTCACAAAACTGCAAACAAACTTTTAATATATCCCCGATGTCCTATTTCCAAACCCCACCGCTAAACTACTCTACGTGGCGTATTTTCTTGATAGTTCTTTGTGTTTGGTGTCATTCAATTTAGGGAAATTTCCAAACATATAAAGTTTAGCAATATTTTGAAAAATCCTAAAAGTAATTAATGACATAAGAAAAAGTATACTAATGTGGTTTGTGGTGTTCAAACCTGAAATAAATATGTTTATCTTATGTTTTCATTTCTTCTCTGCTACCCACTAAAATTTTACATATAAACCTCCTTCCATTAATTATCAATAGATAGCAGAACATTATTGAAACATTCAAAACACAACAAAACATAACCATTGATGTTACATTGGAACTATGACGATGAGCAGCGTTGTTCGTGTACAGTTTATTACAGTTCTCGCCGTTTACTTAGATGTACTAGACAAGCGAGAGAGCAATATCTATTATTTCACGTAAGACAGCAGTTGGTTAAGTGCGCTCGAACGAACACCCAATCACAAGAAGTACTCAGTAGCGGGCTAGGTTTAGTCTTTTGATAATGTCTCATCAAAGTGAAAACAAGCGTAAGCTTCGTCTACACGGACAAACTCGTGAAGTTATATTTAAAGTGTACAATTATTTTAAAACGGTTAAAAGTGAACAAGACACTCTAACAGATGTAAAGATAAAAACATCAGAAGTGATAGGTAAGATAAAATTTAGATTTTATTAACATCACATTTTTACTTTTTGCATAATTATTTGGAATCAAAAACCACATATTTTTTATTTGAAATGCGACGTTTCGACGAAGTAAATAGGTATAATGTGGTATAAAATAAAGTTTTTTAAAAAAATTAAATTGTAAAAATTCCTAAAATCTTTTTATCAAAATATAGATTTAATGTATATTAAAACAAATGATGCATTATTTATATAATGTCGAAACGTAATAATGAAACTATGAAACCATTTTAAATATTATTTTACTTTCATAGACCGACCCCTATTAAAAAATTTTTAAATTATTATATATTTCAATCTTTTTTTATACAAATTATAACGATTCTCTTTCTGTGTTCTTTATAGGAGTTTCTGTTGCTACAGTGGAAAGAATTATTCATGAAGGGCAAAAATCATTGGAGAAGACTGGTTTCTTTCATAACGGTCATTGTTTGTTTCTTATGTTCTGCTTTTTTTTTTTATTAAAACCACTAAATTTCATGTATTAGAGTGTTTTATTTAACGGCAATGAACAAATTGAATGAAAGTAATACCGGATATAAAAAAGCACTTCCTTAAATCTTAGTCTCTATCTTAATATTTTTTCGTAACTTCATGTTCATGAAATTAGAAATCGATAAACCTTCTATAAGTGATTGTTCATTAAAAGTACATTAAAAAGTTTAAGTCAATTCGATTAGAAAAAAAAGACCTAAGACTACATTATCTTGAGGCATTAAAAATGACAAAAGAAAAAATTCCAACAAGTTTCTTAATTATTAATAGCTAAATAATGCAATTGTTTACAACTACCATTTGACAAGCAATTATTGTAGTAGAGAAAAACGTCAGCAAAACTTATCTTATTTTGCACATTTACTTAATAAATAAATGTACGATAAGTACCGACGCCACTGCCAATGGAACCTTATTTGTTTGACCAATGGTTGTCGCTCGGGCGGAGTTAAAATAACACTAGATTCGATTTGGTACATCTAAGTAAACGGCGAGAACTATATTTCTTTTGTATCAGTGTTCAAGCATTTGGTTGAAATTTTATACTTTGTTTTCAATATAATTGGGTTAGTGAAGTACATTTCAATTTCATTCTTCGAATATCTTGGATTTATTGATATATTCCAGTAATAATTCAGGATTTTCAGCAGTCATTGGTTGTTTTACTTTGTTTTTAGTTATTTATTTATGAAAACAACAAAGAAATATCAAATCCGTAATAAATGAACAGTAAAATATTCTGTAGAGACAATTATTAAAAATTTATAGTAGATACTAAAATGTCTACATTGCTTGAACAAATTTATGGAGGAAATATCTTGCTTGTTTATTGAACAGAATCGAGATGGAATATATACTCCTCAGGAGGGTATCTGGAATAAGTTTATAGTTCACACAAGGGATGTAGATTTTCCCTAAACTACCATGTAAATTAGCGATGATCCACCCCTAGTTCAAGTATTTTATTGGATTTACAGCTTTTGCAAAGAAATGATGAAGATGTTAACTTTAAGGAATAACTAATTTACATGTTCCAATCGATAATAAATTCACGACAAAATAGGGGAAAAAACTTCGAAAGCTTCACAGCACTGAAAATACGCAAACTAAAAATTTAAGGCCATAACTATACATACACTTCTTCTCAGATTATGAAATGTGTACCGGATGTTTATTGTTTTCTATAATCCCTTCACCTAAGTTTTAATTATTCATTTTACTGTCAGTTACATTAGTTTTAATTTATAGCTACAAGTTTTTGTTTCTGATTTTCCACGATTATCCACTTTAATTGCATATGTTTCTATTTGATAGATTACTCCATTGTATATTTTGATTTTTTTTGTCTATACATATATATTTTTTTGGGATATTGCTAAATTTAAAATTACTATAAAATTAATTACCATAAAATATTTAAAACTAATAAAAAAATTACACGTAATTCCGACATGAGAGACAACATATTACAGCAACATAACATGGATAAAAAATATATCTACACCAGAACACTTTAAAATCAAATAAAAATCTAATTTAATACAAAATTCGCTATTTTATGAAACACATGAATTAAAGAAACCAATACAAACGTAGAGTTTTATTTGAAATGAAAGAAAATTGAATTAAGATTTTTATGAACTATTGATCATTTCGTTAAATAATAATAACATAATTAATTGTTCCTCTACTTTTGATATCTTTGAATTAAAATTTTGTAACTGAAGCTGAATCAATATTTTTATTTTTTTAATCATTATCAGGCTTCATTCTTATTCTCTAATAATCTGTCTTTCGAATATCTTTTTGTTTGCCCGACGTAAATTTTATTGGAAGGAAAAAGGCAAAAGGTATAAACTACTTTACTAGAATTGATGCTTTCTTTTAATTTACTATGCTAACGTAAAGATATTTTATAAATAATATTTCAAATAAGTATCGACCAGAGAACAGAGTAGTTGCTCCCTTAAAAATGTCAAATAACAATAGGGGTCGAGAGACAGCTAATTTGAAAGTCAGGTAAAACAAAACAGCATCGGTTAATAAATGAAATAATTTTAAACCGATACTTAATTGAATTTATTAGAATTGAATTAACATATTTTTTTTTTTTAATTTTGCTCTTTTTACCGAATCATACAGTTGTAATGTACAACTAATTTGTGAAGAAAAATGGCTCTTATTCTATGTAAATAATGTTCGTTTATATTTTATATATTATATGTAAATTTATTATAAAATAATTACATAATTTTAGATCATAAAAAGTGATGGAAACAGGAAACCTATAATTTTAGTACAGACAGGTAATTTGGTAGGTATTCAAATTTTATTCATTTTAGTACATTGCAAATAATGGAACAGTGGTAGTCTCACAATTTATTGATGGTATTATTTCACATACTCTTCGAGTTTTCAAGGCAGGTGTCAACTTACATAAAAATAATACTTCCTGTTCACAAAATATTTATAAATGAATCAGTCAATCCGATTAATGAAAAAAAAAAACAAAATCATACATATTGCTAAATTAAAACATTGTATAACTGATGACTAATAAAACTTGTATGGCTCTATTTTGTAATGGAAAAAATATGGAATGAAAACGAAGATGATGAAGAAGAAGGTGATGAATAAAACAATATTATAATTTTTTAATGATTAATTTTTTTTGTTGTTTTTTCTTCACTTCATAAAAATTTCTATTAAATCTATGTATTAAATTTAAAGAAAATAAGTGGTAATTAACAAAATTATTAAATAAATATCATTTAATCAGTGGTCGTTTACTGTTAAACAAAAGTTTTGAGTTGAAATAACATTTCCGTAGACTTTTAAACTACAAACATGTTGGTACCTGTATTCTTTTTCAAGCGAATACTTAATAAGTAGTTTATTAAAATAAGAAAAGTTTTATTGTTTACAATCATAGTAATTTTTTATGCTCTGGTGCAAAATATTATATATGCGTGGTTTCAATTCTAATCAATTCAATTTTTCAAGTGCTCAGAATTTTCTCCACTGAGTTCATGATAGAAAAAAGTTTGTTTTTATTGCTTTTTAGTCTTCTTTGTGGTAACTGAAACAAAATGTTTCCGTTGTCCGTCGTTATCTATCGATTCACATCACATTGGTAAATATTAGAGTTAAATTAACTCCACAAAAAAGTCCAGAGGACATCGTTGTCCTATCTATTTTCGATCATATAATTTTTTTTTAAATAATTTCTTACATTTATCACAAAATGAGCAGAAAATAATATCCATATTAAATTCTTCTGCATTGTTTTCTACGATTTTCATTATTAGTGGGTCGATTATTATTCCCAATAATTAATTGATTGGATAAATAAATACTGGAATTAAGTAATGGGCACCCAAAACCTCAAGAAACATTAAGTTTTTGAGGAATCATTTTGTCTATAAAAATGAATAAAGTATATTTATAATAATACTATTGAACAAAAAATTAAAAACCTTTTTAAATGAGCCCTTATTATCATTTTTCAGTTTTAAGGAGTTAGCTACACTACGCAGCTGTTTACATTTGGAATGTTATTTTTAAAATCAAAATGTTCTTCTATAGAAATAAAAACAGACCTATCTAAATATTTTCATAAATATTTTGCTAAAAAAATAATAAAAACATGAATTTCTTAACAGTATTTTTAAATATGATTTCAAAAATTTTGAGTGTTAATTGCTACTAAAATATATTTCGATGTTTGAAAACGCGGTTGAAGAAAAAAGCATTAATTAAACATCACATCATGATTAATATCTCCAAGAAGCACGAAAACGCCGCTTTAGAGCCCATTAAATCACACTAATCCGTCGGCATCCTTTTAAGAAGATTCTCAAATCCTGGAATTCCGGATCTCGAGAAACCTTGAATCCTAAAAATCCTGCATCTTTGAATCCTCACCGCAGCAGAAGACTTTTAACCGCGGCAACTAATCCGGTATTAAAAATTCCTTTGATGATCTCGCTAAGTAGGTGCGTGTTTACTTGAATATTTAAAAACGTAGTTGGTTAATCTTACCCAGGAGTGAAAGAACGGGACTATTTTTTTTATAAAAGTTATATTTTTGATTACTGTCTTGTTCGAAAGTACAAAACTTTTGTAAAACATCCATCTTCAGAAAATTGGTGTTTTTTAAATTAAATACGGTTGACAAATAGATGACTAAATCATTACAATGTTTATAAACATAATTAGTGGATATTGGTAAAAATATTTTACAGAAATCTACAGTTCTATGCACAATCCTTTTTTGAGAACCTTAAGCTTGGTACGTTTTAAGCTAGACTCCAACAAATTCTAGAAACATAATTAGTACAAATATGAGACTACAATTTCCAAAGTACAGTATAATTCCAAATAGGCCAAAAGTGTTCTAAATCAAATTCCATTCTATAACAGCACCTCTTGTCTGTAATACAATAATCGAAGATGTTCTCGCTTGTCTTGATACCTCCACTTAATTTGTTTTAATACCTAGTGAATAAGAGAACAGAACACAAGAGGGAGCGCAGCACTAATGGAGGTGGTGTAGACACTACTCACTCCTCGGGAGTGACATAATTGTCACTTGATAATGTGCATAGACAATTACCTCCCATATTCAATTGTTTCGTGCAGAGGCGCCTGGTTTTATACAAAAAGAGGGAGAAAATCGTAGACTTCATAGACAGCCAAATATTTAAATACACTCATTTTATCTTCTAAAATTCTAAAAATTATTTTTCAGCTTTGTATTTGTTTAGTGTGTTTCATTTAATCCATGTTTTTCTCATAAGCAACGCTTTTAAATACACATTTTTATTGTCTAAATACCCGGTTATAAGGAATCTTAGACGCAGCAATTTATAGACTGGTTGAAATGTCAGTGAGAAGTTAGGAATATTTTATAGAAAAATACAAATAAAATAAGTTCGTAGATTGGGAAACATTTGATTTCAAAATATATACGAATCCAAATGAAAATAAATAACAACAATGACGTCTCAATACTACACTGTCAAGAAGGTCAAGCGAATTGAAAAGTATGCTTCAACAAGACTAGTCCCACTTGTAATGTTATCTTTTTTTTGTTGTACTATGGGTATACGTGAACATCAAAACAACATACTTTATTCTAAAAAAATCTAAAAAAGTATTTGTTATGTACTTTTTAAAGTTGAGAGACATAGTTGCTACTTAAATGGGTTGCCTTTGTTAATATCACGAATGAATGACGCACGTTCATTGATTTAGTGGAAGAATTGTAAGGGGTTTAACAAACTTAAAAGCTTGTTCATAATTTGATAGAAAAGCGCTGATTAAAAAGAGCAATGTCTTTAACCAACATTAGCTATCATGAAATTCCAAAACGCTCTTCGGCATCATCAAAAAATAATATCCAAGTAGATTTCTCTACAGCGGAAAATATTTTTTGTCCCAAATCATTCCCTGCATTAAATTTGCAGTACCTACCAAACAATCCTCACGCCCACTCATGATCTCCTCTTTCTCACAACGTTCAAAAATACTGAAGAATTACCCTCCACCTCCGTCTCTAGAATCAGTAATGAACAAAGTTCCATTTCATCCAATAGTAACAGTAATCAACTACACGCAAAAAAAACTTAGTTACCAAATAGTCTAGATCTCGTGCTAATACAGCATAAAGAACAAATATCTCACCCTAGATCCTCTATTCTGAATAGCAGAATATTGGGCAACATTAACTACACAAAGAATCTAAGTGTATATGGCAGGGTACTGTCGGACACAATTTACCAGCAGGAGCTTTTCATGGTGCAACCAACAAACTAACATTGATTATGAGGGATCTAAGATTTGTAATTGTAAACAAAATAAAACAACAATCTGGCAAATTGATCAAATAAAATGTTTTATCTGATTAAAAAAAGTATCTAATAAAACTTCAGTGAATTTGTGAATCTAAAGATTTTGTGGTTTGTTGTATTATTTTCTACTTTTATTGCTTTAGACACCATCATTTTGCGCACGTAAAGCTTTCAGATCAGTGTAGTTCTCTAATATACTTTTAACATGTTTATTTATGAGAAAAGATGATTGGTTACTCTTTTGGTGACAATTCGCCTGGAAATGACTTTTGCCATAATATTTTAAATATTTATTTTTATTTAAATATTTAATATATAAATTTTGTAGTGCGAGCCAGATGTATCTAATCAAATCGTAATTATCATGTAGATTAACCAAATATATAAAATAAGGATATATCAGTTGCTAGTACTAAATGAGGATTCATATATGCAGTGTAATTAAGAAGCATTTTTTTAAATTTACTTCAAAGAGATAGCGACTCCATTTTAATCTTGTATCTTCTTTTTTATCTTGTTATTATAGTAGTGACTGGAAATACAACATAGGGAATCAACATATTTATTCTAAAACTATGTTTGGTACTACAATAACTGAAAATATAGTTCTTATCCTAAATCGTTATCAGAAATTCTCTATAACCATTTAGGAACTGGAGTTTACCCGAAAAGAATTACTGTGTTCCCATTAACCGCAACAGTTTTTTCACAGCCACAGGTAAAGTATTACAACCTCCAGAGTGCCGTTAGCCATAGTGTGCTTATTTTAGCTCGGTAAAATAGCTGCCTCGATACAGTGCCGTTCTTAAAATTAACTCTTAATTCCAAAAATCTGAAGGCATCGTAGATTTTTGTGAATCAGTAAATAGAGGGCATGGTTTCAAAATGTCATTTTGACAGTGAGAGAATTTCAATTTTTTTAATATAGTTGTAATTCATGGTAAATCGGTCCAATATGGAGGGGTTATACTTTATTCGTAGAGGACTAAAATAAACAAGAAGACTAGTTTTTCAAGGTCCGATAAATAGCGAAATTAAAATTGGAAAAATCGAAAATGTTTTATTTGCGACATTTAATTACACCTTCCATCTACTTCTTTATATACTCTCCGCCTAGACTTAGGCATTTGTCGTAGCGTAGTACCACGTTGGTCTGTAACTCGTAGTTTGTACCAAAATACTGTCTACACCAGCGTTTTATGTGAGCAAAAAGATGGAAATCAGAAATCAGTTCGGAGTGTACGGTAGGTGATAAAACATCTCTAACCAAAAACTCTGCAGGAGCGTCTTTGTTGCAGCCGTGCGGCCGAGAATTGTCGTAATGAAGAACAATGCCTGTCGACAATATTCCTCTTTGTTTGTTCTGAATTGCTCTTCGTAGACATTGAACCCCTCAGCAAGAAGAAATCGAATTACACCAAACACTACAAACTTGGTGGGAAACTATTGTTGTAGACATGTTTATGTGCTTACGGTGCGCTAAGAACCGATGATTGTGACGTGGTGTGATCGACAGCCATACTAGAGAGACTACGCAATACTATGGTTTTAATATCGCCACCGATCTGACCTTAAAAGAAAATTACCTTCGTATATATCAAACTTGGATTATAGATTTCATTACTGCGCTGCATTTGTTTTGTAATTTTCCTCCCCATTGAACTATTCTTTTAGTAAGCTGCCAATCACAATGTAGTTTTTTTTTCATTACTTCCAATCAACAGGCGTGTTTGCGAAATTTGTTTACTTTCATTGTGTTTTTATAATGATAGATTAATAAAGTATATTGTAGAAAGATAAAATAGTTAAACCTAATGTTATATAATTCTCATGTTTTTTGTTTCAGTATATGTGTGCAAACAGTTTCTAACTAGCTCCACCACTATCGGAGCCCAAGTAAAAAATCTGTACAGGACAGCACACTTGATTAATCTCGAATTAGTATTGTATCTAAAATTTAAGATACCAAAAATTTGAATACATTTTTTTGGCATATCCTTTAGAAGATTTTATACATGATTTTAACCAAGTTAGTTGAAGCCATGTGTAAATGAAGAACTGATAGGAGAAATTTTAAATGTATTGTACCTATATTTGGTGAAGTAATAATAATAATAATAATATTATGTCTTTATTTAACAAGTGTGCTCTTACAATACTTGCACCAGGAAGGCGAAGATTAGCTTAGAGCTATTTTTTAACTCTTAACCTTCCTAGCTAATATGAAAATTAAAAAAAAGAGAAAATAAAAAAATTAATACAAAATATTTCTGAAATACATGTACAAACGTAGTAAGATATACTTATATATCATTTCTTGGCTAATTATATGTCCTTAAGAGTATACCGATATTTAAATAGAGATGAAAAGGACATAGTGAAGCTGAAAGAATTGTAATATTTTACTAAATTATATGTAAAGCAACGCTCAAACAAAGGCGAGGATTGTTGTGGCATAGTAATAGTGTTATGTCTGATTTTAATATTGTGAATAGATTTTCTAAAAATAATTTTTTCAAATAAGTAAGAGAGATCTTTAGATTTAAGTAACCGATATATAAAAACAAAGAAATTTAATTCAAAAACATGATTAATTTTTAACCATCTAATTTGAGAAAAGTAAGGTGTAATATGGTCATATTTCCTTCGATTAAAAATAAATCTGCAACATGTATTTTGAATACGTTGCAATTGATTTTTAGATTCCTGGTCTAGGCGAGGGTAGTAAATAATATTGCAATAATTTAAAACTGAAAGAACTAAAGTTTCGCTTAGTTTTTTACGCATTTTAAAATTTATTATATGTTTATTGACTGAAAGCATACGCATTCTCATATAATACTTTTGAACAAGTGTACTTATATGACCTTTAAATCATAATGACCGATCTATAATCAGACCTAAATGTTTTGCTTGTTCCGACAAATTTATTGCAACATCATCTAATTCTAGTTGTATCGAATTCTGAATATTTAATCTTTTATATTTACTACAAAATAGAACAGCGGTGGTCTTTGATGGATTTATGGTTAAATAGTGTGCTTTGGAGAACTGAGATATTAGAGTTAGATCACTATTTGTAGATTCATTAGCAGCTGGGATATCCGATGAGTCAAAACAATGAATCAATTGTGTGTCATCTGCATATAGCTGCACTGCGTACTTATTTACTACATTTGGCAGATCTGAGGTATAAAGTAAAAACAGTAAAGGGCCTAAAATGAATACTTGTGTTACACCTGACATTATAAATTTAGGTAATGACAAGATGTTATTAACACCAACACGATGGCTACGTTTCCACAAATAAGATTTAAAAAAAGGTAGAACCATCAGAACCATAGTATTTAAGTTTAGCACATAGTAGTCATGATCAATTAAATCAAACGCTTTTGTAAAATCTAAAGCGGCTAATAAAAGTCCCATTTTCTTATCAATAGCTCTAACAATATTATCAATTATCTTAAATAAGGCAGTGTAACCTTTGCGGAAATCAGATTGTTGAGAAGGTAGAATATTATTGTTTGTAAGGTATTCATATAACTGAATGTAAACAACACGTTCCAGAATTTTGGATAATACTGGTAGAAGACTTATTGGTCTCAAGTCCTGTACCGTTTTTAGAATTAGTTACTTTAGGAATAAAACAAACTATTATAATGATTAGTAAGATATGCTACTGACTTCTTTATATAAAGTATTCATTAAAAACAGAAGAGTTGACTATTAACAATTTCTACAATGACGGCCTGAATCCATTTTGTGTCTAAACGTTTTAAATAAAGGTATATATAAACGAACTGTTAATAAACTTGTTTTTGAAGAAAGTGGTTTTCCATAAGTACTTTCTTGTCATGGTTTGATTGTTTTCAGTTTTTGACAAAACTGTGTTTGGTTACTACTAGTAGCATAAAGGATGAGTCTATGTCGCATCGAAATGAGGGAGAAGGAAGACTAAGCAACTTTTTCCAATATTGAAAACAGGATTAGTGCATTTGACTTATTTTATCAAACCAGCTAAGATGGTTGTTCTGTCATTAATATAATATATATATATATATTTATATATATAAAATTTAAACGTTATTTAAATGAAATTTATAGTATTTTCGATTGGGACAGTACTAGTGTAACACTCGTGCAGGATTTATGTTCGATTGAGATGTAATGAAGCAATACTGGTGCAAAATACTTTCGCCCTTAGGTCAAACCAGTACAAACTTCATAATTTCCAATCGAAAACACTATTAAGGGGGAAGGTACTTTGCACGGGTGTTGTACTGGTGTTGTTTTACCAATCGAAAACACTATTACTTTGATTCATGGTTTGCAATCTTGAAATTAGAGCTCGCCCATATAATTAAAATTTATAGTGGAGTTCCAATTGGAACCGGATTATAAATAAAAATATTTTTGCACACATTCTACATACTATACATAGAATATGCGATATAAAGTTATACATATAATTACACCCCAATTTTTCAAATGCAGCATAGCATATTTTTTGGTGTTGTAAACATATTTATGGAAGGTTATTCTGGATGATTCTCGCTAACAAACATCATTAGTGCAGCAGCAGCTACATTGAATGGATAAAACCATAATCTGTTTTGCTTACAACAATCATAAAAAAACATAAAAAAATGTATCGAATGTTGCGTCTCTATGGATTTTGCACATTGGTAAATTAATCAGCTATATTCGTTATCCTTGAATCATTCTGAATATAATTACATAACGTAGAATGACATTACGGTTACAGATATATTTCTTGAATTGGTTAAACCCGGCTCTGTGCTAATACACAACTTACCGGGCGGATAAGGCACAATGCAGGTAATAGTAGATATCTGTTATCGTTGTTCATAGAGGGCTCAGTTTGCCGTGCTTTTCTTCCCTATTTTGTCGGTTGGTTTGTAACGGATATAGCCGCGCGGTTTATCGGGAAATTGAGAGTTTTCTCCCATGTAAAGATGGAAAAGAACCAAATCATTAATTTTTATAAATTACCTGTATTTTTAAAACTACTTGAATAGTATAGAAAATATTGGCAAGTATAAAAAAACCAAAAACATAACTTCCAGTTATCTATGTAGACTAATGTAGAGAGTTATAATGAAGTAATATGTTAGTATATTTCCTCCGATGCAATGAAAAAATAATTTGCATTCACAAAAAATATTTCTCTACCGTTATTTTTCAAGGGAACTGGTTTCATCTCTATTTCTCTGCACCAAGAATATTTTTGATGCTTGTAGATAATCACGCGGGAATTCAATTTCTGTTATCTGGTGTAGGATGAGAAGTTAACCCTGTTCGTTCATTTGGCATATCCGGTTTACAATTAGTGCATTTTGTTCCAATTATTTTAAATAAAGAAAATTAAATACTCTGGTCTAAAATACTTCGAATAATGATCTGAATTCTTAAAAAAAACTATTTATCTAAATATATGGAAGGAGATTGGGAAAAAACATGCTTGATCAAGAAGTACAGATAAAAAAAAGCACAAATAACCTTTTCTAAATAAATAAAGTAGTAATCTACTATATGAAGAAGAATGAATAAGCAATTAAAGAAAAATTAATAAGAGAATAGAATGGAATCTCAGTAATAGTAAACTAGGAAAGAAAAGTCTTTTCGGCATATGGCACCACTCTAGTTACCTGATGTTTGATGCTGGAGTCTTTGTAAAATTTTACATTTATTGCAATAAACAAAAGTGACAGAAGTTGAATATATTGAGTCGATCGAGTACACTTTAATTTTAAAGTACCAGAATGGAAACTATGAATTTAAATCACCAACATTTTCGTAACATATAGGGAAATTGATTCTTATTAAGGCATTGATATGAAAAAGATTAATGAAATTTCGCATGATCACTTAGGTGAAAGAAAAATAGGTTCTCGATGGATACCGCATAATTTAACAGAAGGCCAAAAACAGGTTCGAGTCAAACGATTCAACTCAGGTACGTCAAATTTAGTCTACGACATCGTTAGTGGTGATAAAAATTGGATGTCGCATCATTTGGCACGAGGACGTTGCAAGCCCCCACACGGCTTTATTTATTATTTAACAACATAAAATATGGAATTAATAATCCCTTCACCATATATCCTCGATCTAAGTCCGGTAGACTTCTTACATTTCCAAAAATCAAAAATCAATTGCTTGGTCAACATATTCAAGCCCTGAAAATGCATTTGAAGCGTTTAAAAATGTCATGATGAGTGTACCATCTTCAAATTGGAATTATTTGCTAGAAAAGGAGAATAGATTGCCAAAGGGCATATTTTCAAAAGTAATAAAGCCATATTTTCAATTCTAAATTCTTTTGTTTGCGTCTATTCTGAAATGAAAGCGGCAGCTCTTGTAGGAAAGGTATTTAATAAATAACTACCTTATCCCTTAGTGCTAGAATACGTTTCATTGTATTAACACCTAACTAGAAGTTTACCCCCATTTTCACCGCATTCCAAGGTACAGCCCAAAAATCGGGAAACTCAATTCGCACTGGTTATGCGATAAGTCAGAAATTCTGAGTAACTCCAGAGCCGAGACTCCTGTTTCCCTCAAAGGCGTAATCAGACCCGTTATATGCTACACCTGAAAAGAGTATACCTAGCAGGATTCCGGTTCCGAAACTAATAAAGTGAAATAAAAGGAGCGATTTACGAAAAATAAACAAATAAAAGCAAGATATTTTGGTTGGAAAATGTAGGCTAAGGCCACCAGTAATCCGAAACTTTTGGAATGATATAAAATATTGATAATATTTTTTTTCAGTTTGAAATATAACTGTGTTAATAATTGATTTATTTTCATTGTAAAATAAAATTGTAGAGGAAAACTATAGCGTATTGTTAATAAACAAAAAACCGTTAAATCAGTTACATTTTTATAATATTTAAACGATTTATTCGTTTTAGGTCTGAGTTTTCTCAGAAAAAAATCGTCTCTAATTCACTACACAAACGTAATTGAGTGAATTTTTTAATTAAAACCCTTGGAAATATTTTATTTGATGCAATTATTTTTTACTGCGTTTTCCGCCATTCTGCTTCTCGTTTTTTATCAATTTTTCACTGTTCTTGCCAGCGTTCCACGGCTACATTAAAATATACACTACATTTATTTTGATGTTTGTGGGTTTTTTTCTTTTTGGGGCCAGGCAATTGTCCCACTTATCCGGAAAATTCTGGATAATCGGTTTTTTAAATCTACTCTTTGCCCGAGGACACAGCTCCGCGTTATTCATTAAAAAGTTTTACTTTATGTACTTCTTATTTTTCAAAATTTTACCGTATAATTATATTAAGTACGGTTCTATCAATTATTTTTTTTAAACCTAAAACTAAAATTACTTTAAATTTATTAAATCTCGAGGCATTTTCATCACGTTAAGAGTAAAAAGCTTTTCTTATCTATTTTAATTTTTTTGTACTGGCGCTGTCATTTTTATTTTTGCCCCAACAGCCACTCTATCACATAACAGGGCAACCCCATTTTCGTAACCCCATTCTCTATGTCCCTAATAAAAGTAGTTATCTATTCCACTCGCCTCATATACACAAAACTTAGCGACCTCTTGGGAGATACTTCTTTTAACGACCCCGCCACTATTTATTGGCAGTTATAAACAGCGACCAGTGACGGCGAACGCCAAGATATAACGAAGAAGTATATTGCTGATTTAAAGCTAAACGATACTTATTATAGCAGGAAATTTTAAATTATATTAGATCATTTTTCGGCGAAGGTATTTTACTTTTCTATGACAAGATATGTTTACTGCTGATTTAAAGCTAAACGATACTTATTAGACCAGGAAATTCAGAGATACCCACGTGTTACTTTGTGCAATGCCGCAAAATGGTTCCTGCTAGAATCAGGGATTCTGGCCAACAAAGACCATTGATTCTTTGTATTAAGGCTTCTGCCTGTTTATTCAGACTTGTTATATTTTGTAGAACTTTGCAAGGCCCATAGTGTGACTCAATATGGATGGTACAACTAAAATATAATCACAACAATAGCAGTGTAAACAAATGGACAATGAATGTCCGTCACGTGATAGGCAGATGTTGAGTGAAAAGAAAACCCCCATCAGCAATAAAATGTTCAGAGACAATAATATTGTTCACGTGCTTATGTCGTGTACTTGTTTACGTTTGGCCAAAGTGTGTCGTATGTAGATCTCACTTTCACCTCAAAAAATCTATCCAAAAAATTGTAAAATGGGAAGTGCTAGAAAAGTAGGGGCTATCCGAGCATCAATACATCTATTTTGAAATTGAGGGCATACAAATAAGGAAAAATAGAAACAAAAGGGAAAAGAGTATTATAAACTGGGATACATTCAGAAAGGGCTTAGATATATCAATGGAATTGAAAAGATCACATGAAGGCATAAGAAACATAAGGTCCTTCTGCACATTATCAAAAAAAAAAACATTACAGGGAGGCAGGAAATGTATGCCGTATTAGTTGACGGACAAGGTTAAGGCAGAAAGTGAAAAATGAAAAATGTCAAAGGATACGTAGGGAAAATTTTAAGAAAATCCAAAAAAGAAAACTTCCTTGAAGAAGTTAACAATAAAAGAGAGGAATACACTTAGGAAGTTAATAAACAAAGTTAAAAAAGAAAAATCGCATGAGGTATGCAATGAGCTAGAAAGCGAGAGCTATTAAGGAATTGCTTCCAATTAGAATATCGTGGATTGGGCAAGGAAGAATAGTAAAGTGGAGATTCGAACTATTCACGGAAGACGAAATTAGGATGGTCTTACACGAGACGAAAGATGAAAAAGCACCAGGCCTTGACGGCATTCCAGCCGAGGTGATAAAGGAAGCGGATAAGTTGATTGCTCTATATATATTCAATAACCTAAACGACCTGCTGAACGAACAAGACTTTCCAGTCGACTGGAAAATCGTCAAAATAGTTCTAATTCCTAAACCGCCGAAGAAAGCAGGTGGAAAGCTATCGTACAGGCGTATCTGTCTTTTAAATACAATAAGTAAAGTATGAGGGATTTATAAAAAATAGACTATCTGAAGAACTAGATCTAGGTCTATCACAGAGATAATTTGATTTTAGAAAGGGAAGATCAACCATACATGCAGTGGGGAAGCTGTTGGAGGAAGGAAAAGAACCGGGCAAATGGGTAATGCTGGCCATGTTAGACGTAAAAATCGCCTTTAATACCGCAGGATGGCCGCATAATAAGGAAGCTAGAAAGAAATCAAGTCTCAAAATATCTGCTAAATGTCGTTAGAACAGACCTAAGACACAGAAAAATAGTAAACGACAAAACTGGTCAAATGGGTCAAATGAATTAGCGATACAAAAAACAGATGCTATGGTAATTCCCGGACATAGATGGAGATTTGAGAGACAGGTCAGTTTCGAATTAAGAGAAAGTACAATAGAAGCAAAGATAATTGTGAAATGACCATAGGATTCAAGGAGCATTTTGGAGACCATATAAAAAAAGTGGTACAGAAGGCGGAAAATACAACCGGCAGACTGGCCAAAATAATGCCGAATATAAGTGGCCCGTTATTCTGGAAAAGAAAGCTGCTACTGGAGATAGTCCATTCTACTCTCCTTTATGGAGCATCTGTGTGGGTGGAAATTTTTTTTTTTTTAATTTTATAAAGATATGATGGAATGCGCCCAGAAAAAAGCGCTCTGCGAGTAGGATCTGCGTACAGAACAGTCTCTGCAAAGACCATACAGATAATAACTAATAACAGGCACAATTCCTGCTTAGACAAGAAAGAAAGAAGTTATTTGGAACTGAAAAGGCAAATCTAGAGGAAAAACGTAAAGAGGTGAGAGAGGAATGTATTCGTCAATGGCAGAGAAAATGGGCAGGCCGTGAGGAGACAACTCAATGGACCAAAAAAATAATTCTAAATCTGGAGAAATGGGTAAATTATAGCCAACGAAATCTAAATTATTACATATTATTATTATATTGCATATAAAAAGTATATGGCATATTTGCGGTTGGTGACAACAAAAATAATTAGGTACAACTACTAGTAATAAAGGCATAAAAAACATGGATAGATATAGCTCGAGCAGGATAATCTATGTTAGTACAGTTTTATTTAAAAGTGATGGAAGGCCTTGCTTGTAAAGTTTAAATCCTCAAATATATGAAACTTTACAACAATAAAATTCAATATTTTCGATGAGTTTAAATGCTTTTACTTGGTTATTACTTGAAATCTCATGAATCTTACACGCACATGTTCCTGTCACAAATTCGTGCCAATAATGGCCAAAGAAATGACTTCAAATACTTTACATGTTCTCATTAACAAAGTTCTAAACCATCCAACAATTCGTACTAATTTTAAAGAAGAAGAATTTAGAAGAATCGGCTGGTATATCACTTTATTACTCATATATCTAATAAGAAGAATTTTTAAGATTTAGAGAAATAATGGTACAATAAATATAAACAAAACAAAATAATCTTAACTTAACTAGATTTTTTTGAATTGTTCTAGCTTCCATAAGATTGTAAATATGGGAAGTTGGTATTTTAGCTACTTGTAAATATATACAAATATTCTATAAGGAGTTAAAAGTAAGTCTATAATATTGATGGCATTAAAATAATTAGTGAACTATAAGTTATTTTAAACCCGTAATAATAACTTTAATTGCTTTTTGTTAAAGACGATTATACTTTTCTGTTTAACTTTTTGAAACATTTGGATATTCGTTAATATGTTTATTGTTTTTTCAATCTACCGCAGAATCATCAGTCATGTTGCACCATAAGACTATCTGCATATTCTCTGAAATGTGTGATTTGAATGGCTCGCTGACATTGGATGAAAAATAAGATTTCATTATTGATGTGTGAAAAACAGCAAGAAGTCGACTACCTCTTTATCAAATACAGCGTACACATTGGTGGTGTCGATCTCGTGGATGGATTTAATGTTCAGTAACACATTTACACGAAGAGAGAAATTGATAAAAAATATATTCCTCCATCTGTTAGACGTGGCAATAGTACAGGTATATTTTTTTTGTATCATCGTTTACAGAGAATTGAACTTCCAATACCAATTCTAGCCAAAACAAGAAGGTTTACATTCTAACAGACGACGTTCGATATGAAACTATTGGCGATTGGTATGTATTTTATGACTGACGATGCAAAAAAGACATGAAAATTTTAGAGACACAATTCAGAAACTCAAACATATTGCACCAAATGCAAATCGAATCTCTTCAAGGTTTGTTTTTCTATGTTCCACAAACGCATTTTATAAATTATTGTAGTACTTGTTTATAACAAGTCTCTTCTATGTTTTCTATTCTAACTGTTCAAGTCCGCCTCTGGACGTGTTTCCTGTTTATGAGTGCAATTTTGATTATTCCGTGTGTTTTTTAGTCAATACTAAATTTTTTTGAGCCATTACAAAACTTGGGGCATTAGAGGGTTAAAATATTGTTAATAACGATTACCGTAACAGAGTATAAATTCTACTTTTATAAATTTGTTTCTTAACGAGTCGCCTGTGGGAGTGTCTTTGCTTATAAACAGTAGATTTTCGTTCGGTTGGTGACTTTAATTGAAGCACCGGTTAACAATTTAATGCCTTTAGCGGCTTTTCCCATGTCTGCAGCTTTTTTCCTCTTCTACCCTCCTCTACACGTTTCTGTATCGGGATGTCTGTGACTTCCAGTTTTCTTTTGTTATTGATCCCTGGAGAACATAACAAAAGAAGGTTATTTTGTCGCATTCAGTGTGGCAAAAAGGCAGTGCTGAGAATTCGGTAGCTCTGGGACTGCCATGACGGTTCTTAAAAAGAATTTTCTGCTTTGGGCTGAATTGTTCAAGATTTTATTTCCAGAAACTTTTATAAATTTAAGGATAACCTTTTAAGAAATGAGAAATTGGTCTTTTGAAAATTTTCTACGTGCTTTATATTTTTTAAATCGCAAAGTTAATGTTTTTATGTCCCGCTTGTGCTGGTTTTAATTGGGATTGAAAATATTTTGATTGTCATTTCTGGATAGAAATGCGTTATATAAAACACAATAAAATATTTATTTCTTTTATTAGATCTTCTTGCTGGAATATAAAAATTTGTATTCTATTTCTTTAATTTATTCAAGCTCCAACTTTTTTTCGCAGAACAGAAGTTCTCGCGCTTACTTCTAAAAAATTTAATACAAACCTTCCTAATTACGTCCAATCTGCATAAATTGAAATTCCTCAAACACGTTGTCGCAGTGTTAGCACCATCAAACCATCGTTTGCCGTCAAATTTCAGTGCAAAACATGCATCAACCCTGATTACATGCGGGTACGTTTCTTCGAATCCGCCCCTCTCGCGTTTCCTTTCCACAGAGATACACAATTTGCCATAAATTGGGAAAAATATGTAAAATATCAAATAATTTGGGCACTGTTGAATATTCATGCATTTTGGTTGAATTTGGTTTGCTAATGTGGCTACCCTGATCTACTTGTCCTGCTCTCTACACTTATTATTGGTTATTAAAGGATAATTAAGAGAAGAGAAACAGGACTGGATTCTCCTATTCTCAACACGAAAACAGGTTTTAATGATTCATGAACCGTCAAAGTAATCTATATTTTTACAAATTTCAGTACACACAAACTATTTGGTATAAAAATATTCCAAAAGGTTATGCATAAGTAAAAATTGTGTTTCAGAAAATTCTAAAACAGATTTTATAAAAATTTCAAGTAAGAACTATCTAATTATGAAATAATAAATTCATTATCATTACATAATGAGCTACGAGTTATTTTACATACTTTTACCGAATCTAATCCTCAAATGACCATTAAAAAGTGTCTATTTATCAACTTCGTGAGGATTTAAAAAAATGATTTGCAATTAAACTTCCCAACTGATTTTAGTAAACCTTGAATTAAAAATTAAGGGTATATGAGCAAATCCCATTCGTCTAAGTCAAACTCAATAGTTCACTACTCTTTGAATGTAACTTATCTGGTTGTTTCAATCTATACGCTCGTAAGTGCTCACAGTAGCGTATGCTAAAATTTCGTAATGTCTGGCCAAGATATAGTGTTACAATCCGGACAATTTAGTTTGTAAATAATCTATTTTGAAAATTTTATAATTTTAGGTTATACATTTAATAAAATGATTTCTTACTTTAAAAGATATTTTAGATGTTGTACGAGATATAATTTTTGATATTTTGTTTGAAATATCTCCAAAATATCTAATCGTTCCGTATGACCTGTCATCTTTAGGTTGTTTCGAAAAGATCAGGTTAACGGCATCCTTTTCTTCCTTTTTATTAATCAACCTATTTATTAGATGCACTGAATAATCATTAGAGGTAGGGATTTGTTATATTGTATTAATTTCCCTTTTAAAATCATCCTTACACATTGAGGTATAAGGGATAGTCACATTTGTATAAGTTGGTTTACGATATATTGAATATTGAAGATGACAGTTTACTCTTTTGATATTTGCAACAATAGTTTGGCCATTGCAACTTTACAGTTTTTTTTTTCGAGATCTAAGAATAAAAAATTGTTAGTGAAGGTAAATATGAATGAAATATGTTGTGCATACTTGTATTTAAAACATACAAGAATGTATAAAATTTCCTATTATTGTTTTCGTGAAATTGAGCCCTGAATATTGGCTCATGTAAATCTCGCACAGTGCTTCGAAAAGTGTTTATGCGAAAAGGTATCTCGTTACATACCTTTAGTAGAGGAAGAAGTTTATCCTGTGCTTTCTTCACCTCCAGTTGAGGAGATTGAAATTTTTCTACAAGCTCCAGCCATGAATTTTAAAATTCATCTGGTGGACTTCTGCTTCGATAACCAAAAGGATACAAACTTCAATGTAACTGTGATAATTTGTTTTAAACATAAACCATTCATAAACATTTTTTTTATTTTGAAATTATTTACATGTTTTTGGCTGTAATTAAGAAAGTCAGCATATGAACAATGACATAATTTGAATTCATTACAAAAAAAATTGACGTCAACATATTTCTTTGTATATAATAATTTTTGCATGTTATGTTAGGTTAATTTACAGGTTGCAACCACATATGTTTTAGGTTAAGAACAATTATCTTTAACGATGATTATGGTATAACTTTAAAGAAATTTGTTTTATAAAGAACTCTTCACTTATCTTTTTATGTTAACCTTGAACATTTTACACTTTTCAAACGCATTGAGGTTTTTCTTTATGTACAATAAATTGATTTTCTTCGTATTGATTTGTATATCGTTAACTTCTGTTGATTCTATCCATACTTTTCGATAAATCAATACAATTTTGAACCCTTCTTGGATTAGGTATTCAAATACTAATTTATTATAGAGGGCAAATCATGAATAAATAAACATTTTTTAAATTGGCTCTCAACAATAAAATTTATTTCATTATAATAAATTATAACTATCATACATTTATATAATTAATAAATTAATACAACACAATATATATATAAGTCAACACTATTTTTTTAAAAACTATAAAACACAGATAAAACAGATTTAGTAATCTTTATGTAATGCTCTTCTTAAATAACCAATAATTTTTGTCATTGAATATCTAGAATGTTATTAGCCTGTTTTCATAAAATGAAGTGGGAAACTCGGAAACGGATGGTGAATACTACACATTTACATAAAACTAATTACATAGATGGTACCGGATGTAAATTTGTGTCTGTTTGTGGAGAAATTCATATTTTAATAGGCACCAAGTTGCTTTGTGGTGGTTTATTTTTGTTTCTTTTAGATGATCTGTTTTCTCATTTACCCAATTTTTAGCGGCTTTATATTAATTATTTTTGTATACAGTATTTCAACGTATTATTGTACACTCATTTTTTTATTCTTTGTTTTCTTAAAATTATTTTTCTCCAATGTAGCATTCAAACTTTCTGTAAAGTTTAATATAAAAATAAAGAAAAACTAACTGTCTTTCAAACATACCGTATTCCTTTTCATTGACGAAAAATCCGGAAAGTTTAACCATTAATTTTCAAAGATTAGTAATAAAGAGTGATGATATGAAAGCGAAGTTTTTTGACATGCAGTTCGCTGAAAAGTTTCTTTTTGCAAACTTTGTTATAAACGCAAACCGATATATCGGAGTGTCTAACTTACCATTGGAGATTTGTTGTTTTAGATTCTTCAATACGACGATATTTTCCAGATTATTATTGTATTCATTAATATAAAAAGTTATGTATTAAACTTAATAAATCTCTTAATAAAAGAATACTTTTAAATAATTTGTTGTAGCTAAGGAATTCTACAAGGATTAGTGAACTTTTTTTATTCTTTATGAGTTTTTTTAGTTGATCTTGTTCTAGAGCTCATTACTAACGATTTACTTTGTATAAATTGATTATGTTATAAATTGTTAGGTTTTTGAAAATTATTTTAATTTCTGTATGGATACGTACTTTCCTAACATGATATATTTTTTAAATGAAATATTTTTAAATAACTCAAAGTCTTTCAATTTTTTAAATGGAAATAATATGTTTATTCTCATATCCTTTAATTAATAATACCCATGTTAATATTTATAATTTGTGTTTTGTGAAATGGGAGCAGTAGTCACTTCCTCGCTGATTTCCTGTCGGGATTCGAGCTTTTAAAGTCATATTTCAAAGTTTAGATATATGTATATTATAGGTAATAAATTTGCCAAGCCTAAACTTAATCAAAAACAATAAATTGTGAATAATATAAATCATCAGCGGAAACAGTATACTGATTATGTTGTAGGTTGTTGTTTTTATTTTATAATTGATTTGACTTTAAAATTAGTGGCGTTTTATAAAAATCTGAAAATAATAATTTTGTTTTTATGTTTTTATGAAAAAACTATGATTCAGTTATTTATTTATTAGAACTATATTTTATACTCACTAATCATTGTCAATAAGTATTTCAATTGAAAACATAAAACTTTCAAACTATGAAAATTTCAGAAAGAACAATAATATAAAATCTGGCTCTTTACTAAGTGTCAGGATATTTTATTCTGAGTTATCAGAGTTAAGGTTGTGATTTTAAACATATGTCTCGTATTATTAAGAAATTACCGTATTTTTCTGAGCTATTTATTAAGGCGAGAAATATAATAACTAAACAATAAAATTTGGCAAAAAAAGACATGAAATTAAATTAAAGAATTTAGCGGTTACATGTATTACTAAATGAGTTTATTAATAATCAGATTTCACTCTACTGTTTGACTAATTTAGATAATACTGCACAAGTTACAACTTACAAAAAAAGAACACTAATGTACTGGCAATCCCATCTAATCGATCTGAGGGCTAAACTTCAACTGATTTTAAAAATGTTTTTTGCTTAATCTGAACTTTTAGCACTAATTTGCTTTCTAAATGCCACGCTTTCTTTGTTTACCGACATTAATCTGCACTTTTTAAATATATATATAAATATAATCTTTCCCTTTGTACCCATTGGGTGTAAGGAGTTTTGTTCAACACTTTCACAATTCTTTTGTGCCAACATCGGGTTTGTTTTGGTCTACCTCGCCTTTTCTTGTGATAAAAATCTTTGATTCAACATTTTATTAGCTTGCATTGAGGTGTTCATTCTTGGGAGGTGTCCCCACCACTCAAGCTGTCGTTTTTCAAAAAAATGTTCGACTGATTCCACCTCTAGATTTTCTCGTATATCTTGATTTCTAATTTTATCCAATCTCGTTAGTTCTCTCACCTTTCTTAAGTACTTAATCGATTTCGCTCTTCTCTTGCTTTGTCAATATCCATGATTTGCAGGCATATGTAAGTGATGCTCTATAACTTTGTGCACGTTAATATTTGTGTTTCTTCTCTTTCTTATTTAGTTCCTCTTATTTAACGTGTAGTAAACTTGATTTGCTCTTTGTATTTTCTTATTCATTTAAATTTCATTTTTCCCTGTTTCTTCTACCGTTATGTCCAAGTATTCAAAGCTGTTCTATTTCCTCCCCATCTATTATTATTTCTATATTTTTCCTTTCTCTAGCTATCACTATTACTTTCATTTTTGCTTTATTTATTTTCATCACCTTTTTTGTAGTGCTTTGTTTCATACTTTTACATTTTCACTCAAGCCCTTTTCACTCCCCGTAATTATTGTCACGTCGTCACCGAACACCCATTCGGGGTACACCTAGATGTCACCCTTTTTATATCAAAATTACAGAAAAGCTTTTCTTTGAGCAACGATTTTTTCAATATTAGTATTATTATCGATCGACTTCCTTAATTTTTAACTAAATGTAATATTATTAGTGACAAACAATATATATGGATTTCGTTCGAACAAATCAACCTCCGCTGCAATGAACTTTTTTTACAATCGAATAATAGAATATTTTGAGGCAGTTGAATATCCTATCAATTTTACAAAATTATGGAATGAGAGGTGTAGCACTAGACTGGATATCATATTTTTTTCCCGATCGTATGCTTCATTAATCAATAAAAAAAGTAATTCAGTAAGAACCATCATTTCTGAATTTAAGAATGTAAATATAGGTGTTCCTCAGAGGAGGATATTGGGGCCTATTTTATTTATATTATATACCAATTACATAAATCTAACATCTGGACTACGTTGCATATGCGGATGATATTTGTGCTGTAGTTTCACCTAAAAACTTCGAGGCTTTCGCTGTGGAGAGCGTTGCTAATTAAATATATTTCTAATTATTTTAATAATCTTATCTATTTTTTAATATTGGTAAAACGAATTTGATCAAATTTTTCACTACAAGGACAATTGAAGACTTTTCCGCCAATGCAGACACAATAAATATTGAGGTAAATCATAACGAATTTTCATATTGTATTGTATTGGAAATCTCAATGTAATCTTGCTTCTTACTGATGGAAATACTAGTTTAGTATAATTATTCATGATTCCAATATTTTTAAGGTAAATTACTTTTAGTGATTTAAAAATCATTTATTTAAATAAATATGTTTGATTTACATCAGTATATATTTTTTTTTTCCATAAGGAAATTGATGATTATCCTTAAAGTTCTTTTAAGAGTTATAAAAATCTCGACTACTCCACAATAAAATGAAATATATCACATTTAAGTAAACTTTACCATAATAAAATGTAATAACTTTTTTACAGGTATTCTTCATTCAAATTCTTAATACTTGCCAATATGATTGAGTTTGGTACTTATGTAGTCCTATTGAACTTTCTAATACATAATTTGATCCATATTCCAAGACATTTAATAGGAACTAATTTTATATTCATTGAACTTAATTCTTATAGATGTATCTAATACTGAATCAGGTATAAAATGGATAATTTGTGCTTTTCGTGATTTAAACTTTATTTAAGCTTCATATTTGTTTGAATACAGAATTTCCTTTAATTAAGCATGTTTATTTACTGATGCTATATTTTTACATAGGTGGCAAAGTTATTTATGTATATTAATAATAATGGTTCTAATATATTGCCTTGTGGAATCTTAATTCACATCATTAGTTCTTTCAACTGGAGCTGGCATCCATGTGAATGGCATAATTTTTACTGAGTGTTGTCTGTTACTTAAATATGATTTAATCCATTTTTGTTCTATACTTCTAACTCTCGTCCTGTTCTAGTTTTTAAAATATTATGATTAATGTAATTAACTGCAGCAGGAAGATTTAAAAAGATATATGCTATGCTAAATAAGCTATATATTTTAAAGCATCTACTAACCAATCTGTTACAGACAACAATTTAGAGAAAACACTCAATAAACTACTTGGTTTATAATTGTCTAAACTTTCTGAGATCTTTTGAAATGGTTTTTATTAAATTTAATTTTAGATTAGAGGGAAACACCCTCTAGTAGTAACCAGAAACTATTTTTTAATAAATCTGTGTAAAGAACCTGAACAGTCTACTAAGTGAAAGATTTAAAAATTCAATACTTTAAAAAACGTTCCAAAATACAAATCCTTTTGAATTACAGTAGATCTTTTTAAAAATAATGCAAAGAGTATTTTAGGGCTTACATAATTAGCAGATGTTTAAATTTCACTTAGAAACAAGTTTTTATCATTAAAACGTACTCCTCCAAAATTAAGCACCCATTAATTTATTGCTGCAATTTTTATAAAATATGTGCGCGTAAGAAAGACTGGATAGAAAGTCGGAGTTTTTTTGGAATATTGTTGGAACTGTAAAAAGGAAAAACTTCGTTAAAAATTAACACATAATTGATAATAATAATAATAATTTCTATTTTCATT